>CM038145.1:109653878-110348878 GCA_021437245.1 Aegilops speltoides
ATTTAATGCTCATAATGGAGACCACCTGAGTGTTCATCGCAACCTTCTTTCTTCCCTATTGTTTGCATCGTGAGTTCGGCAGTTCACCACGGACAGGCCTCTCGTTAATGGAGTCCTGTGTATACAAAGAAGGAAAGTAATAATAAAAAGAGTGACACACTTGTGAGCCCTCGTGTGGTCGAGCCGCACTGGTCTCATAGGTCGTGTTCTCCCCACGCCCATGGTATCTCCAGAGCGTAATGATGTTCGCGAGGGTTGGTCTTGCAATCATGCGAGGGCTGGGGTCGGGCCGCATTGCTACGCTGCGGCTCGATCGTGCTGTGGTCTTGGTTGATGTTGCTCCGGCGCGTTTGGCAGATCCGCCGCTTAACGGCGGACTCGAAATTGCCTTAAACGGCTGCTCAGACTTCCGCCGCAAGAGCCGCCAGATGTTGCTCCGCTCGAGGGAGCGCCCGTATTTCCGTTGACCGTGATGACTCCACGAGGGCCTGGCATCTTGAGCTTGAGGTATGCATAATGCGGCACCGTGTTGAACTTTGCAAACGTGGTTCGTCCGAGCAGAGCGTGATAGCCGCTGCGAATGGGACTATGTCAAGATTAACTCTCGCCCGAAATTATCCGGGATCCAAGACCACTTCGGTGCAGGACCGAGCCTGCATAATTGGCCTCAACATCCGGTATGACGCTTTGAAGGTCGTCTTTGTAGGTTTAATCCTTGAGGGTCTATGCCCATCTTGCGCGACCGTATCCCGATAAAGCAGTTCAGCACGCCGCCGCCCATCGACTCTCGTGAGGTGAAATCCATCGACGATTGGGTCTAAAACCACGCGCAAATCCGCCATGGCGGATGCTAGTCGGATGGTCTCTTCGATCGAAAGTGATCGGACAAGAGGACCATGGGTTGAACTTGGGCGATCGCTCCATCGCATATACGCCCCTCGCATGCTTCCGCCCCCTCTTGGGTATATGGGTTATGATATCATGTTTACCGCTCTGCACTTGTGGGGGAAACCCTTCGTCCTCTATCGCTCGACGGTCGGGTCTCTTCCTCGTCGTCGCTATGCAGCCCCTTGTCATTGTTTTCAGCAATTAACTTGCCTGCCTGCTTGAATACCCAACAATCTCTGTTGGTGTGGTTAGCTGGCTTTTCGGGGGTGCCATGTATTTGACATGAGCGGTCGAGTATTCGGTCCAAATTGGACGGACCCGGAGTTGTTCTTTTAAATGGCTTCTTCCGCTGACCGGGTTTAGAGCCTCGGAATCCGGCGTTGACTGCCGTATCCTCCTTGTCATCGCCGTTAACACGGCGTTTATTTTTGCTTCGACGCGACCTGCCATTGTGGTCCTTAGTGTCCGGACTATCAGCATTTTTGCTGAGGTTGTTGCTGCGAGCTAGCTAGCTATCCTCTCCCGCACAGAAGCGAGTCATTAGTGATGTGAGGGCTGCCATGGATTTCAGCTTTTCCTGCCCTAGGTGCCGGGCTAGGCACTCGTCGCGGATGTTATGTTTGAAGGCTGCGAGGGCCTCGTGATCCCGGACAATCGACGATCTGATTTTTCTTTGTTAAGAACCGTGTCCGAATCGTCGGCCGATTCATCTGGCCGCTGAATTATGTGGCTTAGGTCATCGGCGTCGGTGGTCGCACATATGTGCCCTAGAAGTTGTCGAGGAATGCGGCTTCCGTGTCTTCCCAACACCCAATTGACTCTGCGGGCGGCTATTAAGCCAATGCCGAGCTGGTCCTTTAAGCTTGAGTGGGAGATACTTGATGGCGTGGAGATCATCGCCATGGGCCATATGGATGTGAAGCGATAATCTTCGATCCAAACCGCAGGTCTGTTGTGCCATCGAGGATTCAATGTTTACGGGTTTAAACCCTTCGGGGATTTGATGATCCATTACTTCGTCAGTGAATCATAGCGGGTGTGCGGCGCCTCTGTATTGAGCAATATCACGATGTAGCTTGAGGGAGCATTGTCTGCTGTGTTCTGCCCGGCCGGAGTTGTTGTATCCGGCGCGACGGTATTCGTCGTGGGTCGTTGGGCGCCCACGTGATCCGTAGATGGACCTGGATTGCCTTGCTTTGTCCTCCAATATATCTCACAAGTCCGGCGCGTTCCCTCTTGGCTTCGTACTTTTGGAGCGATGCCGGGGTACGGTCTTGGTGGAGGGCCTGGATGCCTCTCTGTCGCGACCACGGAGTGGTCGGTCGGTCGTATCGTGCGCTGGTGATGAAGGTATGTATGCTTCTTCCTCTAATCGGGGGAGCAACTTGCGTTTTGGGTAACTCTTGGAGGGACATTCGAGTTCATACTCTTCGGCCGCGAGGACCTCAGTCCATCTGTCGGCCAACAGGTCTTGATCAGCTTGAAGCTGCTGCTACTTTTTCTTTAGGCTATTTGCCGTGGCAATAAGCCTGCGTTTAAAACGCTCTTGTTCGACGGGATCCTCCGGTACGACGAATTAATTGCGTCGTTGAGGCTTGCCTCGCCTCCCGAGGGAGGCATGTAATCATCCTCGACCTCTTCGCTCGCTTTCTCGAGAGGCTTGCTTTTTGCGCCCTCCTGCACCAATCTTGCCGGAGGGTTGTCTTCGCACTATCTGGGGTATTATTATCTCCTCGTGCGGAATCTCCATTCTTCTGTGGCGGGATTTAGAGCGGCGCCACGACGCCGGCGCTTGGGCTGTTTCTTTAAGGAATCTGCCTCCACGCTTCTTCGCCGTCCCCATCTTTTGGGGTGTCCACCATGTATATGTCATATGACGAGGTGGTCTTCCAAAGGCCTCGTAGGCGCTGGTTCTTGTCGCCTCCCGGCATCGCCGTCCATACCGTCGATGTCATCGGAGTCATAGTCTAGCATGTCGGTTAGATCGTCGACAGTGGCTACAAAGTTGGAGGTGGGTGGGCTTTGAATTTCTTCTTTGTCCGCATCCCAACCATCCTGGCCATAATCCGGCCAGGGCTCACCGGATAGCGAGAGATGCTTTAGCGAATTTAGGATGTCGCCAAAGGGTGAGTGTTGGAAGATGTCCGCGGTAGTGAACTCCATGATCGGCGCCCAATCAGATTCGATTGGCAGGGGCGCAGGAGGTTCGGAGTCCGGCAGGGAGTCCGGCACCTCGGAGTCACGAGCTTTACAAGGGACAAGGTTAGTGTTTGGCTCCATCGCCGTGGAAGGTGCAGCCCCCGAGGTGGTGTCCAACCACCGGTCCTCGATCCGCGCTATCGGCTCTGGACTAAGGGCCGGAGCGGATTCATGTGCGGCCACCAAGGCACTGTCCGGCGGCAGAGCTAAATCATGCCCATCGTGACAGCGCACGCCGGGCGGGGCTCGAGTCCGTCAAGATCAAGTCCCGCGGATGTCGGCCGTGAAGTTTAGGCTTCCAACCTCGACTGATGGCTGGGGCGAAGCTTCGATCTGCTCCAGGCTGCTTAATTGCCCGCAGATCGGCCGCCGAATCTTTAAGATCTGTTCGGGAGAAAAGTCTCACCTGAACGGCGTTGTTGGATCAAGAAGCCATCGAGCCTATCGGTGACGACACAGGGAGCTCTCAATGAAAGCACCAATGTCGGTGTCAAAACCGCAGATCTCGGGTGGGGGTCCCGAATCAGGCGTCTAGGCGGATGGTAACAGGAGACAAGGGACACGATGTTTTACCTGTGTTCGGGCCCTCTTGATGGAGGTAAAACCCTATGTCCCGCTTGATTAATATTGATGATGTGTATTACAAGAGTGGATCTACCACGAGATCAAGGAGGCTAAACCCTAAAAGCTAGCCTATGGTATGATTGTTGTAATGTAGGTTATGTCCCACGGACTAAAGCCCTCCTGTTTATATAGACACCGGAGAGGGCTAGGGTTACACAGAGTCGGTTACAATGGTAGGATATCTACATATCCAGACGCCAAGCTTTCCTTCCACGCCAAGGAAAGTCCCATCCGACACGGGACGGAGTCTTCAATCTTGTATCTTCGTAGTCTTGGAGTCCGGCGGACGATGATAGTCCGGCTGTCCGGACACCCCCTAGTCCAGGACTCCCTTAGTCATGCACCCTAGAAGAATGGTCTGTTTTTATTGAATCTCGATAGTAGTGATACACATATTCATAGTGTTGAAACCAAAAGATGCAGAGTTGATAACGATAGTGCAACTTATTTGTGGCACTGCCATTTAGGTCATATCGGTGTAAAGCGCATGAAGAAACTCCATACTGATGGGCTTTTGGAATCACTTGATTATGAATCACTTGGTACTTATGAACCGTGCCTTATGGGCAAGATGACTAAAACACCGCTTCCGTAACTATGGAGAGAGCAATGAATTGATGGAAATCATACATACGATGTATGTGGTCCGATGAATGTTGAGGCTCGTGGCGGATATCGTTATTTTCTCACCTTCACAGATGATTTGAGCAGATATGGGTATATCTACTTGATGAAACACAAGTCTGAAACATTTGAAAAGTTCAAAGAATTTCAGAGTGAAGTGGAAAATTATCGTAACAAGAAAATAAAGTTTCTACGATCTGATCGTGGAGGAGAATATTTGAGTTACGAGTTTGGTCTACACTTGAAACAATGCGGGATAGTCTCGCAACTCACACCACCTGGAACACCAGAAAGAAATGGTGTGTCCGAACGTCATAATCGTACTTTACTTGATATGGTGTGATATATGATGTCTCTTACCGATTTACCGCTATCGTTTTTGGGTTATGCTCTAGAGACGGCCGCATTCACGTTAAATAGGGCACCATCAAAATCCGTTGAAACGACGCCTTATGAACTGTGGTTTGGCAAGAAACCAAAGTTGTCGTTTCTTAAAGTTTGGGGCTGCGATGCTTATGTGAAGAAACTTCAACCAGATAAGCTCGAACCCAAATCGGAGAAATGTGTCTTCATAGGATACCCAAAGGAGACTATTGGGTACACCTTCTATCACAGATCCGAGGGCAAAATTTTCGTTGCTAAATCGGATCCTTTCTAGAGAAGGATTTTCTCTCGAAAGAAGTGAGTGGGAGGAAAGTAGAACTTGATGAGATAATCAGATCTACTCCCTTATTGAAAGTAGTTCATCACAAGAACCAGCCTCGTGACAACTACACCAATCGTGAGGAAGCTAATGATATTGATCATGAAACTTCGATCAAGTTTCTCTTGAATCTCGTAGGTCTACGAGTTAGATCCGCACCAAAGTGGTACGGTAATCCTATTCGAAGTCATGTTACTTGACCATGATGAACCTACGAACTATGAGGAAGCGATGATGAGCCCAGATTCCACAAAATGGCTAGAGGCCATGAAATCGAGATGGGATCCATGCATGAAAACAAAGTATGGACTTTGGTTGACTTGCCCGATGTCGCAAGCCATTGAGAATAAATGGATCTTTAAGAAGAAGACCGACGCCGATGGTAATGTAATCGTTTATAAAGCTCGACTTGTTGCGAAAGGTTTTCGACAAGTTCAAGGGGTTGATTACGATGAGACTTTCTCACCCGTAGCGATGCTTAAGTCTGTCTCAATCATGTTAGCTATTGCTGCATTTCATGATTATGAAATTTGGCAAATGGATGTCAAAACTGCATTCTTGAATGGATTTCTAGACGAAGAGTTGTATATGATGCAGCCGAAGGTTTTGTTGATCCAAAAGGTGCTAATAAAGTATGCAAGCTCCAATGATCCATTTATGGACTGGTGCAAGCATCTCGAGTTGGAATAAATGTTTTGATAGTGTGATCAAAGATATGGTTTTATACTGACTTTTGGAGAAGCCTCAGATTTACAAGAAAGTGAGTGGGAGCTCAGAGCATTTCTAGTTTTATATGTAGATGACATATTATTAATTGGAAATGATATAGAATTTCTGGATAGCATAAAGGATACTTGAATAAAAGTTTTTCAATGAAAGACCTCGTGAAGCTGCTTACATATTGGGCATCAAGATCTATAGAGATAGATCAAGACGCTTAATAGGACTTTCACAAAGCACATACCTTGACAAAATTTTGAAAAAGTTCAAAATGGATCGTGCAAAGAAAGGATTTTTGCATCGTACACAAGGTGTGAAGTTGAGTCAAACTCAATGCCCGACCACAGCAGAAGATAGAGAGAAAATGAAAGATGTTCCTATGCTTCACCATAGGCTCTATCATGTATGCAATGCTGTGTACTAGACCCGAGGTATGCTTAGCAATAAGCTTGGCGGAAGGTACCAAAGTAATCCAGAGTGGATCATCGACAGCGGTCAAGAACATCCCGAAATACCGAAATGGACTAAGGATATGTTTCTCGATATGGAGGTGACAAAGAGCTAGTCGTAAATGGTTACGCCGATGTAAGTTTTGACACCGATCCGGACGATTCTAAATCGCAAACCGGATACGTGTTTATATTAAACGGTGGAGCTGTAAGTTGGTGCAGTTCTAAACAAAGCGCCGTGGCGGGATCTACATGTGAAGCGGAGTACATAGTCGCTTCAAGCAAAGAAATGAAGGAGTCTCGATGAAGGAGTTCATTTCCGATCTAGGTGTCATACCTAGTGCATCGGGACCAATGAAGATCTTTTGTGACAATATCGATGCAATTGCCTTGGCAAAGGAATCCAGATTTCACAAGAGGACCAAGCACATCAAGAGACGCTTCAATTTCATTCGGGACCAAGTCCAAGTGGGAGACATAGAGATTTGCAAGATACATACGGATCTGAATGTTGCGCACCTGCTGACTAAGCCTCTCTCACGAGCAAAACATGATCAGCACCAAGACTCCATGGGTGTTAGAATCATTACTATGTAATCTAGATTATTGACTCTAGTGCAAGTGGGAGACTGAAGGAAATATGCCCTAGAGGCAATAATAAAGTTATTATTTATTTCCTCATATCATGATAAATGTTTATTATTCATGCTAGAATTGTATTGACCGAAAACATGATACATGTGTGAATACATAGACAAAACTATAGTCACTAGTATGCCTCTACTTGACTAGCTCATTAATCAAAGATGGTTATGTTTCCTAACCATAGACATGTGTTATCATTTGATTAGTGGGACCACATCATTAGAAGAATGATGTGATTGACATGACCCATCCCGTTAGCCTAGCACTTGATCGTTTAGTATACTACTATTGCTTTCTTCATGACTTATACATGTTCCTGTAACTATGAGAATTATGCAACTCCCGTTTACCGGAGGAACACTTTGGTACTACCAAACGTCACAACGAATCGGGTGATTATAAAGGAGTACTACAGTGTCTCCGAAGGTACATGTTGAGTTGGCGATTTCGAGATTAGGTTTTGTCACTCCGATTGCCGGAGAGGTATCTCTCGGCCCTCTCGGTAATGCACATCACTAAAAGCCTTGCAAGCAATGTAGCTAATGAGTTAGTTACGGAATGATGTATTACATAACGAGTAAAGAGACTTGCCGGTAACGAGATTGAACTAAGTATTGATACCGACGATCGAATCTCGGCAAGTAACATACCGATGACAAAGGAACAACGATGTTGTTATGCGGTTTGACCGATAAAGATCTTCATAGAATATGTAGGAACCAATATGGGCATCTAGGTCCCGCTATTGGTTATTGACTGAGAATGGTTCTAGGTCATGTCTACATAGTTCTTGAACCCGTAGGGTCCGCACGCTTAACGTTTCGATGACAGTTTTCTTATGAGTTTATAAGTTTTGATTTAACGAAGTTTGTTCGGAGTCCCGGATGTGATCACGGACATGACGAGGAGTCTCGAAATGGTCGAGACATAAAGATTGATATATTGGAATCCTATGTTTGGACATCGGAATGGTTCCGGGTGAAATCGGCATTTTACCGGAGTACCGGGAGGTTACCGGAACCCCCCCGGGGGGTTGTTGGGCCTACATGGGCCTCGAGGGAGAAGAGGGAAGGAGGCAGAAGGAGGCCGTGCACCCCTCCCCTTCCTAGTCCGAATAGGACAAGGGAAGGGGGGCGACGCCCCCCCTTTCCTTCCCCTCTTCCTCCTCTTTCCCCCTTCTCTTACTCCTACTTGGAAAGAGGGAGTCCTACTCCCGGTGGGAGTAGGACTCCCCCCTTGGCGCATCCTCCTTGGCCGGCGGCCTCCTCCCCCCTGGCTCCTTTATATACGGGGGCGGGGGGGGGGCACCCCATAGACACACAAGTTGAACTACGGATCGTTCCTTAGCCGTGTGCGGTGCCCCCTCCACCATATTCCACCTCGGTCATATCGTCGCGGAGTTTAGGCGAAGCCCTGCACCGGTAGAACATCATCATCGCCACCACGCCGTTAGGCTGATGGAACTCATCTCCGAGCTCACCGGATCGAGGCCGGAGATCGCCATCGAGCTGAACGTGTGTCAACTCGAGGCTCCGTGACGTTCGGTGCTTGGATCGGTCGGATCGTGAAGACGCACGACTACATCAACCGCGTTGTGCTAACGCTTCCACTTACGGTCTACGAGGGTACGTGGACGAACACTCTCCCCTCTCGTTGCTATATCATCACCATGATCTTGAGTGTGCGTAGGAAAATTTTGAAATTACTACGTTCCCCAACAAAGAGGAGGCATCTGAGTACTTTTTGAAGAACAAGCAGGAGCAGCTTGGTTACTTGATATCATCAACACTGAGGATTGAGAAGGGATTGGCCACCCTCACTCAAAATCAGGAGAGCTTGGAAAGAATCATGGAACATAAATTCCATGATCTAAATGTCAAAGTAACTGAGATTCAGTCAGTTGTGGAGCAGCTACAGGATGACATGCAGGAGAGGCAGGGCAAGACTACCACTAATGTATTTGCCAGAGTGCCTAGAGCTCAGAGGTAAACTGCAGTGCTCGTGATGCACACACGAGCCACATCATCTCACACAGCTACAGCTCCAAGCAACCAGCTCCAAAGACTAACTCCTCCAGCTCCATCCACTTCAACTGAAGCCTTCGTTCTTGGAGTTTTCCGGACACCACCACCTGAAGATCAAGCCTAAGAGTCGATCTAGCACTATGCATTTTCTATGAACTTTTTGGTAACTTGTTGCCAAAGGGGGAGAAAAATGTATAGATCTTAGGCTTCGAGAGAGAGAGAGAGAGAGTGTGTGTGTTGCTTTTGTTCTCTCTTGCTTTGGTGGTTAAACTTGTTTGCTTTTGATTGCTTGAGATACTATGCTGTTTTTGTGAGACATTGATGATCATGTGTTTGATCATAATCTACACTTATGCATGTTTGATGATATTATCTTATCTTATCCTTATGTGATCATTCACTTTGCTTGGTGATGAGTGCATGTATTCAATCTTTATCATTTTGAGCGCTCCACCAAGATGTATGTGACATGGAAGAGTAACCCATGAGCCTAATTCATTGTGCATTTGCAGTCCAAAGCAAATCTTAAACTAAGCACAAATTTAGGGGGAGCTCTTTCTTATCACATACTTCTCAAAGCAACGATGTTGTTCAATCTTATTATCATTTGTCGAAGCTTTGATCTATATGTTGTCATCAGTTACCAAAAAGGGGGAGATTGAAAGTGCAACTATCCCTAGGTGGTTTTGGTAATTCATAACAACATATAGCTCATTGAACTAATGCTATTCCAAGACTATTATTTCAGGAAAGCTCAATGAATGGCATGGCATGGATGATGAAAGTGGATCCCTCAAAGTACCAATGACAAAGGATTGGCTCAAGCTCAAAAGCTCAAGACTCTTCATTTTACATTTTAGTGATCCAAGATCACATTAAGTCTATAGGAAAAGCCAATACTATCAAGGAGGGATGAGGTGTTGCTTAATGAGCCTCTTGCTTCATGTGCTTGGTGATATGCTCCAAAAACCCTCAGCTACTTTCTCACATCCACAAATGACCTAAACCTAAAGCCAAAATCGGTCACACCTATTCTTTCTATCCGCGCCACCGAAGTTCTAATGTCATAGCCATCGCCACAAACCCTAGGCACATCGGTCCTACCGATAGGGATCTCGGTCTCACCGAGATGGGATTGTAATCTCTCTTTCCCTTCAGAACGCTTTGGTCTAACCGAAGTGAGCGATCGGTCCCACCGAGATTGCAATGTAAACTCTCTGTTTCCCTTTTGTAACATTTCGGTCTCACCGAAAAGAGCAAATCGGTCCCACCGAGTTTATCTGACCAACTCTCTGGAAAGCTTATTACCAAAATTGGCCTCACCGAGTTTGAGTGATCGGTCTTACCGACATTACGTTATGCCCTAACCCTAACCGAATCGGTCCTACCGAGTTGCATGTCAGTCCCACCGAAAATCCTAACGGTCACTAGGTTTACTAAATCGGTCCGACCGAGTCTGTTGAATCGGTCCCACCGAGTTTGGTAAATTGTGTGTAACGGTTAGATTTTTTGTGGAGGCTATATATACCCCTCCACCCCCTCTTCATTCGTGGAGAGAGCCATCAGAACAAACCTACACTTCCAACTTACCATTTCTGAGAGAGAACTACCTACTCATGTGTTGAGGCCAAGATATTCCATTCCTACCATATGAATCTTGATCTCTAGCCTTCCCCAAGTTGCTTTCCACTCAAATGTTCTTTCCACCAAATCCAAATCCTATGAGAGAGAGTTGAGTGTTGGGGAGACTATCATTTGAAGCACAAGAGCAAGGAGTTCATCATCAACGCACCATTTGTTACTTCTTGGAGAGTGGTGTCTCCTAGATTGGCTAGGTGTCACTTGGGATCCTCCGACAAGATTGTGGAGTTGAACCAAGGAGTTTGTATGGGCAAGGAGATCGCCTACTTCGTGAAGATCTACCGCTAGTGAGGCAAGTCCTTCGTGGGCGACGGCCATGGTGGGATAGACAAGGTTGCTTCTTCGTGGACCCTTCGTGGGTGGAGCCCTCCGAGGACTCGCGCAACCATTACCCTTCGTGGGTTGAAGTCTCCATCAACGTGGATGTACGATAGCACCACCTATCGGAACCACGCCAAAAACATCCGTGTCTCCAATTGCGTTTGAATCCTCCAAACCCTTCCCTTTACTTTCTTGCAAGTTGCATGCTTTAATTTCCGCTGCCTATATACTCTTTGCATGCTTGCTTGAATTGTGTGATTATTGCTTGACTTGTCCTAAGATAGCTAAAATATGCCAAACTCTAAAATTGGGAAAAGGTTAAGTTTTTAATTTGTCAAGTAGTCTAATCACCCCCCCCCTCTAGACATACTTCAAGGTCCTACATTTACTTATTGTACCACGTACCTACTCCCTTTTCAGGGTTCTAGAGCGTTCTGGAAGGTTTCCCTTATGTGCTCCTTCGGTGTCATGGTTTTGATAATACTGGTTTCAACATTAATGGGTGTACCTGAGATATAATATTTAATCCTTTGCCCATTAACCACCTTCAGGTCAGTGCCTTCGGTGTTGTTTATCTTGATGGCTCTAGAACGATAAACTTCTTCTACAATATAAGGTCCTTCCCATTTTGAGAGGAGCTTTCCTGCAAAGAATTTTAAATGGGAGTTGTATAATAAAACTTGATCTATTTTAAATACCCGTTTTTGGATTTTTTTTATCACGTCATCTTTTAACCTTTTTCTTAAATAACTTAGCATTTTCATAAGCTTGTGTCCTCCATTCATCTAGAGAACTAATATGAAATAACCTCTTTTCACCAGCAATTTGAAATCATAGTTAAGTTCTTTAATTGTCGAATATGCTTTATGTTCTAACTCAAGAGGTAAATGACAAGCTTTTCCATAGACCATTTTATAAGGGGACATACCCATAGGATTTTTAGAAGCAGTTTTGTATGCCCACAATGCATCAAGAAGTTTCTTAGACTAGCCCTTTGTAGATATATTAACGGTCTTTTGCAAAATTAGCTTTATTTCTCTATTGATCAATTCAACTTGAACACTGGTCTGAGGAAGATAAGGTGATGCAATTCTATGATTGACATCATATTTAGCAAGGAGTTTACGGAATGCACCATGAATAAAATATGAATCACCATTAGTCATTAAATGTCTAGGGACTCTAAACCTCGGGAAAATAACTTCTTTAAGCATTTTAATAGATGTGTTATGATCATCACTACTAGTTGGAATAGCTTCTACCCACTTATGCCCTAGAGGCAATAATAAAGTTGTTATTTATATTTTCTTATGTCATGATGATGTTTATTATTCATGCTAGAATTGTATTAACCAGAAACTTAGTAGATGTGTGAATACATAGACAAAACAGAGTGTCCCTAGTATGCCTCTACTTGACTAGCTCGTTAATCAAAGATGGTTAAGTTTCCTAACCATAGACATGTGTTGTCATTTGATGACGGGATCACATCATTAGGAAATGATGTGATGGACAAGACCCATCCATTAGCTTTGCATAATGATCGTTTAGTTTTATTGCTATTGCTTTCTTCATGACTTATACATGTTCCTCTGACTATGAGATTATGCAACTCCAGAATGCCGGAGGAACACCTTGTGTGCTATCAAACGTCACAACATAATTGGGTGATTATAAAGATGCTCTACAGGTGTCTCCAAAGGTGTTTGTTGGGTTTGCATAGATCAAGATTAGGATTTGTCACTCCGTGTATTAGAGAGGTATCTCTGGGCCCTCTCGGTAATGCACAACACTATAAGCCTTGCAAGTAATGTGACTAATGAGTTAGTTACGGGATGATGTGTTACGGAATGAGTAAAGAGACTTGCCGGTAACGAGATTGAACTAGGTATGATGATACCGACGATCGAATCTCGGGCAAGTAACATACCGATGACAAAGGGAATGACGTATGTTGTTATGCGGTTTGACTGATAAAGATCTTTGTAGAATATGTAGGAGACAATATGAGCATCCAGGTTCCGCTATTGGTTATTGACCGGAGATGTGTCTCGGTCATGTCTACATAGTTCTCGAACCCATAGGGTCCGCACGCTTAACGTTCGATGACGATTTATATTATGAGTTGTGTGTTTTGGTGACCGAAGTTTGTTTGGAGTCCCGAATGAGATCACGGGCATGACAAGGAGTCTCGAAATGGTCGAGAGGTAGATATTCATATATTGGAAGGTTATATTCAGACATCGGAATGGTTCCGAGTGATTCGGGTATTTTTTCGGAGTACCGAGGGGTTACCGGAACCCCCGGTGAAGTAATTGGGCCTTATTGGGCCATAAGGGAGAAGAGGAGGCATGCCAAGGGAGGTGGCGCCCCCCCATGGAGTCCGAATTGGACTAGGGGAGGGGGCGGTGCCCCCTTGCCCTTTCCTACTCCCTCTCCCTTTCCCTCATTCCCACTCCGGAAGAGGAAAGGGGAATCCTACTAGGACTTGGGAGTCCCAGTAGGACTCCCCACACTTGGCGCTCCCCTAGGGGGACGGTCTCCTCCTCCCCTCCTTTATATACGGGGGGGGCACCCTAGAGGCACAGTAGATATTCTCTTAGCCAGCGGCCCCTCCACAGTTTACTCCTCGGTCACAGCGTCGTAGTGCTTAGGCGAAGCCCTACGTGGATCACATCACCAACACCGTCACCACGCCGTCATGCTGACGGAATTCTCCCTCAACCCTCTGCTGGATCAAGAGTTCGAGGGACGTCATCGAGCTGAACGTGTGCTGAACACGGAGGTGCCGTACGTTCGGTACTTGGATCGGTTGGATCGTGAAGACGTTTGACTACATCAACCGCGTTAATAAAACGCTTCCGCTTTCGATCTACGAGGGTACGTGGACACACTCCCTGCCTCTTGTTGCTATGCATCTCCTAGATAGATCTTGCGTGATCGTAGGATTTTTTTTTGAAATTGCATGCTACGTTCCCCAATAGTGGCATCCGAGCCAGGTCTATGTGTAGATGATATGCACGAGTAGGAAACAAAGAGTTGTGGGCGATAATAGTCATACTTCTTACCACCAACGTCTTACTTTGATTCGGCAGGATTTATGGATAAAGCGGCCTGTACCGACATTACATGACCGCGTTCATGAGATATGTTCTACCGACATGCTTTGCACATAGGTGTCTAGTGGATGTTTGTTTCTCCAACTTTAGTTGAATCGAGTTTGACTACGGCCGGTCCTTGTTGAAGGTTAAAACACCACACTTGACGAAAAATCGTCGTGGTTTTGATGCGTAGGTAAGAACGGTTCTTGCTAGAAGCCCGTAGCAGCCACGTAAAACTTGCAACAACAAAGTAGAGGACGTATAACTTGTTTTTGCAGGACATGTTGTGATGTGATATGGTCAAGACATGATGTGATATACGTTGTTGTATGAGATGGTCATGTTTTGTAGAAGTTATCGGCAACTGGTAGGAGCCTTATGGTTGTCGCTTTATTGTATGAAATGCAAACGCCATGTAATTGCTTTACTTTATCACTATGCGTTAGCAATAGTTGTAGAAGCAATAGTTGGCAAGATGACCACGACGCTACAATGGAGATCAAGGTGTCGAGCCGGTGACGATGGAGATCATGACGGTGCTTTAGAGATGGAGATCAAAGGCACAAGATGATGATGGCCATATCATGTCACATATATTGATTGCATGTGATGTTTATCTTTTATGCATCTCATTTTGCTTAGTACGACGGTAGCATTATAAGATGATCACTTATAAAAAAATTCAAGGTATAAGTGTTCTCCTTGAGTATGCACCATTGCGAATGTTATTCGTGCTGAGACACCACGTGATGATCGGGTGTGATAGGCTCTACGTTCACATACAATGGATGCAAGACAGTTTTGCACATGCAGAATACTCGGGTTAAACTTGACGAGCCTAGCATGTACAGACATGCCCTCGGAACACTGGAGACCGAAAGGTCGAACGTGAATCATATAGTAGATATGATTCACATAGAGATGTTCACCATTCAAAACTACTCCATCTCACGTGATGATCGGACATGGTTTAGTTGATATGGATCACGTGATCATTTAGATGACTAGAGGGATGTCTATCTAAGTGGGAGTTCTTAAGTAATATGATTAATTGAACTTTAATTTATCATGAACTTAGTCTTGATAGTATTTGAAAATTATGTTGTAGATCAATAGCTCGCGATGTAGCTCCCGGTTTATTTTTGATATGTTCCTAGAGAAAAATAAGTTGAAAGATGATAGTAGCAATGATGCGGACTTGGTCCGTGATCTGAGGATTATCCTCATTGTTGCACAGAACAATTATGTCCTTGATGCACCGCTAGGTGACAGACCTATTGCAGGAGCAGATGCAGACATTATGAACGTTTGACAAAGCTCGGTATGATGACTACTTGATAGTTTAGTGCACCATGCTTTACGGCTTAGAACCGGGGCTTCAAAAACGTTTTGAACGCCACAGATCATATGAGATGTTCCAAGAGATGAAATTGGTATTTTAGTCTCATGCCCGTGTTGAGAGGTATGAGACCTCTGACAAGTACTTTGCCTACAAGATGGAGGAGAATAGCTCAAACCAGTGAGCATGTGCTCAGAATGTCTGAGTACTACAATCGCTTGAATCAAGTGGGAGTTAATCTTCCAGATAAGATAGTGATTGACAGAGTTCTCTAGTCACTATCACCAAGTTACTGGAACTTCATGATGAACTATAATATGCAAGGGATGACGAAAATGATTCCCGAGCTCTTTGCAATGTTGAAATCGGCGAAGGTAGAAATCAAGAAAGCGCATCAAGTGTTGATGGTTAACAAGACCACTAGTTTCAAGAAAAAGGGCAAAGGGAAAGAAAGGGAACTTCAAGAAGAATGGCAAGCAAGTTGCCACTCCTGGAAGAAGCCCAAAGCTGAACCCAAGCCTGAAACTGAGTGCTTCTACTACAAAGGAAATGGTCACTGGAAGCGGAACTACGCCAAATACTTGGCGGATAAGAAGGATGGCAACGTGAACAAAGGTATATGTGATATACATGTTATTGATGTGTACTTTACTGGTGTTCATAGTAACCCCTGGGTATTTGATACCAGTTCAGTTGCTAAGATTAAAAACTCAAAACAGGAGTTGCAGAATGAACAGAGACTGGTTATGGGTGAAGTGACGATGTGAAAGGATCGATATAGTTGACTAGAGGGGGGGGGGTGAATAGGCAACTAACAATTTTTAGCTTTTCTTTACTAAATTAAACCTTGCATCAAAGTAGGTTGTCTAGATATGCAACTAGGTGAGCAACCTATATGATGCAACAACAATAAGCACACAAGCAAGCAAGGGATAGACCACAATAAATCTTGCACAAGTAAAGGTAAGAGATAACCAAGAGTGGAACCGATGAAGACGAGGATGTGTTACCGAAGTTCCTTCCCTTTGAGGGGAAGTATGTCTCTGATACGTCTCCAACGTATCTACTTTTCTAAACACTTTTGCCCTTGTTTTGGACTCTAACTTGCATGATTTGAATGAAACTAACCCGGACTGACGCTGTTTTCAGCAGAACTGCCATGGTCCGTTCGTCCGCCACACGTCTCTAGCATAGCCAACATGCAACCTTCCCCCTTCGAATCGTCTGTACGAAAATGCCTAACACCGGGAAAACTTTGCCGGATGTCATTTCCCTTCGCCGGTATCGTGTAGCACTATGTTAGAACACTCCTAGCACTACGTATTGCCATGTTATGCTTTGTGATGCTTTGTTTGCTCTATATTTATTGTTTCTTCCCTCTCTTCTCTTCGGTAGACCCCGAGACCGCCGCCGATGCCACTGTGATCGACTACGTCACCGATGACCCTTCTTCCTTTTCAGCATAGCTTCAAGGCAAGCACCCCCCCCCCTTTTGAGCATACTGATATCGCCCACTCTATCTCTCTTATGCTTGCATTAGAATCTGATGCTACTACTGTTATCCTATTTCTGCTGCATAGCCTGATCTTGTACCCTGCTATTGTTACATACCTGTTTATCCTAAACTGCTTAGTATAAGATGGTTAGAGACCCATCAGAGACCCCATGTTGACCCAACTGCCCCGCTGGATTATCAGAAGACCCGATCAACAGGATCGAAGACCAGGCCCCGGCACCGCACATCACTTTCCCCTTAGTTGCTCGACACTACTGGATTACTATCGAGTGCCGAGGGTGATACCTCATCAGCACTTCTGATGTTAACCTTGCATGTTAGTTCATCGGTTATGGTCATTGAGGGTGATTCCTCCTTCTCCACTCCCGATAACGACACTCTCGTGCAACTCCACAAGAGTGGACCTCGAGGGTGATTCCTCCTTCGTTCACCTTGACGATAACATCAGGTGGAATTCCATCCAGGGTGATTCCTCAGGGTTCCCCTTGGTGTTAGACACACGGTTACTATGGTTACTATGACTTTACACTGAACCATGTTACTAAAGATGGTTCGGCCCTGAGGGGTACCCGCGCGAGCTTAATTGCGAGTGATGTGGAGACGGATTGACCTGGAGGGTACCCGAGAGTTGAATACGAGGCGTGGCTGGGCATTCTAAGCCCTTGTCGCAAGTCCTCGAGATGGGGCGATGGGGTCACATCTTTCGTGAGTCTCTGCTCATGACCGCACTACCAACACACTACCGGTTTGGATATTTGATCCGAGGGGCCTCTGGCCTGATAGCACTAACCATCACATGGGCATCGTATGGGCGTTCTCTGTCGTATGCATCAGCCGAAGCTTAATAGACGTCAGCAACTGAGCAGCGTGCTTCGGGTTGGACTGCGTAAGCACCTGCCTTTTAAGGGCGTAGCTAGGTCTGCTCATCGGCCGCGTTCGCAACGTGCAGGAGCTCCCGGGGCGATGGCCCAAGACCCCTGGGGCATAGGTTTAGACCGGCGTGCTGACCTTTCTATTAAGCCTAGGTCGGGTTGCGACGTATCGTTTGGCCGAGGCCGGGCATGACCCACGAAAGTGTGTCCGGCCGGAGTTAATCGAGCATGGTGGGTAAGTTGGTGCACCCCTACAGGGAAGAAAACATCTATCAATAGCCTGTCCTACGGTAACGGACACTTGGAGTTGTATCCCGATCGATACAGCTAGAACTGAATACTTGAGATGAGAAATGGATAGTATGGCTCTGGGATTGCTTTCTCTCCGGGAGTCAAGGAAGGATCTCTAGGCGAGGTTGATGACACTACTACTTTACTTTATGCAAGTCTGCACTCTTCTAATGCTTCAAGACCGTTGAAGATGCTGAAGATCCTAGTCTTTGATAGGACTAGGCTCTCCCCTCTATTTTGGCATTTCCGCAGCCCAGTCCACATATACAGCCTTCCTTTGATAATGTTGCATATGTAGTGTAGATTCTTGCTTGCTGAGTACTTCAGATGAGTACTCACGTTTGCTTTGCTTTCTTTTCCCCCCATATTCGTTTGATGCAACCAGATGACGGAGCCCCTGAGACCGCTGCCACTGCCAACTACTACTACTACCCCGAGGGTGCCTACTACCACGTGACGGACGCCGACGACCAGGAGTAGATAGGAGGCTCCCAGGCAGGAGGCCTTGCCTTTTCAATCGTTGTTACTTTTGTGCTAGCCTTCTTAAGGCAGACCTGCTTAACTTATGTCTGTACTCAGATATTATTGCTTCCGCTGACTCGTTTGTATTCGAGCCCTCGAGGCCCCTGGCTTGTAATATAAAGCTTGTATTATTTTAATTTGTGCCGAGAGTTGTGTCGTGATATCTTTCTGTGAGTCCCTGATCTTGATCGTACACATTTGCGTGTATGATTAGTGTACAATTGAACCGAGGGTGTCACAACAGCCGGCGGTGGCAGGAGATCCTGGAGATAGAGAACACCGCTCGCATTGAGCACTAAGACGGCCGCTACCCGCCGACGTCGCGGCAGAACATCGACGAGAGGTACGCCTTCTGGGAAGGGCGTACCTTCCCTGACGTCATGGCCGCATGCTGCGTCTAGGTCAGCCTATGCGAGGGCGACCGGGTTTCGTCGCCATGGGCCACGGCTCAATCCACGCCGATGGTCGCGCACACTCTGGAGGAGGCGGCGCTGGTGCTAGCAGCAGTAATAGGGGCCTGCGCGTGCCCAAGCCGGAGCCAGCGACGCCGGGCCCCCTGTGCATGCCCAAGATGGAGTCGGGGATGAGCTCGTGCTGCCCCTATGCAGCCGAAGTCCGAGCCCGGAGCTCGTGCGACCCCCTGCCTGTGCCCAAGCCCGAGCCTGGGACGAGCTCGCGCGGCCCCCTGCGCGTTCCCAAGTCAGAGCCAGGGACGTGCTCGCGCTGCCCCCTATGCATTCCCAAGCCGGAGCCGGAGCCGGAGCCGCCATTGCTGGCGGAGTACAGGGGGGCGATGGCCAGCGAGCCGGCGACCGTGCAGACCTGCCGGGGCTACTCCTCGCACTGCGTGAATCGACAAAGGGTCCACAGTGCCACCCCATGACCCGGTGGACTCGTCGGGGCTGCGACAAGCGGTCGTCGCCTGGGTGGTTGACGTCACCATCACCCGATGGACGACGACGATCAGTAGCTTTGTTTAGGGTTTATGTGTGTACAAATTATAAACTTTAAATGTATTTTGTGTTGTTCGAATGTCCAATTTGAATGTTTGTATCTATGCATGTTTGAATTTCCAATTTGTGCCCTGTTTGCTTGTGTGTGACTAGTGGTGAGCTAAATTTATGAAGATGCAAAAATAACTGGGTGTTTTCAATCGAACAGTGTCAATTTTCTGAAGGTTTTTTTTCCAGACTTGTTGTATTGCAAGTTTAGTATTTTCCCGCAAACTAGTGCACAAAAGATGGCTCGATCCAAATGCATTTGAGTTTTTAAGCCTTTTTTTTCTTTTTCTTTGTTTTTTTTTCAAGCTGGGGTCAAACTTAAAGTGTTGACCATTCATACAAAATGGTTTGGAATTGCTACTTGCCTTGTCCCAAGCCCATCCACCACCAATATTGTAGCATAAATTTTTTTTCGAAAAATTTCAGGAGCAATCTACATCACATTTGTAGTGCAAATTTGGGCTTTTTTGATAATTCAATGAAATTCAACTAAATGCATGCAATATAGCAATATTACTCTGAAATTGCTGAAACCTGGTCAGCGCCCATCCAATGTCGCCCACTTTTGATGAAAAATGAAATGGAACAAATTTCAAAATTATTTGAGGCACTTCCTTCACAAACAAAAGTCATTTCAGGGCTTGGAAAATGGAAAAAAAATATTTGTGTTACAAACTAATTGC
Source organism: Aegilops speltoides (assembly GCA_021437245.1). Classification (NCBI taxonomy): domain Eukaryota; kingdom Viridiplantae; phylum Streptophyta; class Magnoliopsida; order Poales; family Poaceae; genus Aegilops; species Aegilops speltoides. The sequence goes on from CM038145.1 coordinate 109,674,042, forward strand.
AAATTCCCATGAAACATTGCCCACTATGATTACACCAATAGTTGTGCCAAATTTGCACATGTTATCATGAATTTTGCCAGGTATGTGGCCATTTCCATGTCTATATGCCTTCAAATCCACACAAGTCCATTATAGATAGGCCATTTTATGAAGGGTTTTTTCAGACTTGCTATATTGCAAGTTTAGTATTTTTCCCCACAAACACATAAGATGGCTCAGTACAAAGGCATTTGAATTTTTGAGCCTTTTTTTCCATTTTCTTTGTGTTTTTCAAACTGGGGCAAACTTGCAGTGTTGACCATTCATACAAAATGGTTTGGAATTGCTACGTGTCTTGTCCCAATTTCATCCACCACCAATATTGTAGCATAAAATGATTTTTCAAAAATTTCAGGAGCAATCTACATCACACTTGTAGTGCAAATTTCGGCTTTTTCTGATAATTCAATGAAATTCAATTAAATGCATGGAATATAACAATACTACTCTGATATTAATGAAACCTTGTCAGTGCCCATCCAATGTGGCATGCTTTTGATGAAAAATTAAATTGAACAAATTTCAAAATTATTTAAGGCACTTCCTTCACAAACAAAAGTCATTTCAAGTGCTTGGAAAATGGAAATTTATTTTTTATTACAAAATTATTGCAAATTCCTATGAAACATTGTCCACTATGGTTACACCAATAGTTGTGCCAAATTTGGGCATGTTATCATAGATTTTGTTGGGTATGTGGCCATTTCCATGTGCATATGCCTTCAAGTCCACATAAGTCCATTGTAGATAGGCCATTTTTGTGAAGTTTTTTTTCAGACTTGTTGTATTGCAAGTTTAGTATTTTTCCCACAAACTAGTGCACATAAGATGGCTCAGTCCAAAGGCATTTGAATTTTTTATCCTTCTTTCATTTTCTTTGTTTTTTTTAAACTCGGGTCAAACTTGCAGTGTTGACCATTCATACAAAATGGTTTGGAATTGCTACTTGCCATATCCCAAGTTCATGCACCACCAGTATTGTAGCATAAAATGGTTTTTCAGAAATTTCAGGAGCAGTCCATATCACACTTGTAGTGCAAATTTGGGCGTTTTCTGACAATTCAATGAAATTCAACTAAATGCATGGAATATAGCAATATTACTCTGAAACTGATGAAACCTGGTAAGCGCCCATCCCATGTGACCTGCTTTTGATGAAAAATGTAATGGAGCAAATTTCAAAATTATTTGAGGCACTTCCTTCACAAACAAAAGTCATTTCAGGCGCTTGGGAAATGAAAAAAAATATTTTTTTATTACAAAATAATTGCAAATTCCTATGAAACATTGTCCACTATGGTTACACCAATAGTTGTGCCTTGGGCATGTTATCATGGATTTTGCCAGGTATGTGGCCATCCCACACAAGTCCATTGTAGATAGGCCATTTTGTGAAGTTTTTTTCAGACTTGTTGTATTGCAAGTTCAGTAATTTTCCCACAAACTAGTGCACATAAGATGGCTTAGTCCAAAGGCATTTGATTTTTTGATCCTTTTTTCATTTTCTTTGTTTTTTTTCAAACTGGGGTCAAACTTGCAGTGTTGATCCCAATTTGGTTGACTAAAGTGCATCCGCCACACCAAATGGCTTGAACAAAACTATAGCACCCTGATGGTATATTACATATAGTGAGTAAACGGTTGGTTTATGCCTCGCTTTGTTTAGTGCATAAAATGGTGAGGACTGTTTTAAAAATCACGTACACATACGTAGTCGGTTGGCTCTTGCGCCTCTCTTTGAGCGTGTGGTCTCTGGTTCGAGTACTTTTCCTGGCTTAATAAGCCACCTCTTTTTTTCGGTTGGCGCAACCGCTGACATAGGTGTCCCACAAGCTAGAACTGCGCCCAACACCTACGCCCGTGAAGCCACTGACAGAGGTATCCCACGCGCTAGTAACTGCGACCACCACCTACGACCGCGCAGCCGCTGACAGAGGTGTCACATAAGTCAGAATATGCGCCCAACATCTATGACCGTGCAACCGCTTACAAAGGTGTCCCATAAGTCGGAATATGCGCCCACCATCTACGAGCGCGCAACCACTGACAGAGGTGTGCCACAAGTCAGTATATGCGCCCATCATCTACGGGCGGGCAGCCGTTGACAGGGGTGTCCCACGAGTCAGAAACCACGCCCAGTAACGGTCAAAGCCTTTGACCCGACGGCAAACCCCCGTTTGGGCTCGGGCAAGGATGGGCCGCGCAGTGGAGGGGGAAAGTGAGGACTGGCTTAGAGCGTGGCAAAACTGAGGAGGACTAAGCGAAGAGGGACACAGAAATAGAAATCCCATTTATTTAAGTTAAATTAAGCTTGCACATTATCAACTCGCTTACCATTGTCTGCTTTTCTTTTATATAAGAAATATAATGCAGTCACAGACATGGGCTTGACGACGGCACGCGGTGCCTCCACCTGGTTGTAACTATGAAAACCGATTCCCCTAAAAAAAACCTAAGAAAACCGATTAAGAATTTCTGTTTCTTTGCATATACCTGGAGTTTCTATTTCTTTGCCTACACCGCTACACGTGAGTCGTGACGCAAAGCTTAACGGCGCGCGTGGTCACTGTGACTACTAGTTTGGTCATCTAATTTCTGAGTGAGCTTAAAAAACCACCACCAGTTTATCAAAAAGTGGGAACCTATATACGTGTCCCCAGAGTTTGTTGGGGTGGTATGTGAACCCATATCGGCAAAGTTGGTCTTGGCATGCACACCTGAAAGACGACGCACTTGCTGCTCGGAAAGCACTCCAGGAATGATGGCAGTAATAAGTAGCCGGAGGAAATCTAGCGCCACGGAGGATCCCACATTCCCACTACCTGTTCAGTGGAACTCTTCCCCTATAAAATGGCCATGGAGAAGAACTTCGTGGAGCCAGCACTCATCTCAAGTCTCAACGACAACGAGCCTCCACACGCGCACTTCTAGACGTGGGTGTCATGGCGGGTCCGGCGGAGAGGAAGATGAAGGTGTGGGAGCTGGTGCTGCGGTGCCTCGTCGGCGGCTTCGGCGCGGTGGCGGCGGCGCTGGTGGTCACCGACAGCCAGACCAGGACCTTCTTCTCCCTCGAGCGGAGGGCCAAGTACACCGACATGAAGGCTCTGGTGCTCCTGGTGGCCGCCAACGGCGCTGCCGTCGTGTACAGTCTACTGCAGGCGGCGCGCTGTGCCGTGGCGATGGTGAGGGGAGGCGGCGCGCTGGTCATGAGCAGCAGGGTGCTCGCCTGGTCGGTCTTCTCCGGCGACCAGCTGCTGGCGTACGCGATGCTGGCCGCGACGGCGGCGGCGCTGCAGTCGTCGCTGCTCGGGAAGCTCGGGCAGCCGGAGCTGCAGTGGATGGGGATCTGCGGCCTCTACGGCGCCTTCTGTAGGCAGGTCGGCGCGGGCATCGCGTGCGCCGTCGTCGCCGGACTCGCCGCCGTGCTCCTCGCATCCTTCTCCGCGTTCAACCTGTTCCGCCTCTACGGCGGCAACAAGGGGAGCAGTAGTACTAGAAACGGCGCAACGTGGTACTAGGATAGAAAGTCAAGTCAGTGAAGATAAAATCGATCTCAGCTACTACTTCAGATTTCAGATTGTAGAGTGGATCATGAGATCGATCGGTGAATCCTTTTTAACTTTTCTTGGTGTGACTCAACAAGCTGGACTGAAGACATCGATCCTAAAGCATTGCGGCTCCTAGGGTAGGACTTCGGATCTTGGTGTTCTGCACCAAAATACGTAGTTCCCTTTCCAATTACAATCAAAATATGGTGTTGGCGTGAAGCTGGTGTATATGTGAAAGGTCCCCCTTTTGGTAGAGCACGCACTAGTGCACTACCGCAAGCCACGCGTGCTGGTAGTCCACTGACCGAAAATATTCAATAGAGCATCTGCACCGGGGTCACGCTATCCTGGCCGCTGGTATTCCTTGGGATCGCCAGGGTTGTCATGTGGTCAAAGCCTCTCAGCAGGTTCTCAGTCTTTAATCCCATCTATGTCTGCATCGGCGTTAAATGCGAGCTAGGGTATCAGACATGTTCTCGATAATCTGCGGCGAGCCAATGACACGAGCGGACAAATTCATGGGGCTGTATGGCACTGTTTCTACCACAACTGTTCACCCCGAATACAACCGAGCAGATAAATTTCTTGGAACCCATAGAGAGTCACTGTACCGCACACATCCACTTATTGCCTCTTGCTCTTTCCATTGCTCCCGTTTATAAAAATGAAAAACAGCATAGCCAGCCTGTTTCATGAGAGTGAGAGAGATAGAGAGTATCCATATTCACGTCCATATTCTCGGTTGCTCATGTGAGGAACCGAAACAAAGAAAATGAGAGTGAGAGAGATAGAGAGTATCCATGAGAGTCCAGCTAGAGCTGGTTAGCTCGGTCTTCTCTGTCTTCCTTCACTTGCATGAGCTCCATCTTGTATTCATGGTGGACAAGCGCCCAACTCATGAGAATGAGAGATCCAAAGCAAAGCCCATGGACGTGAAGGATATGAAGGTGATAACCGGGGAGCTCAATCTTGTTGCGTGGTCGTCTGATGGATATGGATGTGAGCCGGTCGTCTGTTCTGTCGTTTCGATTGTTTGTATTCGTGGACATCTTGGGTTGCAGAACAAAACAAAATGGCACACAGCCTAGGGCCTGTATCGATTCCAGCTATATGAACCTATGAAGCCCACTACGACTCTTGCGCCCAATGCTGCTAATAACGGTGATTAACCCGACCAGGCCATCACACATCTCGAGAACCAGGCCCTGAAGCGACGGTCATGATAGCAGGGCCCCGGCGCAGATGCTCCAAAAATCCGCTTCCGTCCACTGACCCTTCGGGAAAAGAAGATCATGATGTAAATCGCAGCGAAAGGTTTAATACACAACATTGTGTATCATTTCATCGATAGGAAAAAGAGAGTTGCAGAGTTACATTGTTGCATGTCCAAACTACATACACTAGAAAGCGTAGAATGGGATGCCATGAGCAGGAAGAAGGGGATGCTCAGCCCGAAGAGAGCATGCTGGGCTACTAGCAGGATAAGGCTAAGTCCTTGATGACGCGAACCAGGTTAGTCAAGCTGGGTGTGAGGCCATCGAAGATATCAGCGTTTCGATGCTTCCAAATATTCCACGCAGTGAGATTGACGATCGACCTAAGGCCCTTACGAAGGGAGGCTGGTGAAGTATCCATAGTCGAGGAGAACCAGGCAAAAAACCTGTTGAACAAGTGGTGAGCCAGCACCAAGAGAGAACCTCAGGAGATTGTCAATCGTCTCCGGCTCTTGCGAGCAGAGGATGCAGATCAGGCCATGGGGGAGGCCATGACGGGCAAGTCGATCGGTGGTCAAGCAATGACTCTAGTTGGCAAGCCAGAGGAAGAATTTAACTCCAAGTGGTACCCGGTTCTTCCAAATAAGGCGCCAATTGGTGGTAATTGTGCTGCCCGAGAAAAGAGCCTTGTAGCAGGAGCTCGCAGACTAAACTCTGTTGTCCGTCACTTCCAACTGATCAAGTTAGGGTTCGTGATTAGCGCAACGGTCTGAATGAGGAGCCAAACCTCGAAGTACTCAACAAGGGTAGCACGAGACAAGGCTCCATGGATGTCAGAGATCCAGGTTCTGCCTTGCAGCGCCTCATGCAAGGTCCGAGATCGGCGATGGCGGCGACGACACCTTATGGCAAGGTTGTGATTTCTGACAGAAATTTTCCATGGAGCCAATGGTCCGACCAAAAGCGGTGGCTGCGGCCATGGCCAAGACTCCAGATGGTGGGGGCGCAAAAGAATTGGTGAACCTCGAGGTCGTTTGGAGGCGGAGGGTGAGACAAAGGCCGAGAAGAGTCAATCGCCTGCAACCAGAGCCAACGAACACGAAGGCGGATGCAATTGAGATGGAGATCGTGCACTCCCAGCCCATCAAAATCTAGTGGGCGACACACACTTTGGACCAACTAACCAAGCAAGAGCCAGTGCTAGCATCCTCCGGTTGTGCCAATGGAAAGCCCGGATGACTCGGATGACCTTTTTGAGGATAGGAGAAAAATCACCATGGCGAGAAGAATGTGAACTGGAGTCGCTGATAGCACATGACGCACCTAGGCCAGGCGTTCGCCTCACGAGAGCAAGGAGGCTTTCCATGTAACGAATTTCTTCAAGAGCTCCTTTACTAGCGTAGGAGTTGAGAATATGCCACTTTGCGAATCGATAGAGGAAGGCCAAGGTACTAAATAGGGAAGGGTGTCACCGGGCAATCTAGCGTGGTAGCAATATCATCACTGGCAGGAGGCATGCACTAGAGGGGAGTGGCCAAGCATTTTGGCAAAGTTCATTGGCAGACCAGAGGTGGAACCAAACTTGTCCAGGAGATGTCGGATGGACAGCAGCTCGGATCAGTCAAGATGGCAAAATACCACCATGTCATCAGCAAAAAGGGATACGCTGGACGCCGCGTGTCGGGTAGGAGGTGTTTAAGAACATCAACCTAAACCGCGCATTGTAGAAGAGAGTTCAGGGCATCTATGAAAATGGTGAAGAGCTTCGGTGAAAGGGGTCGCCTTGTCGCTGAAGGAAATATGCCCTAGAGGCAATAATAAAGTTATTATTTATTTCCTCATATCATGATAAATGTTTATTATTCATGCTAGAATTGTATTAACCGGAAACATGATACATGTGTGAATACATAGACAAAACTATAGTCACTAGTATGCCTCTACTTGACTAGCTCATTAATCAAAGATGGTTATGTTTCCTAACCATAGACATGTGTTGTCATTTGATTAGTGGGATCACATCATTAGAAGAATGATGTCATTGACATGACCCATTCCGTTAGCCTAGCACTTGATCGTTTAGTATACTGCTATTGCTTTCTTCATGACTTATACAAAGTTCCTACAACTATGAGATTGTGCAACTGAAGGAAATATGCCCTAGAGGCAATAATAAAGTTATTATTTATTTCCTCATATCATGATAAATGTTTATTATTCATGCTAGAATTGTATTAACCGGAAACATGATACATGTGTGAATACATAGACAAACATATAGTCACTAGTATGCCTCTACTTGACTAGCTCATTAATCAAAGATGGTTATATTTCCTAACCATAGACATGTGTTGTCATTTGATTAATGGGATCACATCATTAGGAGAATGATGTGATTGACATGACCCATCCGTTAGCTTAGCACTTGATCGCTTAGTATTCTCGCTATTGCTTTCTTCATGACTTATACATGTTCCTCGTAACTATGAGAATTATGCAACTCCGCTTACGGAGGAACACTTTGTGTACTACCAAACGTCACAACATAACGGGTGATTATAAAGGAGTACTACAGTGTCTCCAAAGGTACATGTTGAGTTGGCGATTTCGAGATTAGGTTTTGTCACTCCGATTGTCGGAGAGGTATCTCTGGGCCCTCTCGGTAATACTCATCACTTAAGCCTTGCAAGCATTATAACTAATGAGTTAGTTATGAGATGACGTGTTACGAACGAGTAAAGAGACTTGCGGTAACGAGATTGAACTAGGTATTGATACCGACGATCAAATCTCGCAAGTAACATACCGATGACGAAGGGAACAACGTATGTTGTTATGCGGTTTGACCGATAAAGATCTTCGAGAATATGTAGGAACCAATATGGGCATCCGGTCCCGCTATTGGTTATTGACCGAGAATGGTTTTAGGTCATGTCTACATAGTTCTCAAACCCGTAGGGTCCGCACGCTTAACGCTTCGATGACAGTTTTATTATGAGTTTATAAGTTTTGATGTACCAAAGTTTGTTCGAGTCCGGATGTGATTACGGACATGACAAGGAGTCTCAAATGGTCGAGACATAAAGATTGATATATTCAAGCCTATGTTTGGACATCGGAATGGTTCCGGTGAAATCGGCATTTTACCGAGTACCGGAGGTTACCGGAACCCCGGGGTTAATGGGCCTACATGGGCCAAGAGGAGAAGAGGAAGGAGCCAGGAGGGGCCGCGCCTTCCCTCCTAGTCAAAATAGGACAAGGGAAGGGCGCCCCCCCCTTCCCCCTCCTCCTCCTCTTTCCCTTCTCTCCTACTCCAACTTGGAAAAGGGAGTCCTACTCCCGGTGGGAGTAGGACTCCCCCCTGGCGCGCCTCTTAGGCGGCGGCCTCCTCCCCAGCTCCTTTATATACGGGGCGGGGGCACCCCATAGACACACAAGTTGATCTACGGATCGTTCCTTAGCCGTGTGCGGTGCCCCTTCCACCATATTCCACCTCGGTCATATCGTCATGAGTTTAGGCGAAGCCTGCGTCGATAGAACATCATCATCGCCACCACGCCGTCGTCTTGACGAACTCATCTCCGGAGCCTTTGCTGGATCGGAGGGCCGGAGATCGTCATCGAGCTGAACGTGTGCTGAACTCGGAGGCCCCGTACGTTCGGAGCTTGGATCGGTCGGATCGTGAAGACGTACGACTACATCAACCGCGTTGTGCTAACGCTTCCGCTTACGGTCTACGAGGGTACGTGGATGAACACTCTCCCCTCTTGTTGCTATATCATCACCATGATCTTGCGTGTGCGTAGGAAAATTTTGAAATTACTACGTTCCCCAACAGTGGCATCCGAGCCTAGGTTTTATGCATTGATGTTATATGCACGAGTAGAACAAAAGTGAGTTGTGGACGATATAAGTCATACGCCTACCAAAGATGTCATACTTTGGTTCAGCGGTATTGTGAGATGAAGCGCCCGACCGACATTACGCGACGCTTACGCGAGACTGGTTTCACCGCTACGAGCACTCGTGCTTAAAGGTGACCGGCGGGTGTCTGCTCTCTCACTTTAGTTGAACCGAGTGTGGCTACTCCCGGTCCTTGTGAAGGTTAAAACGGAGTCTATTTGACAAACTATCGTTGTGGTTTTGATGCGTAGGTAAGAACGGTTCTTGCTAAAGCCCGTAGCAGCCACGTAAAATTTGCAACAACAAAGTAGAGGACGTCTAACTTGTTTTTGCAGGGCATGATGTGATGTGATATGGTCAAGACGTGATGCTATATTTTATGAGATGATCATGTTTTGCAACCGAAGTTATTGGCAACTGGCAGGAGCCATATGGTTGTCGCTTTATTGTATGAAATGCAAATGCCCTGTAATTGCTTACTTTATCACTAAGCGGTAGCGATAGTCATAGAAGCAATAGATGGCGTAACGACAACGATGCTACAATGGAGATCAAGGTGTCGCGCCGGTGACGATGGTGATCATGACGGTGCTTCAAAGATGGAGATCACAAGCACAAGATGATGATGGCCATATCATATCACTTATATTGATTGCATGTGATGTTTATCCTTTATGCATCTTATCTTGCTTTGATTGACGGTAGCATTTTAAGATGATCTCTCACTAATTATCAAGAAGTGTTCTCCCTGAGTATGCACCGCTATGAAAGTTCTTCGTCTTTGAGACACCACGTGATGATCGGGTGTGATAGGCTCTACGCTCAAATACAACGGTGCAAAACAGTTGCACACGCGAATACTCAGGTTATACTTGACGAGCCTAGCATATACAGATATGGCCTCGAACACGGAGACCGAAAGGTCGAGCGTGAATCATATAGTAGATATGATCAACATAGAAATGTTCACCATTGAAACTACTCCATCTCACGTGATGATCGGACATGGTTTAGTTGATTTGGATCACGTGATCACTTAGATGACTAGAGAGATGTCTGCCTAAGTGGGAGTTCTTAAGTAATATGATTAATTGAACTTAAATTTATCATGAACTTAGTACCGATAGTATTTTGCTTGTCTATGTTTGTTTGTAGATAGATGGCTCGTCTTTGTTGTTCCGTTGAATTTTAATGCTTTCCTTGAGAAAGCAAAGTTGAAAGATGATGGTAGCAATTACACGGATCGGGTCCGAACTCGAGGATTATCCTCATTGCTGCACGTAAGAGTTACGCCCCGAAGCACCGCTGGTGCCAACTGCTGCTGATGTAACCGACGACGTTAAGAACGTCTCGCGAGCAAAGTCGATGACTACTCTATAGTTCGAGTGTGCCATGCTTTACGGCTTAGAACCGGGTCTTCAACGACGTTTTGAACGCTCATGGAGCATATGAGATGTTCCAGAGTTGAAGTTAATATTTCAAGCAAATGCCCGGATTGAGAGATATGAAGTCTCCAATAAGTTCTATACTGCAAGATGGAGGAGAACATTTCATCGGTGAGCATATACTCAAAATGTCCGGGTATAATAATCACTTGATTCAACCGGGAGTTAATATTCCGGATGATAGCGTCATTGATGTAATTCTCCAATCACGCCACCAAGCTACAAGAGCTTCGTGATGAACTATAATATGCAAGGGATGAACAAGACTATTCGAGCTCTTCGCGATGCCGAAAGCATGGAGGTAGAAATCAAGAAGGAGCATCAAGTGTTGATGGTCAACAAGACCACTAGTTTCAAGAAGAAGGGCAAAGGGAAGAAGAAGGAACTTCAAAAGAACAACAAACAAGTTGTCGCTCAAGAGAAGAAACCCAAGTCCGGACCTAAGCTCGAAATCGAGTGCTTCTACCGCAAGTAGATCGACATCGAAGCGGAACTACCCCAAGTATTTGGCGGATAAGAAGGATGGCAAAGTGAACAAAGGTATATGTGATATACATGTTATTGATGTGTACCTTACTAATGCTCGCAGAGCACTGGTATTTGATATCGGTTCATTGCTAATATTTGCAACTCAAACAGGACTACGGATTAGCGAAGATTAGCTAAGGACGAGGTGACGATGCGCGTGGGAAATGGTTCCAAAGTCGATGTGATCGCGGTCGGCACGCTACCTCTACATCTACCATTGGGATTAGTTTTAGACCTAAATAATTGTTATTTGGTGCCTGCGTTAAGCATGAACATTATATCTGGATCTTGTTTGATGCGAGAAGGTTATTCATTTAAATCAGAGAATAATGGTTGTTCTATTATATGAGTAATATCTTTTATGGTCATGCACCCTTGAAGAGTGGTCTATTTTTATTGAATGTCGATAGTAGTGATACACATATTCATAGTGTTGAAACCAAAAGATGCAGAGTTGATAATGATAGTGCAACTTATTTGTGGCAATCGCTGCTTAGGTCATATCGGTGTAAAGCGCATGAAGAAGCTCCATACCGATGGACTTTTGGAATCACTTGATTATGAATCACTTGGTACTTGCGAACCGTGCCTTATGGGCAAGATGACTAAAACACCGCTTCTCCGTACTATGGAGAGAGCAACAGATTTGTTAGAAATCATACATACGTATGTATGTGGTCCAATGAATGTTGAGGCTCGTGGCGGATATCATTATTTTCTCACCTTCACAGATGATTTGAGCAGATATGGGTATATCTACTTAATGAAACACAAGTCTGAAACATTTGAAAAGTTCAAAGAATTTCAGAGTGAAGTAGAAAATCATCGTAATAAGAAAATAAAATTTCTACGATCCGATCGTGGAGGAGAATATTTGAGTTACGAGTTTGGTCTACACTTGAAACAATGCGGATAGTTCTACTCACGCCACCCGAACACCACAACACAATGGTGTGTCCGAACGTCAGAATCGTATTTTACTTGATATGGTGCGATCTATGATGTCTCTTACCGATCTACCGCTATCGTTTTGGGGTTATGCTTTAGAGACGGTCGCATTCACGTTAAATAGGGCACCATCAAAATCCGTTGAGACGACACCTTATGAACTATGGTTTGGCAAGAAACCAAAGTTGTCGTTTCTTAAAGTTTGGGGCTGCGATGCTTATGTGAAGAAACTTCAACCAGATAAGCTCGAACCCAAATCGGAGAAATGTGTCTTCATATGATACCCAAAGGAGACTATTGGGTACACCTTCTATCACAGATCTGAGGGCAAGATTTTCGTTGCTAAATTCGGATCCTTGCTAGAGAAGGAGTTTCTCTCGAAAGAAGTGAGTGGGAGGAAAGTAGAACTTGATGAGATAACTATATCTACTCCCTTATTGGAAGGTAGTTCATCACAAGAACCAGTTCCTGTGACAACTACACCAATTAGTGAGGAAGCTAATGATATTGATCATGAAACTTCAGATCAAGTTTCTTACGAACCTCGTGGGTCTACCAGAGTAAGATCCGCACTGAGTGGTATGGCAATCCTATTCGGAAGTCATGTTACTTGACCATGATGAACCTACGAACTATGAGGAAGCGATGATGAGCCCAGATTCCAAAATGGCTAGAGGCCATGAAATCTGAGATAGGATCCATGTATGAAAACAAAGTATGGATTTTGGTTGACTTGCCCGATGATCGGCAAGCAATTGAGAATAAATGGATCTTTAAGAAGAAGACCGACGCGATGGTAATGTAACTGTCTATAAAGCTCGACTTGTTGCGAAAGGTTTTGACAAGTTAAAGGGTTGACTACGATGAGACTTTCTCACCAGAGCGATGCTTAAGTCTGTCTCGAATCATGTTAGCTATTGCTGCATTTCATGATTATGAAATTTGGCAAATGGATGTCAAGACTGCATTCTTGAATGGATTTCTAGAAGAAGAGTTGTATATGATGCAGCCGTAAGGTTTTGTTGATCCAAAAGGTGCTAACAAAGTGTGCAAGCTCCAGCGTTCCATTTATGGACTGGTGCAAGCATCTCGAGTTGGAATAAACGCTTTGATAGTGTGATCAAAGCATATGGTTTTATATGAGACTTTTGGAGAAGCTCAGATTTACAAGAAAGTGAGTGGGAGCTCAGAGCATTTCTAGTTCTATATGTAGATGACATATTGTTAATTGGAAATGATATAGAATTTCTGGATAGCATAAAGGGATACTTGAATAAAAGTTTTTTGATGAAAGACCTTGTGACGCCCGGATAATTAAGCCACAGTAACCCTCCGCTAATGATGCCACGTCACCTCGATTTCTGTTGCTAATCTCACGTTAGTTCGAAACCGTTTCAAAATTTAAATTCTAAATATGTCAAACAAACAAAGTTTTCAAACTTAAAACAAAAAATGTTCAGACTGTGTCAAATAGTGCATAGATAATTATTGTGAAGTAAACACATTTCTAGAAAATGCATAAATATTTTAAGTTGAACTTAACAGAAAAGGAAATAAATAAAATAAAAGGAATAAAGAAAAACAAACCTAACAAACTACTAAAGAGAAAAGGAAAGCCCCCAAACCCCCCCGGGCCAATTGGCCCAGCTAGCCGACAGTCGGCCAGCCCAACCGGCCCATCCGGGCCAAGCCCACTCCCCCGTTCCCCCTTGTCGCCTCCTTCCTGGCGCGCTGTTCCTCCGACCGCGCCATGAACATGGCGCGTCCCCATCGCACCACCTCGCCGTCCCCGCCGACGGGATAAGGCCGCCACGCCCCCGCCGCCTCGGTTCCCTCTCCCACTCACCTCCCCCTGCTCTCCTCCCAGATATCCGCCCCCGTCCGAGCGCTCCCATGGCCGTGGCCGTCATGTAGCCGTGGCCGTCGTCCTCCCCGCACCGCGCCAACGTGTCACCGGTCTCCCTCGTCGCCCGCCTCGTCGTCCCCGACCGTTGATTCGAGCTCCGCGCCGTCGCAGCGTCGTGGACGAGGTCGTCTTCTTCCTCTGCCTCGCCGCCGCTCATCCCCAACTCCGGTGACGCCCTCTGCAGCTACTTAGCGGTCAAGGGCCACCGTGTGTGCCGCTCGGTGAGCCCCCGCTCCCTTCCCTCTCTCTCTCTCAACGCCGTTCGCTAGTTGGATGCGCCGCTAACTTGCTCGAAGCGCCGCCTGCGCTGCTGCCGCCGTAGCCGTCCGGTGACCATTTGGTCCCGGCTCGTGACCGTTGTGCTTTCGCCGCAGCAAGTAGAGGCTTCGGCCATTTTGAGTGCTTGCCAACACGCTGCATCGCTGTTCCTCTCGCGTCGACGCCGGCGTCGCCCGCTTCGCCGCCGGTGAAGCCGCCCTCCTCCGACCAAGCCCCGCCCCATTCAATGCGCCACGGTGCGGGCGTTCGAAAGAGCCCACCCGCGCCCCCTTACATGCATCGTGGCGCGATTCCGGCGAGGTCCGCGCCCCTCCGCCACGTTTTCGTTCACCGGCGGTGAACCTCCGCCGCCCGCCGACGTGGCCTGCTGCTGGGGTCCATCAGGGTCACTGCCTGGTGGCCCCAGGGGCCCGGCTTGCCTAGTTGACCATGGTCAACTTGCTGACTGGGCCGGTCCCAGAAGCTGACCAGTGGCCCCCACCCTATAAACTAATTACATGGGTTAATTTAATTAATATAGACTAATCTGTCACTGTCCAAAGGGCCCCATACTTAACTAATCATAATTAGTTTAAAACAAATCCTATTTCAACTCTGACCCAATGACAGGTGGGTCCCACTGGACCCACAGGTCAGATTTGACTCAGTCAACCGCGCTGTTGACTGATGACCTCAGCATTGCGCCATGCTGACGTCAGCAGACACTATTCTGGATAACGTTGGATTTAAATAAATAATTAAAATCAAAAAATGAATAAAACTTTAGAAAATCATATAAAATAATCCGTAACTCGGATGGAAAAACTTTGTACATGAAAGTTGCTCAGAACGACGAGACGAACCCGGATACGCAGCCCTTTCGTCCGCCATGCACTCCTAACATATCAAACTCACAACTTTCCCCCTCCGGCTCCTTTGCCCGAAAACGCGAAACACCGGGAATACTTTCCCGGATGTTTTCCCCCTTCGTCGGTATCACCTACTACCGCGATTGGGCACACCTAGCATTGTTACTTGTCTTGTCATGCGTCGATATGCATCTGTTTGCATGGTATTCATTGTTTCTTCCCCTTCTTCTCTCTGATAGACTATGAGACCGACGTTGCTGCTGCCCAGTTCAACTATGGAGTTGACGACCCCTCTCTCTTGTCAGAGCAACCAGGCAAGCCCCCCCTTGATCACCAGATATCGCCTATTCTTCTCTATACTGCTTGCATTAGAGTAGTGTAGCATGTTACTGCTTTCCGTTAATCCTATTCTGGATGCATAACCGGACATTGTTGCTACATTATTGATACCTTACCCGCAATCCTAAATGCTTAGTATAGGATGCTAGTTTATCATCATTGGCCCTATATTCTTGTCAGTCTGCCTTGCTATACTATTGGGCCGTGATCACTCGGGAGGTGATCACGGATATATACTATACATACATACATACTATATAGATGGTGACTAAAGTCGTGTCACCGAGGAGTACCCGCAAGTGATTCGATGAGGGGCCGAAAGGACAGTGGCTCCATCCCGTAGAGGTGGGCCCGGGTTCCCGACGGCCCCGATCGTTACTTTGTGGGCGGAGCGACAGGCAGGTTGAGACCACCTAGGAGACAGTGGGCCTGGCCTGCTCGGCGTTCATGGATACTTAACACGCTTAACGAGATCTTGGTATTTGATCTAAGTCCGCCATTTGGTCTATACGCACTAACCATCTACGTGGGAGTAGTTATGGGTATCCCGCGTCGTGGTATCACCGAAGCCTTCGTGATGTCACGATCGAGCGGCTGCCCGGATTGGAACGTAAGCTTTGCTCTTGTATTAAGAGGGCTAGTTACGCTTCCGGCGCCCACACAACGTCTTGTGTGTGCATTGGCGATGGGCCCACTCAGGCGCTTAGGTTTAGACCGCGTCTTGACCTCTCTGTTGAGCCTAGGTGGGGCTGCGGCGTGTTGATCTTCCGAGGCGGGCATGACCCAGAAAGTGTGTCCGCCAAATGGGATCAAGCGTGTTGGGTTATGTGGTGCACCCCTGCAGAGAAGTTAATCTATTCGAATAGCCGTGATCTTCGGTAACATGACGACTTGGAGTTGTACCTTGACCTTATGACAACTAGAACCGGATACTTAATAAAACACACCCTTCCAAGTTCCACAGACAACCCGGTGATCGCTTTTCCACAGGGCTACGAGGAGAGGATCGCCGGGTAGGATTATGCTATGCGATGCTACTGGAGATGCTACTAGGAGATGCTACTTGGAGATGCTACTTGGCGATGCTACTTGGAGGACTTCAATCTACTCTCTTCTACATGCTGCAAGACGGAGGCTGCGAGCGTAGTCTTCGACGTGATTAGCTATCCCCTCTTATTCGGCATTCTCGCAGCTTCGGTCCATCGATATGGCCCTTTACACATATACCCATGCATATGTAGTGTAGCTCCTTGCTTGCAGTACTTTGGATGAGTACTCACGGTTGCTTTCTCCCCTTTTCCCCTTTCCTTTCTTTACGGTTGTCGCAACCAGATGTTTGAGCCCGGAGTCGGACGCCATCGTCGGCATTTACTACTACACTAGAGGTGCCTACTACTACGCAAAGTGCTGATGACACCAGAGTAGTTTAGGAGGATCTCAGCAGAGGCTTGCGCCTCTTCGATCTGTATCCCGTTTGTGCTAGCCTTCTTAAGGCAAACTTGTTTAACTTATGTCCGTACTCGTAAATTGTTGCTTCCGCCGACTCGCCTATGATCGAGCATTTGTATTCGAGCCCTCGAGGCCCTTGGCTTGTATTATGATGCTTGTATGACTTATTTATGTTTGGGAGTTGTGTTGTGATATCATCCCGTGAGTCCTCGATCTTGATCGCACTGCGCTTGCGTGCATGATTAGTGTACGATTGAATCGGGGCGTCTGAAGTTGGTATCGAGGCGATCGCTGTAGGAATCCCCTTCCACACTCCTTGGTCAAGTCGAGTCTAGACATTGCGAAACTTTTACTAACATGGTCAGTGCCCATGGGCCCACGCCGCCATTGGGTGGTATTAGGATCTTTTACTCCTCGATCTTTACTCCGGGATTCTGAACTCTCTTCTATTCGGGTTAAACAATTTTTACTAAAATCTAACTTTAGGTTCTCGAAAACACTTTCTCCCGGAGAGCCCCTTCAGTCCAGATGATTGCCGGCTGCACCAGAAGATTTCGAAGTTACTCATCGATACTCTTTTGAGACTTTGTGCCCGTTGCTTTTGCAATTCCCTACCACCGAAATATCCCTATGGATAAATACATACACTTGCCATTCTTACTTTTATTCCTAGTTGATCTTGTTATTACAAGATACCCCAAAGTTTTCTCTATTGTTCCGAGAATACGTTGTGCCTAATGCCTTGCAGTTCCTTGTCGCCTGAATACACCTACAAATTAATCCTCACACTTACCGAGGATTTGTTTCTCCCCAGTTATTCATGTGTTTCACAAAAGTCTTCAAAATACTATTCAATCTTCCGAACATCCTCTGGAGCCTTTGGCTCTTGAAATTCTTGCTTGCTTGCATTATGGTTAATCCCATAACTCTCGTAGTCTTAATGACATTCCTTGTCATTATCATTTTGAGTCTGTTGACTCAATATGTTTGCGAATACACGCAATCATCTTTGATCCTTATAAGTTACTTTTCCGGCTGAGCTGCCATTCTTTTAACTGGAATTGGTTCTCGACCAATCCAATTGTCGTTGATTGTACCATAAGGCTATTCAACTTATCCATTCCTAATCAGAGCATTGCTTCTGATCCCTTGATTTGGAAATCATAATTCCTTTGCATTTGACAAATTGAGTTAATCAGTTTATTCTATAATCTGATCTCCTTGCATTCTTCTTCCTCTAGTTGAGTACCGATGCTCACGTCAGATCCCTTGTGGACCACCAGATCCCTTGTTGGGTTTTATCTGACAACGCCCTTCATATTCAATAACCTTGTGAGCATTTCCTCTGATACATAATGCCTTTGGTAAATTGTATCCTCTGCTTTCTCAACCATGCTCGCCTTGAGCTTGAGTTAATTACTTCTAAAGATTCGGTATATGATTCTAAGATGCCCCGATGGGTTGAACCTATGCCTGACTTAATATGTGTGAACTCGAAAGTTTTCACGAGTCATACTCTTCTGGTATTTTGCCAGATAATATTTCAACACTACAACTTCATCGAAAGCGAGAAGTGAATGAAAGGGTATGCATTGGAGGAGTGGGAGTCGACCTTGAACTCTGCGTTCATGCCCATGGACCCGATGTGGAACTTATCATGGAAGCTTCTTGCCAAATATTTACTCATTCGAGTAATTCTTTCGGTGTTATTTAATTGGACCCCTTGTAGTTATGGTTTCGACCATATTGTTCTTCTTTGTTCCCATTTCTCGGGCAAGTTTAAACATTTGTCTTCTGCGGATTAATACCCCACCCAACCTCTACTTTGATCCGTCTTGAGTATTACCCCCACGGTATCTCGAGATTATCTTGAACCGCATAACTTCTTATGAGTTCTTCATCAAGTACTACATTCTCACCGATTCATAGTTTTCATGGGCTCTGAGTTATTAAACACTCAAAGGCACCGATAACTGAATCGAGTCTGCACTACGGTTCAACAACTTTTGATAATCTTCTTTAAGTACGAGTTTGTACCCGATCGCGTCATTTCTAGCCTGTTCGGCTACATCCTTACCGTGCTAATTTTGATTGTGCTACTTGGTCCTTCCCGGAGCACAAATTTCGATGGTGAGCTAATCTTACATCGATCTTCCTCGTCATATCATTTCACCTTGAACATCAAACTTGATTTCGAGTTTGTGTCGTATCCGTGGTTCCAATAACCTTTCACTTCCTCATTCCTTTGACTTGATGTCATCGCCGATCGATTACATCTTCATGGAATCTCTTGACAAATGTGTCGTGATCATCATTAGCATTCTGAGCTCTTCCAAGATATCAATCAAATTCATGATGGGAAGTACCATCCTTGCCCGTCGATGATTTGTGTAATCATCGACAACATTCTTACCTTCCCCCAACACAAACTTGTTCGTGTTTTGTGTTGTACCTTGCTATCCAACATTTGTTCTCCTTTACCTTGGAGTATTGCCATCTTTTATGTCAAGAATGTCGTGAGAATTTTATCACCTCTTGAGAATTCCTGATACAAGTGATACTTCTCACCATCACCATTCTTTCTTGGTCCCAATGTTGATTCTAACCGAAATACTAACAAATGAACGGTGTTGCTTGGGTTCTGTACTTCTAGCAACCCTATTGCTTTAAAGTCAACGATCGACAGTTCGTTCTTAGACTGTTGGTTATTGAATCATCACTCTAACATTGATCTTGCTGCCTAAGGTCATATTTCGGGCACACCTTTCAACTAGATTGATGGTGTATATTTTCTTCGAGCATACAACATTATATCATTTGAATTGACAAGTGTCATCTTCTTGTTCACATTATTGTGGAAATCCATCTGTTTGGAATTCTTGATGAATTGTCGTTGAGCCCATCAGCCACCTCCTCCTCTCCTTGGCTTAATGATGAACTATTGTTTTAGGAACCCGCTCCCATAGTTCATTTCCCAAGAATCTTGCAATGCCATTTCATGGATTTGTCTTGCACCTTTTCTTCTCGGACATCCTGAGTCTGAGGTATTATGACACCAATCGGATCTGAATCTCGGTCAGATATGATGGTTGGGACAACTTTCCAGGAGTTATGTTGTTGGTCCCTTGATGACCCGGTAATATGATGTCATGCCTAGCACCCCTGGCTGGAGGACCTATCATGATAATATCTTTTGCAAGGATAACCATTCTTCCTGGAGGGAATTGAAAGACTTATTCTATATGTTGTTCCTGATGGGTCCTTTTTGTTTCCAAAGTCTGATCTTCACCTGTTCACCATGTCAATGCTATCTCGAAGCATGTCTATGGCACTTCGATTTTCAATAGGAACATTTGAAGCCCAATGCTAAATGTTTCCTGCTCAATTATCCAAACACCGCTGTATGGGTAATGTCATGAAAATTCTCCCCCATACCTAAAGAGTTTTCTACATTATATCCTGACATGGATATCATGCTCTGCTTGTCCTTGGGAAGGATATAACCTTGAAATATGTGTGTTAACACATTTTCCTTTCCATTGTTCTGTTTAATATGATAATCATATTGTCCTTTCCATTGGTTGGTTTAATGTTGCTTGTGATCTATATGATGTAAGCAGTAATATTCTCCTGCTTATGTAAACATCTCGGTGTACAATCACAAGAAGACCTCACACTATTGTTGATGACATTCCGGTAGCCACCAATGGACGAGAACTTTGCCTATTGGTCTGCCTCGTTCGATGAGCGGGAAAATGGTTCTCTCTGTCCCTCGCCCTTGGTACCGACGTTGTTGCCGACATAACCGACAGACTATCCTCTGGCATGCCATGCTGACATGGTCGTACAAGATGTCACCGCCCTTCCTACTGTTAATCCACATGGTGGGCCCATAACCCATGTGTCCCGTGATTGAAACCCCGACTCTCTGTACACCCCATGTTCCCAAGGTTATTCCTCGCGCGTGGACTCGTATGTAATTCACGGACCACCGCCCCAAGTGATCTATTTTGGTATCAGACGCAATACTTATTCTCGTTGCCCTGAACCCCTTTCACCTTCTGATTAGGCATCGAACGCTTGCCTATCCGTTTGAAACTTCTCATGGTACCTCCTTACTTTGCTCTCGATATTTTCTTAAGATTCAATTCGAGAGTAACTTCCGCCACCTTCCTCGATGTTATCGACCAGATAGTCAACCTTGTAGAGGTCTGTCCTTTTGAAGCTACCCCTTATCCTTTCCGTAAGTACGATGAAGATCCCCAAGGAAGGACGACAACTTCATCATGATGGCCCGAAGCAGAGAACTGAAGACATCAATGTAATGGATCGACCTCTTCGAGAAGAGAAACCAAAGACAAGAAGATTCGTTAGGATTTCGTAACCAGACCTTTCCCCCTAGTCCCCCTCTTAAATCTCGGGACGAGATTTCTTGTAGTGGAGGAGAATTGTGACGCCCGGATAATTAAGCCACAATAACCCTCCGCTAATGATGCCACGTCACCTCGATTTCTGTTGCTAATCTCACGTTAGTTCGAAACCGTTTCAAAATTTAAATTCTAAATATGTCAAACAAACAAAGTTTTCAAACTTAAAACAAAAAATGTTCAGACTGTGTCAAATAGTGCATAGATAATTATGGTGAAGTAAACACATTTTTAGAAAATGCATAAATATTTTAAGTTGAACTAAACAGAAAAGGAAATAAATAAAATAAAAGGAATAAAGAAAAACAAACCTAACAAACTACTAAAGAGAAAAGGAAAGCCCCCAAACCCCCCCGGGCCAATTGGCCCCAAATAGCCGACAATGGCCAGCCCAACCGGCCCATCCGGGCCAAGCCCACTCCCCCGTTCCCCCTTGTCGCCTCCTTCCTGGCGCGCTGTTCCTCCGACCGCGCCATGAACATGGCGCGTCCCCATCGCACCACCTCGCCGTCCCTGCCGACGGGATAAGGCCGCCACGCCCCCGCCGCCTCGGTTCCCTCTCCCACTCACCTCCCCCTGCTCTCCTCCCAGATATCCGCCCCCGTCCGAGCGCTCCCATGGCCGTGGCCGTCATGTAGCCGTGGCCGTCGTCCTCCCCGCACCGCGCCAACGTGTCACCGGTCTCCCTCGTCGCCCGCCTCGTCGTCCCCGACCGTTGATTCGAGCTCCGCGCCGTCGCAGTGTCGTGGACGAGGTCGTCTTCTTCCTCTGCCTCGCCGCCGCTCATCCCCAACTCCGGTGACGCCCTCTGCAGCTACTTAGCGGTCAAGGGCCACCGTGTGTGCCGCTCGGTGAGCCCCCGCTCCCTTCCCTCTCTCTCTCTCAACGCCGTTCGCTAGTTGGATGCGCCGCCCCCAACTTGCCCGAGCGCATCGCCGCACGCGCTCGTCGCCGGTAGCCGTCCGGTGACCATTTGGTCCCGGCTCAGGACCGTTAATGCTCGCGCAGCGCAAGTAGAGGCTTCCCGGCCATTTTGAGTGCTTGCCAACACGCTGCATCGCCGTTCCCTCTCGCGGCCGAACGCCGGCGTCCGCCCCGCTCGTCGTCGGTGAAGCTGCGCCCCTCCTCCGGCCAAGCCCCCGACTCCATTCAATGTGCCACGGCGCGGCGTCGAAGAGCCCACCACGCCCTTACATGCATCGTGGCGCGATTCCGGCGAGGTCCGCGCCCTCGCCACGTTGCTCACCGGCGGGTGAACCTCGCCGCCTCACGACGAGGCTCCTTCTTTGGGTCCATCAGGTCACTGGTGGCCCCAGGGCTCGGCAGCCTAGTTGACCATGGTCAACTTGTCGATCGGGCCGGTCCCGTTTTAACCAAAGGCCCCACCCTATAAACTAATTACATGGGTTAATTTAATTAATATAGACTAATCTGTCACTGTCCAAAGGGCCCCATACTTAACTAATCATAATTAGTTTAAAACAAATCCTATTTCAACTCTGACCCAATGACAGGTGGGTCCCACTGGACCCACAGGTCAGATTTGACTCAGTCAACCACGCTGTTGACTGATGACCTCAGCATTGCGCCATGCTGACATCAGCAGACACTATTCTGGATAATGTTGGATTTAAATAAATAATTAAAATCAAAAAATGAATAAAACTTTAGAAAATCATATAAAATAATCCGTAACTCGGATGGAAAAACTTTGTACATGAAAGTTGCTCAGAACGACGAGACGAACCCGGATACGTAGCCCGTTCATTCGCCATGCACTCCTAACATATCAAACTCGCAACTTTCCCCCTCCAGCTCCTTTGCCCGAAAACGCGAAACACCGGGAATACTTTCCCGGATGTTTTCCCCCTTCGTCGGTATCACCTACTACCGCGATTGGGCACACCTAGCATTGTTACTTGTCTTGTCATGCATCGATATGCATCTGTTTGCATGGTATTCATTGTTTCTTCCCCTTCTTCTCTCCGATAGACTATGAGACCGACGTTGCTGCTGCCCAGTTCGACTATGGAGTTGACGACCCCTCTCTCTTGCCAGAGCAACCAGGCAAGCCCCCCCTTGATCACTAGATATCGCCTATTCTTCTCTATACTGCTTGCATTAGAGTAGTGTAGCATGTTACTGCTTTCCGTTAATCCTATTCTGATGCATAACCTGACATTGTTGCTACAGTCATTGATACCTTACCCGCAATCCTAAATGCTTAGTATAGGATGCTAGTTTATCATCATTGGCCCTATATTCTTGTCGATGCCTTGCTATACTATTGGGCGTGATCACTCGGGAGGTGATCACGGATATATACTATACATACATACATACTATACGGATGGTGACTAAAGTCGTGTCACCGAGGAGTACCCGCAAGTGATTCTCGATGAGGGGCCGAAAGGACAGTGGCTCCATCCCGGTAGAGGTGGGCACAGGGTTCCCGACGGCCCGATCGTTACTTTAATGGCGGAGCGACAGGGCAGGTTGAGACCACCTAGGAGGCAGTGGGCTGGCCTGCTCGGCGCTCATGATACTTAACACGCTTAACGAGATCTTGGTATTTGATCTAAGTCCGCCATTTGGTCTATACGCACTAACCATCTACGTGGGAGTAGTTATGGGTATCCGGCGTCGTGGTATCACCAAGCCTTCGTGGCGTCGGCGATTGAGCGGCTACCCAGATTGGAACGTAAGCTGCTCTTGTATTAAGGGGCTAGTTCGCTTCGATCGCCCACGCAACGTCGTGTGTGTGCATTGGGCGATGGGCCTGCACCCTGTGGCGCTTAGGTTTAGACCGCGTCTTGACCTCTCTATTGTGCCTAGGTGGGGCTGCAACGTGTTGATCTTCCGAGGCGGGCATGACCCAGAAAGTGTGTCCACCAAATGGGATCAAGCGTGTTGGGTTATGTGGTGCACCCTGCAGGAAGTTAATCTATTGAATAGCCGTGATCTTCGATAGCAGACGACTTGGAGTTGTACCTTGACCTTATGACAACTAGAACCGGAGAGGATCGCCGGGTAGGATTATGCTATGCGATGCTACTGGAGATGCTACTTGGAGATGCTACTTGGAGATGCTACTTGGCGATGCTACTTGGAGGACTTCAATCTACTCTCTTCTACATGTTTGCAAGACGGAGGCTGCCGTGAGCGTAGTCTTCACATGATTAGCTATCCCCTCTTATTCGGCATTCTGCAGTCGGTCCATGATATGGCCCTTTACACATATACCCATGCATATGTAGTTTAGCTCCTTGCTTGCAGTACTTTGGATGAGTACTCACGGTTGCTTTCTCCCCCTTTTCCCCCTTTCCTTTCTTTACGGTTGTCGCAACCAGATCTTTGAGCCCGAGGGCGGACGCCATCGTCGGCGATATTACTACTACACCGAGGTGCCTACTACTACGTGCGGTGTCTGCGACGACCACTGGAGTAGTTTAGGAGGATCGTGCAGAGGCTTGCGCCTCTTCGATCTCAGATCCCGGTTTGTGCTAGCCTTCTTAAGGCAAACTTGTTTAACTTATGTCGTACTCGAAATTGTTGCTTCACGACTTCGTCTATGATCGAGCATTTGTATTCGAGCCCTCGAGGCCCCTGGCTTGTATTATGATGCTTGTATGACTTATTTATGTTTTAGAGTTGTGTTGTGATATCATCCCGTGAGTCCCTGATCTTGATCGTACACGTTTGCGTGCATGATTAGTGTACGATTGAATCGGGGGCGTCACAGACCTCGGTGAAGCTGCTTATATATTGGGCATCAAAATCTATAGAGATAGATCAAGACGCTTAATAGGACTTTCACAAAGCACATACCTTGAGAAAATTTTGAAAAAGTTCAAAATGGATCAGGCAAAGAAAGGATTCTTGCACGTGCTACAAGGTGTGAAGTTGAGTCAAACTCAATGCCCACCACGGCAGAAGATAGAGAGAAAATGAAAGATGTTCCCTATGCTTCAGCCATAGGCTCTATCATGTATGCAATGTCTGTGTACCAGACCGACGTATGCTTAGCAATAAGCTTAGCAGAAGGTACCAAAGTAATCCAGTGGATCATCGGACAGCGTCAAGAACATCCCGAAATACCGAAAAGAACTAAGGATATGTTTCTCATATATGGAGGTGACAAAGAGCTAGTCGTAAAAGGTTACGTCGATGCAAGCTTTGACACTCATCCGGACGATTCTAAATCGCAAACCGGATACGTGTTTATATTAAATGGTGGAGCTGTAAGTTGGTGCAGTTCTAAACAAAGCGTCGTGGCGGGATCTACATGTGAAGCGGAGTATATAGCTGCTTCAAGCAAAGCAAATGAAGGAGTCTGGATGAAGGAGTTCATTTCCGATCTAGGTGTCATACCTAGTGCATCGGGACCAATGAAGATCTTCTGTGACAATCTTGGTGCAATTGCCTTGGCAAAGGAATCCAGATTTCACAAGAGGACCAAGCACATCAAGAGACGCTTCAATTTCATTCGGGACCAAATCCAAGTGGGAGACATAGAGATTTGCAAGATACATACGGATCTGAATGTTGCGAGACCCGCTGACTAAGCCTCTCTCACGAGCAAAACATGATCAGCACCAAGACTCCATGGGTGTTAGAATCATTACTATGTAATCTAGATTATTGACTCTAGTGCAAGTGGGAGACTGAAGGAAATATGCCCTAGAGGCAATAATAAAGTTATTATTTATTTCCTCATATCATGATAAATGTTTATTATTCATGCTAGAATTGTATTAACCGGAAACATGATACATGTGTGAATACATAGACAAACATATAGTCACTACTATGCCTCTACTTGACTAGCTCATTAATCAAAGATGGTTATGTTTACTAACCATAGACATGTGTTGTCATTTGATTAATGGGATCACATCATTAGGAGAATGATGTGATTGACATGACCCATCCCGTTAGCTTAGCACTTGATCGTTTAGTATTCTGCTATTGCTTTCTTCATGACTTATACATGTTCCTCGTAACTATGAGAATTATGCAACTCCGCTTACGGAGGAACACTTTGGGTACTACCAAACATCACAACATAACTGGGTGATTATAAAGGAGTACTACAGGTGTCTCCAAAGGTACATGTTGAGTTGGCGTATTTCGAGATTAGGTTTTGTCACTCCGATTGTCGGAGAGGTATCTCTGGGCCCTCTCGGTAATACTCATCACTTAAGCCTTGCAAGCATTATAACTAATGAGTTAGTTATGAGATGATGTGTTACAGAACGAGTAAAGAGACTTGCCGGTAACGAGATTGAACTAGGTATTGGATACCGACGATCAAATCTCGGGCAAGTAACATACCGATGACGAAGGGAACAACATATGTTGTTATGCGGTTTGACCGATAAAGATCTTCGTAGAATATGTAGGAACCAATATGGGCATCCAGGTCCCGCTATTGGTTATTGACCGAGAATGGTTTGAGGTCATGTCTACATAGTTCTCGAACCCGTAGGGTCTGCACACTTAACGTTTCGATGACAGTTTTATTATGAGTTTATAAGTTTTGATGTACCGAAGTTTGTTCGGAGACCCTGATGTGATTACGGACATGACGAGGAGTCTCGGAATGGTCGAGACATAAAGATTGATATATTGGAAGCCTATGTTTGGACATCGGAATGGTTCCGGGTGAAATCGGCATTTTACCGGAGTACCGGGAGGTTACCGGAACCCCCGGGGGTTAATGGGCCTACATGGGCCAAGAGGGAGAAGAGGAAGGAGCCAGGAGGGGGCCGCGTGCCCCTTCCCATCCTAGTCCGAATAGGACAAGGGAAGGGGGGCGGCGCCCCCCCTTTCCTTCCCCTCTTCCTCCTCTTTCCCCCTTCTCTCCTACTCCAACTTGGAAAAGGGGAGTCCTACTCCCGGTGGGAGTAGGACTCCCCCCTTGGCACGCCCCTTAGGCCGGGCCTCCTCCCCCCCTCGCTCCTTTATATCACGGGGCGGGGGCACCCCATAGACACACAAGTTGATCTACGGATCGTTCCTTAGCCGTGTGCGGTGCCCCCTTCCACCATATTCCACCTCGATCATATCGTCGCGGAGTTTAGGCGAAGCCCTGCGTCGGTAGAACATCATCATTGTCACCACGCCGTCGTGCTGACGAAACTCATCTCCGTAGCCTTTGCTGGATCGGAGGGCCGGAGATCGCCATCGAGCTGAACGTGTCTTTGAACTCGAGGCCCCGTCGCTCGAGCTTGGATCGGTCGGATCGTGAAGACGTACGACTACATCAACCGCGTTGTGCTAACGCTTCCGCTTACGGTCTACGAGGGTACGTGGACGAACACTCTCCCCTCTCGTTGCTATATCATCACCATGATCTTGCGTGTGCTTAGGAAAATTTTGAAATTACTACGTTCCCCAACAGCAACTCCCGTATACCAGAAGAACACTTTGTGTGCTACCAAACGTCATAATGTAATTGAATGATTATAAAGGTGCTCTACAGGTGTTTCCGAAGGTACATGTTGGGTTGGCATAATTCGAGATTAGGTTTTGTCACTCCGATTGTCGGAGAGGTATCTCTGGGCCCTCTCGGTAATACTCATCACCTAAGCCTTGCAAGCATGTAACTAATGAGTTAGTTATGAGATGATGTATTACGGAACGAGTAAAGAGACTTGCCAGTAACGAGATTGAACTAGGTATTGGATACCGACGATCAAATCTCGGGCAAGTAACATACCGATGACAAAGGGAACAAAGTATGTTGTTATGCGGTTTGACCGATAAAGATCTTCATAGAATATGTAGGAACCAATATGGGCATCCAGGTCCCGCTATTGGTTATTGACCGAGAATGGTTCTAGGTCATGTCTACATAGTTCTCGAACCCGTAGGGTCCACACGCTTAACGTTTCGATGATAGTTTTATTATGAGTTTATAAGTTTTGATGTACCGAAGTTTGTTCGGAGTCCCGGATGTAATCACGGACATGACGAGGAGTCTCGAAATGGTCGAGACATAAAGATTGATATATTGGATGACTATATTCGGACATGGGAAGTGTTCCGGGAGTTTTCGGAGAAAACCGGAGTACCGGAGGGTTACCGGAACCCCCCCCCCTCCCGAGAAGTAATGGGCCTTGATGGGCCCTATTGGAGAAAGAGAGGGGCCGGCCAGGGCAAGTGGCGCCCCTCCCTTGAGTCCGAATAGGACAGGAAGGGGCGGCGCCCCTTCCTTCCCCTCTCCTCTCCTTCCTTCCCCCCTTCTTGGATTAGGAAAGGAGGGGAAACCTACTTGGAGTAGGTTCCCCCTCCTAGGGCGCCCCTCCCCTTAGGCCGGCCCCTCCTCCCTCCCTCGTTTATATACGGGCGGGGCACCCCATAGACACACAAGTTGATCTACGGATCGTTCCTTAGCCGTGTGCGGTGCCCACTTCCACCATATTCCACCTCGGTCATATCGTCGCGGAGTTTAGGCGAAGCCCTGCGCCGGTAGAACATCATCATCGTCACCACGCCGTTGTGCTGACGGAACTCATCTCCGGAGCTCGGCTGGATCGGAGACCGGAGATCGTCATCGAGCTGAACGTGTGCTGAACTCGGAGGCTCCGTACGTTCGGTGCTTGGATCGGTCGGATTGCGAAGACTTACGACTACATCAACCGTGTTGTGATAACGCTTCCGCTTACGGTCTACGAGGGTACGTGGACGAACACTCTCCCCTCTCGTTGCTATACCATCACCATGATCTTGCGTGTGCGTAGGAAATTTTTTGAAATTACTACGTTCCCCAACAGTGGCATCCGAGCCCAGGTTTTATGCGTTGATGTTATATGCACGAGTAGAACACAAGTGAGTTGTGGGCGATACAAGTCATACTGCTTACCAGCATATCATACTTTGGTTCGGCGGTATTGTGAGATGAAGCGGCCCGGACCGACATTACGCGTACGCTTACGCGAGTCTGGTTTCACCGTTACGAGCACTTGTGCTTAAAGGTGGCTGGCGGGTGTCTGTCTCTCTCACTTTAGTTGAACCGAGTGTGGCTACGCCCGGTCCTTGCGAAGGTTAAAACAACACCAACTTGACGAACTATCGTTGTGGTTTTGATGCGTAGGTAAGAACGGTTCTTGCTAAGCCCGTAGCAGCCACGTAAAATTTGCAACAACAAAGTAGAGGACGTCTAACTTGTTTTTGCAGGGCATGTTGTGATGTGATATGGTCAAGACGTGATGCTATATTTTATTGTATGAGATGATCATGTTTTGTAACCGAAGTTATCGGCAACTGGCAGGAGCCATATGGTTGTCGCTTTATTGTATGAAATGCAACGCCTGTAATTGCTTTACTTTATCACTAAGCGGCAGCGATAGTCGAGAAGCAATAGATGGCGTAAACGACAACGATGCTACGATGGAGATCAAGGTGTCACGCCGGTGACGATGGTGATCATGATGGTGCTTCGGAGATGGAGATCACAAGCACAAGATGATGATGGCCATATCATATCACTTATATTGATTGCATGTGATGTTTATCCTTTATGCATCTTATCTTGCTTTGATTGACGGTAGCATTTTAAGATGATCTCTCACTAAAATTATCAAGTAGTGTTCTCCCTGAGTATGCACCATTGCCAAAGTTCGTCGTGCCGAGACACCACGTGATGATCGGGTGTGATAAGCTCTACGTCCATCTACAACGGGTGCAAGCCAGTTTTGCACACGCAGAATACTCAGGTTAAACTTAAAGAGCCTAGCATATGCAGATATGGCCTCGGAACACGGAGACCGAAAGGTCGAGCGTGAATCATATAGTAGATATGATCAACATAATGATGTTCACCATTGAAAACTACTCCATCTCACGTGATGATCGGTCGTGGTTTAGTTGATTTGGATCACGTGATCACTTAGATGACTAGAGAGATGTATGTCTAAGTGGGAGTTCTTAAGTAATATGATTAATTGAACTTAAATTTATCATGAATTAGTACCTTATAGTATCTTGCTTGTCTATGTTTGTTTGTAGATAGATGGCTCGTGCTGTTGTTCCGTTGAATTTTAATGCGTTCCTTGAGAAAGCAAAGTTGAAAGATGATGGTAGCAATTACATGGATCGGGTCCGTAACTCGAGGATTATCCTCATGCTGCATGTAAGAGTTATGTCCTGGAAGCACCGCTGGGTGCCAACTTCTGCTTGCCGATGCAACCGACGACGTTAAGAACGTTTGGCAGAGCAAAGTTGATGACTACTCTATAGTTCAGTGTGCCATGCTTTACGGCTTAGAACCGGGTCTTCAACGACGTTTTGAATGCCATGGAGCATATGAGATGTTCCAAGAGTTGAAGTTAATATTTCAAGCAAATGCCCGGATTGAGAGATATGAAGTCTCCAATAAGTTCTATAGCTGCAAGATGGAGGAGAATAGTTACGTCGGTGAACACATACTCAAAATGTCTGGGTATAATAATCACTTGATTCAACGGGAGTTAATCTTCACGATGATAGTGTCATTGATGAATTCTCCAATCACGCCACCAAGCTACAAGAGCTTCGTGATGAACTATAATATGCAAGGGATGAACAAGACTATTCTCGAGCTCTTCGCGATCTTTGAAAGCATGCGAGGTAGAAATCAAGAAGGAGCATCAAGTGTTGATGGTCAACAAGACCACTAGTTTCAAGAAAAGGGCAAAGGGAAGAAGAAGGGGACTTCAAAAGAACGGCAAACAAGTTGTTGCTCAAGAGAAGAAACCCAAGTCTGGACCTAAGCACAAATCGAGTGCTTCTCTGCAAGCGGTCGGTCAATGGAAGCGGAACTGCCCCAAGTATTTGGCGGATAAGAAGGATGGCAAAGTGAACAAAGGTATATGTGATATACATGTTATTGATGTGTACCTAACTAGAGCTCATAGTAGCACTGGTATTTGATACTTGGTTACATTGCTAATATTTGCAACTCGAAACAGGGACTACTGAATAGCGAGCATCGCCAGGGACGAGGTGACGATGCGCGTGGAAATGGTTCCAAAGTCGATGTGATCGCGATCGGCATGCTACCTCTACATCTACCTTCGGGATTAGTTTTAGACCTAAATAATTGTTATTTGGTGCCGCGTTGAGCATGAACATTATATCTGGATCTTGTTTGATGCGAGACGGTTATTCATTTAAATCAGAGAATAATGGTTGTTCTATTTATATGAGTAATATCTTTTATGGTCATGCACCCTTGAAGAGTGGTCTATTTTATTGAATCTCGATAGTAGTGATACACATATTCATAATGTTGAAGCCAAAAGATGCAGAGTTGATAATGATAGTGCAACTTATTTGTGGCACTTGCCGTTTAGGTCATATCGGTGTAAACGCATGAAGAAACTCCATCTTGATGGACTTACGGAATCACTTGATTATGAATCACTTGGTACTTGTGAACCGTGCCTCATGGGCAAGATGACTAAAACGCCGTTCTCCGAACTATGGAGAGAGCAACAGATTTGTTGGAAATCATACATACTGATGTATGTGGTCCAATGAATATTGAGGCTCGCGGCGGGTATCGTTATTTTCTCACCTTCACAGATGATTTGAGCAGATATGGGTATATCTACTTAATGAAGCACAAGTCCAAACATTTGAAAAGTTCAAAAATTTCAGAGTGAAGTAGAAAATCATCGTAACAAGAAAATAAAGTTTCTACGATCGATCGTGGAGGAGAATATTTGAGTTACGAGTTTGGTTTACATTTGAAACAATGCGGAATAGTTTAGCAACTCACGCCACCGAACACCACAACGAAATGGTGTGTCCGAACGTCGTAATCGTACTTTACTTGATATGGTGCGATCTATGATGTCTCTTACCGATTTACCGCTATCGTTTTGGGGTTATGCTTTAGAGACGGCCGCATTCACGTTAAATAGGGCACCATCAAAATCCATTGAGACGACGCCTTATGAACTGTGGTTTGGCAAGAAACCAAAGTTGTCGTTTCTTAAAGTTTGGGGCTGCGATGCTTATGTGAAGAAACTTCAACCGATAAGCTCGAACCCAAATCGAGAAATGTGTCTTCATAGGATACCCAAAAGAGACTGTTGGGTACACCTTCTATCACAGATCCGAAGGCAAGACATTCGTTGCTAAGAATGGATCCTTTCTAGAGAAGGAGTTTCTCTCGAAAGAAGTGAGTGGGAGGAAAGTAGAACTTGATGAGATAATCAGTATCTACTCCCTTATTGGAAGGTAGTTCATCATGAGAACCGGTTCTGTGACAACTACACCAATTAGTGAGGAAGCTAATGATATTGATCATGAAACTTCAGATCAAGTTTCTCTGAACCTCGTGGGTCTATCGAGTAAGATCCGCACTGAGTGGTACGGTAATCCTATTCGGAAGTCATGTTACTTGACCATGATGAACCTCACGAACTATGAGGAAGCGATGATGAGCCCAGATTCCACAAAATGGCTAGAGGCCATGAAATCTGAGATGGGATCCATGTATGAAAACAAAGTATGGACTTTGGTTGACTTGCCCGATGATCGGCAAGCCATTGAGAATAAATGGATCTTTAAGAAGAAGACCGACGCGATGGTAATGTTATCGTCTATAAAGCTCGACTTGTTGCGAAAGGTTTTCGACAAGTTCAAGGGGTTGACTACGATGAGACTTTCTCACCAGTAGCGATGCTTAAGTCTGTCGAATCATGTTGGCTATTGCTGCATTTCATGATTATGAAATTTGGCAAATGGATGTCAAGACTGCATTCTTGAATGGATTTCTAGAAGAAGAGTTGTATATGATGCAGCCAGAAGGTTTTGTTGATCCAAAAGGTGCTAACAAAGTGTGCAAGCTCCAGCGTTCCATTTATGGACTGGTGCAAGCATCTCGGAGTTGGAATAAACGCTTTGATAGTGTGATCAAAGCATATGGTTTTATACAGACTTTTGGAGAAGCTTTGTATTTACAAGAAAGTGAGTGGGAGCTCAGAGCATTTCTAGTTTTATATGTAGATGACATATTATTAATTGGAAATGATATAGAATTTTGGATAGCATAAAGGAATACTTGAATAAAAGTTTTTCAATGAAAGACCTCGGTGAACTGCTTACATATTGGGCATCAAGATCTATAGAGATAGATCAAGGCGCTTAATAGGACTTTCACAAAGCACATACCTTGACAAAATTTTGAAAATGTTCAAAATGGATCGAGCAAAGAAAGGATTCTTGCACGTGCTACAAGGTGTGAAGTTGAGTCAAACTCAATGCCCGACCACAACAGAAGATAGAGAAAATGAAAAATGTTCCTATGCTTCAGCCATAGGCTCTATCATGTATGCAATGCTATGTACCGGACACGACGTATGCTTAGCAATAAGCTTGGCAGGAAGGTACCAAAGTAATCTAGGAGTGGATCATCGGACAGCGGTCAAGAACATCCTGAAATACGAAAAGGACTAAGGATATGTTTCTCGTATATGGAGGTGACAAAGAGCTAGTCGTAAATGGTTACATCGATGCAAGCTTTGACACCGATCCGGACGATTCTAAATCGCAAACCGGATCGTGTTTCTATTAAGCGGTGGAGCTGTAAGTTGGTGCGAGTTCTAAACAAAGCGTCGTGGCGGGATCTACATGTGAAGCGGAGTACATAGCTGCTTCAAGCGATGAATGAAGGAGTCTGATGAAGGAGTTCATTTCCGATCTAGGTGTCATACCTAGTGCATCGGGACCAATGAAGATCTTCGTGACAATCTTGGTGCAATTGCCTTGGCAAAGGAATCCAGATTTCACAAGAGGACCAAGCACATCAAGAGACGCTTCAATTCCATTCGGGACCAAGTCCAAGTGGGAGACATAGAGATTTGCAAGATACATACGGATCTGAATGTTGCGACCGTTGACTAAGCCTCTCTCACGAGCAAAACATGATCAGCACCAAGACTCCATGGGTGTTAGAATCATTACTATGTAATCTAGATTATTGACTCTAGTGCAAGTGGGAGGCTCAAGGAAATATGCCCTAGAGGCAATAATAAAGTTATTATTTATTTCCTCATATCATGATAAATGTTTATTATTCATGCTAGAATTGTATTAACCGGAAACATGATACATGTGTGAATACATAGACAAAACTATAGTCACTAGTATGCCTCTACTTGACTAGCTCATTAATCAAAGATGGTTATGTTTCCTAACCATAGACATGTGTTGTCATTTGATTAGTGGGATCACATCATTAGAAGAATGATGTGATTGACATGACCCATTCCATTAGCCTAGCACTTGATCGTTTAGTATACTGCTATTGCTTTCTTCATGACTTGTACAAAGTTCCTGCAACTATGAGATTGTGCAACTCCCGGATACCGGAAGAACACTTTGTGTGCTACCAAACATCACAACGTAACTGGGTGATTATAAAGGTGCTCTACAGGTGTTTCCGAAGGTACATGTTGGGTTGGCATAATTTGAGATTAGGTTTTGTCACTCCGATTGTCGGAGAGGTATCTCTGGGCCCTCTCGGTAATACTCATCACCTAAGCCTTGCAAGCATGTAACTAATGAGTTAGTTATGAGATGATGTATTACGGAACGAGTAAAGAGACTTGCCGGTAACGAGATTGAACTAGGTATTGGATACCGACGATCAAATCTCGGGCAAGTAACATACCGATGACAAAGGGAACAACGTATGTTGTTATGCGGTTTGACCAATAAAGATCTTCATAGAATATGTAGGAACCAATATGGGCATCCAGGTCCCGCTATTGGTTATTGACCGAGAATGGTTCTAGGTCATGTCTACATAGTTCTCGAACCCGTAGGGTCCGCACGCTTAACGTTTCGATGACAGTTTTATTATGAGTTTATAAGTTTTGATGTACCGAAATTTGTTCGGAGTCCCGGATGTGATCACGAACATGACGAGGAGTCTCGAAATGGTCGAGACATAAAGATTGATATATTGGATGACTATATTCGGACACCGGAAGTGTTCCGGGAGTTTTCGGAGAAAACCGGAGTATCGGAGGTTACCGAACCCCCGGAAGTAATGGGCCTTGATGGGCCTATTGGAGAAAGAGAGGGCGGCCAGGGCAAGTGGCGCGCCCCCTCCCCTTGAGTCCGAATAGGACAAGGAAGGGGGCGGCGCCCCCCTTGCCTTCCCCCTCTCCTACTCCTTCCTTCCCCCTCCTTCTTGGATTAGGAAAGGGGGAAACCTACTTGGAGTAGGTTTCCCCCTCCTAGGGCGCGCCTCCCCTTAGGCCGGCCCCCTCCTCCCTCCCTCCTTTATATACGGGGCGGGGGCACCCCATAGACACACAAGTTGATCTACGGATCGTTCCTTAGCCGTGTCGGTGCCCCTTCCACCATATTCCACCTCGGTCATATCGTCGCGGAGTTTAGGCGAAGCCTGCGCCCGATAGAACATTATCATCGTCCCACGCCGTCGTCTTGTGGAACTCATCTCCGGGCTCGGCTGGATCGGAGACCGAGATCGTCATCGAGCTGAGCGTGTCTTTGAACTCGGAGGCTCCGTGACGTTCGGTGCTTGGATCGGTCGGATCGCGAAGACGTACGACTACATCAACCGCATTGTGATAACGCTTCCGCTTACGGTCTACGAGGGTACATGGACGAACACTCTCCCCTCTCGGTGCTATACCATCACCATGATCTTGCGTGTGCGTAGGAATTTTTTTGAAATTACTACGTTCCCCAACAGTCACAAGTCGTGGGCGTGGCAATTCGGCTGTCCAGGAGCCCCGTTGATCAAAACAAGCATGGAAGCCGTGGAGATGCGGATGGAGACCCATTCCCACCAATGATGACCGAAACCAATGTCTGCGAAGGTCTCAAGTAGAAAGGACCATGACACGGAGTCGAATGCACGCGCAATGTCCACCTTGAGAAGAACCTGAGGAGACTTGAGGTTGTGTAGCTGCCTCGCCATCAGCTGGACCAACAAGAATTTGTCCTGGAAGCTGGAGCACGCTATGAAGGCACTTTGATTGGTGGATACAATCTCTCCAAGCCATCGTGCATCAAAGGGAAAAAAACTTTGGCAAATAGCTTGGCAATCAGGTGAATAAGGCTGATGGGATGGTAGTTGAAAAGCGTCAAGGCGTCCGCCCTCTTGGGGAGAAGTGTGATTAGGGCTTCATTCAACTTCTAAAAATCTCGGCCGTTGAGGGATAATAACTTGTGCAATTCCTCACACATGTCATGCTTCCTAATCGGCCAACAAGCACGGCGGAGTTCCGCAGTGAAGCCATCGGGCCCCAGAGCCTTATCGGAGGGAAGTTTCTTGACCGCTTTGGATAAAGGCTCAAGCTCAAATAAGTCAAACGAGTGAGGATCAATAGTGTCCAAGTAAATGGAGAAGACACACGCCTCGCGAGATCCAAGGCTTCTCTGGTCAACCCAGCCTCACCGGAAACACACGTATCACCAACCCGAAGATCTGCGCTAAATCCATACGGCACACTGGTGCTGCAAAAGGTTTATGGCATGGCGCTGAAAGGATCAAGATGGACCTAGAGGGTGGGGGGTGAATTGTATGTCGATGTTCACTTCCTTGGAGGGAAGCTACGTCACCCTTAGAGAGGTGGATGTTACCACGAAGGCACACCAATGCCACAAAGGCTCACCCTATTCTCCCTTTGAGACAACACCACGAAGGCGTTTCTCAACCACTAGTGGTAGACCTTGGGGTGGTCTTCAAACCCTCACAAACTTTCCGGGGGTAATCACAATGGTCGATTCCTCCCTGAAAGACTCCTACTTCCTAGGAGTCTCCAACCTTCAAGAGTAACAAGAATGATGGGCAAAACCTCAAGACTTGCTCAAATCGCGAATTCCTTTGGTGCAAAGAAGGGGAAAGAGTGGATCTATCACTTGGACGGACAACTTCTCTTGAATGCTCTCAAATCCCTTAGGGATCTAAGATTTGGTGTGGAAGGGTGAGAGAGAGTGTGAAATGTGTTCTAGGGTTTGCTCAAAGTGAATGGTCACTGATGAGGATACCGACCTGGGGTAGGGTCATGGGCCTGACCCATACGTCCTACCCAAGGTCACTACCCTAGAAGATAAGAAGTCCAAGAGGCAACAAGGGACCCCCGGTCAAAGATGTCGAGTGCAATCCACTCGACCAGTCATGTCACTCGGGAGTCCCCCTGCCTATTGTCATTCGACCATCCAAGGAATCACTCGACCTATCGAAGATTAGGAGTCACTTAACATTGCAACGCGCAGGCGTTCACTCCGTTGTCTTTAAGGTCATTAATAGCACTTAAGGCTGGCGTTATCAGTAATGCCCCTACTTGTACATTAAGCCCCTTGTAATCGAGGACGGTGAGGGTCCAGGCGTACTCTATATAAGCCACCCCCCTCCTCTGGCACAAGGGTTGGCACCCCCTGTAACATCACGCATATAATCTAATCGACCGCCTCCGGGCACCGAGACGTAAGGTTATTACTTCCTTCGAGAAGGGCCTGAACTCGTAAACCCTGTGTGTACACCTTCACCATAGCTGAGATCTTGCCTCTCCATACCTACCCCCCTTTCTACTTTCTACCGTCAGCCTTAGGACCACGACAGTTGGCGCCCACCGTGGGGTAGGTGTCTTAGCGACTTGTTGGTGAAGTTGCGATTTTTCCGATCACCATCATCATGGTTTCCGGTAGCGGATTGGCTGAGGGCCACGAGATCCGTCTCGATTCGCTTGTTTTCATCGCCGATGACTCCGCTTGGCTTCAGGAAGCTCCCCTTGACGTCGAGGTGCTCCCCGTACGAGGGGTGATGCACTTTCGCGTGTGTGTTCGCGGCGTCCTTCTCCGACAGCCGTCGACTTAGTATCGGTCGGCTCCGATGGTGTCTTCCCTCCCCGCTGTTCGTTGCTGCAAGCGATCCGGTCGGTCACGGCTTCAGCGGTGGGTAAAACACGCGGTGGCTCAACATTCGGCCACCCATCAAGTCGCGGCAATCGGGCCCGACGAAACTCTCCACGGCCTGTTTGTTCGTCGGACCGGCTCATGGAGACCGCATCCGAAAAGCGATAGCGATGACCTCGGTGAAGTCCTGATGGTCAATGGACCATGTAGTCCGCCTGGTTTGCGCCGCCTTGACGGCGAGGATGGTGGCGGTGTTCCGTCGTGCGTCCACGAGGAGTGCCATCCCGAACCCCTCTCTTCGCAACAGAGGGAGGAACTTCGTCGCCGCAACATGGATGCACTCCACACACCCATTGTTGGAGAAACACCCGAGGCTCGGGCCTTAGAAGAGGTGCGCTTGGCTAATTTGGCTGAGCACACTTGACTGGAGAACATTCAGCATGCTCTCGACGAGCGTGCTCGGGAGCGGATTCCTGAGTCCAGTCGAGACAACTTTTCCCACCTCCGCCTAAGGTATACCGTACTCCGATTCAGAATCTCACAGCTGCAGCCCGAATAGGAGAGTTGATTCAACCTTCCCAGTCGAAGGCTGGCAGAGGTTTGATGCAGATCCGGGCCTTGCTCCAGGCAGCAGGAGAATAGAACACAGCCGTGTCTCAGTCGCGGAATAGGATTCACAGCAGATCCGTAGTAGCAGAAACAGTTCAGTTGGCTCACAACCCCAGATCGCCCCTGCAGCGTGAAGGTCATGGGCAATATGATCATCGGCTCGACCGCGACAATCGTCGTCGCCCACACCCCCTCCGAGGAGTGCGTCATATGTGCCTCGGCAGTACGATGATAGACGCCGTCAAAGTGGCGAGCGCAGAGCACCAGTCGACCCAAGAGAGCCAGGCTTCGATGCAAGATGTATCCTCGTTCATGGTCTAGTCGACTAGAACAGAGCGCATAGGGAAGACCCTAGCAGAGATCGTCCGAGTGGCAGCAGAGTGCATGTTTCAGGTCCAGAGTGTTTCAGCAGAGCCATCAGATATGCAGTGATTCCATCCAACTTCAGGTTGGCGACTGGAGTCAGTAAGTTCACTGGAGAGTCCAAGCCTGAAACTTGGCTTGAGGATTACCGAGTGGCTGTGCAGATTGGCGGCGGGAATGATGAAGTGGCAATGAAACAGCTTCCTCTGATGTTAGAAGGGTCGGCCCGGGCGTGGTTGACTTAGTTAGCCCCAAACAGTATATACAGTTGGGAAGAGCTGGCTCAAGTGTTCGTTAGAACTTTTGAGGGCACTTGCAAGCGACCAGCAGGATTGACCGAGTTGCAACATTGTGTGCAGAAACCGAGTGAGACTTTAAGGGATTTCATTCAGAGGTGGACCACTTTGCATCAAACCGTTGAAAATGTATCAGAGCATCAAGCAGTATGTGCCTTCAAGGAAGGCGTCAAATACCAAGAGTTGGTCCTGAAGTTCGGCTGGACTGGAGATATGACTCTGACTCGGATGATGGAAATAGCCACCCGGTACGCTAACGGAGAAGAAGAGGATCAGCTCCGCAGCGGAAAGGGAAAACCAGTCGGCCAAGAGGCCGGTGGAGGTAATTCGGTCAGCGAACGTAAGGCGAGCTGCAGCACCCAAAGGAGATTGCAGCAGTGGCTCAAGGAAAGTTTAAAGGAAATCCTAAAGGGCCCTGGCCCCCCAATAAAGTAAAGGATCAAGCAGGAAATGATGTGTTGGATTTACCGTGTCACATCCACACGAAGAAGGATGAAGAGGGTAATCTGATTTACCCTAAGCACACCACTCAACAATGTCAACTCCTGATCCAGCAGTTCCGAGAGAAACAACCCAGTGGGAAGGAAAAGGAGTCGGACAAAGACGAGGACAAAGAGGAAGATGACGGTTATCCCAAAGTCAATTCCACCCTCATGATTTTTGCTGATGTTGAGAGCAAGAGTCGGTTGAAAGTTATCAACAGAGAAGTGAATATGGTTGCTCCAGCAATGACGACCACATACCTGAAATGGTCTCAGACAGCCATCACATTCGACCAGTCTGATCACCCTGCACATATAGCTACCCCCGAGAAGCAGGCATTGGTGGTCGACCCAGTGGTCGTAGGCACTAGACTGACTAAAGTGCTGATGGATGGTGGTAGCGGCCTGAATATTCTTTATGCAGAAACCTTGAAGGGAATGGGCATTCCAATGTCCAAACTTAGCGAGAGCAATATGAGTTTCCATGGTGTTATCCCTGGAAAGAAAGTCGAATCACTCGGCCAGATCGCTCTCGACGTGGTTTTCGGTGATTCCAAGCATTACCGTAAGGAAAAGTTGACATTTGAAGTCATGGATTTCCAGAGTGCTTATCATGCCATTCTGGGTAGGCCTACCTACGCACGTTTGATGGCTCGACCATGTTACATGTACCTCAAGTTGAAGATGCCTGGCCCCAGAGGTGTGATCACAGTTACTGGCAATCGGCAGAAAGCATAGGAATGCTTCCAGAAGGGTTCCAAAATTGCCGATGCGCAAATGGCAGCAGTTGAATTCCAAGAATATCAGAAGAATGCAGATCCAAGTGATTTGCTCCAAGCCAAGAAGCCTGCAATAGATTCTGCATTTCAGTCATCTGGTGAAACGAAGCCGATTCATATTCACCCGACTGATCCCAATGCCACACTGACTCATATATCAACGACACTCGATAGCAAATAGGAAGAAGCGCTCATCCAGTTCCTCCGTGAGAACTGGGACATCTTTGCATGGAAACCCTTTGACATGACGGGTGTACCCATAGAACTGGTTGAGCACCGTTTGTGTGTCGACCCCAAGGTAAAACCCGTCAAAGAGCATCTTCGGCGGTCCACCGTACAGAAGAGAAAAGCAATTGGTGAGGAAGTGGCTCGGCTGCTAGCAGCAGAGTTCATCCGTGAGATCTACCACTCCGAGTGGCTTGCCAATGTAGTCATGGTCCCCAAGAAGGACAATTCACTTTGTATGTGCATTGATTTCAAGCATATCAATCGGGCCTGCCCGAAAGATCATTTCCCTCTCCCCCGCATCAATCAGATTGTTGACTCCACGACGGTGTGAGCGCTTGTCTTTTTTAGATGCATATTCTGGGTATCATCAGATCCCATTGTATGGTCTCGATGAAATAAAAACAGCCTTCATCACCCCATTCAGGTGCTTTTGCTATGTCACCATGCCATTCGGTCTTAATAATGCTGGAGCCACATTCATGAGAATGATTCAGAAGTGCCTGCTCACTCAAATCAGTCGGAATGTGGAAGCATACATGGATGACATTGTGGTCAAGTCTCGCAAAGGTTCCGACCTATTGACCGACCTCGCAGAAACCTTTGCCAACCTAAGAAGGTATGATATCAAGCTTAATCCATCAAAGTGCACATTCGGAGTTCCAGGTGGAAAGTTACTCGGTTTTCTTGTTTCCGAACGAGGGATCGACGCCAATCCAGAAAAAGTTGATACCATCCTCCGAATGAAGCGTGCCGTGCGTGTGCATGACGTGCAGAAGCTGACTGGTTATTTGGTCGCCTTGAGTCGGTTCATTTCTCATCTCGGTGAAAAGGCCTTACCTCACCGATTGATGAAGAAATCTGATAAGTTCGAGTGGACTGAGGAAGCTGATGCAGCGTTTGCAGAGCTCAAGACCCTACTTTCCACCCAGCCAGTGCTCGCTGCGCCAATCAGCAAAGAGCCTTTACTGCTTTAAGCAGCCACTGGACAAGTTGTCAGTATAGTACTCACGGTCGAGCGAGAAGAAGAAGGAAAGGCTTACAAGGTTCAGCGCCCAATATATTAACTCTCTGAAGTTTTGACTCCATCCAAGCAACGATATCCACATTATCAGAAGCTTGTCTATGGAATCTACATGACCATGAAGAAGGTTGCACATTATTTCTCTGATCACTCCATTACAGTCGTCAGCGATGCACCATTATCTGAAATTCCGAACAACAGAGATGCAACTGGTCGAGTGGCAAAATGGGCGATTGAACTCCTTCCATTGGATATCAAGTTTGAGGCAAAGAAAGCTATCAAGTCCCAAGAAATCGCAGATTTCCTTGCCAAGTGGATTGAGCAGCAATTGCTGACTCAAGTTCACTCGGAACATTGGACTATGTTCTTCGATGGCTCCAAGATGCTGAATGGTCCAGGTGCTGGGGTAGTATTGGTATCTCCCCGTGGAGACAAGCTTAGCTATGTTCTCGAGATTCATTTTGATTCCTCCAATAACGAAGCCGAATATGAAGCACTTTTATATGGGTTGCGTATGGCCATTTCACTCGGCGTCCGTCACCTTATGGTCTACGACGACTCGGATTTGGTGGTTAATCAAGTGATGAAAGAGTGGGATGTCAGGAGCCCGGCCATGATTGGTTATTGCAATGCGGTAAGAAAGCTGGAAAAGAAGTTTGAAGGGTTGGAGCTTCACCATATACCCCGACTGAAAAATCAAGCTGCAGATGAATTAGCAAAGATAGGTTCTAAGAGAGAGGCCATTCCCAGCAATTTGTTTTTGGAGCATATTCATTCACCTTCGTTCAGGAAGATCCTTTCACTGAAGAGCCCCCACAGCCTAAGAGCACCACAGATCCGACTGAAGTCGAAATCCCAGCCATGGTCAACTTAGTCATGGAGGTTTTGGTCATCACTCCCGACTGGACAGTGTCGTACATTGCGTACATTCTTAGGAAAGAACTTCCAGAGGATGAAGAAGAGGCTCGACAGATCGTCCGACGATCTAAAGCCTTTACCGTGATAAAAGGTCAGTTGTTCAGAGAAAGTGTATCTGGAGTCTGCCAGAAGTGCATCACTCCAGAAGAAGGCCAAATAATCCTCAACGATATCCACTCGGGGACCTGTGGTCACCATGCGTCCTCTCGGACCATCATGGCCAAAGCATACCGAGCCGGATTTTACTGGCCACGTGCCAATGAGATGGCGAAAGAAATAGTGGACAAATGTGAAGGCCGTCAGTTTTACTCCAACATGTCCCATAAACCTGCGTCAGCTCTGAGGACTATCACACTCGTCTGGCCTTTCGCTATCTGGGGATTGGACATGGTTGGACCTCTGAGGACTGGCAGGAGTGGATTTACCCATGTGTTGGTGGCAGTCGACAAGTTTACCAAATGGATCAAAGCCAAGACCATTAAAAACCTTGAAGCAAGTACAGCTGTAAGTTTCATCAGAGAATTGATATTCAGATATGGTGTTCCACACAACATCATCACAGATAATGGGTCAAACTTCGACTCTGATGAGTTCAGAGCCTTTTGTACGTCCCAAGGCACGAGGGTCGATTACGCTTCGGTTGCCCATCCTCAGTCGAATGGGCA
Source organism: Aegilops speltoides (assembly GCA_021437245.1). Taxonomy (NCBI): domain Eukaryota; kingdom Viridiplantae; phylum Streptophyta; class Magnoliopsida; order Poales; family Poaceae; genus Aegilops; species Aegilops speltoides. The sequence continues at coordinate 109,717,163 of CM038145.1, forward strand.
GGCTGAAAGAGAAAATGGGTTGATTTTCAAAGGACTGAAACCCCGGTTGATGCGTGACCTCAAGCATGCAGCAGGGGCCTGGGTCGACGAACTTCCGTTAGTACTTTGGGGATTGAGGAAAACTCCTAATTGGTCGACTGGTCGAACCCCATTCTTCTTAGTCTATGGAGCCGAAGCCGTACTCCCGAGTGATCTGCTCCACAATGCGCCCCGAGTCGAACTCTTCTCAGAAAAGGAAGCAGAATAGGCTCGGCAAGATGCAGTCGATCTCCTGGAAGAGGAAAGAGAGATGGCCTTGATCCGGTCGACCATTTATCAGCAAGACTTGCGTCGATTTCATGCTAGAAACATAAGGGGTCGGGCATTTCAGGAAGGAGACCTGGTTCTTCGAGTGGACCAGCAGAAACCACACAAGCTCGGTCCTGCTTGGGAAGGCCCTTTCGTCATCACCAAAGTTCTCCACGACGGAGCGTATCGTCTTTTCAACGTCGAGCACAATAAAGATGAGCCACGCACTTGGAATGTGGAACTGCTCCGCCCCTTTTACTCTTAAAGTATTCAGACTGTTGAGATGTAATAAGAAGTACCTTTTAGTTTGATCAACAAAAGACATGATTTTACAGCCTTCCAAATGATTGTTGTTCATTTTTTTACATGTTCTAAAATCCCCCAGCGGGTGCCTTAGATGCGAATCCGTTTCGCCTAAGTTGAAGAGAAAATCCTACCGAGTGGTGAGCCAGCCTCTCACTCGGAGGCTTAGCTGTGAATCCGTTTCGCCTAAGTGTTAAAAAATCCTACCGAGTGGTGAGCCAGCCTCTCACTCGGAGGCTTAGCTGCAGTCCAGTACTCGCCTAAGTGTTAGAAAATCCTACCGAGTGGTGAGCCAGCCTCTCACTCGGAGGCTTAGCTGCAGTCCAGTACTCACCTAAGTGTTAGAAAATCCTACCGAGTGGTGAGCCAGCCTCTCACTCGGCTTAGCTGCAGTCCAGTACTCGTCTAAGTTTAAAAGGTCCTACCAAACGGTACGAATCGACCACAACCCCCCCTCCCAGGGCTGCACCGTCAAGAAGAAGGACGAGATTGTGGGAGCAATCCTCCCACTCAAGGGCTTAGTTGCAGTCCAGTACTCGCCTAAGTTTGAAAAATCCTATTGAGTGGTGAGCAATCCTCCCACTCGGGGGCTTAGCTGCAGTCCAATACTCGCCTAAGTTTGAAAAATCCTACCGAGTGGTGAGCAATCCTCCCACTCGGGGGCTTAGCTGCAGTCCAGTACTCGCCTAAGTTTGAAAAATCCTCACCGAGTGGTGAGCAATCCTCCCACTCGGGGGCTTAGCTGCAGTCGATCTTGGCCTAAGTTTGAAAAATCCCACCGAGTGGTGAGCAATCCTCCCACTCGGGGGCTTAGCTGCAGTCCAGTACTCGCCTAAGTTTGAAAAATCCTACCGAGTGGTGAGCAATCCTCCCACTCAGATGCTTAGCTGTAGTCCAGTACTCGCCTAAGTTTGAAAAATCCTACCGAGTGGTGAGCAATCCTCCCACTCAGGGGCTTAGCTGCAGTCCAGTACTCGCCTAAGTTTATAAAATCATCAAGAGTGAAAACTGATCTTTTTGCTCGGGGACTTAGCCATACGCTCCATCCTGACCCAGAAGGACAGCGAAGTGCGGGTCGACCACGACCCCCACCTTAGAGTTGCACCATCAAGAAGAAGGATGAGATTGAGCGTGTTGCCAAGGCGAGCCACTTTCAGGAACGTCAAGACCATTGCTGAATACCTCGCTGATAAGCTGATCCATGCTACCAAAGGCTCATCCAACAGCTAGCGCCAAGACGAGCTGCTTTCATGAGCTGACCAGTCTCGCCGAGTGGTGCGGGTCGACCACGACCCCTCCCCCCCTCCGGGGCTGCACTGTCAAGAAGAAGGACGAGATTGTGCGCACTGTCAAAGACCCATCCGACGGCTGGTGCCAAGGCAAACTGCTGACAGGGACGTCAAGACCATTGCTGAGTGCCGTGCTGATGAGCTGATCAATGCTGCTCAAGGCTCGTCCAATAGGTCGACTACGGATTCTTCCTTAGAAGCTACATCGAGCGAACAAAAACCAATCCGAGAGAAGAACAAGTTTCACTCGAAGATAAACACAACGTATTCAAAGATAAGCCCAAAGGTTTTTAACTGTGGATTAAAGTACTCGGGCGTCAGGCCCGAAGAAGTTTTAACAATTACAAAATCACTCGGCATTCCGAGGCAAATGAGGGTGAGGCATAATGTTTTTTCAGTCACTCGGTGGGAGAAGGGCTAGCTGGATCGCAGAAGCTGTCAAGGTCGATGCTGTCGGCAATACGAGTGGCTGCCTCGAGGAAGGTGTCCATGAAGGACTGAAGAGAGTGCTTCTTAGTATTCACAACCTTGAGGGCCGCCAACTTGTCTTCTCTTGCCTCCATGCAAAGGCACCAACCAATGACAGAGAACGTCGGTATACAATGACGGATGACTTCTTCCACTCTTGCACTCGGCCAGGAATCTAATTGAGTCGGGTCATCAACGACTCGAGGTCTTGAGAAAGTTCCGCCCGAGGCCAGAGTTCAGTGTCCACTCGAGTCATCGCCGCCATCAGTCGAGCCAGATAGGCAACAACATCGTCCAAGCATGATTCCAATCACAACAAGTTCATTGCAATGTCATCTTTCACAGGACAATTGATGGGGTTGAGACCTGTCTCGACCTGCCCGGTTTCAGCATCGAAGTCCTGACAAAGTTCTGTTCCATCGTGAAAAATAGTGAGTCGACAATACTACAACATACTTCAATCGATGATGATACGTCTCCGTCGTATCTATAATTTTTGATTGTTCCATGCCAATATTATTCACTTTCATATACTTTTTGGCAACTTTTATATTATTTTGGGACTAACTTATTGATCCGATTGCTCGATGCAGTTCTCATCATTGCATGTTTTATGTTTCGCAGAATATCCATATCAAACGGAGTCCAAACGGGATAAAAATGGACGAAACTTATTTTTTGGAAAATATGGAAAATTCCGGAAGAAAAATCCACGCGAGACGGTGCCCGAGGTGGTCACGAGGAATGGGCCCACGCCCGTACCAGGAGGGCGCTCCCCTACCCTCATGAGCCCACCCTAAGGCGGTTGACGCTCTTCTTTTGCCGCAAGAAAGCTAATATTTGGAAAAAAAATCATGGCGAAGGTTTCAGGCCAATCGGAGTTATGGATCTCCATATATACATGAAACGGTGAAACAGAGCCAGAACAGAACGCAGAAACAGAGAGATAGATCCAATCTCGGAGGGGCTCTCGCCCGTCCCAAGTCATGGGAGCCAAGGACCAGAGGGGAAACCCTTCTCCCATCTAGGTAGGAGGTCAAGGAAGAAGAATAAGAAGGGGGGCTCTCTCCCCCTTGCTTCCGGTGGCTACCGGAGCTGCCGGGGCCATCATCATCACCGCGATCTTCACCAACAACTTCACCGCCTTCATCACCAACTCTTCCCCCCTCTATGCAGTGGTGTAACCTCTCTCTTACCCGCTGTAATCTCTACTTAAACATGGTGCTCAACGCTATATATTATTTCCCAATGATGTATGGCTATCTTATGATGTTTGAGTAGATCTGTTTTGTCCTATGGGTTAATTGATGATCGTGATTGGTTTGAGTTGCATGTTTTATTATTGGTGCTGTCCTATGGTGCTCTCCATGTCACGCAAGCGTGAGGGATTCCTGCTGTAGGGTTTGCAATATGTTTATGATTTGCTTATGGTGGGTGGCGTGAGTGACAGAAGCACAGACCCGAGTAAGTAGGTTGTTTGCGTATGGGATAAAAGGGGACTTGATACTTTAATGCTATGGTTGGGTTTTTACCTTAATGAATCTTTAGTAGTTGCGGATGCTTGCTAGAGTTCCAATCATAAGTGCATATGATCCAAGTAGAGAAAGTATGTTAGCTTATGCCTCTCCCTCAAATAGAATTGTAATAGTGATTACCGGTCTAGTTATCGATTGCCTTGGACAAATAACTTTCTCGTAACAAAAAGCTCTCTACTAATACTTACTTTATTGCTTCTTTATCTAAACAGACCCTAGTTTATATTTACGTGCTCTTTATTATCTTGCAAACTTATCCTTTCACACCTACAAAGTACTTCTAGTTTCATACTTGTTCTAGGTAAAGCGAACGTCAAGCATGCGTAGAGTCGTATCCATGGCCGATAGGACTTCAGAGAGTATTTGTTCTACGTTTAGCTCCTCGTTGGGTTCGACACGCTTACTTATCGAAAGAGGCTACAACTATCCCCTATACTTGTGGGTTATCAAGACCTTTTTCTGGCGCCATTGCCGAGGAGTCATAGCGTGGGGTGAATATTCTCGTATGTGCTTGTTTTCTTTATCACTAAGTAATTTTTATTTGCTGTCCTTAGTTGTTTTCTATCTTTAGTCATGGATATGGAACACGAAATACCAAAAAAATTAGGTGTACTTGCTACTGATGGAGATGGGGAACCTCCTAAAACCCTCAATGCTGGTTATGTGAAAGATATTATGCACTACTTTAATAATCCTGAGAAAACCCCATTCAATTATGTAATGGGAGTAACGTTGGATAAACGTGAATACTTTAGGGATTATCGCTTAACACAAAAAGGGAAACTATTATGGAATCAAATTCATATATTGAATATGCTTGGCAACTATGCGTGAGTTATGATTATACTTGTTGCTCTAGGATGAAGGCTCTACACCTTCCCTTTTCATGCAAATTTAATGATAATAAAACCTTAGCTTCTTATGCTAATGGTATATATGATTACTATGATGTGGAACAAATAGAAGAATTTGTTGCTTTTATGGGTGCTTATGAAATTGGATCTATGTGTAAAGAGTTTGAAGATTTTGATGATGCTGTTTATAGGCCTGAAAATCTTGTTATACTTAGATATTGCTATGAAAATTATGAATACAATTACTATATTAATGCATTTATTGAGAAAGTCTCCGCTGTCCAAGAAGAGACTAATATTTTGTAGGAAGCTATGGAAGAAGAAATTGATGAAACAGTGAGCTCATTGGATGAAAAAGATGATGAGGAGAGCGAAGAACAAAAGGAGAAAGAGCGGATTAGCTACCCGTGCCCACCTTCTAATGAGAGTAATCCTCCAACTCATACATTATTTAATTCCCCTTCGTGCTTACCGAAGGATGATTGCTATGATGATTGCTATGATCCCTTGAATTTGTTTGAAATATCCCTTTTTGATGATGCTTGCTATGCTTGTGGCCAAGATGCCAATATGAATTATGCTTATGGAGATGAACTTGCTATAGTTCCTTATGTTAAACATGAAATTGTTGCTATTGCACCCACGTATGATAGTCCTATTATCTTTTTGAATTCTCCAAACTACACTATATCAGAGAAGTTTGTGCTTATTAAGGATTATATTGATGGGTTGCCTTTTACCATTGCACATGATGATTTTGATGAATATAATATGCTTGTGCTTGTTGCTCCTACTTGCAATTATTATGAGAGAGGAACTCTATCTCTGCCTCTTTATGTTTCCAATACGATAGAATTGCAAGAAATTGCTTATACTATGCATTGGCCTTTACTTGGTGTGCATGAATTGTTCTTTTATGACATGCCGATGCATAGGAAGAGAGTTAGACTTCGTTGTTGCTTGATATATGTTACTTTGTGCTCACTGCTAAATTACAAATCATTGTTAATTAAAATTGGCTTTGATATACCTTGGGATCCGGGTGGATTCACTACTTGAGCACTATATGCCTAGCTTAATGGCTTTAAAGAAAGCGCTACCAGGGAGACAACCCGGAAGTTTTAGGGAGTCATTTATTTCTGTTGAGTGATTTCATATAGTTTAAAAACAACAAAAATAAAGAGGGGAACCCAAAACTTTTAAAAGAGAAGTGAAAGTGAGAGAGACGAGCATTGTGAAAGTGGGGGACGTCCTTGAACTTTGTTCATGCCCATGGTAACTTTGTGAATCTTAATTACAGAAAATTTTCAATAAAAATAATTATCCCCTTGTATAATTCCATTGTATTATAAAAATAATGTGCTAAGGTTTGCCTTTAGGATGTTTACAATGCTTGTTGGTTTGTACGGTGCAGGACAGAAACTTTGGCTGTAGTGCGCGATTTTATATTTTTAACTGGAACGTCAATTGGTTCTGATTCCTTTTGAACTGTCTTTCTGTACAACTTGTTTATTTTTCCTAATTTGTGCAGAAATTTTCAAGTATCATAAGTATGGTGAATGTTCAGGTTGCTACAGACTGTTCTGTTTTAGACAGATTCTGTTTTTGATGCATAGTTTGCTTGTTTTGATGAAACTATCAATTTATATCAGTGGATTAAGCCATGAAAAAGTTATATTACAGTAGACACAATGCAAAAACAAAATATGAATTGGTTTGCAACAGTACTTCGAGTGGTGATTTGCTTTATTATACTAACGGATCTTACCGAGTTTTCTGTTGAAGTTTTGTGTGGATGTAGTGTCTAATCGAGGATGTTTCGACGTGAGAAGAAGGAAGAGAGGCAAGAGCTCAAGCTTGGGGATTCCTGAGGCACCCCAAGTAAATATTCAAGGAGACTCAAGCGTCTAGGCTTGGGGATGCTGGGGAGGCATCCCCTCTTTATTCAACAAGTATCGGTATATTTCGGATTCGTTTCGTTCATGCATTATGTGCAAGTCTTGGAGCGTCTTTTGCAATTAGGTTTTTATTTTTATTTTATGCACCATGCTGGTATGAGATAGTCCTTGGTTTATTTATAGAATGCTCATTGCACTTCACTTAAATCTTTTGAGTGTGGCTTTATAGAATGCTTCATGTGCTTCACTTATATCATTTGAAGTTGGATTGCATGTTTCTCTTTACATAGAAAACCGCCATTTGTAGAATGCTCTTTTGCTTCACTTATATTTGTTAGAGCGTGGGAATATCTTTTGTAGAAAGAATTAAACTCTCTTGCTTCACTTATATCTATTTAGAGAGATGACAATAATTGGTCATTCACATGGTTAGTCATAAAATCGTACATAAACTTGTAGATCGCTGAATATGATATGTTTGATTCCTTGCAATAGTTTTGCGATATAAAGATGGTGATATTAGAGTCATGCTAGTGGGTGGTTGTGGATTGTAGAGACACTTGTGTTGAGGTTCGTGATTTCCGTAGCATGCACGTATGGTGAACCGCTTTGTGATGAAGTTGGAGCACAATTTTATTTATTGATTGTCTTCCTTATGAGTGGCGGTCGGGGACGAGCGATGGTCTTTTCCTACCAATCTATCCCCCTAGGAGCATGCGCGTAGTACTTTGTTTTCAATGGCTTGTAGATTTTTGCAATAAGTATATGAGTTCTTTATGACTAATGTTGAGTCCATGGATTATACGCACTCTCACCCTTCCACCATTGCTAGCCTCTCTTGTGCCGTGCAACTTTCGCCGGTACCATACACCCACCATATACCTTCCTCAAAACATCCACCATACCTACCTATCATGGCATTTCCATAGCCATTCCGAGATATATTGCCATGCAACTTCCATCATCATCATATACATGACTTGGGCATCCATTATCATATTGCTTTGCATGATCGTAAGATAGCTAGCATGATGTTTTCTTGGCTTGTCCGTTTTTTGATGTCATTGCTATGCTAGATCATTGCACATCCCGGTACACCGCCGGAAGCATTCATATCGAGTCATATCTTTGTTCTAGATATTGAGTTGTAAGTAAATAAAAGTGTGATGATCATCATTATTAGAGCATTGCCCCAGTGAGGAAAGGATGCTGGAGACTATGATTCCCCCACAAGTCGGGATGAGACTCCGGACCTTATGAAAAATAAAAGAGGCCAAAGAAGCCCAAATAAAAAAAGAGGCCAAAGAAGCCCACCAAAAATAAAAAAATAAAAAATAAAAAAATAAAAAAAATGAGAGAAAAAGAGAGAAGGGGCAATGTTACTATCCTTCTACCACACTTGTGCTTCAGAGTAGCACCATGTTCTTCATAGAGAGAGCCTCCTATGCTTTCAGTTTCATATACTAGTGGGAATTTTCATTATAGAACTTGGCTTGTATATTCCGATGATGGGCTTCCTCAAATGCCCGAGGTCTTCATGAGCAAGCAAGTTGGATGCACACCCACTAAGTTTCAGTTTGAGCTTTCATACACTTATAGCTCTAGTGCATCCGTTGCATGGCATTCCCTACTCACTCACATTGATATCTATTGATGGGCATATCCATAGCCTGTTGATATGCCTAGCTGATGTGAGACTTTCTCCCTTTTTGTCTTCTCCACATAACCCCCACCATCATATTCTATTCCACCTATAGTGCTATATCATGGCTCACGCTCATGTATTGCGTGAAAGTTGAAAAGTTTGAGATTATTAAAGTATGAAACAATTGCTTGGCTTGTCATCGGGGTTGTGCATGATTAAATACTTTGTGTGATGAAGATAGAGCAACAGCCAGACTATATGATTTTGTAGGGATAACTTTCTTTGGCCATGTTGTTTTGAAAAGACATGATTGCTTTATTGGTACGCTCGAAGTATTATTGCTTTTATGTCAAATGATAGACTATTGCTTTGAATCACTCGTGTCTTAATATTCATGCCATGATTAGACATATGATCAAGATTATGCTAGGTAGCATTCCACATCAAAAATTATTCTTTTTTATCATTTACCTACTCGAGGATGAGCAGGAATTAACCTTGGGGATGCTGATACGTCTCCGTCGTATCTATAATTTTTTATTGTTCCATGCAAATATTATTCACTTTCATATACTTTTTGGCAACTTTTTATATTATTTTTGGGACTAACTTATTGATCTAGTGCCCAGTGCCAGTTCTTGTCTGTTGCATGTTTTATGTTTCGCAGAATATCCATATCAAACGGAGTCCAAGCGAGATAAAAACGGACGGAGCTTATTTTGGAAAATATGGAAAATTCCGGAAGAAAAATCCACGCGAGACGGTGCCTGAGGTGGTCACGAGGTAGGGGCCCACGCCCGTACCAGGAGGGCGCGCCCCCTACCCTCGTGAGCCCACCGTAAGGCGGTTGACGCTCTTATTTTGCCGCAAGAAAGCTAATACTTGGAAAAAAAATCACGGCGAAGGTTTCAGGCCAATCGGAGTTATGGATCTCCATATATACACGAAACGGTGAAACATAGCCAGAACAGAACGCAGAAACAGAGAGATAGATCCAATCTCGGAGGGGCTCTCGCCCCTCCCAAGCCATGGGAGCCAAGGACCAGAGGGGAAACCCTTCTCCCATCTAGGGAGGAGGTCAAGGAAGAAGAAGAAGAAGGGGGGCTCTCTCCCCCTTGCTTCCGGTGGCGCCGGAGCGCTGCCGGGGGCCATCATCATCACCGCGATCTTCACCAACAACTTCACCGCCTTCATCACCAACTCTTCCCCCCTCTATGCAGCGGTGTAACCTCTCTCTTACCCGCTGTAATGTCTACTTAAACATGGTGCTCAACGCTATATATTATTTCCCAATGATGTATGGCTATCTTATGATGTTTGAGTAGATCCGTTTTGTCCTATGGGTTAATTGATGATCGTGATTGGTTTGAGTTGCATGTTTTATTATTGGTGCTGTCCTATGGTGCTCTCCGTGTCGTGCAAGCGTGAGGGATTCCTGCTGTAGGTTTGCAATATGTTTATGATTTGCTTATGGTGGGTGGCGTGAGTGACAGAAGCACAGACCCGAGTAAGTAGGTTGTTTGCGTATGGCATAAAAGGGGACTTGATACTTTAATGCTATGGTTGGTTTTTACCTTAATGAATCTTTAGTAGTTGCGGATGCTTGCTAGAGCTCCAATCATAAGTGCATATGATCCAAGTAGAGAAAGTATGTTAGCTTATGCCTCTCCCTCAAATAGAATTGCAATAGTGATTACCGGTCTAGTTATCGATTGCCTTGGACAAATAACTTTCTCGTAACAAAAAGCTCTCTACTAATACTTACTTTATTGCTTCTTTATCTAAACAGCCCCTAGTTTATATTTACGTGCTCTTTATTATCTTGCAAACTTATCCTTTCACACCTACAAAGTACTTCTAGTTTCATACTTGTTCTAGGTAAAGCGAACGTCAAGCTTGCGTAGAGTCGTATCAGTGGCCGATAGGACTTGAGAGAGTATTTGTTCTACCTTTAGCTCCTCGTTGGGTTCGACACTCTTACTTATTGAAAGAGGCTACAATTATCCCCTATACTTGTGGGTTATCAGATGACAATTAACCGGTCGAGTGGATATACCTTCAAGCTTCAGAACTAGTTTCGCGGCAAGTTGTCCCAGATAGGACTCTAGCTTGCCTGTCTTGGTTCTGAGGCCTCCAACTTCAGTGGTCAGGTTATCCTTGTCCTTCTTAAGTTGCTCGACTTCTCGATTGGCTTCCGAGATGGCGGTCTTCAACTTCGTGTTCTCCTCTTCAGACTTGTCGACTGAAGCCAGCTTCTGGTCCGCAAGCGTTGTCTTCTCACGTGCTTTCTTCTGAGCAGCAGCAAGGTCCTGGTCCTTCTTCTCCAAAGCTTCCTTCATTCTCTCTAAAGAGACAACACTCTTCAGATGAGCCTGAAGTTGGCGGTTTTCACTACGCACATCTGCTTGAGTGAAGTCACTCGGTTCAAAGAGACTGGAAGAAAAAGCAGTGAAATATGCGAGCTACTAAGTAGGTAAGACAGTCGAATGGTTACCTCCCATGATGGCCGTCTCTTGTTGGGCAGTCTTGAGGTTCTTCTTTGCGAGTTCAAGATCAAGTTCAACGCTGATATGCTTCTTCTTTAACTCGGAAAGTCGAGCTCCAAGATCACAAGACCTCTGCAGTCAGCGAGGGAGATGTGTCAGTCGACAGAAATAAGAGACAATGACAGTGAAAAGTTACTCTAAGACTACTGCTGAATCAAAAATTCAACAGTAGTCTCGGGGACTACACCCAGTGGGCGCACTTAGTTCAGATCAACACACAGTAGGGTCTGCCCAGCGTGAGTTTTAAAAAAAAGAAAAAAAAGAGAGATGAGGTTCTAAGACCTCAACCGACTGCCAGCAGTCGACCGTGGTCTCGAGGACTACACCCAGTGGGTGCACTCGGCGTGCCCCCACTGATCCAGACAGTTTACTAAGACTCAGCTCGAGTCGAGTGAAGTGGAAGATTTTCTAAACTCTAAACAAAGGCACACCCCAGTGGGTGATCGGATATAAAACGACATTCAAAAGTTCAGTAGGAGTTCGCTGACCTGAACATTGGTCTGCAAGGCAGTGCTGGCGTTCTAGGCCACCTGACTAGCCTCGTGTTGTTGGGAAACGTAGTAATTTCAATAAATTTTCTACGCACATGCAAGATCATGGTGATGGTATAGCAACGAGAGGGGAGAGTGTTCGTCCACGTATCCTTGTAGACCGTAAAAGGAAGCGTTAGCACAACGCGGTTGATGTAGTCGTACGTCTTCACGATCCGACCGATCCAAGCACCGAACGTACGGAGCCTCCGAGTTCAGCACACGTTTAGCTCGATGACAATCTCCGGTCTCCGATCCAGCAGAGCTCCGAAGATGAGTTCCGTCAGCACGACGGCATGGTGACGATGATGATGTTCTACCGGCGCAGTGCTTCGCCTAAACTCCACGACAATATGACCGAGGTGGAATATGGTGGAGGGGGGCACCGCACACAGCTAAGGAACGATCCGTATATCAACTTGTGTGTCTTGGGGTGCCCCCCTGCCCCCGAATATAAAGGAGCAAGGGGGGAGGAGGCCGGCCCTAGGAGGGGGCGCGCCAAGTGTGGAGTCCTACTAGGACTCCCTAGTCCTAGTAGGATTCCACCTCCCTTGTTGGAGTAGGAGAAGGGGAAAGAGGGGGAGAGGAAGAAGGAAAGGGGAACTGCGCCCCTTGTCCAATTCGGACCAGAGGGGGGGCGCAGGCCTCCTTCCTTTTGGCCTCTCTCCTCTATTCCCATATGGCCCAATAAGGCCCATATACTCCCCGACGAATTCTCGTAACTCTCCGATACTCCGAAAAATACCCGAATCACTCGGAACCTTTCCGAACTCCGAATATAGTCGTCCAATATATCAATCTTTACGTCTCGACCATTTCGAGACTCCTCGTCATGTCCCCGATCACATCCGGGACTCCAAACTCCTTCGGTACATCAAAACTCATAAACTCATAATATAACTGTCATCGAAACCTTAAGAGTGCGGACCCTACGGGTTCGAGAACTATGTAGAGATGACCTAGAACTATTCTTGGTCAATAACCAATAGCGGAACCTGGATGCCCATATTGGTTCCTACATATTCTATGAAGATCTTTATCGGTCAAACCGCATAACAACATACGTTGTTCTCTTTGTCATCGGTATGTTACTTGCCCGAGATTCGATCGTCGGTATCTCAATACCTAGTTCAATCTCGTTACCGGCAAGTCTCTTTACTCGTTACGTAATGCATCATCCCGCAACTAACTCATTAGTCACATTGCTTGCAAGGCTTATAGTGATGTGCATTACCGAGAGGGCCCAGAGATACCTCTCCGACAATCGGAGTGATAAAACCTAATCTCAAAATACGCCAACCCAACATGTACCTTTGGAGACACCTGTAGTACTCCTTTATAATCACCCAGTTACGTTGTGACGTTTGGTAGCACCCAAAGTGTTCCTCCGATAAACGGGAGTTGCATAATCTCATAGTTACAGGAACATGTATAAGTCATGAAGAAAGCAATAGCAACATACTAAACGATCAAGAGCTAGGCTAACGAAATGGATCATGTCAATCACATTATTCTGCTAATGATGTGATCCCATTAGTCAAATGACAACTCTTTTGTCCATGGCTAGGAAACATAACCATCTTGGATAAACGAGCTAGTCAAGTAGAGGCATACTAGTGACACTATGTTTGTCTATGTATTCACACATGTATTATGTTTCCGGTTAATACAATTCTAGCATGAATAATAAACATTTATCATGATATAAGGAAATAAATAATAACTTTATTATTGCCTCTAGGGCATATTTCCTTCAGTCTCCCACTTGCACTAGAGTCAATAATCTAGTTCACATCGCCATGTGATTTAACACCAATATTCACATCTGTATGTGATTAATACCCATAGTACACATCATCATGTGATCAACACCCAAAGGGTTTACTAGAGTCAATAATCTAGTTCACATTGCTAGGTGAGTAACACCCAAAGAGTACTAAGGTATGATCATGTTTTGCTTGTGAGAGAAGTTTAGTCAATGGGTCTGTCATATTAAGAGCCATATGTATTTTGCAAATATTCTATGTCCACAATGCTCTGCACGGAGCTACTCTAGCTAATTGCTCCCACTTTCAATATGTATCCAGATTGAGACTTAGAGTCATCTGGATTGGTGTAAAAGCTTGCATCATTGTAACTTTTTATGATGGGCTCTTTTATCACCTCCATAATCGAGAAACATCTCCTTAGTCCTCACTAAGGATATTCTTGACCGTTGTCCAGTGATCTACTCTTAGATCAAAATTGTATTCCTTTGTCAAACTCAGAGCAAGGTATACAATAGGTCAGTTCACAAGATAACATACTTTATAGAACCTATGACTGAGGCATAGGGAATGACTTTTCATTCTCTTTCTATTTTCTGCCATGGTCGGGTCTTGAGTCTTACTCAACTTCACACCTTTGCATCACAGGCAAGAACTCCTTCTTTGGCTGTTCCATTTTGAACTATTCAAAAGTTTATCAAGGTATATACTCATTGAAAAATCTTATCAAGCGTCTTGATCTATCTATATAGATCTTGATGCTCAATGTGTAAGCAGCTTCACCGAGGTCTTGCTTTGAAAAACTCTTTTTCAAGTATCCTTTCATGCTATCCAGAATTTCTATATCATTTCCAATCAACAATATGTCACCCACATATAATATTAGAAATGCTACTGAGCTCCCACTCACTTTCTTGTAAATACAAAGCTTCTCAAAAGTTCAGATAAAACCATATGCTTTGATCAACTCATCAAAGCATATATTCCAACTCTGAGAGGCTTGCACCAGTCCATAAATGGATTGCTGGAGCTTGCACACTTTGTTAGCATCTTTAGGATTGACAAAACCTTCTGGTTGCATCATATACAACTCTTCTTCAATAAATCCATTAAGGAATGCAGTTTTTGACATCCATTTGCCAGATTTCATAAAATGTGGCAATTGCTAACATGATTTGTACAGACTTAAGCATCGATACGAGTGAGAAAATCTCATCATATTCAACCCCTTGAACTTGTTGAAAACCTTTTGCAACAAGTCAAGCTTAGTGGATAGTAACACTACTATCAGTGTCCGTCTTCCTCTTGAAGATCCATTTATTTAACATGGCTTGCTGATCATCGAGCAAGTCAATCAAAGTCCATAATTTGTTCTTATACATGGATCATATCTCAGATTTTATGGATCATCATCGCTTCCTCATAGTTCGTAGGTTCATCATGGTCTAGTAACATGACTTCCAGAACAGTATTACCGTACTACTCTGGTGCGGACTGTACTTTGGAAGACCTACGAGGTTCTGTAGTAACTTGATCTGAAGTTTCATGATCATCATCATTAGCTTCCTCACTCATTGGTGTAGGAATCAGTAGAACTGATTTCAGTGATGAACTATTTTCCAATTCGGGAGAAGGTACAGTTACCTTATCAAGTTCTACTTTCCTCCCACTCACTTCTTTCGAGAGAAACTCCTTCTCTAGAAAGGATCCATTTTGAGCAATGAATATCTTGCCTTCGGATCTGTGATAGAAGGTGTACCCGACAATTTCCTTTGGGTATTCTATGAAGACGCACTTCTCCGATTTGGATTCGAGCTTATCAAGTTGAAAACCTTTTTCATATAAGCATCGCAACTCCAAACTTAAAGAAACGACAGCTTAGGTTTACTGCTAAACCATAGTTCATACGGTGTCGTCTCAACGGATTTAGATGGTGACCTATTAAACGTGAATGCAGCTGTCTCTAATGCATAACCCCAAATTGATAGTGGTAAACTGATAAGAGATATCATAGATCGCACCATATCTAGTAAAGTACGATTACGACGTTCGGACACACCATTACATTGTGGTGTTCCAGGTGGCGTGAGTTTGTGAAAGTATTCCACATTGTTTTAATTGAAGACCAAACTCGTAACTCAAATATTCGTCTCCGCGATCAGATCACAGAAAATTTATTTTCTTGTTACGATGATTTTTCCACTTCACTCTGAAATTCTTTGAACCTTTCAACTATTTCAGACTTATGTTTCATCAAGTAGATATACCCATATCTGCTCAAATCATCTCGTGAAGGTCAGAAAATAACGATACTTGCCACGAGCATCAACACTCATTGGATCGCATACATCGGTATGTATTAGTTCCAATAAGTCAGTAGCTCGTTCCATTGTTCCGGAGAACGGAATTTTAGTCATCTTGCCCAAAAGGTACGGTTCGCAAGTATCAAAATGATTCATAACCAAGTGATTTCGAAAATCCATCTTTATGGAGTTTCTTCATGCGCTTTACACCGATATGACCCAAACGGCAGTGCCACAAATAAGTTGCACTATCATTATCAACTTTGCATCTTTTGGCATCAATATTATGTATTTGTGTATCACTACGATCGAGATCCAACAAACTATTTTCATTGGGTGTATGACCATCAAAGGTTTTATTCATTTAAATAGAACAACAATTATTCTCTGATTTTAAATGAATAAATGTATTGCAATAAACATGATCAAATCATATTCATGCTCAACGCAAACGCCAAATAACATTTATTTTGGTTTCAGACTAATCCCGATAAGTATAGGGAGTGTGCGATGATGATCATATCAATCTTGGAACTACTTCCAACACTCATCGTCACTTCCCTTCAACTAGTCTCTGCTTATTCTCAGAACTCTGTTTCGAGTTACTAATCTTAGCAACCGAACAAGTATCAAATACTCAGGGGCTAAAATAAACACTAGTAAAGCACACATCAATAACCTGTATATCAAATATACCCTTGTTCACTTTGCCATCCTTCTTATCCACCAAATATTCAGGGCATTTCCGCTTCCTGTGACCATTTCCTTTGCAGTGTAAGCACTTAGGTTCAGGCTTTGGTCCAGCTTTGGTCTTCTTCACGGGAGTGACAACTTGTTTGCCATTCTACTTGAAGTTTCCCTTTCTTTCCCTTTGCCCTTTACTTGAAACTAGTGGTCTTGTCAATCATCAACACTTCATGCTCTTTCTTGATTTCTACCTTCGTCGATTCCAACATCACGAAGAGCTCGGGAATCGTTTTCGTCATCCCTTGCATACTATAGTTCATCACAAAGTTCTACTAACTTGGTGATGGTGACTAGAGAATTCTGTCAATCACTATCTTATCTCGGAAGATTAACTCCCACTTGATTCAAGTGATTGAAGTACCTGCACAATCGAGCACATGCTCACTAGTTGAGCGATTCTCCTCCATCTTTTAGCTATAGAACTTGTTGGAGACTTCATATCTCTCAACTCGCGTATTTGCTTGAAATATCAAATTCAATTTCTGGAACATCTCATATGGTCCATGACGTTCAAAACGTCTTTGAAGTCCTGATTCTAAGCCGTTAAGCATGGTGCACTAAACTATCAAGTAGTCATCATTTTGAGCTAGCCAGACGCTCATAACTTCATCCGCTCCTGCAATAGGTCTATCACCTAGCGGTGCATTAAGGACATAATTCTTACAGGCAAAGAATGAGGATAAACCTCAAATCACGGATCGAATCCGCATCATTGCTACTAACATTTTTCAACACAATTTTCTCTAGGAACATATCAAAATAAACATATGAAAGCAATAACGCAAGCTATTGATCTACAACATAATTTGCAAAATACTACCAGGACTAAGTTCATGATAAATTTAAAGTTCAATTAAACATATTACTTAAGAACTCCCACTTAGACAGACATCTCTCTAGTCATCTAAGTGATCACGTGATCCAAATCAACTAAACCATGTCCGATCATCACGTGAGATGGAGTAGTTTCAATGGTGAACATCACTATGTTGATCATATCTACTATATGATTCACGTTCGACCTTTCGGTCTCCGTGTTCCAAGGCCATATCTGTATATGCTAGGCTCGTCAAGTTTAACTTTGAGTATTCGCGTGTGCAACTGTTTTGCACCGTTGTATTTGCACGTAGAGCCTATCACACCCGATCATCACGTGGTGTCTCAAAGACGAAGAACTTTCGCAAGCGGTGCATACTCGGGAGAACACTTCTTGATAATTAGTGAGAGATCATCTTAAAATGCTACCGTCAAACAAAACAGAATAAGATGTATACCAGATAAACATCATATGCAATCAAAATATGTGACATGATATGGCCATGATCATCTTGCGCCTTTGATCTCCATCTTCAAAGTACTGTCATGATCTCTATCGTCACCAGCACGACACCATGATCTTCATCATCTTGATCTATATCAATGTGTCATCATATGGTCGTCTCGCCAACTATTGCTCTTGCAACTATTGCTATCGCATAGCGATAAAGTAAAGCAATTATTTGGCACTTGCATCTTATGCAACAAAGAGACAACCATGGGGCTTCTGCCAGTTGCCGATAACTTCAACAAAACATGATCATCTTATACAACAACTTATATCTCATCACGTCTTGACCATATCACATCACAACATGCCCTGCAAAAACAAGTTAGATGTCCTCTACTTTGTTGTTGCAAGTTTTACGTGGCTGCTACGGGCTGAGCAAGAACCGTTCTTACCTCGCGATCAAAACCACAACGATAGTTCGTCAAGTTGGTGTTGTTTTAACCTTCGCAAGGACCGGCGTAGCCACACTCGGTTCAACTAAAGTTGGAGAAACCGACACCGCTAGTCACCGTGTGCAAAGCACGGCGGTAAAACCAGTCTCGCGTAAGCGTCTGGCGTAATGTCGGTCCGGTCGCTTTATCCAACAATACCGCCAAACCAAAGTATGACATGCCGGTAAGCAAGATGACTTGTATCGCCCACAACTCACTTGTGTTCTACTCTTGCATATAACATCAACGCATAAAACCTAGGCTCGAATGCCACTGTTGGGGAACGTAGTAATTTCAAAAAAATTCCTACGCAGACGCAAGATCATGGTGATGGTATAGCAACGAGAGGGAGAGTGTTCGTCCCACGCACCCTCGTAGACCTTAAGCGGAAGCGTTAACTGCAACGCTTGTTGATGTAGTCGTACGTCTTCACGATCCGACAGATCCAAGCACCAAACGTACGGAGCCTCCGAGTTCAGCACACGTTCAGCTCGATGACGATCTCCGGCCTCCGATCCAGCAGAGCTCCGAAGATGAGTTTCGTCAGCACGATGGCATGGTGACGATGATGATGTTCTATCGGCACAGGGCTTCGCCTAAACTGCACGACGATATGACCGAGGAGGAATATGGTGGAGGGGGCACCGCACACGGCTAAGGAACGATCCGTAGATCAACTTGTGTGTCTTGGGGTGCCCCCCTGCCCCCGTATATAAAGGAGCAAGGGGGGAGGAGGCCGGCCCTAGGAGGGGGCGTGCCAAGTGTGGAGTCCTACTAGGACTCCCTAGTCCTAGTAGGATTCCACCTCCCTTGTTGGAGTAGGAGAAGGGAAAGGGGAGAGGAAGAAGGAAGGGGCTGCCCTTGTCCAATCGGACCAGAGGGGGGCGCAGGCCTCCTTCCTTTAGCCTCTCTCTCTATTCCCGTATGGCCCAATAAGGCCCATATACTCCCGGCGAATTCCGTAACTCTCGGTACTCCGAAAAATACCGAATCACTCGGAACCTTTCCGAACTCGAATATAGTCGTCCAATATATCGATCTTTACGTCTCGACCATTTCGAGACTCCTCGCCATGTCCCCGATCTCATCCGGGACTCCGAACTCCTTCGGTGCATCAAAACTCATAAACTCATAATATAACTGTCATCGAAACCTTAAGCGTGCGGACCCTACGGGTTCGAGAACTATGTAGACATGACCTAGAACTATTCTTGGTCAATAACCAATAGCGGAACCTGGATGCCCATATTGGTTCCTACATATTCTACGAAGATCTTTATCGGTCAAACCGCATAACAACATATGTTGTTCCCTTTGTCATCGGTATGTTACTTGCCCGAGATTTGATCGTCGGTATCTCAATACCTAGTTCAATCTCGTTACCAGCAAGTCTCTTTACTCGTTACGTAATGCATCATCCCGCAACTAACTCATTAGTCACATTGCTTGCAAGGCTTATAGTGATGTGCATTACCGAGAGGGCCCAGAGATACCTCTCCGACAATCGGAGTGACAAAACCTAATCTCGAAATACGCCAACCCAACATGTACCTTTGGAGACACCTGTAGTACTCCTTTATAATCACCCGATTCGTTGTGACGCTTGGTAGCACCAAAGTGTTCCTCCGTAAACGGAGTTGCATAATCTCATAGTTACGAGGAACATGTATAAGTCATGAAGAAAGCAATAGCAACATACTAAACGATCAAGAGCTAGGCTAACGGAATGGGTCATGTCAATCACATCATTCTCCTAATGATGTGATCCCGTTAATCAAATGACAACTCTTTTGTCCATGGCTAGGAAACATAACCATCTTGGATAAACGAGCTAGTCAAGTAGAGGCATACTAGTGACACTATGTCTGTCTATGTATTCACACATGTATTATGTTTCCGGTTAATACAATTCTAGCATGAATAATAAACATTTATCATGATATAAGGAAATAAATAATAACTTTATTATTGCCTCTAGGGCATATTTCCTTCACGTGCATCACCTTCACCTGCTCCATGACAAGGTTCACCTGGCGAAGAGCCTCCCTGACGGCACTCGGCGAGTCGTTTGGGGTCTGATATGCGGTGAAGAGTGATGGATCCAAGGCGGTCGAAGCAGTTACTGGGTCAGACGCAGGGCGTTGCACTGGAGCGACAGGAGTCGAAGCAGTCGATCCCGACGGACGATCAGTCATCAGCGGGTTGGCAAATGTGACGTTCAGTGACACCCTCATTGATCTGTTGGACCACTTTCTCCACCAACATCTTCGTCTCCACATTCTCAGCAGCAGTCACTTTCAGTGGAGAAGGAGTCTGGACACGGTCGAATGTGAAGTGGGGAAGGCCAGTCGACTGACCTGGAGTTGCAACGTCCTGACAGTAGAACCAGGTCAACTGCCAGCCTCTGACCGGTTCAGGGAGAGTCATACCAGGGAAAGCACTCCTATGCCTCTTCTGAATACCCAAACCCCCACACATCTGGATGACATGGGTCTTTGAGTCACTCGTCTTTGCTTTCTTGACCGACTAGGATCGGATGGTGAAGATATGTTTGAAAGGACCCCAATGCGGTCGACACCCCAAAAAGTTTTCACACATCGACTACCTAACGGCCGGACACGTGATGGTGTTGGGAGAAAAAGGTGGAGTTGAGCACAAGAAATTCAGGTCCCGGAAGAAGGGTGCGGAGGGAGCGAAAAACCCGGTCGGCGTGGGTGGCGGCGAGACACACTCACCCGGTCGAGGTCAGAGCTCCATCTTCCCCTCGCAGCCTTGCCGCTCCTTGGCGATCAGTCCACTCTCGCCACTGCTCGTCGGATCTTCTTGCGGAGCGAAGACCGATCAATCGCCTTGGATCCAGCCCGGCGGCAGCCCCACGCGCGATGACGACTAGTGGTTCTGCTTCTTGCCTTTCGCCGCCCCCGTCGCCTTCTTTGCACGCTCCGGCGCTGCCGTCTTGTCCTTCACCATGGAGGCAGAGCGGAGGCGTCGAGAACAGAAGAGCCAGGTGCGGTGGAGAAGCGAAGGGAGAAGAAAGAGAAACAGGCGTGCACAGTGCAGACGCCTTGGCCCCGTCGCCTCATAAAGGGTTGGTTCCGAGTGGCTGATGCGTGGGACCAGACGATCCTGTCAAATCCTGCAACTGTCGCGCGCAATGTACGTGGCGAAAAAGGCGGTGCGGAAATCGAGGCATCACTGTTTGTCCGCTCCGCCCACTGCAGCACTTCCCGTCCCGCGCGCTTCCCTGAAATTTCGTATCCCATGAAATTCGGGATACTCCGGAGGCAATCGCGCCAAAAATTCTACATGCCAAGATAGCACTCGGCAGATTGTGTTATAAGATCAGTCGAAAACTTTCTGAATGGATCAAGGCGACTGAATCGACACCGAAGTACTAACGGGAGTTTGTCATCTTGTGTAAAACGCTCGCGAGGTGCAAAGCTCGGAACGAATTGAACTTCAACCTACTTTCCACTCAAACCTTAATCCATTTGGGGGCTACTAATGAGGATACCGACCTGGGGTAGGGTCATGGGCCTGACCCATACGTCCTACCCAAGGTCACTACCCTAGAAGATAAGAAGTCCAAGAGGCAACAAGGGACCCCAACTCAAAGATGTTGAGTGCAATCCACTCGACCAGTCATGTCACTCGGGAGTCCCCCTACCTATTGTCATTCGACCATCCAAGGAATCACTCGACCTATCGAAGATTAGGAGTCACTCAGCATTGCAACGGGCATGCGTTCACTTCATAGTCTTTAAGGTCATTAATAGCACTTAAAATCATGTTATCGATGCGCCCTACTTTATGTACATTAAGCCCCTTGTAATGGAGGACGGTGAGGGTCCATGCATACTTTATATAAGCCACCCCCTCCTCTGGCACAAGGGTTGGCACCCCCTGTAACATCACGCATATAATCCAATCGACCGCCTCCGGGCACCGAGACGTAGGGCTATTACTTCCTCCGAGAAGGGCCTGAACTCGTAAACCCCGTGTGTACACCTTCACCATAGCTAAGATGTTGCCTCTCCATACCTACCCCCCTTTCTACTGTCAGTCTTAGGACCACGACAGTCACCCTCTCCCACGGGGGAAGATGGCTATATATAGTGTGTGCGAAAATATGGCCGTTACAGTGTAAGTGACAGGGTAGGCCGGACATCCGGGACAGGGGCCGGACATCCGGCCTAGCATAGTATATGTGAAGAGAAGCAGAAAGCAGAGAACAAAGCAGAGGGTCCGGACATCCGGCGAGACTGGAAGACCCAGACATCCGGCAAGATGGCTGGACATCCGGCTAGCTCATAGAACTGAAAACGCTCACTGGATAGCTCGAGCCGGACATCCAGCATGGAAGCCCGGAAATCCAGGGTGCATGGAGAGCCCGGACATCTGGCATAGAGGGCCGGACATCCGGAAGAAGATACCAGCACATAGTGTTCTCTGGATAGCATGATCCGGACATCCGGCATGGAAGCCCAGAAATCCTGGGTGCATGGGAAGCTCGGACATCCAGCATGGAGGGCCAGACATCCAGAAGAAGGCACCAGCATATAGTGTTCTCTGGATAGCAAGGTCTGGATATCCGGCGTGTGGGCCGGATATCGGCAGGTGGCCCGAACATCCGGCAGGCAGCCCGGACATCCGGCAAGGCCAGAGGCAGAACAAGTATGAGAGTATAGTGATAGATCTAAAGAATTTTAGGAACGAGTTTTATGGCAAGAGCAAGTCTTTTACTAACCCTACCCTACCGATCCCGTCTTAAATAGTGCAGGGTCCTATACTCAAGAAAACAAATATGTAATCTTTTTGATACTTCTTCCTTGAGTAAAATCAACTCCGTATGCTCACGATCCACACACTTTTGATGAACCAGGGATTAACACCTGAGATTCACTTGACGAACCTAGTTAGTGCCCTACATGTATATTGTCATCAACATCAAAACATGATGTAAGGGCATGATTGCACTTTCAATCTCCCCCTTTTTGTTTGTTGATGACAATCATACATGTAGTATCATAGATGCAATAAATAAATTTAGCATTGTAAATCATGAGAGCATAATATAGTATATGTTCCTATTTGCTTTAGCTCCCCCTCATTGTGTGCATGAGATGATTATGTTAGGATGTACGGCACAAATTCTCATGGTAGCATATGTAGATCAAAAAAATAGGAAAGTATGACACACACATATGAAACAACCATGACAACAATCCATAGCCACAAGGATAACAACATAGTCCCAATTGATTAAGTACCATATGTAGCATACATAAAAGTTTGAATAATAGCAAACACAATCAAACTATGATACTACTTCTCCCCCTTTGACAGCAACATGCAAAAAGGGGCGAAGAACTAGAAGAACTCCATAGAAATCACTCCTGGCGGATGTCATCATCATCATCAAAGAACTCGGCGTACTCGTCACGAGACGGGAATCCGAGGTGGAAGAGGATGGAGCTGCGGGAATAGGATCATCATCACTCACGGGACTCCCACAGTCGCGAAGGTGCTGCTTGAGTTGGTTCTTGGAGATGATGAGGCGCTTCTAAACATCTTGGTTTTGCTGACAATTAAACGTGATCGCCTTCATAATATCATACTGAGCGTTGCCCAGGAACAAGGCAAGACGTCCACGAGGCGCGGTCGAGGAGGAAGGCACGGAGGAACCTGTGGGCTGAGACCCACCAGCAGACTTCCTAGGCTGTCAAGGTGCTGCAGATGGTGCAAGAGCAGCCATGCACATATGAGTAGGAGGTTTCCAAATGGCATGCACCACCGTCTTTTCAACCTCAAAAGGAGCACTTCAATCAGCGCCTGAATGTATGGAGCATGAGGGAATGGGCGCGTCTGAAGAAAGCTGGAAACACAGATCTCATGCCAAATGTAATGGGCAGTGTCAAGAGGCTCGGTAGGCTTCTCATGCATTCGAACTATCAAGTCAATGCAGTATTTGTGAGCCCTTGAGCGATCTCCCTTCTTAGGATAGAGAGTGTGAAGCACACACTCATAGATAATGTTGTAAGGAGACTTGAAGATGGATACCTCATTGGGTGGATACGCACGTTCCTCCTCAGTGAGCTAAGTGACAGGCTTAACAAGAGGCATGCAATCATCAATCCCCTTGGGCTTATGCAGTGGATCCAGACTGTGGATTTTATGTCCAACACCGGAGAGGCCCAAAATCTGAACAAAACGCTCATAGGTAATGCTCATCACAGTATCATCGGTCATCCATGAAGAGGCAAAGAAATCTATGAAGGAAAAAGGTATTAAAGCTGGGGATGTTAAAAAAAATTACCTCCTATTGAAGAAATACATGGGCTTAATGCACCACCACTGCCTAAGGTGGTAGAGACCCTTCTTGAATACTGCAGGGGTTGTTATTGATTGAAGTAAAAGCAAGGTCACCTTTCATATTAATGGTAATGAGCATACAGTGCACTTTCCGAAGAAACAATTCCAAGTGAATGGTATTAATGTTATTGAAAAATCTCCGACAATCACTATTGGAAGTTTTCAAATACCTCTACCTACTGTTAAAAATAAATATGAAATGCTTATTGTTGGGGAGATGCATATCCCCATTGAGGTAAATTAGTGATTTACGAAAGTTCTTTGGTTTCATGCTAATCGAAAGTGGTTGTTAATAAGACCTGATCAACCTTATTAATGAATCATTTTTTGAGCGGTATGAAGTTGATGAATTTAGTAAGCACTACCTTCTATCCTTACTTTTTGTTTTCTGTTTCTATTAGTTAAATAAAATAAAATGCCATGTTTATCTCTTTTCTGAATTTCCCATGCAATAAAAAAATGACCCAAAAATAAAAGTTCTCAGAATGCCCTGAAAATTTTATACGAATTTTTTCTGATTATTTAAGAATTTTTGGTGCAAAAATTACCAGAGGGGGGGTGCATCAGGTGGGCACAACCCACCTGGGCGCGCCCTAGTGGGTTGTGGTCCCCACGTGGGTCCCCTCACTTACTTCTTCCTCCCACACCGTCACTTACCTCCAGAAAAAATCACTCTCTCTCTCTCTCTCATGTTCTTGCTGCCGAAACCGCGGATTTCGATCTCTTTGCTCGAAGCTCCGTTTCCGAAACTGTTTCGGGGATTTGTTGCTTGACATGTGACTCCACCATTTGTCCAATTAGTTTTTGTTTTAGTGGTTTGTACTTTGAATAAATAGCTACTCTTGGTGGTGTTGTAGATGTGCTTGCATGTTGAATTCTTAGTGTTCTAAGTAGTTTGAATGCTTGCTATGGCCCCTATGTATCCCTATGAGTAGTTGCTATTAGTTTTGGGAAGTTCTATTGGAAAAAATTTGTGGGCTAAAAATTCAGATTTTTGTTCATAGGAAAAATTGTACGCGGACATGAATATCTTCAGGAAATTTGGCTCTAAGAAGAACTCCAAGGGTGTTATCGGGGAGTCTTTTGACAGTGATCTCCGCCCTCGGAGGTTGGTGGAGGTACGGCCGTGCGACCGCACACTCCGTTCCTGCAAGAGGCTGGAATTCATGAGGAGTTCATGCACTTTATTGCCAATGCCGGTCTCACCGACTTCATCGCAGATGAGTGTGAACAGCACCAAATCCTCACAAGCATGTTTGTTCAAAGTTTTACTTTCCTGCCTAGGAATAATCCTCCTGAAATGAGTTTTGATTTATATGTTGAAAACCATCAGATACCACTTACTGAGTTTTGCAACATATGCATGATCCCGTCTGATGGGAGCTTGGCTGAGCCTAGTGTAATGCCCCGGATTCGATGCGCCAGGTGTCTGCCAGTTATTTGCCGTCGTTGCCATGTCATTTGCTTGCGTGTTGCACTTGCCATGTCATCATATGCATTTCATATCATGTCATCATGTGCATCTCATTTTGCATACATGTTTGCCTCATGCATCCGAGCATTTTCCCCGTTGTCCGTTTTGCAATCCGGCACTCCTATGTCCTCCGGCGTCCCCCTTTTGCCTCTTTTCGTGAGAGGGTGTTAAACGTTCTCGAAATGGACCGAGGTTTGCCAAGCGGCCTTGGTATAGCACCGGTAGACCGCCTGTCAAGTTTCGTGCCATTTGGAGGCCGTTTGATACTCCAACGGTTAACCGGGTAACCGTAAAAAGCCTCTTTTGTGTGCAGCCCAACACCCTTCCAACCTGGCCCAAAACCCAGCAAACTCCCCTCCATGCTCTCGGTCGTTCGATCACGATCGTGTGGGCGAAAACCGTGCCTCATTTGGACACTCCTAGCTCTCTCTACCTATATATATGTGCATCTTCCCCGAAATCCCGGTCTAACCCTAGATCATTTCCCCCTCCGCGCCGCCGGACGTTTCATCCTCCACGCCCGGACATGTCCGCCCGCCGTCCCCGACGAATCCGATGCCGCCACATCGCCAACCCCGCCGCCGGTCAGCGCCTCCCACCGCAGGCCCGCCAGGACCCAGATCGGGCCCTGGGAAGCCCGCCCAGGCCCATCCGGCGTCCCCATCGCCGTCGTGCCCGCCGCCGCCGTGCTCCCGCCTCCTTCGCGGCAGCCTTCCGCCGCCCATGCAGAGCGCCTCGCCCGGCCCGCCACCGCAGTCCCCGCCCGGCCTCGGCCTCCGCCGCCGCGCGCTGTCTCTGCTGCCCGACTCCGCCGTCACGTCCGGCCGCGCCGCCGGCCGCGTCGCGGCTCCCTCACCCCGCCAGCCCCTAGATCCGCCGTCCGTGCCACCACGGCCGGATCCGGCGCTACATGGCCGGATCGGCCGTCCCCATCCGCCGCCTGTCGTCGGAGTTGCCGGCGCCGTCGCGCCCCACCTCGGCCTCGGCAGGAGGTCGGGGCCGAGCTCCTACCCGCGCGTGGGCCCTAGCCACCCCGCGACCCAGCGTCCCCTTCCCCTCCGGCCCAGATCCGCTGGCCCATTAGGCCCTCTGGTGAGGACCGCAGAGACCCGCGCTCGTCTGTTTTTTTTCTGTCCCCGAAACTTTTGCGTAATCATGCCATGTTCATCGCATCATAACTTGCTGCATACTGCTCCGTTTCGTGCGCGTAATATGTCAAATTGTTCGTCTCAACGAGTAATTCATTTCGTTCCATTGCATCATGTACATTTGTGTCCATCTTGAACCAGAATCATCGTTGTAAGAGTGCTATATGATGTTAACCTGCTGAAACTGTTATAACATGCTCATTTGTCATTTTTTCCATGTTTGGTGTGTGCATCCTATGAGGTTGATGTCTACATGTGTTTTGATCTATGATATGCCATCTTCACAGGGGTGCTATCCATGTATTTTTGTGAGTTGTGTAGTGAGTGCATCAAGCTTGTTAAGTAGGGTACTTGTTGTTGCTGTTTTGCTAGGCAGTTTCTATTATATTTTGTTGCTATGTAAACCTGCTGCTACAAGTCATTCTATGCATAATCTGGAGATGTTCACTAAGGATGTTTTGTTATACATATCATGCTCTATCCATTAATGCCACTGGTTGCATTTGTAGCCTGCTGTAACATGTTGTAATCTTACTCTCAAATTGCTAAATATTGTTGCTGTCAGCCTGTTAACATTAAGTTCAGTTTTGGCCATGTGTTTTGCTAGTGATCCATGCACCCTATGAACTTGCTCTTGCCATGTTTAGCTTCATAAACAAGTATTCTTATTGTTGGTTGCCTTTCCATGCGATGTATTGTTCTGTAGTGAGTGGTTCAAGCTCACCAACATGCCTACTTATTGTTGTTTCTGCCATGTATGAATCTGTAATATAACTTGCCATGTTTACATGGGTGCCATCATATCTTTTGATCCTTTTTGGCTCATGGTCAGTAAGGGACTTTTGTTCTATGCCATTAGTAGATTCATGCCATGCCTTTGTTTGCCATGATAAGTTCCTGTAACATGTTGTTTGATAGCTCTAAACATTGCAACCTGATGTTATTTCTGCAAAGTCTGAAACTGTTATTATTTGCAATCTTTCCATGTCTTTTTGAGCATGATCTATTGATTTCTGGAGATAGCTCAGTGTTCATGTTTTGTTATGCTTTACCTGTACTTCATGCCCATGCCTTTTGTTCTTACATTGAGATGTTGTAGCATGTTGTTTTGGTGCTTGCAATATGCCTAGTTGCTGTTTTGGACAGCTTGTCTTTTAAACTTGTATATAGTGTATGTGTTGAACCGTTGCTCCGTTTTGGGTGTGCTCTATATGAAACTTGATTGATTTTGAATTTAGTTTCATATTATCATGTTGCATCCTTGTTTTGAGGTGTTTGCTTGATGTTTTTATGCATTTTGCATCAATGTCATGTTTAACTTGTTTTGCTCATATCTTCTAGGCCGTAGCTCCGAATCTAATGAACTTTATATGTAACTTGACTAGAATTTCGTGTAGATCATCTTGGTGCATCTTAACTTGCTGTTTAACAACTTGAACATAATGTTTATTCAGTTCTGGACCCATTTCTAAATTTTCATATGAGGACTTACCGGAATTGTTATATGTTGTTTCCGGCCTCATTTAAACTTGATTTGATGTGTTGCTCTTGTTTGCATCGTCTCTTGTCATGAGTAGCTTCATGTAGCCTTTGTCATGCATCATGCTTGGTTGAGCATCATGCCTTGTTCATGTGTGGTATGTTTACTATGTTGTGTGCTTCTTCTCGATAGTTGTTGTTTCGTTGCGATCGTGAGGATTCGTTCGTCTACGCTTGGTTCGTCTTCGTGGCTTCATCTTCTTCATGGACTCGTTCTTCTTCCTTGCGGGATTTCAGGCACGATGACCGTCACCTTGGATCTCACTACTATCATTGCTATGCTAGTTGCTTCGTTCCATCGCTATGTTGCGCTACCTATCTTTTGCTCTTCAAGCCTCCCAAATTGCCATGTCAGCCTCTAACCTTTTTCACCCTTCCTAGCAAACCGTTGCTTGGCTATGTTACCGCTTTGCTCAGCCCTCTTATAGCGTTGCTAGTTGTAGGTGAAGTTGAAGATTGCTCCATGATGGACAGGGGTTATGTTGGGATATCACAATATCTCTTATATTATTAATGCATCTATATATTTGGTAAAGGGTGGAAGGCTCGGCCTTATGCCTGATGTTTTGTTCCACTCTTGCCGCCCTAGTTTCCGTCATACCGGTATTATGTTCCCGGATTTTTGCGTTCCTTATGCGGTCGGGTGATTTAAGGGACCCCTCTTGACAGTTCGCTTTGAATAAAACTCCTCCAGCAAGGCCCAACCTTGGTTTTACCATTTGCCTCACCACCACCTACCTTTCCCTTGGGAGTAATTAACCCAAGGGTCTGTTGGGGAATGTAGTAATTTCAAAAATATTCCTACGCACATGCAAGATCATGGTGATGACATAGCAATGAGAGGGGAGAGTGTTGTCCACGTACCCTCGTAGACCGTAAGCGGAAGCGTTAGCACAACGCGGTTGATGTAGTCGTACGTCTTCACGATCCGACCGATCCAAGCACCGAACGTACGGCACCTCCGAGTTCAGCACACGTTCAGCTCGATGACGATCCCCGGGCTCCGATCCAGCAAACCTTCGGGGATGAGTTCCGTCAGCACAACGGTGTGGTGACGACGATGATGCTCTACCGGCGCAGGGCTTCGCCTAAACTCCGCGATGATATGACCGAGGTGGAATATGATGGAGGGGGCACCGCACACGGCTAAGGAACGATCCGTAGATCAACTTGTGTGTCATGGGGTGCCCCCCTGCCCCTATATATAAAGGAGCAAGGGGGAGGGGGCGGCCGGCCAAGGGAGGGTGCGCCAGGGAGGAGTCCTACTCCCATCGGGAGTAGGACTCCCTCCTTTCCTAGTCCAACTAGGAGAGGGGAAGGAAAGGAAGGAGAAGGAGAAGCAAGGAGAGGGAGGAAGAGTAGGAAAGGAGGGCCGCCCCCCTAGTCCAATTCGGTTTGGGCTAGGGGGGCCGCGCGCCCTACCTCCTCTCTTCCACCACTTGTCCCATGAGGCCCATTGCTTCTTCCTCGTATTCCCGTAACTCCCCGGTACCCCTGAAAATACCCGAATCACTCGGAACCCTTCCGATGTCCGAATATAGTCGTCCAATATATCGATCTTTACGTCTCGACCATTTCGAGACTCCTTGTCATGTCCCCGGTCTCATCCGGGACTCCGAACTCCTTCGGTACATCAAAAGTTATAAACTCATAATAAAACTATCATCGTAACGTTAAGCGTGCGGACCGTACGGGTTCGAGAACTATGTAGACATGACCTAGAACTATTCTCGGTCAATAACCAATAGCAGAACCTGGATGCCCATATTGGCTCCTACATATTCTACGAAGATCTTTATCGGTCAAACCGCATAACAACATACGTTGGTCCCTTTGTCATCGGTATGTTACTTGCCCGAGATTCGATCGTGGATATCTAATAGCTAGTTCAATCTCGTTACCGGCAAGTCTCTTTACTCGTTACGTAATGCATCATCCCGCAACTAACTCATTAGTCACATTGCTTGCAAGGCTTATAGTGATGTGCATTACCGAGAGGGCCCAGAGATACCTCTCCGACAATCGGAGTGACAAAACCTAATCTCGAAATACGCCAACCCAACATGTACCTTCGGAGACACCTGTAGTACTCCTTTATAATCACCTAGTTACGTTGTGACGCTTGGTAGCACCAAAGTGTTCCTCCGTAAACGGAGTTGCATAATCTCATAGTTACAGTGAACATGTATGAGTCATGAAGAAAGCAATAGCAACATACTAAACGATCAAGTGCTAGGCTAACGGAATGGGTCATGTCAATCACATCATTCTCCTAATGATGTGATCCCATTAATCAAATGACAACTCTTTTGTCCATGGCTAGGAAACATAACCATCTTTGATAAACGAGCTAGTCCAGTAGAGGCATACTAGTGACATTATGTTTGTCTATGTATTCACACATGTATTATGTTTCCGATTAATAAAATTCTAGCATGAATAATAAACATTTATCATAAAATAAGGAAATAAATAATAACTTTATTATTGCCTCTAGGGCATATTTCCTTCAGTCTCCCACTTGCACTAGAGTCAATAATCTAGTTCACATCATTATGTGATTCAACACCAATATTCATATCTGTATATGATTAACACCCATAGTTCACATCGTCATGTGACCAACACCCAAAGGGTTTACTAGAGTCAATAATCTAGTTCACATCGCTTATGTGATTAACACCCAAAGAGTACTAAGGTGTGATCATGTTTTGCTCGTGAGAGAAATTTAGTCAACGGGTCTGTCACATACAAAGCCGTATGTATTTTGCAAATATTCTATGTCTTCAATGCTCTGCATGGAGCTACTCTAGCTTTATTGCTCCCACTTTCAATATGTATCCAGATTGAGACTTAGTGTCATCTGGATCAGTGTAAAAGTTTGCACCGATGTAACTTTTACAATGAACTCTTTTATCACCTCCATAATCGAGAAACATCTCCTTAGTCCTCACTAAGGATATTCTTGACCGTTGTCCGATGATCTACTATTAGATCAAAATTGTATTCCTTTGCCAAACTCGAGCAAGGTATACAATATGTCCAGTTCACAAAGATAGCATACTTTATAGAACCTATGATGAGGCATAGGGAATGACTTTTCATTCTCTTTCTATTTTCTCGCCATGGTCGGGTCTTGAGTCTTACTCAACTTCACACCTTGCAACACAGCAAGAACTCCTTCTTTATTTGCTCCATTTTGAACTATTTCAAAAATTTATCAAGGTATGTATTCATTGAAAAATCTTATCAAGCGTCTTGATCTATCTATATAGATCTTGATGCTCAACGTGTAAGCAGCTTCACCGAGGTCTTTCTTTAAAAAACTCTTATTCAAGTATCCTTTCATGCTATTCAGAATTTCTATATCATTTCCAATCAACAATATGTCATCCACATATAATATTAGAAATGCTACAGAGCTCCCACTCACTTTCTTGTAAATACAGGCTTCTCAAAAAGTCCGTATATAGCCATATGCTTTGATCAACTCATCAAAGTGTATATTCCAGCTCCGAGAGGCTTGCACCAGTCCACAAATGGATCGTTGGAGCTTGCACACTTTGTTAGCACCTTTAGGATTGACAAAACCTTCTGGTTGCATCATATACAACTCTTCTTTAATAAATCCATTAAGGAATGCAGTTTTGATATCCTTTTGCCAGATTTCATAAAATGTGGCAATTGCTAACATGATTCGGACAGACTTAAGCATCGATACGAGTGAGAAAATCTCATTGTATTCAACACCTTGAACTTATCAAAAACCTTTTTGCGACAAGTCAAGCTTTGTAGATAGTAACACTACTATCAGCATCTGTCTTCCTCATGAAGATCCATTTATTTTCTATGGCTTGTCGATCATCCGACAAGTCCACCAAAGTCCATACTTTGTTCTCATACATGGATCATATCTCAGATTTTATGCCCTCAAGCCATTTCGTGGAATCTGGGCTCATCATCGCTTCCTCATAGTTCATAGGTTCATCATGGTCTAGTAACATGACTTCCAGAATAGGATTACCGTAGCACACTGGTGCGGACCGTACTCTGGAAGACCTACGAGGTTCTGTAGTAACTTGATCTGAAGTTTCATGATCATCATCATTAGCTTCCTCAATAATTGGTGTAGCAATCACTGCAACTGATTTCTGTGATGAACTACTTTCCAATTCGGGAGAAGGTGCAATTACCTCATCAAGCTCTACTTTCCTCCCACTCACTTCTTTCGAGAGAAACTTCTTCTCTAGAAAGGATCCATCTTAGCAACGAATAACTTGCCTTCAGATCTGTGATAGAAGGTGTACCCAATAGTTACCTTTGGGTATTCTATGAAGACGCACTTCTCCAATTTGGGTTCGAGCTTATCAGGTTGAAACTTTTTCACATAAGCATCCCATCCCCAAAATTTAAGAAACGACAGCTTAGGTTTACTGCTAAACCATAGTTCATACAATGTCGTCTCAACGGATTTAGATGGTGCCCTATTAAACGTGAATGCAGCTGTCTCTAATGCATAACCCCAAAACGATAGTGGTAAACCGATAAGAGACATCATAGATCGCACCATATCTAGTAAAGTACGATTATGACGTTCGGACACACCATTACGTTGTGGTGTTCCATATGGCATGAGCTGTGAAACTATTCCACTTTGTTTAAAAATGAAGGCCAAACTCGTAGCTCAAATATTCATCTCTACAATCAGATCATAGAAACTTTATTTTCTTGTTACGATGATTTTTCCACTTCACTCTGAAATTCTTTGAACCTTTCAACTATTTCAGACTTATGTTTCATCAAGTACATATACCCATATCTGCTCAAATCATCTTGTGAAGGTCAGAAAATAACGATACTTGCCACGAGCTTCAATACTCATTGGATCGCATACATCGGTATATATTAGTTCTAATAAGTCAGTAGCTCGTTCCATTGTTCTGGAGAACGGAATTTTAGTCATCTTGCCCAAAAGGCACGGTTCGCAAGCATCAAAATGATTCATAACCAAGTGATTCCGAAAATCCATCTTTATGGAGTTTCTTCATGCGCTTTACACCGATATGACCCAAACGGCAGTGCCACAAATAAGTTGCACTATCATTATCAACTTTGCATCTTTTGGCATCAATATTATGTATATGTGTATCACTACGATCGAGATCCAACAAACTATTTTCATTGGGTGTATGACCATCAAAGGTTTTATTCATTTAAACAGAACAACAATTATTCTTTGATTTTAAATGAATAACCGTATTGCAATAAACATGATCAAATCATATTCATGCTCAACGCAAACGCCAAATAGCATTTATTTAGGTTCAACACTAATCCCGAAAGTATAGGGAGTGTGCGATGATGATCATATCAATCTTGGAACCACTTCCAACACACATCATCACTTCACCCTCAACTAGTTTCATTTATTCGTAGAACTCTGTTTTGAGTTACTAATCTTAGCAGCCGAACAAGTATCAAATACTCAGGGGTTACTATAAATACTAGTAAGGTACACATCAATAACCTGTATATCAAATATACCCTTGTTCAGTTTGCCATCCTTCTTATCCACCAAATATTCAGGGTATTTCCGTTTCCAGTGACCATTTCCTTTGCAGTGTGAGCACTTAGTTTTAGGCTTTGGTACAGCTTTGGTCTTCTTCACAGGAGTGACAACTTGTTTGCCATTCTACTTGAAGTTTCCATTTCTTTCCCTTTGCCCTTTTCTTGAAACTAGTGGTCTTGTGTTCTTTCTTGATTTCTACCTTCGTCGATTTCAATATCACGAAAAGCTCGAAATCGTTTTCGTCATCCCTTGCATACTATAGTTCATCACGAAGTTCTAGTAACTTAGTGATGGTGACTAGAGAATTCATCAATCACTATCTTATCTCGAAGATTAACTCCCACTTGATTCAAGTGATTGAAGTACCTGCATAATCTGAGCACATGCTCACTAGTTGAGCGATTCTCCTCCATCTTTTAGCTATAGAACTTGTTGGAGACTTCATATATCTCAACTCGAGTATTTGCTCGAAATATTAATTTCAATTCCTGGAACATCTCATATGATCCATGACGTTCAAAACATCTTTGAAGTCTCTAAGCAGTTAAGCATGGTGCACTAAACTATCAAGTAGTCATCATACTGAGCTAGCCAAACGTTCATAACGTCTGCATCTGCTCCTGCAATAGGTTTGTCACCTAGCGGTGCATTAAGGACATAATTCTTCTGTGCAGCAATGAGGATAATCCTCAGATCATGGATCCAATCCGCATCATTGCTACTAACATTTTTCAACATAGTTTTCTCTAGGAACATATCAAAAATAAACATATGAAAGCAACAACGCGAGCTATTGATCTATAACATAATTTGCAAAATACTACCAGGACTAAGTTCATGATAAATTAAATTTCAGTTAATCATATTACTTAAGAACTCCCACTTAGACAGACATCTCTCGAGACATCTAAGTGATCACGTGATCCAAATCAACTAAACCATAACCGATCATCACGTGAGATGGAGTAGTTTTCAATGGTGAACATCACTATGTTGATCATATCTACTATATGATTCACGCCGACCTTTCGGTCTCCGTGTTCCGAGGCCATATCTGCATATGCTAGGCTCGTCAAGTTTAACTCGAGTATTCTGCGTGTGCAAAACTGGCTTGCACCCGTTGTAGATGGACGAGAGCTTATCACACCCAATCATCACGTGGTGTCCGGCACGACAAACTTTGGCAATGGTGCATACTCGGGAGAACACTTCTTGATAATTTTAGTGAGAGATCATCTTAAAATGCTACCGTCAATCAAAGCAAGATAAGATACATAAAGGATAAACATCACATGCAATCAATATAAGTGATATGATATGGCCATCATCATCTTGTGCTTGTGATCTCCATCTCCGGCACCGCCTTGATCACCATCGCCACCGCGCGACACCTTGATCTCCATCGTAGCATCGTTGTCGCTTATGCCATCTATTGCTTCTACGACTATCGCTACCGCTTAGTGATAAAGTAAAGCAATTACATGCTTGCATTTCATACAATAAAGCGACAACCATATGACTCCTGCCGCTTGCCGATAACTTCGGTTACAAAACATGATCATCTCATACAATAAAATATAGCATCACGTCTTGACCATATCACATCACAACATGCCCTGCAAAAACAAGTTAGACGTCCTCTACTTTGTTGTTGCAAGTTTTACGTGGCTGCTACGGGCTTAGCAAGAACCGTTCTTACCTACGCATCAAAAACCACAACGATAGTTTGTCAAGTTAGTGATGTTTTAACCTTCGCAAGGACCGGGCGTAGCCACACTCGATTCAGCTAAAGTGAGAGAGACATACACCCGTTGGTCACCTTTAAGCATGAGTGCTCGTAACGGTGAAACCAGTCTCGCGTAAGCGTACGCGTAATGTCGGTCCGGGCCGCTTCATCTCACAATACCGTCGAACCAAAGTATGACATGTTTGGTAAGCAGATGACTTGTATCGCCCACAACTCACTTGTGTTCTACTCGTGCATATAACATCAACGCATAAAACCTAGGCTCGGATGCCATCATTTGGGAACGAGTAATTTCAAAAATTCCTACGCACACGCAAGATCATGGTGATGACATAGCAACGAGAGGGAGAGTGTTGTCCACGCACCCTCGTGAGACCGTAAGTGGAAGCGCTAGCACAACGCGGTTGATGTAGTCGACGTCTTCACGATCCGACCGATCCAAGCACCGAACGACGGCACCTCCGAGTTCAGCGCAGTTCAGCTCGATGACGATCCCCGGCCCGATCCAACAAAGCTTCGGGATGAGTTCCACAAGACAACGTGGTAGCGATGATGATGCTATACGGTGCGAGGCTTCGCCTAAACTCCGCGACGATATGACCGAGGTGGAATATGGTGGAGGGGGCACCGCACACGGCTAAGGAACGATCCGTAGATCAACTTGTGTGTCATAGTGCCCTTGCCCTCAGATATAAAGGAGCAAGGGGAGGCGGCCGGCCAAGGAGGGCGCGCCAGGAGGAGTCCTACTCCCACCGGGAGTAGGACTCCCTCCTTTCCTAGTCCAACTAGGAGAGGGGAAGGAAAGGAAGGAGAAGGAGAAGGAAGGACAGGGAGGAAGAGTAGGAAAGGGGGGCCGGCCACCTTGTCCAATTCGGTTTGGGCTAGGGGGGCCGCGCGCCCTGCCTCCTCTCTTCCACCACTTGGCCCATGAGGCCCATTGCTTCTTCCTCGTATTCCCGTAACTCCCCGGTACCCCCGAAAATACCCGAAACACTCGGAACCCTTCCGATGTCCGAATATAGTCGTCCAATATATCGATCTTTACGTCTCGACCATTTCAAGACTCCTCGTCATGTCCCCGATCTCATCCGGGACTCCGAACTCCTTTGGTACATCAAAACTTATAAACTCATAATAAAACTGTCATCTTAATGTTAAGCATGCGGACCCTATGGGTTCGAGAACTATGTAGACATGACCTAGAACTATTCTTGGTCAATAACCAATAGCGGAACCTGGATGCCCATATTGGTTCCTACATATTCTACAAAGATCTTTATCGGTCAAACCGCATAACAACATACGTTGTTCCCTTTGTCATCGGTATGTTACTTGCCCGAGATTCGATCGTCGGTATCTAATATCTAGTTCAATCTCGTTACCGGCAAGTCTCTTTACTCGTTACGTAATGCATTATCCCGCAACTAACTCATTAGTCACATTGCTTGCAAGGCTTATAGTGATGTGCATTACTGAGAGGGCCCAGAGATACCTCTCCGACAATCGGAGTGACAAAACCTAATCTCGAAATACGCCAACCCAACATGTACCTTCGGAGACACCTGTAGTACTCCTTTATAATCACCCAGTTACGTTGTGACGTTTGGTTAGCACCCAAAGCGTGAGTTGCATAATCTCATAGTTACAGAACATGTATAAGTCATGAAGAAAGCAATAGCAACATACTAAACGATCAAGTGCTAGGCTAACGGAATGGGTCATGTCAATCACATCATTCTCCTAATGATGTGATCCCATTAATCAAATGACAACTCTTTTGTCCATGGCTAGGAAACATAACCATCTTTGATAAACGAGCTAGTCTAGTAGAGGCATACTAGTGACATTATGTTTGTCTATGTATTCACACATGTATTATGTTTCCGGTTAATACAATTCTAGCATGAATAATAAACATTTATCATAAAATAAGGAAATAAATAATAACTTTATTATTGCCTCTAGGGCATATTTCCTTCAGGGTCATCTTTATTATAGCCCCCCCCCCCCCCGGGGCCAATGCTTGTCTAAGTGTTGGTCCAAACCGAGCGATGTCCGGCGCCCGGGCAACTGTGGTCTATGCCAACCCGACGTCTGCTCATCCGGTGTGCCCCGAGAACGAGATATGTGCAGCTCCTATCGGGATTTGTCGACACAATGGGCGGTCTTGCTGGTCTTGTTTTACCATTGTCGAAATGTCTTGTAAACCGGATTCCGAGATCGATCGGTCTTCCCGGGAGAAGGAATATCCTTCGCTTGATCGCGAGAGCTTATCATGGGCTAAGTTGGGACACCCTGCAGGTATAAACTTTCGAGAGCCGTGCCCGCGTTATGTGGCGAGATGGGAATTTGTTAATGTCCGTTGTAGATAACTTGACACCGATCCTATTAAAACGCATCAACCGCGTGTGTAGCCGTGGTGGTCTCTTCTCGGCGGAGTCCGGAAGTGAACACGGTTTCGGGTTATGTTTGACGAACTAGGAGTTCGTGATCACCTCTTGATCATTACTAGTTGACGACCGCCTTTGCTTCTCTTCTCGCCTCATTTGCGTATGTTAGCCACCATATCATGCTTAGTCGCTGCTGCAACCTCACCACTTTACCCCTTCCTTTCCCATTAAGCTTTGCTAGTCTTGATACCCATGGTAATGGGATTGCCGAGTCCTCGTGGCTCACAGACTACAACAACAATTCTTGCAGTGTACAGGTTATGTGATGATCATGACGCGAGAGCGATGTTTGCTTGTTTTGGAGTTCTTCTTCTGCTTCTTCTTCGATCAGGGGATAGGTTCCAGGTCGGCAGCCTGGGCTAGCAGGGTGGGTGTCATTTGAGTTTTCTGTTTGTGTTCCATCCGTAGTCGGATGTTGATCTTATGGATGATGTATTGTGATGTTGTATTCGTGTGGCATTGTATGCCTTATGTTTGTATCCCCATCTATTATGTAATGTTGATGTAATGATATCCACCTTGCAAAAGCGTTTCAATATGCGGGTCTATCCTTGGTGGGACCTTCGAGTTCCTTTTGGATAGGGTCGCATATTGGGCGTGACACCTAGGCCGGCTGAGGTTGAGGATTTTTGTCGCACTTTGACAGTGGGTGATGAGAGGAGAGTGTCAGCCATCACTGCTGGTGGCTTACATTTTCCCGCTGTTCGTTACTTTGCATATTTCATTACCAAATGTTTGCTTGCTAGGGAGAAGGTGGGTGCACTTAGTTCACCAGACCTTGCTGTTTTGCGTCGTGCATTACATGGTGACAACACTTATAGCTTGGGAGCTATTGTGGCTCATCGCCTCCATCTTTATAAATCCCAGGGTAAAATACATGGTGGGATTTTTGCCACTCGTTTGGCGGCTCACTTCGAGGTTGAGATACGCTCCCGTGATTTCCCCCTGACCAAGGTTTACCTAGACCAGGCAGCCATGTATCACCATCGCTTTCTTGCACATGATAGTCCTAACATTGTCATTCCTTATAACCTGGTCTATAGCATTGACACTTGTGATGTTATCCCCTTGCATGCACCTGCTTTGTTTGATTCTATTGCCAGGGCGGATACCGGATTATGCATGTAGACATCCTCACCTACTAGAACGCACATGCTGCTGCAGAGGCTGCACAGGCACCTCAGCAGTGGGATGAGTGGATGCCCGCTCCTCGGGATCCCTACTACCCTCCAGGCTACTAACCGATTACCAACTTAGGCCAAAAGCCTAAGCTTGGGGGAGTATGTGTTACTCACCGACATTATATCCATGTTCACATATCATCTTATTTGTCGGTGCTCACACTTTTCATTGTATCATCCATGCTTAGATTTATTCTCTTGCTTTCTTCTTGTGTGTTTGAAAAACTTTAGAAAAAGCAAAAAAAATAGTTATAGTAATTTACTTTCTACGCATGCTTAGTAGTAGAACTAAAAAGAAAACCCAAAAATATTTCCTTGTTCTTCTTTTGCTTGTTGGGAGCTTTCCTGTGTAAATAGTTTTTCTTGTTTTTGGTTTTCTCTTTTATTTGTTTGTTCAAGAAAACCAAAAACCCGAAAAATATTTCAGTGTGTTTCTCTAAACTTCTTTTCTTTTTATTCGAGTCTTACCGAGGAGAAGACCACGATGAAAATGTTGAGTGGCTCTCATATGAATAATTATTGAACTAATAAGAGCCCATTTTACCTTGTCTTCTCCTGTTGAATAAAATGTTTTGCAGATTCCAGCTTAGTCCATGGCACTCTTGCACTATTATTATTTTCATATCATTTGGTCATGCAAGTGAAATGCAATAATGACGATATTCGATGAGCTGGCAGTGGCAAAGAGAAACTAGTATGAACTCGACTTGTTCTATCTGTGTAAATATGTTTAACCTAGTGCCCATGCTTCAGCCCATTATGATTAAACATGTTTGCAATGACAATTAGAGATTATAGTTTCTCATGCCATGCATAAGTAGCTAGGAGTTGATAATGACTTATCTTGGATATCAACATAGCGTTGAAATGATTGTGATGTAGTATGATGATATGGTATCCTCCTCTAAATGTTCGAGTGACTTGACTTGGCACATGTTCATGCATGTAGTTGAATCGAAACCAACATAGCCTCTATGAAATTTATGTTCATGGTGTTCATATCCTACTCATGCTAGTGTCCAATGTTACTTATGCATAATGCCTGGTTATGATCGTTGTTGCTTTCTAGCTGGCTGCTTCTCAATCTTAATTGCTAGCCTTAACTTGTACTAAGTGGGAATTCTGCTTGTACATCAAAAACCTTGAACCCAAAGTTATTCTAGATGAGTCCACCATCTTTACCTAATAATAAAGAAAATTGGGTTTCTGGTCGTCCGTCATTGGTGTTTTTGCGAAAAAACCCCTGCTGATTTAGGTATTGAACCCGCAGTCCTATTCTAAGTGACTTATCCAAGAAAACGTTTCGTTTATGCAAGAGACACCCTATGTAGTTTAGTATTCAACCCGTGGTCACGCCCCAACCATCACGCACGCATGCAAACGGGATCCACGGGGCTGACTCAATGAATTATAACCTGGAACGAAGGAACAAATCCTGACCACGATTTATAGAAAATTCGCACCAGGCATGAGAATCAGATTCAAAAAAGAATGAACACAACATTATGGGAAGGCAACGAAGGGGTCAAATCCACACATATTCGAATGATAATGAAATACGATAGCACCGATG
The DNA here is from genome assembly GCA_021437245.1 of Aegilops speltoides. Lineage (NCBI taxonomy): Eukaryota > Viridiplantae > Streptophyta > Magnoliopsida > Poales > Poaceae > Aegilops > Aegilops speltoides. Next base: position 109,758,146 of record CM038145.1, read on the forward strand.
GCGCAAGCACTATAGTGTTGGAGACAGGAAAGGGCACGGTGCTGTCCCGGTTCTTGCCGTGAATCGTTGAGGAGGAGGAGCCGAGGAGGGTTCCACAGCGGTCATTGACGCAGGCATGATGGGGACGAGATCCAGCGGCAGCGCTCCAGATCTGGTGGTCTGGAACGAGGTGCCAGCAACTTGGCGGTCGCTGACGCGGGCGTGATGGGGACAGGAACCGTCGGCGGCACTCCGGATCTGGTGGTCTAGAATTTCACATCGGCCTGCATGCATATGCACTCCATAGAATTAGAACGAGATGTGGAAATCAGAGAGAGAGAACATGACAGGACGAGATCCGGTGGCTGCGCTCACTCAGGTGGAATGGGGGCACCAGCGATTTTGGAGGCTTCACATCCGGGCCTGCAGTCACCCGATTGAACACGCTGGCAACCTGGGAACGAACTTCGCCAGGCAGCCGTCTCATAGCGCTAAATCCCATTGGCTACGCATATCGGTGGAAGCACGGGATGAGAAAGAGAGATGGGGCGAGACGGGGCAAGTCGCGAATCGCTGTGAGGAAGGGGAAGAGGAGAGGGGTCGGTGAGGGAGTCCTGGATTAGGGGGTCCTCGGACAGCCGGACTATGTACTTGTGCCGGACTGTTGGGCTATGAAGATGCAAGATTTAAGACTTCGTCCCGTGTCGGGTGGGTCTCTCCTTTGCGTGGAAGGCAAGCTTGGCAATTCGGATATGTAGATTTCCTTCTCTGTAACTGACTCTATGTAACCCTAGCCCCCTCCAGTGTCTATATAAACCGTAGGGTTTAGTCCGTAGGACGAGAACAATCATAATCATAGGCTAGCTTCTAGGGTAGCCTCTACGATCCCGTGGTAGATCAACTCTTGCAATACTCATATCATCAAGATCAACCAAGCAGGAAGTAGGGTATTACCTCCATAGAGAGGGTCCGAACCTGGGTAAACATTGTGTCCCCCGCCTCCTGTTACCATTAGCCTTAGACGCACAGTTCGGGACCCCCTACCCGAGATCTGCCGGTTTTGACACATACATTGGTGCTTTCATTGAGAGTTCCACTATGTCGTCACGGTAAGGCTTGATGGCTCCTTCAATCATCCGCAACGATGCGATCCAGGGTGAGGTTTTCCTCCCCGGACAGATCTTCATATTCGGTGGCTTGCTACGTCTCGAGCTTGCGTTGGTTTTCCCTGAAGAGGAAGGGATGATGCAGCACAGTAGCGTAAGTATTTCCCTCAGTTTTTGAGAACCAAGGTATCAATCCAGTAGGAGGTCACGCGCAAGTCCCTCGTGACCGCACAACACGATAGCAACTCGCAACCAATGCTTAGGGGTTGTCAATCCCTTCACGGTCACTTACGAGAGTGAGATCTGATAGAGATAATATTTTGGCATTTTTGATAGATAGATGCAAAGTAAAAAGTAAAGGCAAAGTAAAAAACAAAGCAAGTAAATAAAGTGATATAGATTGATATGATGAGAATAGACCCGGGGGCCATAGGTTTCACTAGTGGCTTCTCTCAAGAGCATAAGTATTCTACGGTGGGTGAACAAATTACTGTTGAGCAATTGATAGAATTGAGCATAGTTATGAGTATATCTAGGCAATGATCATGTATATAGGCATCACGTCCGTGACAAGTAGATCGAACGATTCTGCATCTACTACTATTACTCCACTCATCGACCGCTATCCAAAGATGCATCTAGAGTATTAAGTTAAAAATAGAGTAACGCCTTAAGCAAGATGACATGATGTAGAGGATAAATTCATGCAATATGATAAAACCCCATCTTGTTATCCTCGATGGCAACCATACAATACGTGCCTTGCAACTCTTTACATCACATCGAGTAAGGACACCGCAAGATTGAACCCAAAGCCATGCACTTCTCCCATTGCAAGAACTACCAATCTAGTTGGCCAAACCAAACGGATAATTCGAAGAGACTTGCAAAGATAACTCAATCATACATAAAAGAATTCAGAGAAGAATCAAATATTTTCCGTAGATAATACTGGATCATAAACCCACAATTCATCAATCTCAACAAACACACTGGAAAAAGAAGATTACATCAAATAGATCTCCACGAGAGAGGGGGGAGAACATTGTATTGAGATCCAAAAAGAGAGAAGAAGCCATCTAGCTACTAGTTATGGACCCGAAGGTCTGAAGTAAACTACTCACACTTCATCGGAGGGGCTATGGTGATGATGTAGAAGCCCTCCATGGTGGATGCCCCCCCGTGAGCTCCTAACAGCCCCAAGATGGGATCTCGTGGATACAGAAGGTTGCGGCTGTGGAATTAGGTTTTTGGCTCCTGTTCTGATCATACGGGGATACGTAGGTATATATAGGAGGAAGGAGTACGTCGGTGGAGCTCCGAGGGACCCACGAGGTAGGGGGCGCCCCCACCCTCGTGACCGCCTCGTGGCTTTCTTGACGGAGGGTCCAAGTCTCCTGGATCTTATCTGATGAGAAAATCACGTTCCCGAAGGTTTCATTCCGTTTGGACTCCGTTTGATATTCTGTTTCTTCGAAATACTGAAAAAGGCAAAAAAACATCAATTCTTGGCTGGGCTCCGGTTAATAGGTTAGTCCCAAAAATAATATAAAAGTGGAAAATAAGGCCCAATATAGTCCAAAACAGTAGATAAAGTAGCATGGAGCAATAAAAAATTATAGATACGTTGGAGACGTATCAAGCATCCCCAAGCTTAATTCCTACTCATCCTCGAGTAGGTAAATTATAAAAAAGAATTTTTGATGCGGAGTGATACTTTGGCATAATTTCAATGTAAATCTTCTTAATCATGGTATGTATATTCAGATCCGAAAGATTCAAGACAAAAGTTCATATTGACATAAAAATAATAATACTTAAAGCATCCTAACAAAGCAATTATGCCTTCTTAAAATAACATGGCCAAAGAAAGTTATCCCTACAAAATCATATAGTCTGGCTATGCTCCATCTTCCCCACACAAAGTATTTAAATCATGCACAACCCCGATGACAAGCCAAGCAATTGTTTCATACTTTAACATTTTCAAAACTTTTTCAATCTTCACGCAATACATGAGCGTGAGCCATGGATATAGCACTATATGTGGAATAGAACGGTGGTTGTGGAGAAGACAAAAAGAGGGAAGATAGTCTCACATCAACTAGGCGTATCAACGGGCTATGGAGATGCCCATCAATAGATATCAATGTGAGTGAGTAGGTATTGCCATGCAACGGATGCACTAGAGCTATAAGTATATGAAAGCTCAACAAAAGAAACTAAGTGGGTGTGCATCCAACTCGCTTGCTCACGAAGACCTAGGGCATTTTGAGGAAGCCCATCATTGGAATATACAAGCCAAGTTCTATAATGAAAAATTCCCACTAGTATATGAAAGTGACGAAATGAGAGACTCTCTATCATGAAGATCATGGTGCTAATTTGAAGCACAAGTGTGGTAAAAGGATAGTAGCATTGTCCCTTCTCTTTTTCTCTCATTTTTTATTTGGGCCTTTTCTTTTTTATGGCCTCTTTTTTTCGTCCGAGTCTCATCCCGACTTGTGGGGAATCATAGACTCCATCATCCTTTCCTCACTTGGGACAATGCTCTAATAATGATGATCATCACACTTTTATTTTTCCTTACAACTCAACAATTACAACTCGATACTTAGAACAAAATATGACTCTATATGAATGCCTCCGGCGGTGTACCGGGATATGCAATGAAACATAAGTGACATGTATGGAAGAATTATGAAAGGTGACTTTTGCCACAAATACGATGTCAACTACATGATCATGCTAGCAATATGAAAATGATGGAGCGTGTCATAATAAACGGAATGGTGGAAAGTTGCATGGCAATATATCTCGAAATGGCTATGGAAATGCCATGATAGGTAGGTATGGTGGCTGTTTTGAGGAAGGTTTGTGGTGGGTGTATGATACCGGCGAAAGGTGCGCGGTATTAGAGAGGCTAGCAAAGGTGGAAGGATGGGGAAAAGTGCGTATAATCCATGGACTCAAGATTAGTCATAAAGAACTCATATACTTTTTGCAAAAATCTAGAAGTTATCAAAGCAAAGTATTACGCGCATGCTCCTAGGGGGATAGATTGGTGGAAAATACCATCGCTCGTCCCCGACCGCCACTCATAAGGAAGACAATCAATAAATAAATCATGCTCCGAGTTCATCACATAATGGTTCACCATACGTGCATGCTACGGGAATCACAAACTTCAACACAAGTATTCCTTAAATTCACAACTACTCAACTAGCATGACTCTAATATTATCACCTTCATATCTCAAAACAATTATCAAGCATCAAACTTATCTTAGTATTCAACGCACTCAAAAGAAAGTTTCACATATCTTGAACACCAAGTATATCAACATTAAGCAAATTACCATGCTATTAAAGACTCTCAAAATAATCTAAGTGAAGCACTAGAGCAAAAACTATCACGCTCAAAAGATATAAGTGAAGCACTATGAGCAAAACTATCAAGCTCAAAAGATATAAGTGAAGAACATAGAGTATTCTAACAAATTTCAATTCATGTATGGCTCTCTCAAAAGGTGTGTACAGCAAAGATGATTGTGGTAAACTAACAAGCAAAGACACAAATAATACAAGACGCTCCAAGCAAAACACATATCATGTTGGTGAATAAAAATATAGCTCCAAGTAAATTACCGATGGAAGTGGATTTAAAGAGGGATGCCTTCCGGCATCCCCAAGCTTTGACTTTTGGTGTCCTTGATTATCTTGGGGTGCCATGGGCATCCCCAAGCTTAGGCTCTTGCCACTCCTTGTTCCATAATCCATCAAAAGAATTCACCCAAAACTTGAAAACTTCACAACACAAAACTCAACAGAAATCTCGTGAGTCTGTTAGAGAAAGAAAACAAAAGACTACTTCAAGGTACTGTAATGAACTCATTCTTTATTTATATTGGTGTTAAACCTACTGTATTCCAACTTCTATGGTTTATAAACTAATTTACTAGCCATAGATTCATCAAAATAAGCAAACAACACACGAAAAACAGAATCACAAAAATGCAGAAATAATCAGTAGTAATCAGAAATAACGCAAACTTATGGAACTCTAAAAATTCTACCAAAATAGGAAGTCCTGGAAAAAAATTATTGATCAGCAGCAAAAAGAATCAACGCAAAATCACTCTCCAGTAAAAAATGGCAGCTAATCTTGTGAGCACTAAAGTTTCTGTTTTTCAGCAGAGTCAAATCAACTATCATCGTAGGTTATCCTATAGGTCCTACTTGGCACAAACACTAATTAAAACATAAAACCACATCCAAACGTAAGGTAGATGGATTATTTATTGCTAAGCAAAAACAAAAAAACAAAATAAAATTGGGTTGCCTCCCAACAAGCACTATCGTTTAACGCCCCTAGCTAGGCATTGTGATTTCGATGATGCTCACATGGAAGACAAGAATTGAAGCACAAATAGAGCATCATATAGCATGTGACAAACACATCTAAGTCTAACATACTTCTTATGCATAGGCATATTATAGGCAAACAAATTTGCAAGGCAAGCAAAAACTAGCATATGCAAGGAAGAAGAAGGTGACGATAGCAATCTCAACATGAAGAGAGGTAATTTAGTAACATGAAAACTTCTACAACCATATTTTCCTCTCTCATAATAATTACATGTAGGATCATAAGCAAATTCAACAAAATAGCTATCATATAACATATTCTTAACATGATCCACATGTATGCAAAGTTAACACTCTTCCAAAATAGTGGGATTATCATTAACTAAAGTCATGATTTCTCCAAGCCCACTTTTATCAAAAATTTCATAAGATTGAATGTTATCCAAATATGTGGGATCTAAAGTTGACACTCTTCCAAACCCACTTTCAATATTATTGCAAACAATATTATCAATCTCATATTTATCATGGGGCTTAAATAAATTTTCAAGATCATAAGAAGAATCACCCCAATCATGATCGTTGCAACAAGTAGAGGACATAGCAAAAATAGCATCCCCAAGTTTAGGGTTTTGCATATTATTAGCACAATTGACATCAAAAGAATTTATAATAAAATCATTGCAATCATGCTTTTTATTCAAAGATCTATCGTGAGTCACTTAACGGATTTTAGGCAAAACCTTATAAAGATAATCTAGTGCATCCAAATCACTAGGAATTGGTTCATCATAATTGGATCTCTTAAAAACATTGGCAAGCGGATCAGGATCCATAGATATTGGCTTCTTTGTTTAGGAATAAATAAGCATCTAATCCAACCAAACGAGAAACGAAAGGGCAAGCAAAAGAGAGGAGGAGATTGGGAAAGAGAGGGCGAATAAAACGGAAAGGGTGAAGTGGGGGAGAGGAAAACGAGAGGCAAATGGCAAATAATGTAATGCGAGAGATAGCGATTGTGATGGGTACTTGGTATGTTGACTTTTGCGTAAGCCTCCCCGGCAACGGCGCCAGAAATCCTTCTTGCTACGTCTCGAGCTTGCATTGGTTTTCCTCAAGAGGAAGGGATGATGCAAAGACAAGAGCGTAAGTATTTCCTCAGCTTTTGAGAACCAAGGTATCAATCCAAAGAGGAGGTCACGCAAGTCCCTCGTGACCGCACAACACGATAGCAACTCGCAACCAATGCTTAGGGGTTGTCAATCCCTTCACGGTCACTTACGAGAGTGAGATCTGATAGAGATAATATTTTTGGTATTTTGATAGATAGATGCAAAGTAAAAAGTAAAGGCAAAGTAAAAAACAAAGCAAGTAAATAAAGTGATATAGATTGATATGATGAGAATAGACCCGGGGCCATAGGTTTCACTAGTGGCTTCTCTCAAGAGCATAAGTATTCTACTGGGTGAACAAATTATCGTTGAGCATTTGATGAAATTGAGCATAGTTATGAGTATATCTAGGCAATGATCATGTATATAGGCATCACGTCTGTGACACGTAGATCGAAACGATTCTGCATCTACTACTATTACTCCACTCATCGACCGCTATCCAAAGATGCATCTAGAGTATTAAGTTAAAAAGAGTAACGCCTTAAGCAAGATGACATGATGTAGAGGGATAAATTCATGCAATATGATAAAACCCCATCTTGTTATCCTCGATGGCAACAATACAATACGTGCCTTGCAACTCTTTACACATCGAGTAAGGACACCGCAAGATTGAACCCAAAGCCATGCACTTCTCCCATTGCAAGAACTACCAATCTAGTTGGCCAAACCAAATGGATAATTCGAAGAGACTTGCAAAGATAACTCAATCATACATAAAAGAATTCAGAAAAGAATCAAATATTTTCCATAGATAATATTGGATCATAAACCCACAATTCATCGATCTCAACAAACACACCGCAAAAAGAGGATTACATCGAATAGATCTCCACGAGAGAGGGGGAGAACATTGTATTGAGATCCAAAAAGAGAGAAGAAGCCATCTAGCTACTAGCTATGGACCCGAAGGTCCGAAGTAAACTACTCACACTTTATCGGAGGGGCTATGGTGATGATGTAGAAGCCCTCCGTGGTGGATGCCCCCTCTGGCGGAGCTCCGGAACAGGCCCCAAGATGGGATCTCGTGGATACAGAAGGTTGCGGCGGTGGAATTAGGTTTTTGGCTCCTGTTCTGATCATACGGGGATACGTAGGTATATATAGGAGGAAGGAGTACATCGGTGGAGCTCCGAGGGGCCCACGAGGTAGGGGGGCGCGCCCTCCACCCTCGTGGCCGCCTCGTGGCTTTCTTGACGGAGGGTCCAAGAAACCTGGATCTTATCTGATGAGAAAATCACATTCCCAAAGGTTTCATTCTGTTTGGACTCCGTTTGATATTCTGTTTCTTTGAAATACTGAAAAAGGCAAAAAAACAGCAATTTTGGGCTGGGCCTCCGGTTAATAGGTTAGTCCCAAAAATAATATAAAAGTGGAAAATAAGGCCCAATATAGTCCAAAACAGTAGATAAAGTAGCATGGAGCAATCAAAAGTTATAGATACGTTGGAGACGTATCATGGCTTCGTACTGCAGGCCAATTTGCTTGGCCATCTGGAGCAGATCGATAGCTATGCCCCTGGACATCAGGTCAGGTTTGGAATCTTGAAATACATTGCCGACATCCGCGGAGACTTGATCTCCGACGGATTCGAGCCCATGCAGGTGCGCCGTACAGTCACGATGAGCATGACTTAGATCTGCCATCGGATGATGTTCAGGAGAACGCACCTGCAGCTGCCCTGGCCTTAGATCCGGAGCAGATTGCGCCAACCGAGGACGGGTGGATAGACCCCGCCACGGAGGCCGCACACTCATCGGTGATAGATCCGAACACAGACTTCACCTCCAATGAGGTCTGTGTCATCGGACCCTCGGACTCATCTCCGGCCATAGGCTCCGAACCACGCGTGTCCGTGCCTATCGAACCTGATTGGGTACTGATCATGGAGTTTACCTCCGCCGACATCTTTCGGCACTCGCCCTTGGGCAACGTGCTAAATTCATTAAAATCTCTCTCCCTGTCAGGAGACTCCTGGCCGAACTATGTCCAGCTTGAGTGGGAAGCGAACGACGAAGAAATTCGTTCCACACCCACCACCCACTTAATAGCCACTGTTGATGACTTAACCGACATGCTTGACTTCGACTCCGAAGACATCGACGGTATGGACGACGATGCCAGAGAAGAACAGGAACCACCGCCCAAAGGGCGCTGGACAACCACCTCATCATATGATATATATATATATGGTGGACACGCCCAAAGAGAGCAATGGCGACAAGGCAACGGAGGATAACCCCCTCGAGAAGCAATCTAAACGCCGGCGGCACCGCTCTAAGCCCCACCATAGCAAAAAATGGCGATACCGGCACAAGAGACAATAGCACTCCGGATGGTGCCGAAGACGAAAACAATCCCGCCCAGCCAAGCGAGCAAGCCGGACGGGAGGATGGGCAAGTTAGCCTTGATAAACAGGCAATAGATGGAGACTCGGAGGATGACAATTACATGCCCCTCTCTGAAGATGAGGTGAGCCTCGGTGACGAAGAATTCATCGTGCCTGAGTACCCCGTCGAGCAGGAGCGCTTCAAGCGCCGGCTTATAGCCATTGCAAACAGCCTGAAGAAAAACCAGCAGCAGCTTCAAGCTGATCAAGATCTGCTAACTGATAGATGGACCGAGGTCCTGGCAGCCAAGGAATACGAACTCGAGTGCCCAACCAAAAGTTACCCAGAGTGCAGGTTGTAGGAGGCACTAGAGCCTACACTGCCAGCGCAGGATGCGGTTGACCGGCCACCCCGTGGCCGACACAAAGCAGCGTATCAGCCCGAACACTAGCCCGCACCCCATCACCAAACAAACAAAGACACGAAGGCCCGGGGCTACACGCATGAACTGCGAGATAAATTAGAAAACAAAGCAGGACAGTCAAGATCGATCTACGGATCACGGGGGCGTGCCCCAACGCGTGACGATGACCGTCACGCCGGTTATACTAAATACAAATCCGGCAGGGCCGAATACAACAAACCAGACTCATTTGAGCTGCGTCGTGATGTAGCCCGGCATAGAGGCGCGGCACACCCCCTATGCTTCACTGACGAAGTAATGGGTCACGACTTCCCAGAAGGGTTTAAGCCCGTGAATATCGAGTCCTACGATGGGACTACAGACCCCGCGGTATGGATAGAAGATTTCCTTCTCCACATTCACATGGCCCGCGGGGATGATCTACACGCCATCAAGTACCTCCCACTAAAACTCAAGGGACCGGCTCGGCATTGGCTGAATAGTTTGCCAGCAAACTCCATTGGAAGTTGGGAGAACCTGGAAGACGCATTCCTGGATAACTTCCAAGACACTTATGTGCGACCACTGGATGCTGATGATTTAAGTCACATAACCCAACAGCACGGAGAGTCAGCCAGGAAATTCTGGACTCGGTTCCAAACTAAAAAGAACCAAATTGTCGACTGTCTGGATGCCGAAGCCCTAGCGACCTTTAAGCATAACATCTGTGACGAGTGGCTTGCCCGACACCTCGGCCAAGAGAAGCCGAAGTCCATGGCAGCCCTCACGACACTCATGACCCGCTTTTGTGCGGGCGAAGATAGCTGGCTGGCTCACAGCAACAACACATCAAGAAATCCTGACACCTCAGACGCCAGAGATAGCAACAACAAGCTCCAACGCAACAGACACAAGCGTCGTAGCAATGGTGATAACGCCGAAGACACGGCCGTCAATGCCAGATTCAGTGGCTCTAAGTCCGGTCAGCGGAAAAAGCCATTCAAAAGAAACAATCTGGGCCCGTCCAGTCTGGACTGCATACTCGAGCGTTCATGTCAAATTCACGGCACCCTCGATAAACCAACCAACCACACCAACAGAGAATGTTGGGTGTTCAAACAGGCCAGCAAGTTGAATGCCGAAAACAAGGAAAAGGGGCCGCATAGTGATGACGACGAGGAGACCCGGCTGCCGAACACCGGAGGACAGAAGAAATTTCCTCCCCAAGTGAAACGGTAAATATGATATACGCCACCCATATTCCCAAGCGGGAACGGAAGCGCGCACTAAGGGACGTCTACGCAATGGAGCCAATCACCCCAAAGTTCAACCCATGGTCTTCTTGTCCGATCACCTTCGATTGCAGGGACCATCCTACCAGTATCCGTCATGGCGGTTTGGCCACGTTGGTCCTCGACCCCATCATTGACGGATTCCACCTCACACGAGTCCTTATGGACGGTGGCAGCAGCCTGAACCTGCTCTATTAGGATACAGTGTGCAAAATGGGCATCGATCCCTTAAGGATCAAACCCACCAAAACCACCTTTAAAGGTGTAATACCAGGTGTAGAGGCCTGTTGCACGAGCTCAATCACACTGGAAGTAGTCTTTGGATCTCCGGACAACTTCCGAAGCGAGGAGTTAATCGTTGATATCGTCCCCTTCTGCAGTGGCTATCACGCACTGCTCGGACGAACCGCATTTGCCAGATTCAATGTGGTACCGCATTATGCATACCTCAAGCTCAAAATGCCAGGACCTCACGGGGTTATAACAGTTAATGGAAACACAGAGCGCTCGCACCGTACGGAGGAGCGCATTGCAGCCCTCGCAGCAGAAGTACAGAGCAGCCTTCTTAGGCAAACCTCCAATTCGGTAATAAAGCCCCCGGACACTGTCAAGCGAGTCCGAAGTACTCTGCAACAGGATCGTCCGGCACGTCTAGAGCTCGCCTAGCAATTCAGCCTCCATCCTAGTCCCAGTCAAGCGGTGAAATTTGTGCCGCGCGTACATAATTACACACTTAAAATACCATGGGCATAGGCGGAGGCACGGCTACAATACGGTCCACAATCCGGCTCAACCGCCCCAGGATCCGTATACCTTCACCCCTTTTATTTCTTTCAGGTCCCTATTTTTTGGAGGCTCTTCTGATAGCCCGACTATCGGACCCATAACGAGACGGAAACACCAAGGAGGCAAGGAGCTTTGGTGTACAAGGGAATCCCCAGGTGGTCTCTGATAACGATCGCTATACCTGTTTTATATACCCACACGCAGCTCGCTCTTGGTCAGGACGTGTCAAATAGTCCTATTTTGCTTATCACACTACTTGTATACATATGCCTTGACGTATTATTCAAATGACAATGGAAATAATGTACAACATCAGCTTATTATTAAATTTATTTATCTTTTTCCTTGACTGTTTATTTATTACAAATTGCACCCGTACATTTTGGTACGTTCAGTTCGCCAGGGGCTTCAGTGTACCCCATAAAACGGTAAGAAAAGTCCGAACACTTTCGACAATACGGCACCCCGAACTTATAGCATTATATGCATCAGCTCTGAAGCATGTCTTGGGTCAATAGTTGGGTTTGCCCTGCTCCCATGTTTTGCCGCCTTACATTCCGCTATATCGGCTAAGGTGGCACATGGAGAACTACTGCGATTGTGTCCCGGTTCTTCCGGACGAGCACCTTAGTAGAGAAAGCCGAAAACTGACTTTCATGATGCGGCGAGAGCTGGTCGCTGTTCGAGAGGTCTCAGATCTTAAAAGAATTTTTCTGCTTTGGGCAAGGAATCGGGCTTGTCCAATTTAGGCGTGTATAATGCCCCAAGTTCGGCCTTTCGAATACCAGGGGCTACGCCAAAATTTAAAATTATAGAACTTCTATGGCTAAGTGAGAGTGATAAAGCTGTATAGTCCGATTGCCTGGTTCGCTGCGCTAAACACCTCCTTAAAGGACCAAAAATTTGGATAAAGAGTGTTTAGATTTATCCTGAACACCCCGGTACTAGTTACATGGGGGCGGTTTACGAATCGCCAACTCTCAGATTTTATAAACGGCCGCACAGAAGGTCAAATTTTAAATCAGCAAGCGTTATATCACGCAAAAGAACTTGTTTCATATTACAGGATAAAATGAGTGTATTTACTCAAAGATTACATCCTTCGCACATTGGTCCGCCACAAGGCGGGAGCCCTTCAGGACACTATCATAATACTTTTCGCGGTGGCGATGCTCCTTGCCCTTCGGCGTGCCTTCACCATCGGCTTCTAAGATCAATCTTCGCCAACAAGACTTTTGCGCGGGCGAAGGCCATGCACGCACCTTCAATGCAAACTGACCGCTTTATAACTTCAAGCCGCGGACAGGCACTCACAAGCCACTTTACCAAGCCGAAGTAGCTGCTAGCCAGGGGCTCGGCAGGCCACAGCCGGACTATGAGGTCCTTCATGGCTAGTTCGGCCGCCTTCTGCAGTTCGGCCAGTTGCTTCAGCTCGTCGCTCAAGGGCATCGGATGTTCGGTCCCAATATACTGAGACCAGAACAACTTCTTCGTCGAGCTCCCTTCCTCAGCTCGGTAGAACTCTGCGGCATCAGATATGTTACGCGGCAGATCTGCGAATGCTCCTGGAGAGCTCCAAATTCGGGTACGTAAAAGGAAAGTCTCCTTCGCATGCTTGCTTTGCATAATGAATGCCTTACCCGCTGCAATCTTCTTGGCCGCCTGAATCTCCTGGAGGGCCTTTTGGGCTTCGGCTTTGGCGTCTCAGGCGCTCTCGAGGGCCTTCGCAAGCTTGAACTCTTGCGTCTTAGAGTCACGCTCCAAGGATTCGTATTTTTTGACGAAATCCTGGAGCTCTTGCTGGACCTCGTCGACCCGGGGCCTCTTGCTTCTCGCGCTCGGCGCTCCTTGGCCACTTTGTCTTTGGCCTCAGTCAGCACCTTCTTAAGGGCCACCACTTCGGTCATGGCCCCTATTAAAGTTCATGACGCTTCTATTAGCAGCAGCAATTTTTTCAATATACATACACGGTCGGGGTATTGTGTACCTTTGTTTTCCTCGATCTGCCTCTTCACGAGGCCGAGCTCTCCCTCGGTCTGCTCCAGGTCCCACTTCATTCTGGAGACCTCCTCAGTACGAGCGGCAGCGGCCAGCAGCGATGCCTGCTTATTCACATAGACATCTTTGGTTAGACTCCTGCAGATCTTATTTGACCCTCTGTTCGGCTTTTCTTTCCAAACACCAAACAGAGCATCAGGGGCCACTGTCTATACTGTGATACTTTCTCACAATTTTGTTACTTACCTCAAAGCCTTTTAGGAGGCTGGCGCAGGCTTCGGTCAATCCGCTTTTGGCGGACTGAACCTTCTCAATCACCGTACCCATAAGAGTACGGTTCATCAATGGAAGCGTCGCGAAGCGTTTCCAGCAAATTGTCCGGTGCCTTTGGATGGACAGAGGTCATCGGTACAGCCGGCTCGCCCTCCTTAGGGAGAGGCTGCCTACCTGAATCCGGAACCGCTTCGGTTTCCGGAGCTGTATACGGCTGGGGGTTAAACTGGCTGCGGCCCCCATTATCGAAGTTCGTGGGGGTCTTTCCCCCAATGTGTCCGGCGACCGGGGTTTCACCTGAGGTGTCCCCGGAACTGTCTCCCCTTGGCCTGGTATCCTTTGAGGGAACACCTCGGTGTCGTCCTCGGCCCTGGGGGAGGAGGCTGCCGGAAGAGAATCGATGTTCATCATCGACGAGTCCAGCGATCCCTCCAAAGAGGAGGATATCTCGATGCTGGACTTGGCCGGACTGCAGGTGCATGTCTGGCACATTAAGAAGCGATAAAGCAAACATATCAGAAATACTATTGTGTCTGGATACTTACGACTTAGCCAGGGGCTTGACCTTGGGTTCCCGCTCCTCGCCGTTGTTGGTGGCTGCGGTGGAGTGGTCCGGAAGGAAGATTTTTTCCCTTCTTGGACACCTCGGCCTCCCCTTGCGTGGTGGCCTTCCTCTTCTTTCTCCCCCCAGTAGGGGGGTGGATTTCCTCCTCCTCCTCGTTTTCGGTGGAGGAGTGCATCTCGGTGTCTTTGGACGTCATGTCCGCTGCAACCTTGCGTCGGAGACCATCTCTAGTCCCCGCGGTTGTCTTCTTGGCCTTCTTCTCCGGCACCTCATAGGGCCCCGGAAACAACATCTTCGTTAGAAGAGGCGATTCTAGATCTTTAGGTAGCGGAGCCAGGCAATCAATTTGCTCCGCTATCGCTACCCAGGCCTATTGAATCAGCATGGAAGCTTAGATTCCTCCCACGAGTATGCTGGTAAAGGGCACATCTTGCAAAACATAAAAACTCACCGAATGGGCTTGGCATTTCGCGCTGAGTCTGCGATCTTCGGTTATGGGTGGGGGGACCTCGGTGGCCTTGAACAACACCTTCCAGACGTCTTCATGCGTCGTGTTGAAGAGCTCTCGCGGCATTTGGTGTTCGGCCGGGTCGAACTCCCACATATTGAAAGCCCGTCTTTGACACGGGAGGATCCGGCGGATGAGCATGACCTGGACCACGTTGACAAGCTTGATTTTCTTGCCTATCATATTTTTGACGTAGGTCTGAAGTCCGGTCAGCTCCACCGATGAACCCCAGGCTAAGCCCTTCTCTTTCCTGGAGGTGAGCCGCATGGGGATGCCAGATCAAATTCGAGGGTCGCCGCCCAGTTGGTGTCGCGTGGCTCGGTGATGTAGAACCACCCCGATTGCCACCCCTTCACGGTCTCCACAAAAGAGCCTTCGGGCAAGGTGACATTGGGCATCTTGCCCACCATGGCGCCCCTGCACTCCGCCTGCTAGCCGACCACCACCTTCGGTTTCACGTTGAAGGTCTTCAGCCATAGGCTGAAGTGAGGCGTAATGGGGAGGAAGGCCTCGCACACGATGATAAACGCCGAGATGTTGAGGATGAAATTGGGGGCCAGATCATGGAAGTCCAGCCCGTAGTAGAACATCAGCCCACAGACAAATGGGTGGAGGGGGAAACCCAGTCCGCGGATGAAGTGAGCGAGGTACACTACCCTCTCCTGGGGTTTCGGGGTGGGGACGATCTGCCCTTCATCCGGAAGCCGGTGTGTGATGTTTGTGGACAAGTATCCAGCCTCCCGAAGCTTCATAATGTCCTCCTCCGTGATGGAGGAGGCCATCCACTTGCCTCCCGCTCTGGACATGTTTGGAATGACTTTGCGGAGAAGGTGAAAGCTTGGGTGCTGGAGCTCGAGCGAGAATGGATGAGCGGAGGAAGAAGAGGGCATGGGTGTAAAAGGGGAATCCTTATCTCTTTATAAAGGCGGTAGAAACTATGCGCCTCCCCACTTGCCCCACAAACTCACTTATTCCCCAAGCGTCGTGTTGATGGCGCGGTTGGGTTACCCACACCCGTATTGATGAGAATCCCGTGATAAGGGGACATGATCTATGCTTCGACAAGACGTGCCAATAAAACCGCCTCGCAATATGTGCAGTAGCAGGTTGAGAAAAACGGTTTGCATAATGACCAGGCCGCGGTGTGATATCACGCTATAAAAAGTTGTCAGTGGATTAGATTTGTGGAATATTGTGCTCTCTACGGTGGTACGTGGAATTTATTTTGCAGAGCCGGACACGATCCTTGTGTTCAAGATCTTCTATGGAGTATTCGGAGAAGGAACCTGCCTTGCAATGCCGAAGACAATCTGCGCGCCGAACTCATCGTCATTGAAGCCTGGTTCAGGGGCTATTGAGGAGTCCTGGATTAGGGGGTCCTCGGACAGCCGTACTATGTACTTGTGCCGGACTGTTGGACTATGAAGATGCAAGATTGAAGACTTCGTCCCGTGTCCGGGTGGGACTCTCCTTTGCATGGAAGGCAAGCTTGGAAATTCGGATATGTAGATTTCCTTCTCTGTAACCGACTCTATGTAGCCCTAGCCCCCTCCGGTGTCTATATAAACCGGAGGGTTTAGTCCGTAGGACGAGAACAATCATAATCATAGGCTAGCTTCTAGGGTTTAGCCTCTATGATCTCGTGGTAGATCAACTCTTGTAATACTCATATCATCAAGATCAATCAAGCGTGAAGTAGGGTATTACCTCCATAGAGAGGGCCCAACTCGGTAAACATTGTGTCCCCGCCTATACTTACCATTAGCCTTAGACGCACAGTTCGGGACCCCCTACCCGAGATCCGCCGGTTTTGACACCGACAGTCGGCTTGGCTGGCTTGGTTCCCTCTTCGCTCTGCCCACACGGAGTCCACTGGTCAAAGAGATTTGAGAGAGGATGAGAGATGGAGCGAGAGAATAGGAAAGATGGATGCAGATGCATCTTGGTGGGGGTGAATGGATAAGCCAGCGATGGAGACGAATGGATAAACCAGCGGTGGAGCCGTGGAGGTACACGTGATGGGCCTGATGGGTGTATGTGTAGGTGCGTGTAGGCCGCTCAGCCGCACGGGAGTTATAATATTTTCTTGTGTTTGGACCAAGACTTAATAGTGCAAAAAGAAAATATTGAGATTGAAATATATCTTCCAAATAGAGCAAACCTATCATTAGAAAAAAACTACATTATAAAAATCATTAGAATTCAAATCTTTTGGTAATTTTGTAAAATACTTTAAATGAATTATTAAACACTCGAAGATGTCCACGATGGAACAAACATATGTTGCCTCACCACGATTGCTCTTTTTCTTCCGAGCTTTTGGAGGCTCCCTGCCATATGGATGTAGATGATGTAGATGATCAAGAAGAGTTCAGAAAAACCAAGTCCATTTTTTTCTAAAAAATTAAAATTATTTTTTGCCACTTGAAACGTGGTTAGGGCACGTACAATGCGGGCACTAGGAATAAAATCATGGCAGATTTTGCATCGTCCTGGCTACTTTCCTGGTATCAACACATAACCTAGAGTCGGTCACTAAAAAAGTATACGCAATGTAGCTGCTAGGGCTATATGATTGTGCATGTTAATTTGCTTGGGATTCTAAATGCTCTTGTGTTGGAGCCGGCCTTAGAGTGGTATTTTTAACCTCTTCATCTGTTGGTCGTTATCTATTATGATATCCATGTATGATAAGTGATTCCACATGAGTTTATCAGTTAATGCTAGCCTACATAGATAGTGTGTTAGGTGGTGGATCAGTGCATCATCTTGGGATTGATCACATTTTGGTTCATTGTGATCATGTAGACATCACAACTATCATGGACAAGGGCGGGGAAGAGGATAAGCTTCGAAATGGCAAAGGTGTGTGATATTGATTCTCACCCGTTGCAACGCACGGGCCTTTTTTGCTAGTACCTACCTATATACGGTATTACCCTGCCGTTCTAAGTAAATTTGCATGTGCCACCTCTAAAAACTTCTAAAAATTATCCCTTTTGTGTGCCTGGATCATTCATGGAACGACAGGAGGTGGTCGATATCTTCCGTGCTAAGCAGGTTATCCTCAGGTCGAGTGTTTATTCACTCGCCATCGCACGAGGAAATTGGCGGTAATAGGGATGCCCAGTCCCAAACTGCAAAACATGAAAAAGAGTTCATCTCTTGAATAATCAAACAAAAACTCCCAATGGAGTCAAAACCTTTACTTTCCGCTTGGGAACCGCCACAAGCGTGCTTAGCATGGAAGATGTTGATAACTGATGGTCGTGAAGTGAATAAGAAGGGTGCATGTCTCAAAATATCATTTATCTCTATTTTAAAAACTGAGCTCCGGCACCTCTGCAAATCACTGCTTCCCTCTGCGAAGGGACTTTCTATTTACTTTTATGTTGCGTCACCACCTTCTATAAACAAGCGGCAGAAACTAAGTAGAGCACATCTGTCATCATTTATGCATTGTGTATAGCTAATGTTGGGTGCATCATGACTGGATCTTTTCTACCATGAATTACAATGTTTAGTCGCTGCTTGAACTTTGGAGGTGCTCTGCATTTATGTTTTGCGGTCTCAGAAAGGGCTAGCGAGATACCACTATTGTCATATTATATCATGGTTGTTTTGACAACGTGTTGCTGTTTGAGATATCTTATTATTGCTCGCTAGCTGATTATGTCATTGATATGAGTTAATATAATCTTTAAATGTAATTGTTGACATGGTTATTTATAATGTTGGCTAAAAACCTGGGTGCTGTTTAAGCTTATTTATGCAAACAAGAGCAAAAGAGTTCGTAAAAGTTTTTCTTTCTCACTTTCAGTTTATCAACTGAATTGCTTGAGGACAAGCAAAGGTTTAAGCTTGAGGGAGTTGATACGTCTCCAACATATATACTTTTTCTCACGCTTTTCCTCTTGTTTTGGACTCTAATTTGCATGATTTGAATGAAACTAACCCC
Organism: Aegilops speltoides; assembly: GCA_021437245.1. Classification (NCBI taxonomy): domain Eukaryota; kingdom Viridiplantae; phylum Streptophyta; class Magnoliopsida; order Poales; family Poaceae; genus Aegilops; species Aegilops speltoides. The sequence goes on from CM038145.1 coordinate 109,776,887, forward strand.
GGACTGATGCTGTTTTCACCAGAACTACCATGGTGTTGTTTTGTGCAGAAATAAAAGTTCTCGGAATGGAACGAAACTTTGCGAGGATTTTTTATATCAATAATAAGAATTTCTGGGGTCAAGACCTGCCGGAGAGGGGCACCTGGGTGGGCACAACCCACCAGGACGCGCCCCCTCTCCTAGCGCACCCAGGTGGGTTGTACCCACCTGGTGGCCCCGCTGACGACCCCCCTAATACTATAAATTCACATTATTCCAGAAAAAACAGGGAGAAAGAATTATCACGTTTCACGAGATGGAGCCGCCGCCAAGCCCTGCTCTTCCTCGGGAGGGCAGATCTAGAGTCCGTTTGGGGCTCCGGAGAGGGAGATCTTCGTTCTTCGTCATCACCAACCAATCTCCATCGCCAATTCCATGATGCCCCCCACCGGGAGTGAGTAATTCCTTCGTAGGCTCACTAGTCGGTGAGGAGTTGGATGAGATTCATCATGTAATCAAGTTAGTTTTGTTAGGGCTTGATCCCTAGTATCCACTATGTTTTTAGATTGATGTTGCTATGACTTTGCTATGCTTAATGCTTGTCACTTTGGGCCCGGGTGCCATGAACTCAGATCTGAACCGTTTATGATTTCATCATTATATCCATGTTTAGATCCGATCTTGCAAGTTATAGTCACCTACTACGTGTTATGATCCGGCAACCCCGGAGTGACAACAACCGGGCCCACTCCCGGTGATGACCGTAGTTTGAAGAGTTCATGTATTCACTATGTGTTAATGCTTTGTTCCGGTTCTCTATTAAAAGGAGGCCTTAATATCCCTTAGTTTCTATTATGGACCCCGCTGCCACAGGAGGGTAGGACAAAAGATGTCATGCAAGTTCTTTTAATAAAGCACGTATGACTATTTACGGAATACATGCCTACATTACATCGATGAACTGGAGCTAGTGTCGTATCGCCCTAGGTTATAACTGTCACATGATGAATATCGTCCAACAAGTCACCGATCCAATGCCTACGAATTTATTTATATTGATCTTGTTGTGTTACTATTGCTATCATCACTGTTACACTTGTTACAAATTACTGCTATATATCACTGTTACTGTTATCGTTGCTGCTGTCACTACTATCAAAACTATCAAACTATTGTGCTACTGATCACTTTATTTTAGATAATTAATCTCCAGGTGTGGTTGAATTGACAACTCAGCTGCTAATACCTTCAAATATTCTTTGGCTCCCCTTGTGTCGAATCTATAAATTTGGGTTAAATACTTTACCCTCGAAAACTATTGCGATACCCTATACTTGTGGGTTATCAAGTACCGCAAAGATTTCGACTTTGGGTACATAGTCATGACTCCATCATTTAAAGCACCATAGTTCGAAAAACATGATAACTTTGAGAGTGTTTGTTCTATTTATGCATTATGTAGGGTGAGAGTACTCATGAATTGAATGTCTCCCCCTAAATATATGCCTACATCAAGACAAGACATTAAGTACATACATGGATGGGTACTAGATTTCACATAATGTTGTCAAGCTCCAAGATACCAAGTTCACGCCTAAGTTGGCAAAACCTTGCTTCATCCAATGGCTTGGTGAAAATGTCTGCAAGTTGCATATCTGTGCCAACATGAGCAATATCAATGTCACCCTTTTCCACATGATCTCTCAAGAAATGATACCTAATATCAATGTGCTTGGTGCGGGTATGATCTTTGGGATTCTCAACAATATTGATGGCACTTTCATTATCACATAGAAGAGGCACATGTCTATAGGTGATATCCTTCAAAGTTTGCCTCATCCATAGTAATTGACTTGCACAACAGGCGGTTGCAATGTATTCGGCTTCGACGGTGGAGAGAGCAACACAATTTTGTTTCTTCGAGGACCAACTTACCAAGGAGCATCCAAGAAATTGACATGCACCGAAGGTGGACTTACGATCCACTTTCTCTCCAGCCCAATCCGCATCCATGTACCCAATGAGATCAACTTAGCATCATTTGGGTACCATAGACCCAACTTTGGGGTGTGAACAAGGTATCTAAGAATATGCTTAACCGCCTTATGATGACTTTCCCTAGGGGAAGCTTGAAATCTAGCACACATGCATACACTGAACATGATGTCTGGTCTAGATGCACAAAGATAAAGCAATGAACCAATCATAGAGCGGTAAATAGATGGGTCGAAAGGGGTACCGTTTGTGTCTTCAGCGAGTAAAATTTTTTGTGGGCATGGGTGTCTTACATGGACTAGCATCAGACATGCCAAACTTCTCTAGAATATCCTTGAGGTACTTTGCTTGAGACAAGAATATTCCTTCTTGAAATTGTTGAATTTGGAATCCGAGAAAGAACTTCAAATCCGCATTGAGTGACATCTCAAAGTTCTTAGTCATGGAAGCCACAAACTTCTTGCACAAATGAATGTTAGGAGAACCAAAAATGATATCATCTACATAGATTTGGCATAAGATCAAATCACCCTTGTCCCTCTTAGTAAAAAGAGTGGGATCGATCACCCCTCTCACAAAACCATCATCGAGTAAAAACTTCTTAAGATGATCATACCAAGCACGAGGTGCTTGTTTGAGGCCATACAAAGCCTTATGAAGTTTATACACATAGTCTTTGTGATCGGGATCAACGAACCCAGGTGGTTGTGATACATATACTTCTTATTGTAGAGGACCGTTAAGGAAAGTACTCTTCACATCCATTTGATGTAATGTAAAACCATTGAAAGCAGCATAAGCAAGTAAGATGCGAATAGATTCAAGACGGGCAACGAGAGCAAAGGTCTCACCAAAGTCCAAACCTTCAACTTGTGAGTACCCTTGTGCCACTAACTTTGCCTTGTTGCGGATGATTACTCCATTCTCATCTTGCTTGTTCTTGAAAATCCATTTTGTTCCAATGACATTGTGTTCCATAGTTGGCCTCCTCACTAATGACCACACTTGGTTGTGTTCAAAGTTGTTCAACTCTTCTTGCATAGCAATGAGCCAAACATTGTCCATCAATGCTTCTTGTACCTTGGGAGGCTCAACACTAGACACAAACGAGAAGTGAGCACAAAAGTTTGTCAATTGTTTATGAGTGACTCTACCTTCCGATATGCCGGTGAGAATTTATCATCATCAACACAACGGCCACACGGGGCATGATGGAGGTTAGGGTTTCACGAGGTTCAACTTCATGTCCATCATCCACATCCTCAACATATGGATCATTAATGTGTGGTGGAAAATCTTCTTCTTCATATTGCATTTGTTGAGGTTCATCATCAATGATTGCACTTTCTTGTTCTTGCACTAGGTGATGATCTTGCTCCTGGAGATGTTCATGATGATGGACTTTATCATCTTCTTGTTCTTGAACTATGGGAATTGGTTGAACAATGGGAGCTTATGGTGGTATGGGTGTTGAAATGGTATGATGATGTGTGAAACTTCCATCTTCTTCTTCATCATCATGAGGTTCTTGTTCCATGGTAAGAAGAGCACCAACACCCATGGACAAAATATCTTGAGATGAATCTTCTTCACCTACATCACTTAGATCAACTTGCTCCCCATGGGAGCCATTAAATTCATCAAACAACACGTCACAAGTTTCTACAACACATCCATTGGATTTGTTGTAGACTCTATAGGCATGAGAGTTTGATCCATAACCAACAAATATGCCCTCAGTTGTTTTGGATTGAAATTTTCCTAAATGTTCTCTTTTGTTGAGTATGAAACATTTGCACCCAAATACACGAAAGTACTTGACATTGGCTTGTTCCCGGTTAGGAGCTCATATGGAGTCTTTTCCAATATTTTGCGGAGAAGAGCCAGTTTGATGCATGGCATGCGGTGTTGACAGCCTCGTCCCAAAAACTATGTGGCGACTTCTATTCGTCCAACATGGACCTTGCCATCTCCACAAGTGTACGATTCTTCCTTTCCGCACACCATTTTGTTGAGGCATGTATGGTGCGGAATATTGATGCTCAATCCCTTCATCACTAAGAAATCCTTCCAAGGTGTAGTTCTTGAACTCGGAGCCATTATCACTTCTTATTGCCAAGATTTCTTTGTCAAACTTGCATTGTGCTTGCTTGGCAAACTCAATGAAGGTGATCTTCGTCTCATCCTTAGACTTGAGGAAAAACACCCATGTGTATCTTGAGTAATCATCAACAATGACAAGTCCATACTTTTTCCCACCAAGACTATCCCATGAAGGAGGCCCAAAAAGATCCACATGAAGGAGATCCAAAGGCCTTGAAGTAGACACGATATTCTTCGGTGGGTGCTTTGATTGATGTTGCTTCCTGGCTATGCATGCATTACACACACGATCTTTCTCAAATTAGACATTGGTTAGTCCAAGGATGTGATTGCCCTTTAAGAGATCTTGAAGATTTCTCATGCCGACATGGGCTAGCCGGCGATGCCAAAGCCACCCCTTGTCGGCCTTGGCCATTAGACAAGTTGCATGGGATGTGCTCTCTTTCGAGAAATCAACCGTGTAATGGTTTCCATCCAACTCTCTTACAAAGGCCACTTCGAGAGTATCTCTATTAAAGACTTTCACATATGTTAGTCCAAAGAGTGTATCATCACCAACAGAAACCAAATGGCGAACGGAAAGCAAATGGTATTTAATGGATTGGACAAGCATGACATTTGCAAGAGACATGTCATTTGTGTTAACCACCTTGCCCAACCCGAGTACCTGTCCTTTTGATCCTCCACCAAACATAATGCTCATAAATGGTTGAATAGCTTCCATGAAATTGTAGAGCAATTTGCTATCTCCGATCATATGATTGGTACATCCACTATCGATCACCCATTTTACTCCACCAGAGAAAGCAACCTACACACAATTATGACTTGGTTAGAGGCGCCCATTTTGCAATGGGACCTCTCAAGTTAGTCACAAGGGTCTTAGGGACCCAAATAGCATAAAACCAGAATGCATTTCGAGGACCAACAAATTTTTCATAAACTTCTCCATCCTTAGTTTTACGGAGTACATAGGATGGAGGCATGAACTCTTTTGGCTTGTTGAGAGTGGGCATGCCCCTTGTGGCCTTCCCACTAACAACCTTACCTTTTTACTTATGCCCTTCTCGTACAAATGTTTTTTCAGAGGAGTGGTGCGCTTTTGAGAAGACGTCTTCTTCTTGCTTGTACTTGGGTCAAACCTGAGCCCCTCTTTGGCAAACACCTCATTGTGTTGGCTCAATACCTCATTAAGGTTCTTTTGTCCTTGAGCACATGTCATGAGACCTTTCTTGATTTGAGCCTTCAGAAAGCGATTCTCCTCAAGAATAGATGCTAGGTCACTACTAGAGTTAGTAGTACAAGCATCAACATTGATAATAGGAGAAGAGTAAGCCTTGGCTAGACTTTCAAGATAAGTAACCTTGAGCGTCTCAAAACTCTTTGTAAGAAGGGTGAGCTCTTCTTCCTTATTCTTGAGGGATACGGATAGAAGCTCACAATCCTTAGACAAAGAAGCATGAGACTTCACAAGATTATTTTTATCATTCATCAACTCTTCGCAAGAGTCCTTAGCCTTTTTCAAGGAGGCAAGATCTTTAGCATGAACATCAATGTTTGCACCAATTTGCAAGCATAGTTCATCATTTCGTGCTTCCTCATATTGGACTTTCTGCTCAAGGATTTCATAGTTTTCCTTTTCCTTGGTTACGAGGGTTTCAAGTTCCTTAATGGTGACGGTGTGCTTACCCACCATCTCCATAAGCATACAAAACATAGTGAGCTTCTTTCCTTTAAGGGAACACATTACCTTATTTAATTTAGCAAACATGGGGTCATCTATATCATTATCATCATAATTATCCTCCGCATCAAGGTACTCATCACTAGGAGTAGGAGGAGTGAAAAGAGGAGGGTTTGATCGTGGGGTTACCTTAACCTTGTCAGGAGAGTTTTGATCCTCTCCATCTTCTACCACGGCCTTTGCCATTAGGCACTTGTGGGCATTGCACTTGTAGTCTTTCATGTAGTTGTAGGTGACAACATCACCACTCTTGTTGACTAGCCTCAAGGTGTTTTGAGAATCTTGAGCAACTCCGGCAACACCATTAACATCATCTAGATCGGATTCTTCATGAGCAACCATTGCTTTCCCATCTCTCTTCTTGAGCTTTGAGTTCAAAGGATTTGGCAACTTATTATTGGGAAAGGTCTTGGGAAACCTTGGTTTATGTTCTCTCCTCATAGGGGCAATCGTTGGAGAAGTGGTTGGCTTCTTCACAGTTGTAACATTTTCTCACTTTCTTCGTCTGGAATCTTCCCTTGAATTTTCCCGCGCTAAACTTCTTGACAAAGAGGGCAATGTCTTCATATGAAGGGCTCTCATTGGATTCAATCTCATCACCATCTTCATCCTCATCATCTTCTTCTTCACTTTGCTCTTCTTCATATACATGCTTGGCCTTCAATGCAAGATTGATTTTTGATGTTGAGGTACCATGCATGGCAAGATGTTTTGTAGCATTTGCCATTGACTCTTCAAATAGTTGGAAAGTGGATATGATGTCATCCTAAGTCATTTCCTTGAATCCATGGTGTTGTCTTATGTCCCACACCATTTGATGAGGATATGGAGCAAGAGCATGAAGCAACTTGTCCACGAGAAATCGCTTAGTCAAGTTGAATTCATCTTGTGCCTTATCACACTCACATGACTCGATGTCAGTGGTGAGAGTCATGAGATGCTCAAGGAGTTGCTTGGGAGATTCAACTTTCTCCATACAAAAGTTCGGCAATTGACCCTTGGCAATTTCATATTGAGCAAGCTGGAGAGTGGAGGTACCAGTCTTGGTCCTCACAATGCTATCCCATAATTCCTTAGCACTTGTGATATGTATGTATGGTCTCCTTTGCTTGTCAGTCATACCTCTCCTTATGCACATGGTTGTTGTGTCGTTGAGATTCTTGTCATATACCTCTCTTGGAGTAACATTCTTCAGGTCAACAGGTTGGTAGCCATACTACAAGATCTCCAACATCTCATCATTTCCATATCGAAGATGATCCTGCATAGCAACTCTCCACAAAGAAAGGTCGGCAGTGTCATCAAGTAAAGGAGGTTTGCCTTGAGGGTTAGACTTTGGTTTCTCTATTTGAGGTCTTGCATAAAGCCAAGGGACACTGGAGTGTTCATTACTAGGAGGTTGTTGGCCAAGTGAAGGAGTAGGCACAGCTGGCCTCGAGGCCGCACCACCAGAAAGTGGTGCAAGCATCATGGTTAGTGTAGCTAGTCTCATTTGGACCAAGGCCTCAAGATAAGCATCATGCTCCTCCTTTTGCTTAGCAAGCGCCCATTCCAGATCCTCATAAGTGAAGGACTTGACTTCCGTGGAAGCCACGCCCGTATTCTTCAGATCCACAACAAGGGGAGTCCCATCAGGGTTCATCTCGCTCTAGGGCGGTTAAGCCACAAGAATAGAGCACGAGGCTCTACTACCAAGTGAAAGGATTGAGATGGACCTAGAGGGGGGGTGAATATGTACAATTACAAATTTTAATTATTACTTAGCAATTTCAGGCAATAATGCGGAATATGAAAGTGAGGCTAACAATTCATATGATGCTAGAGCTAAGCAAGGTAAACAAGTAACACAAATAAGTGAGTAAGCAAGCACAATATGATAAACGTAAAGCCTAAGAGACAAGTAACCACAAGTAGGAAGTTAGGGTTAGGGATAACCGCAACTTCAAGAGGCGAGGATGTATGCCGATGTTCACTTCCTTGGAGGGAAGCTACGTCACTATTAGAGAGATGGATGTTACCACGAATGCACACCAACGCCACGAAGGCTCACCCTATTCCCCCTTTGAGACAACACCACAAAGGCATTTCTCAACCACTAGTGGTAGACCTTGGGGTGGTCTCCAAACCCTCACAAACTTTTCGGGGGTAATCACAATGGTCGATTCCTCTCCGAAAGACTCCTACCGCCTAGGAGCCTCCAACCTCCAAGAGTAACAAGAACGATGGGGAAAAGCTCAAGACTTTCTCAAATCACGAATTCCTTTGGTGCAAAGAAGGGGAAGGAGTGGATCTATCACTTGGACGGACAACTTCTCTCGAATGCTCTCAAATCCCTTAGGGATCTAAGATTTGGTGTGGAAGGGTGAGAGAGAGAGTGAAATGTGTTCTAGGGTTTGCTCAAAGTGAATGGTCAACCCTCTCCCATGGGGGAAGAGGGCTATATATAGCATGTGAGAAAATATGGCCGTTGCAGTGTAAGTGACAGGGTAGGCCGGACATCCGAGACAGGATACGGACATCCAGCCTAGCGTAGCATATGTGGAGATAAGCAGAAAGCAGAGAACAAAACAGAGGGGCCGGACATCTGGGGCATAGCCCGGACATCCGGCGAGACTGGAAGACCCGAACATCCGGCAAGATGGTCGGACATCCGGCTAGCTCATAGAACTGAAAACGCTCACTCGATAGCTCAAGCCGGACATCCGACATGGAAGCCCAGAAATCTAGGGTGCATGGAGAGCCCGGACATCTGGCATAGAGGGCCAGACATCCGGAAGAAGATACCAGCACATAGTGTTCTCTGGATAGCATGAGCCGGACATCCAGTATGGAAGCCCGGAAATCCGGGGTGCATGGAGAGCCCGGACATCCGGCATGGAGGGCCGGACATCCGGAAGAAGGCACCAGCATATAGTGTTCTCTGGATAGCAAGGTCCAGATATCCTGCGTGCGGGCCGGATATCCGGTAGGTGGCCCGGACATCCGGAAGGCAGCCCGGACATCCGACAAGTCCAGAGGCAGAACACGTATGAGAGTATAGTGATAGATCTAAAGAATTTTAGGAAGGGGTTTTGTGGCAAGAGCAAGTTTTTTACTAACCCTACCGATCCCCTCTTAATAGTGCGGGATCCTATACTCAAGAAAACAAGTATGTAATCTTTTTTATACTTCTTCCTTGAGTAATATCAAATATGTATGCTCACGATGGACACATTTTTGATGAACCCGGGACTAACACTTGAGATTCACTTGACAAACATAGTTAGTCCCCTACATGTATATTGTCATCAACATCAAAACATGATGTAAGGGCATGATTGCACTTTCAGGCGCGATGTGATACTAGATAATTTTCTACACATTCCAACTATAATTTATAATAATAAACGATTAAGAATAAATAGGCCTCCTTTGGTTCACTGGAATTTTGTAGAAATTCTAGAGGATAGGACTTTTGTAGGATTTTTTTTGCCTTTGAAGCCCTTTGGTTGTAGGAATGTATTCCTATTCCTATGAAAAATATGAATCAATCGAGTCATTTCGTTGAATCCATGGTGTTGTCTTATGTCCCACACCATTTGATGAGGATATGGAGCAAGAGCATGAAGCAACTTGTCCACGAGAAATCGCTTAGTCAAGTTGAATTCATCTTGTGTCTTATCACACTCACATGACTCGATGTTAGTGGTGAGAGTCATGAGACACTCAAGGAGTTGCTTGGTAGATTCAACTTTCTCCATACAAAAGTTCGGCAATTGACCCTTGGCAATTTCATATTGAGCAAGCTGGAGAGTGGAGGTACCGGTCTTGGTCCTCACAATGCTATCCCATAATTCCTTAGCACTTGTGATATGTATGTATGGTCTCCTTTGCTTGTCAGTCATACCTCTCCTTATGCACATGGTTGTTGTGTCGTTGAGATTCTTGTCATATACCTCTTTTGGAGTAAGATTCTTCAGTCAACAGGTTGGTAGCCATACTCCAAGATCTCCAACATCTCATCATTTCCATATCGAAGATGATCCTGCATAGCAACTCTCCACAAAGAAAGGTCGGCAGTGTCATCAAGTAAAGGAGGTTTGCCTTGAGGGTTAGACTTTGATTTCTCTATTTGAGGTCTTGCTTAAAGCCAAGGGACACTGGAGTGTTCATTACTAGGAGGTTGTTGGCCAAGTGAAGGAGTAGGCACAGCTGGCCTCGAGGCCGCACCACCAGAAAGTGGTGCAAGCATCGTGGTTAGTGTAGCTAGTCTCATTTGGACCAAGGCCTCAAGATAAGCATCATGCTCCTCCTTTTGCTTAGCAAGCGCCCACTCTAGATCCTCAGAAGTGAAGGAATGACTTCCGTGGAAGCCACGCCCGTATTCTTCAGATCCACAACAAGGGGAGTCCCATTAGGGTTCATCTCGCTCTAGGGCGGTTAAGCCACAAGAATAGAGCACGAGGCTCCACTACCAATTGAAAGGATCGAGATGGACCTAGAGGGGGGTGAATATGTACAATTACAAATTTTAATTATTACTTAGCAATTTCAGGCAATAATGCGGAATATGAAAGTGAGGCTAACAATTGCAAATATGATGCTAGAGCTAAGCAAGGTAAACAAGTAACACAAATAAGTGAGTAAGCAAGCACAATATGATAAACGTAAAGCCTAAGAGACAAGTAACCACAAGTAGGAAGTTAGGGTTAGGGATAACCGCAACTTCAAGAGGCGAGGATGTATGCCGATGTTCACTTCCTTGGAGGGAAGCTACGTCACTGTTAGATAGATGGATGTTACCACGAATGCACACCAACGCCACGAAGGCTCACCCTATTCCCCCTTTGAGACAACACCACGAAGGCATTTCTCAACCACTAGTGGTAGACCTTGCGGTGGTCTCCAAACCCTCACAAACTTTCCGGGGGTAATCACAATGGTCGATTCCTCTCCGAAAGACTCCTACCGCCTAGGAGCCTCCAACCTCCAAGAGTAACAAGAACGATGGGGAAAAGCTCAAGACTTTCTCAAATCACGAATTCCTTTGGTGCAAAGAAGGTGAAGGAGTGGATCTATCACTTGGACGGACAACTTCTCTCGAATGCTCTCAAATCCCTTAGGGATCTAAGATTTGGTGTGGAAGGGTAAGAGAGAGAGAGTGAAATGTGTTCTAGGGTTTGCTCAAAATGAATGGTCAACCCTCTCCCATGGGGGAAGAGGGCTATGTATAGCGTGTGAGAAAATATGGCCGTTGCAGTGTAAGTGACAGGGTAGGCCGGACATCCGGGACATGATACGGACATCCAGCCTAGCGTAGCATATCTGGAGATAAGCAGAAAGCAGAGAACAAAACAGAGGGGCCGGACATCTGGGGCACGGCCAGGACATCCGGCGAGACTGGAAGACCCGAACATCCGGCAAGATGGTCGGACATCCGGCTAGCTCATAGAACTGAAAACGCTCACTGGATAGCTCAAGCCGGACATCCGACATGGAAGCCCAGAAATCCAGGGGTGCATGGAGAGCCCGGACATCTGGCATAGAGGGCCGGACATCCGGAAGAAGATACCAGCACATAGTGTTCTCTGGATAGCATTAGCCGGACATCCAGCATGGAAGCCCGGAAATTCGGGGTGCATGGAGAGCCCGGACATCCGGCATGGAGGGCCGGACATCCGGAAGAAGGCACCATCATATAGTGTTCTCTGGATAGCAAGGTCCAGATATCCTGCGTGCGGGTCGGATATCCGGTAGGTGGCCCGGACATCCGGAAGGCAGCCCGGACATCCGACAAGGCCAGAGACAGAACAAGTATGAGAGTATAGTGATAGATCTAACGAATTTTAGGAAGGAGTTTTGTGGCAAGAGCAAGTCTTTTACTAACCCTACCGATCCCCTCTTAATAGTGCGGGATCCTATACTCAAGAAAACAAGTATGTAATCTTTTTTATACTTCTTCCTTGAGTAATATCAAATATGTATGCTCACGATGGACACATTTTTGATGAACCCGGGACTAACACTTGAGATTCACTTGACGAACATAGTTAGTCCCCTACATGTATATTGTCATCAACATCAAAACATGATGTAAGGGCATGATTGCACTTTCAGGCGCAATGTGATACTAGATAATTTTCTACCATTGCTACTATAATTTATAATAATAAATGATTAAGAATAAATAGGCCTCCTTTGGGTCACTGGAAATTTGTAGAAATTCTAGAGGATAGGACTTTTGTAGGATTTTTTTTGCCTTTGAAGCCCTTTGGTTGTAGGAATGTATTCCTATTCCTATGAAGAATATGAATCAATCGAGTCATTTCCTTGAATCCATGGTGTTGTCTTATGTCCCACACCATTTGATGAGGATATGGAGCAAGAGCATGAAGAAACTTGTCCACGAGAAATCGCTTAGTCAAGTTGAATTCATCTTGTGTCTTATCACATCACATGACTCGATGTTAGTGGTGAGAGTCATGAGACGCTCAAGGAGTTGCTTGGTAGATTCAACTTTCTCCATACAAAAGTTCGGCAATTGACCCTTGGCAATTTCATATTGAGCAAGCTGGAGAGTGGAGGTACCGGTCTTGGTCCTCACAATGCTATCCCATAATTCCTTAGCACTTGTGATATGTATGTATGGTCTCTTTTGCTTGTCAGTCAGACCTCTCCTTATGCACATGGTTGTTGTGTCATTGAGATTCTTATCATATACCTCTCTTGGAGTAAGATTCTTCAGGTCAACAGGTTGGTAGCCATACTCCAAGATCTCCAACATCTCATCATTTCCATATCGAAGATGATCCTGCATAGCAACTCTCCACAAAGAAAGGTCGGCAGTGTCATCAAGTAAAGGAGGTTTCCCTTGAGGGTTAGACTTTGGTTTATCTATTTGAGGTCTTGCTTAAAGCCAAGGGACACTGGAGTGTTCATTACTAGGAGGTTGTTGGCCAAGTGAAGGAGTAGGCACAGCTGGCCTCGAGGCCGCACCACCAGAAAGTGGTGCAAGCATCGTGGTTAGTGTGGCTAGTCTCATTTGGACCAAGGCCTCAAGATAAGCATCATGCTCCTCCTTTTTCTTAGCAAGCGCCCATTCCAGATCCTCAGAAGTGAAGGACTTGACTTCCGTGGAAGCCTCGCCCGTAATCTTCAGATCCACAACAAGGGGAGTCCCATCAGGGTTCATCTCGCTCTAGGCGGTTAAGCCACAAGAATAGAGCACGAGGCTCTACTACCAATTGAAAGGATCAAGATGGACCTAGAGGGGGGGTGAATATGTTCAATTACAAATTTTAATTATTACTTAGCAATTTCAGGCAATAATGCGGAATATGAAAGTGAGGCTAACAATTGCAAATATGATGCTAGAGCTAAGCAAGGTAAACAAGTAACACAAATAAGTGAGTAAGCAAGCACAATACGATAAACGTAAAGCCTGAGAGACAAGTAACCACAAGTAGGAAGTTATGGTTAGGGATAACCGCAACTTCAAGAGGCGAGGATGTATGCCGATGTTCACTTCCTTGGAGGGAAGCTACGTCACTGTTAGAGAGATGGGTGTTACCACGAATGCACACCAACGCCACGAAGGCCCACCCTTTCCCCCCTTTGAGACAACACCATGAAGGCATTTCTCAACCACTAGTGGTAGACCTTGGGGTGGTCTCCAAACCCTCACAAACTTTCCGGGGGTAATCACAATGTTCGATTCCTCTCCGAAAGACTCCTACCGCCTAGGAGCCTCCAACCTCCAAGAGTAACAAGAACGATGGGGAAAAGCTCAAGACTTTCTCAAATCACGAATTCCTTTGGTGCAAAGAAGGGGAAGGAGTGGATCTATCACTTGGACGGACAACTTCTCTCGAATGCTCTCAAATCCCTTAGGGATCTAAGATTTGGTGTGGAAGGGTGAGAGAGAGAGTGAAATGTGTTCTAGGGTTTGCTCAAAGTGAATGGTCAACCCTCTCCCATGGGGGAAGAGGGCTATACATAGCGTGTTAGAAAATATGGCCGTTGCAGTGTAAGTGACAGGGTAGGCCGGACATCCGGGACAGGATACGGACATCCAGCCTAACGTAGCATATGTGGAGATAAGCAGAAAGCAGAGAACAAAACAGAGGGGCCGGACATCTGGGGCACAGCCCGGACATTCGGCGAGATTGGAAGACCCGAACATCTGGCAAGATGGTCGGACATCCGGCTAGCTCATAGAACTGAAAACGCTCACTGGATAGCTCAAGCCGGACATCCGACATGGAAGCCCAGAAATCCAGGGTGCATGGAGAGCCCGGACATCTAGCATAGAGGGCCGGACATCCGGAAGAAGATACCAGCACATAGTGTTCTCTGGATAGCATGAGCCGGACATCCAAAGATGGAAGCCTGTAAACCGGGGTGCATGGAGAGCCCGGACATCCGGCATGGAGGGCCGGACATCCGGAAGAAGGCACCAGCATATAGTGTTCTCTGAATAGCAAGGTCCAGATATCCTGCGTGCGGGCCGGATATCCGATAGGTGGCCCGGACATCCGGAAGGCAGACCGGACATCCGACAAGGCCAGAGGCAGAACAAGTATGAGAGTATAGTGATAGATCTAAAGAATTTTAGGAAGGAGTTTTGTGGCAAGAGCAAGTCTTTTACTAACCCTACCGATCCCCTCTTAATAGTGCGGGATCCTATACTCAAGAAAACAAGTATGTAATCTTTTTTATACTTCTTCCTTGAGTAAAATCAAATCTGTATGCTCACGATGGACACATTTTTGATGAACCGGGGACTAACAATTGAGATTCACTTGACGAACATAGTTAGTCCCCTACATGTATATTGTCATCAACATCAAAACATGATGTAAGTGCATGACTGCACTTTCAGGCGCGATGTGATATTAGATAATTTTCTACACATTGCTACTATAATTTATAATAATAAATGATTAAGAATAAATAGGCCTCCTTTGGTTCACTGGAATTTTGTAGAAATTCTAGAGGATAGGACTTTTGTAAAAATTTTTTTGCCTTTGAAGCCCTTTGGTTGTAGGAATGTATTCCTATTCCTATGAAGAATATGAATCAATCTCTGACGTTTCAAAGGAAAAAATAGATTAGCCTAGACAATGAAAATATTCCTATCCTATGCATCAAATAGCATGTCTTTCCCTATAGGAATTGAGATACATTTCATCTCACTACTATGGTTTTCCTATTCCCATGATAATCATATCCTATAAACCAAAGGAGGCCTAAAATTTGATGGCGGGGGACCCCTTGGATTAGGCCCATGACCAGGATTCAATACAAGACACACAATATGTACAAACGGCACGAGTCCATGCCACTAGAATCACTCGGCCGTGTTGGTATCACAAAGCCCATCTGGCTAATGAGTACCGTAGCATCCATCCGATTGCACCAAACATGGTCAATCTTGTAGACGTTATCAATGACGCCTTTTAGGAAAACATTATGGCGCTGGGGTAATTTGATAGTAAAAACCATCATCATGGTTAAGTTATTACATCATGGCTCATAAGAATTGTCGTACTACACATCATCATTGTCCCATATAAAGCGAAGATGGCGGTCATCAGACCCCCCCCCCCCAATTATAACCATACTGTTCATACAAGAGAAAAACATCTAGTAGAAGTTGGTTCTTACCCCCAAAACAAGGCCCTCTCAATCTAGATAAAACATCTTACGTGTGAAGTCCCATACCTATACCATCCATGTGCGCCTTGCCTTCGCAAAAAATGCAAATCAGAAGTACTACCGCGAAATCCCAGTGATTGTTACTGACCACCGTGAGGCAAGCGCGTGCTGGAGCTGGATTCAGGCGGGGTCCTCTCCAGTAATCAATGGAGGGCTTAGGCCCGGACATCTTGTGAGATTCGGCATGTTGTACTTCAGTGCCAATGATGTTTCATGGCATCCTGGCTCCACAACATTTCCAAAGGGCGCAACGATCACCGCTAGGACATGTACTTCATTGCAAGCCTCACTAGCATCATGTGCCTTTAGCTTTCGGCCCCTCTCCAGCTGACAGGGTGGATTTGAGGCAATCCCTAGGATCTTGGCCAGCCATGTGCATCGACAATGTTGCTTCCTAGCTTCTCAGTATAGTTGGTTCTGAGTCTGCCACATCCCAGATTTTTCCCAAATATGGTATGCTGGGAATTATTATTATTTCTATAAAATCCCTTGTTTGCTTGCTAGTCAACTAACATTGCCTAGAAATATTCTTGATGATTGATTTTGTTTGCTTTGATTGATCAACCTAGATGGTCAAAGGCCCTGTGCAAGTAGTTGAAACTTGGTTATGTTTTGGTTAAAACCTAAAATAATAGAAAACAGAGAGTTGAACAAAACCCTAGAGGGTTTAAATAGAAAGTACTTTCCCCAAAAAAATATTCAAAATGAAATGAAGATGGGTCAAGAAAATCAAGTTCAAGAAAAACAATAGAAAACTATTTTGGAAAATACAAAATATGTTCAAAGAAATATTAAAACAAAACCTAAAATAAAAGTGCGGAAAATATATGCTCAAAAGGTCCAAATAAATTCAACATGTTATAAATATTCATTAATGAATTTAGGGCAAGTTTATTTTTGAAAGAAAAAAAAAATCACAATCAAATAGAAATAACAGAAGAAACACAAAAGAAAAAGGAAACATAAAAGAAGAAAAATAAAAAATAAAACCCTGTCGAGCCAGTGAGCTAGGCCACGACCCAGCTAGCCAGCCCCGTGCCTCAGCCCCCTCTCTCATCTCCCTCTGACGCTGATGAGCAGGACCCACCGATCAACTTCGTCAACCTCCAACCATTGCCCATGCGCCCATGACCGAGCGTGCATTGTGAATTGACCGCACGACTGTGTCCTATTTAACCCCCTTCCCTCATTCTACAGAAGGCCTCTACCTATGATCCACATCACTGGCAGGCTGCTCCGCCGTGATCTCACCGTTGCCGCACTGACCTAGAAACCCTGGCAACGATTCCGGCCACCGCAAGCCCCATCTCGATCACCCGCTGCCACCACTGCATCCACCGCACGCCGGCTCACCTCCTAGACATCTTCGGCTCACCCATAGGCCCCCTAGAACCGCACCCTCACCATCAACCGATGCTCTCCTCTGCCGAGAGCTCGACTCCGGTGAGCCCCTAAGTATTTGAGGACCTCACCATGTCCATTTGATTCCTCGTACCCATGCACATGTTCTGACCAACTCTCGCATCTAAATGCACAAGATTTTGACGCCCACATCCATGCTCGAAGCTCCACTAGTACACTTGAACTCCAGCGAGCTCCGTAGCAGTCATTTTTGTCGACCCCAATGCACGTGGAGGCCACCAACGACCTCACTGTGCACCACCGTGCCCGTATGTGCTCTCCGCCGCCCCTAGAGCCCCCTAAATCGCCAATGAGGACCACACCCGAGCGCACCGCCGCCCCATTCGTGTTTTCTGGTGAAGTTTTGATGATTCTCCGGTGACCTAACCGCCTTGTGAGCCCCGATCTGTTCTGTCCTTTAGATCCAGATCATACGATGCACAAGCGTCCACTTAAACCGAATCAACATCGACCAATCGCATGTTGTCATGCCATCAACCTTATCTGCAAGATTATCAACTTGATTTTCCATTTAATGTAATTAACTGCGAAAAAACCCGTCAAACATCCAAACAATCATAACTTTTATTCTATAAATCCAAATTGAGTGAATCTTTTTGCAAAATGATCCTTATAAAAAAATACTTTCACGCTGGAAAGTAAAATTTGGAACTTGATTAGTCTAAAATTTGAATTCAAATATAACAAATTTGAACTTAAAATGGACATAACTTGCACTTGAAATCAATTAAATTGATTCTTTTGGCAAAAGGAATCTAGTGAAATATATTTTCAACTTAGCTACTATAGTTCAAATTTTAAATAATTTAAAATCTGAATATAGTTAAAACAGTAGCTATAATTAAAACATTATTTAAACCCAAATCTAGTTTAATCTTGAAATAAAAATATAAATTTTGAATACAGTTAAAACAATAGCTATAATTAAACATTATTTAAACCTAAATCTAGTTTAATCTTAAAATAAAATGTATATTAGAATAATTATTTTGCAACTAAGTTAGAAACTTAAAATTAACTTAGTAATTATCTTGGATTATTATTTGACTTTAGAAATTTTAATTTGAATCTAATCCAAAATCTAGCTCCCTCTCTCCCCGGAGGACCAAGGAAGAAGGAGGGGGGCCCTTCCTCGTCTCCTCCGGTGGTGTCGGAAAGCCACCGGGGACATCTCTGTCATCACCAACAATAATAATTTCTCTCGTGTTCTCATGGTGATGTGTGAGTAGTTCAATAGCTATGTGTTGATCTCTCTCTCATGTTCCCTGATGGATTAAATTTTGATGTATCATGAGCTTTATTAGTATAGTTGGATCTTATGATGTTGATCTCCCTCTATTCTTGGTGAATTGAGTCTTGCTCTTTGAGTTTCTTCATGTTGGAATGGATACTTTGAATTTGAGATTACATGGTGCATGTCTATTAATTAACTTGCGGATACCCATTATGACATTGGGATACTCTTAACATAAAGGTTGAATGATAGTTACATATGGTATTGTCGTAGTATGATTTTTGGGACTATCCATGCCATGTTTGTGGGTGGTTCAATAGATCAAGATTGGAAAGAAAACTTTGAGGTGGTTTGCTATTTAGGGCACCTACACGATTTCATCATACTTTCTTCAATAGAACAGAAACTTTGGAGTGATTCTTTGTTGCACTTTGAGGGATTATCATGTGGTTTAATTATGTTAATGATGTTGAGAATTGGCACTAGTGAAAGTATGAACCATAGGCCTTGTTTCCAAGCATCACAACACCATTTTATTCACTTTTCATACTTGCTACCTTGCTGGTTTTATTTGTTCAGATTAAAAAAAGGTATTTCTACCATTTATATTTTTAGATGAACAAGGAGGCTTCTCCCCGACTCCATTACTAGAATGAAACCAACATAATATCACACAATTAGCTCAGCTGGGAATAAACTTGAAAGTAAAAGCACATCTCAGAGAGATGGTTTTGGCATGCAGGCTGGGAACAATCATATACTAACTATTCTCTCACTCTCATTAGATCTTGACTACCTCGCTAGCCTTCCTGAACTTTGAAGGCGGCGCCATGTTAACCTGAGGAGACCATCAGGAAGAAAGGATTGACATTGGGTTGTTCGTTCAACATTTGTCTCCATGAGCTCGCTTCTTTATTGGGGATTGGAAGTTGTCATGATCAACACCGAGTTGTTCATTGAACTTTTGTATACCATCCGTCTTAAACATTTATCATTATCTCTTTGCCGAACTAGCGCGCCGATAAACCTCACAATTGTATTATGTGTGTTGGGGACACAAGATACCACTTGTATTTTATTGTAGGGTTGTTTGAGAGAGAACCACCTTCATCCTACACCTCTCGCTGATTGATAAATCTTAGGTCATCCACTTGAGGGGAATTTGCATTGTTCTAAAAAACTCTGCGCTCGGAGGCTCAACAAAGTCTACAAGATAAAGTTGCCTAGTAGACATCAGGTCGCAATCCAAACCATAGAATATTGCAGAATTTTGATTCTACAATGGACCATGTCCGATTCTACTAATTTCTTATCTAGGTTGTTTGTTTTGTTGTAGCAGAATAACATAATGTATGTGACTATAATGAAGATGAACCTAACAATGGATCTAGCGAGGATAATGCATACGATGATATTCTAGATGAATAATATGGTACCACACATCCTTCCACTTCACATGCGACCAACATTGAAGAATGAAATGTGGATGACTTCTATTAGATCATTACTATGTTACAAAACATCGATTGTGTGCTAAGTACTTTTATCGTGTTGCTTTAAATTTGGTTCTCAAACTCTATAGAAACCATATAAATTTGTAGCCTGGATACAAAATATCCAATTTGAGTAAATCTAGTAGAATCCTTGATTCCATGACTTGATACAATGACCCAATCATGTCTGAGGAAAATTGATCCGATTTAGAATCCCAACACTCACTACCATGTTGGTGAAGATTATCAATTTGCTCTCCATATTGCTATGAGGGAAGCCTTAACTTAAGTACATCTTCACATGTGCATTATCACCAAGTGGACTGAAAGCTTCAAAGCATATAACCTTTGGATGCATATCTTGAACTTGCACTTGTCAAACTTGATGACCATCACAATTGATGCCATACTTACATAGGCTACTTGAAACCTTTCTTTTGATGAAAGCCCATGAGGATAACCTAACCCACATAGACATAACTAACAGACATCATGGGTTAGTTTACAAAGCGCAATTCATAATTACTTACAATACCACTACATTACTAGATCTCAAGGTGTGCATTATTTGTGGTTGTTTGTTGACCAAATAGAATTCAATCTATGAACTTCATCTTGGTCAACCAAATACTTACTTCACACTCTATCTTGGTTTCTTAAATGCCACAATGAACTCTTCATTCCCCTCCACTGCTTCACTAGACCATCAAAGACTCTTTCATAGCCATGTCAAGTTTCACTATCAATATCATATTTGATCATCACTTGTTCTTCTAAATGCTTCACCACAGTCTCTTGAGAGGCCATCTTTTGCACATACCTGTAAAGCTTGGCCACTTCCGATGTGTACCTTGGGATCTTGGAGTTGCGCTTGGTCGGATGAACTGGGGAGAAGGTCGTGACAGTCCCAGCCTAAGGAAGATTGCCTGATCTATGTTCGGGATGTAGAACCACCCCTCATGCCACTTCTTGCTTGTCTCTGCAAACTCCCCTTCTAGGCACCTACATCTGAACTGCTTGTAGATGGTAGCCCCTCCGCACTCGCAAGTTTCATTCACGTTTTTGTGGAGTTTTACTTGGAGGTATTTTATCCAAAGCCCGAAGTGAGGCTCAATGGTCAAGAAAAGCTTACATAGTGTGATGAAACAAGCGATGTGCAAAATAGAGTTTAGGGCGAGGTGGTGCATCTGGAGCTCATCAAAGTGGAGGAGACCATAGAAGAAAGGATGGATTGAAAAAACTTAGGCCATGGAGAATAAAAGGGATGAAGCTAACCCGCTCATATGCTTCTGGCTGGGCATAGCTTCTACGATGAAGGTGCCTTCCATCAGCCCGACCACCGGTGAGTGTGGTATCACGATTTCCGGCTGCAGTAGGTAGTCAGCGTCAGCTAGGTGTTTCAAGGCAGGCTCAGTGGTGGTGGAGGGCATCCACTTTCCCTTGGTCTTCGACAACATCTTGAGCTTTGCCTCGCCGGTGGCGGTGCTCTTCCCGGTGGCACGGGCCTTGCTGCCCTTGGTCAGGCGGTGCTGAGCAACCTTGGAAGCCATGGTGTTAGGTGCATATTGTGGAGCAGCAGACCAGCGCATCGACAATGGCAGCAAGAGCGTGAGAAATAAGAAGGCAGTGAGGGATAATGCACGAGAGCTCTCCCCTCGGCTCCTCCTCTCTCTTTATAGGTAGACAAGAGGGGGAATGACGACAACATACGTCTTTGCATCCCCAATAACGCCGATAAAGTGTGCAAGGATCGAGGAGCTGCCATTAATACAACATGGACCAAGGAGCACACCATGATTGGACGTGCCCTGAGTGGGGACCTAACTCACTGCCGTGTGTCATGTTGACCAGCGGTTAGAGCTGACACGAGGCCTCGTCCGGCCGACCGGGGAATCTGGTCTGTCTGGCCATCACAAGACTGGGTCCGCAAAATCAAAGATCTTGCACGGGAGTTCGACCCACCGAGACCGACTCTGCGGGAAGTTCTCTCGCATTGATGCTACCAAGCCAGGGAGCTTGGAAGAAATAGTTTCATCCTTGACAAGCTAAGGAGACAATGTTGAAGATAGATGTTGACCATGATGCAGCCAAGCTTGAAGAACTGTTATGGGGTTAATGATGTTGTTACAGCCCAGGGGTGCTTCACCTCTCTAGTTGTCGCCCCAAGTAGGCCGGTATGAGGCCCCCTAATCGGGTTTCCGCCCTGGGCCATCATGTTGACCAATGGGCTACGTAGAAGGAAGATTCGAGAAGCCTTGCCATTCAAGACAAGGAAGAAGGACTCGTGAAGGGCTCCCCTTCACCGACATAGCCGACTAGGTTTGTGTAATCCTAAGGTCCCAGGTATCTTATATATGCACGTGCTAAGCTAGTCGATAGACATGTTAGAATCCCTCAACTAACAACCATACTTTGCACACCCCAATCATAGTATGCAACATGAACAATAGTAGGCTTTTACCTCGTAAGGAGGGCCGGAACCTAGGTAAATGTGATATCCTGTTTCATCTCTGATCCACTCACCTCGCCTCGACACCCTATCGAGGGATCCGCTGGAATATACTCCGACAATATGCGATATGGAGGCTGCCAATATGGCGACTCTGCTAGAGTTGCTCTAAGGTGCTCCTCCTCCTCTTTATAAGCCCTTTCCTTTCGTGACAAAAATAGTCTTTTGGCTTTGCATGCCATCCAGATGAGACACTACAATTTTTGCACATTATATACCATGAGTTACTTATTCCACAACTTCTTTTAACACGACCCCAAAGGCTCTTGTCCATTGAAAAGAATGTGAGAATTATCCGGTCAAGTAGCGAAAAACCAGGCAAAAACTGCACACCACGCCCATAAGACAAGCCACCTGGATGACCTGTCTACCCACAAGACCCACCCACACCATTGAAAAGAGGAACACCATCAAGGATGCATGCAAAAGCATTATCAATATCACTGCTCCTGGAGAAGCGTCTTCAACATTACTATGGATGGCCAATGAAGAACCCTCACAGCAAACGAAGCATGAGATTCCTGCCGGCCTATGACAAACAATTGACCATATCACGTCGAGGACCATGCAACTCCGACTTTGATGAAGGTAAAAGGAGCACACCTAGCATCACTGGAATCTAAGCTGTCCATCACGCGACATCGTTGCCGCCATGTCACCACGTGCCGCTGCAACTCAGACTTCATGCTCAGGAACAAGCCAAATGGTCGATGACAAAGGCAAGATGCAGCCCTCCTCACCTTGCCACCACCATGGTGATTGCAAAAGTTGCAACGCCACTCCCGCTCCGTCGACCGTGCACTTGCCAACCGCGATGTCGTACACGTCTAACACCAAGGAAGCACAAGCAAAAACAAGATCTTCAAGATAGTGCCCCAAAGATGAGAAAACAACGCTGAAGATGATGTTGTCACTCCTTGCAGCGAAAATCTAGGCTTTTACCTAAAGACTTGATCTGGGAGTTGAGGGTGCGCAAATCTCATCACCCTGCCTCTAAGGAGGATAACGATGTCCACGTGCGCCGTCGCTGGCGGAAAGCACCAACCATGCTTTTGCCTAGAGCAGGCAAACCACCATTCCCACACCGTCGGCCAATGTAGGGAGGCGCACGTCCACTGGCCCCGCACACCCCCAACACAGTGACTGCCAAACCCCATGCGGTGCCACCTCCAACCTCATCTCCTGCTAATGCTGGCGAGATAGAACTGTCTAACCGACCAGATCTGGCACCCTTCCTTGCCGCACCACCATGCAGCCGTCGCCAGGCGAGAGAGCTGTCACCTTGTCCCGGGGACTCGCAAGATGGATACACCGGGTCAAAACCCGCGACACTCGCTACCCCACGGTGAACCCAGACCGGAGATCAGACTCTCCCGGGGCCGAGCCTCCTCCAATGCGAGGATGCATCGATACGCGAAGAAACACCCCCACCACCGTCTGTCGAGTAGGCTTAGTCCGTCAGCGTCCTCCGACGACCTTGAGGGAGGAAGAGGCAGTGAAGGGGACGACTGCGGCTAGGGTTCCGCCTGAGTCGCCGCGAAGAGCGACTCAGGCGTGGATGTGAGTTTTTTGCACTACCACGGGCCATATTGTTCTCCATGACTTTGTCTTCTTCATATGAACATATATATAATATTTAAAAAGCGCCGCTAGGTTTGAACCACTAGAGTCATCGTCTTTTCTCACCGGATCATGCCGTTGCGGAGGAGCACATCATAGCCTTAGCCAAAAGAAAAGTAGCATCCCAACAAGAATGGACGAAAAAAGTGAGGAAAACAGAGCAATTGGATGGTCAGATAGAAGGTTATTACCGGTATAACCGGAAACAGAAACTGAAGCCGTCAGCCGGTAAATTGGGCCGGCAGGGTCACTCCAGCAGGCCCAGAAAGGAAATCTTCGGGTCTTGAGAGGATATTTTTACAAACCTCCCGTCTTTCGCCCCTGATCCCGCATCCGGCATCTCCCACTTCTCCTCCGGCACCTGCCCCGGCTCCGCGGACGCCGTCCGCTGCCTACAACGTCTCCGGCGAGCTCCCCTGCCCCGCCAAGCAAGGATGGTAAGGGGATCAAAGATCTGTGTCTTCTCCGCGCAGCGGTCTGTGCGATTACCTCATTCTGCTCGCGCCTTGAGGATTTGCGCCGGGTTCTCATATTCCCCTTGTGGTACATGATATGCATGCATAAGCAACCGATTTCGATTGATACTGGGCGATGCGGGGTGGGGGTGTTTCGATCGAACCTACCGAAATCTGGCTTCCGGGACGGGGCATCAGTAGGGCGTTGATTTTGGAATTTTTTTGGCTGCGGTTTTCGGTGGTCGATCCGCGTGGCTCTGTGCTGTGATGATCTGCGAGTTTCGGTTAGGGCATATTTACCTTGGATAAAGATCATAGATTTTTATACTTCAGGTTAGTTTTCGGCGCAGATATGAATCAATAATCCTAAAATTATGGTGGATCTGTAGATGGTTTACTATTTTTAACGCACAGATTTTAGCCCTGGTTAGTGCACTAGTACCTGTACAATCTGTTTTCTTGCAAAGCTGGACATTGATACGTTGGCATGAATGTTGCCTAGTCCATTGGAATGTATGGTGAAGAGAACATGTGCGTTCTAACTAAATGCCCACTGAAATAACTCTTAAGATTATTTTCTTCACCCACCAATCTCCTTTTTTTCTCCTTTGGACCCAACGATGCTGATGATTTTGAAATTCGAACCGTACAAAGACTGAAAAATAAATGGCGATCTAACACATACTCCCCCAGTTCCTAAATATAAGTCTTTTTAGAGATTCCAATATGGACTACATACGGAGCAAAATAAGTGAATCTACACTCTAAAATACGTCTATACACATCCGTATGTAGTTCATATTGAAATTTCTAAAAGGACTTATATTTAGGAACGGAGGCAGTACTATTGACCATCTTTTTTCTGAGTATATTGCTTTCTCATCAGCCAGTCTTCTGCAAGTGCTTTCTCAGAACTCCCGCTTCTGTATGTAGTCTATTGAAAAACTAGTCCAGTATCGAGTCCTGTTATATTGACCATTAAGCTCAAGAAATAAGCATTATGGATTTTTAGCTTCAGCATTTCAGTACTACAATTATAACATGTATTTTACGTAATATGCTCATTGTAAGGATTGAGTTATTTTTTATTGGCTTTGTTGCTTACTGTTAGGAAGCGAAATAGAAGCTGGGGTTATTTTTCAGGTTGTTTAATAAGACTTTTTTTGTTAGTACCAATGCCTATGCAACCTGTTGAATATGAATCTTTGCCAGTCTGAAGGATAATGGTTCATCAACCTTTTAAATGCTAAACATCGTGTTTGTTAACTCTTGTTCTTGGACATGCCTGGGTACTTCGTGGCTCTTGATGCTTTTGCCTTGAGTCTACAGCTCATTGCTTTCTGAATGTCTCATGCTGTGCTGCAGTTGCGAATCTGCAATAAATTGATCTTGCTAATTGATGCCCTGCTTTGGTAACTACCATCTACTACCTCTGTTAGGGCTTTACTTGCTGTTGAGCTACCACCGTTTGATTTAGGGGAAGAGCTGTTTATGAGCATTTTAAGGTCGGTTGGAGCACAGACCCCAGTATAGAATACTTTTTTGATTATGTTGGTAAAGGTCCGGTCATCCGCTTCTGTGCTTGCACTTCTGTGTAACTAGGGGTGCAAGTAAAGCTCTTCAAGCAAGCCAGTAAACCAATTCTATATGCTTGGTCTGCTTGTCCAAAAGAGACTTAACTATTCTAGTTGCGTTACGAGTTCAGCAAAAATCCACAATAAGTAGCTTCCCCCCCTTCTGATGCTTGTTTTGCTTTTTACTTGTGAATGAATACGTTTTTTGAAAGAAGCAAGCATAAAAGGCTATCGACAAAAGTGGAGTTAGTTGGTCAGGCTGGCCAAGCCAGTGATGCTAATTTGTGGTAATAATGGTTTTCAACCGATATGGTGAAAATTGAATAGTTAAGTTAGAGAGAACCATAAATTCTATGATGTGTTATGATTTACGAATCATCATTTTCGGCAGAACAATTCCAAAATACCGATTAAGTAATTGATACCATTATTAATATTTATCATGGACGTGAGGAAAATTTAATTTCACGTGATTTAGGTGCGATCCTTGTCTTAACTGATGAATGCTAACTGCATGAGAATATATATTTTTGGTAACCAAATATTTTGTTTGTCTATATTGTGTTATCGAAGAATAAAATAGATATCTTATCTGAGGGATTTAAATTCGTTTGTGCTATCTTTGTCCATGGCATTTTGTTATGTCCTGTATACTATAAATTGGTTTCATTTCCTTCGCAGACTACTTCAAGGCGTCTTGCTGACAGGAAGAGTGCGAAGTTTCAGAAGAACATCACAAAGAGGGGCTCAGTGCCTGAAACTACTGTGAAGAAGGGGAATGACTATCCTGTTGGACCTATCGTGCTTGGATTCTTCATCTTTGTGGTCATAGGATCATGTGAGCTTCTTACGTAACCTTTTCTAATCTCCCTTCTGTTTGATCCTTTTAGGTATCCTTATGCTGCGTATTTTCTTTGTGCACAAATCTACCATATTCTACTCCCTCCGTTCCTAAATATAAGTCTTTGTAGAGATTTCATCATGGGCTACATACGGAGCAAAATGAGTGAATCTACACTCTAAAATGCATCTATATACATCCGTATGTGGTCCATAGTGGAATCTCTACAAAGACTTATATTTAGAAACGGAGGGAGTATGTCTCTATAGCTACTGTAAATAATGAGTTAACTTTGTGAGTTCTGACAGTTGAGCATGGACGACATGCTGGCTCTTTAAAAGAGTTACACCCTATTCAGTGAACCTTTTCTTCCTCCATCCATATTAACCCTGCGATTGGTTCTGGTAGACATACCATTGCTCGAAACATCTCTATAGTGGCAAAAGGGACCAGTCAGCACACTAGCCCAGTGTTCTCTGCCCCACTGCCAATCTAGGTCGGGGTTGTCAACCTCCAGTGAGTGACACAGTTGCTGTAGCTAAGCTGTGGTGTACTATATTAGCAAAACCTCCAGAGAAGATATCCGCTCTCAGCTATGAGCAGTTCAAGCTGGTAGAAACTGCTTGCTTGTCCACTTATTACACGATGCTTTCTGGCATTCAGTAAACCTCTGCTGCCACTTAAGTCATGCAGCCCTCTTGTCATCTCCACTCAGTCAACAACTCCCCCTGATTTCTTGAAGTTCCCGTCTTATTTGTTTTTAGAGCTGCAAAAATACACCATTCATCCCAGGCTGTCCTTTATAGAGTTAGTCTCTGACTTGCTCATTTTGGAGTTCGGGATGCAGAGGGACGGCCTGAAAAGTGAAATGCAAATGAATTCAGAGAAAAGTCTGCAGTGAAACTTCAAATGATTCAAGAAGGGGAATGACTATCCTGTTGGACCTACCTGGGATCAGTTGTTACCATCTCTAGGCTGGCAAAGTCATGACCCTCAGCATTTGTAGCTCTATAATGGACAATCTGTATTCGCTCAAGACATCAAGAAGCTTTCCAAGTGAGTTCTGCACCTACCTATGGTTGGTGTGTTCATAAGGGAGGACTAATTAGTCTTTCTAAGTCTTTTAAAAGGGTCCCCATTAGTGGCCTAATTCGCTTATCTGATTAAGGGTTGGTTGTAACTAAGCTCTAATTTGGTTATGGTCTAGCTTGGTTGAGGTTATGAAGCTCCGGCTTCAGCTTGAAGATGTCACGACCTAGGGTCGGACGGTGATCGACTGCGGCGAACAGAGGTAGAGAGGAGCAGAGAAGGGGACCGGGGCAGAGCTAGAAGACGATAAGGGTAGAATGAGAGGTTCAGAATGTTTTCATTTCACACTTGATGCCTATAGCTGACGCACCCTCTTGCTTATATATCGTAAGCCCATTACAAAGCCCAACGGCCCACACACACCCGCTACTCACAGGCCTATCCATTTGACGCTTTCAAATGTTCCCGCTCCTGTTCCGTGCCTTGCTAGTCCTCCACGCCTTGGCTGCACCGATCGCCAGCGCCTCACCACTTACAGTACCTTCCCCTGAAGAACCAGCTTGCCCCCAAGCTGGTGCGCTCGGGTACCGTGTCTTGAGCACCTCATAATCTTCCAGGTCGCTGAAGAAGCTGGAATTGTCACCCATTTCACCAGAACCTGTAAATGTGCTGCATTGCCCTTCTGGACTAGACGCCGATCGAGGATTTCTTCAGGTATTACCCCGGGAACAGATAAGTCCACAGGCACTGCCAAGGTGGGAAACACCGGAGTCTGATCCGGTACATGTCCCTTCAACTGGGATACATGGAAGACCGGGTGCACCTGACTCCCTCTTGGCAGATCCAAACTGTACGCCGCATTGCCAACTTTGTCCAGAATTTTGTATGGCCCGAAGTATTTGAGTGCTAACTTGTGACATGGACGATTGACCACAGTTGATTGAGCATATGGCTGCAGTCTCAAATATACCATTTCCCCAGGTGCAAACACCCGTTCAGAGTGCTTCTTATCAGCAAAGTGTTTGTATTTGCATTGGGCCCTTGTCAGATGATCTTTGAGAGCAGCCGTGTGTTCAGTGTGAGTGGCCAGCTAGGAGTTAACATCCTGATTGAGAGAAATAGGTTGCCCCAATAACTGACCCATATTTGGAACATGACCATACAGAGCTTGGTAGGGAGTACACCCCAGAGAGGAATGATATGTGGAGTTGTACCAGACTTCAGCTTGCGATAGCCAAGTTGCCCATTTTGTTGGAGAGTCATGAATTGCACAGCGAAGGTACATCTCCAGGCATTGATTTACTCGTTCCGTTTGGCCGTCCGTTTGAGGGTGATAGGCTGTACTCATTTGTAACTCTGTACCCCAAACTCTAGAGCTCTTTCCAAAAGGAACTAGTGAAAATCTTATCTCTGTCGGACACTATAGCAAGAGGGAGGCCGTGTAACCTGACAATGTTGTTCAAGAACACTTTGGCCACGGAAGCAGCAGCTGTGAATGGATGTTTTAAAGGCAGGAAATGGCTCACCTTAGTAAAATGATCTACCACCACAAGGATGACACTGTATCCTTCTGACTTGGGCAATCCTTCGATGAAATCCATACTAATCGCTTGCCAGGGACTGTCAGGCACAGGCAGAGGCTGCAGCATACCTGGTTTTTTGCACAGTTCATGTTTTGCCTGCTGACAAGTGGCACACTGTTTGACAAAATTTTCCACAGCAGCTTTCATCCCTTGCCAACTGAACAATTGCTTCACCCTGTGACATGGTGATATGTTGGTAGAATGCCAGAATGTCCACCTAAAGGGTTAGAGTGGAAAGCTTGGATTAACTTGGTCTGGAGACCAGTGTTAGCACCTACCCATATTTTATGATCCTGTTTGAGCAAACCATCGTGTAACTGAAAGCCAGGACAAGAATCTGGATCCACTGCTAGCTTTTGAAGCATTGTATTGGCAGAAGGATCCATAGAGTAAGAGTTGAGTATCTCCTGCACCCAGACAGGCTTACTGGTAGAGACATTTTACACAGAAAACAGATGGGCGACCCTAGATAACGCATCAGCTGCTGTATTTTCCACCCCTTTTCTGTACTGTATAGAGAACTGTAATCCCACTAGTTTAGTCATAGCTTCCCTCTGCAAATTTGAAGTCAAATTTTGATCTCCCAAGTGGCACAAGCTTTGATGGTCAGTTTTGATCACAAATGGAGCTCTAGATAGATAAGATCTCCATCTGTCAATTGCCATCATGATTGCCAGAAATTCCTTCTCATAGATGGATTTCTTCTGGTTAGTAATACCCAAAGCACTGTAGAAAGCAACAGGGTGTCCTTCATGAGATAACACAGCACCCACTCTAGTGTTGCAGGCATCTGTCTCAACCATGAAAGTTTTGTCAAAGTTATGCAGAGCTAAAACTGGTGTGCTGATCATGGCCTCCTTGAGCAATTGAAAGGCCTGTTGGGCTGCATCAGACCAAACAAATGCTTGTTTCTTCAGAAGAGCAGTGAGAGGTTTTGCCAACAAGCCATAATTCCTCACACACTTCCTGTAGTACCCTGTCAGTCCCAAAAAAAACCTTAATTCAGTGACATTGGTAGGTACAGGCCATTGTAACATTGCCTCAGTCTTGGCAGGATCTGTAGCTACTCCTTGATCAGAAATGATATGTCCCAAATATTCCAAAGAGTTCTGAGCAAAAACACATTTAGACTCCTTGACAAACAACTGGTTCTCTTTGAGTATATCAAACACAGATTGGAGATGTTCCAAATGATCCTCCAGTGTGAGACTAAACACTAGTATGTCATCCATAAATACCAGCACATATTTTCTGTTTGGCCCTGCAAACATGAGATTCATAACACATTGAAAAGTTCCTGGAGTAGTAGCTAACCCAAAGGGCATCACTCTAAACTGAAACTGTCCATGATGTGTTTTGAACTCATCTTTTTCTTTCGTTCGAATTTGATGATAGCCAGCCTTAAGGTCCAATTTAGAGAACCATTTACTACCTCCTAACTCATCCAGTATCTCATCAATAACTGGCATAGGAAACTTGTTTTTGACAGTCACAACATTCAGTCTTCTGTAATCTACACAGAACCTCCATTTGCCATCCTTCTTTTTCACAAGTAACACAGGAGCAGCAAATGGACCTCATACTAGGTGTGATCAAACCAGCATTTAACATCTCTTTCACCTGTCTTTCTATTTCATCTTTCTGTAATGGTGAATATTTGTAAGGTCTGCAATTTACAGGAACTGCATCAGATTAATGGTGTGGTCAAAAGCTCTGTGAGGAGGTAAAGAGTGAGGTTCCTGAAACACTTCCTTGTTTCTATCCAGCACTTGCTGTACAGCAGGGGGAACTTCAGGGAACTTCAGTGACAGGTGCCATAACTATACTGTTTAGCAAGGCAATAGCCCACACATCATTCCCTTTTTCCCACTTCAGCAGTTGTTCTGCAGATACCTCCTCAAGGTGATCTTGTTTCACTGGCAATCCACCATGCAACTTGATCGGCTGACCCTTATACTGAAATTGAATCCATTTATCAGCCCAATGACATTTCATAACACCCCATTGCTCTAGCCAGTCCATTCCTAAAATAATATCATGGCCTCCTAGTGGTAACACCTGCATGGAACTACAAAAAATGTGTCCCTGAATCCACCAGGTTAACTGAGGAACAACTTCAGTACAAGTGACTATATTCCCATTGGCCACCTTAACCGGTATTGGTTGAACTAACTTCTCTGCAGTGACAGAAATTTTGTCCAACAGTGACTGGTCCACAAAAGTGTGAGTGCTGCCTGAGTCCACTAGTATCAACACCACTTTGTTTCCTACTAGAGCTCTCAGTTGGATTGTCTTAGGATGTGATGCCCCGGACAGAGCAGTAGCTGAAATAGTGGCACACTCTTCTGGTCCTCCTGCTAGCAGTGCATCCAAGACAGCATCAGATATGATCTCATGTGGGTCAATCATTTCAGCAGCTTTTAATTGTGCACCTCCTGCCATTGGTTGGTTACACATATGTCCCGGTACAAACTTCTCTCCGCATTTGTAACACAGACCATTTGCCCAACGGTATTCCTTTAGTTGTTTCGCTTTCCACAGCTCCCCTGCCGCTAACCCAGAGCGTGTGTTTGCCTTGCCATAAGTAGCCTTGGGATAACTTGGTTTGCTGTTTTTCTGTTGTAGCAGCAAACCTTCCTTGACAGATGCATACTGCGCTGCCACTTGGAACAGTATAAGGTATCTGAAACTCCACCACTGATCTGAGCTCGTCCTTGAGACCCATGACAAACCTGGTCACCAGAAAGGTCTCACTGAGTGTAGGTTCATATAGCCTAATTTTATACACCAACTACAGAAACTGTTGTTTATACTCTATCAACTCTTTCATTTTCTGCCTGTATACATTCACATCAAATTCCAACAAAATTGCAGCACAGAACTGTTCCCAGGTGTGGAATCCCCTCGTCTGTTTAAACGCCTGATACCAATGAGCTGTGTTATCAGACAAATACAGAGATGTAGAAGTGACCTTGAAACTGTCGGGAATGCTATACAATCTGAAAAACGCCTCACACTTATCCAACCAGATCCTCACATCAGTGCCATCAAACCTTGGAAAATCCATTTTCGGCGTCCATTGCCTTTTGCCCGTGCTCTCATCACCGACAGGCAGTACAGGTTGCGGATGAACAGGCAGGGTGTCAGGTACCTAAACAGGATGCGGTGGGGGACGCCTGGTAAACCTCGGTCCTGCCCCAAGGATGCCATCTAACACTTCAAACGCAGTTGGAGACGAAGCCTCAGCCGTGCTGTGCTGCTTGTGCATGTGTGTGGCGTGAGCTTGACCCTGCTGCACCTGCCCAGTGTGTCACACGAGAGATCCACCTTGACTTGTACCTGGTCCAGACGCGTGGACTGCTCCGTCAGCTTGGCGTCGAGGGCCTCGAGCTGAGCACAGATCCCGTCGACGACGTCCAATTTGTTTTGTGCGGCGCGCAGCTCGGCGAACTCCTTCAGCATCCATTCCAGGAACGCCTCCATCTCGTCCGTGAGGAAGCCCGACTGCGGATTGGGCTTGGATGTCGTCGTGGTCGCGGATTTCCCCCAAATCAACCCACCTTAGGTCAGGGATTACGCAGACCAAACCCTAAGGTGATCCGCTACCGTCGCCTTGGATTTGCTGGGTACGAATCGGGGAAAAAAATTTGCGGCGCAGCAGCGAGTCACGGACAGGGCTCTCTGATACAAGACTGTCACGACCTAGGGTCGGACGGTGATCGACGGCGGCGAACAGAGGTAGAGAGGAGCAGAGAAGGGGACCGGGGTAGAGCTAGAAGATGATAAGGGTAGAATGAGAGGTTCAAAATGTTTTCATTTCAAACTTGATGCCTGTAGCTGACGCCCCCGCTTGCTTATATATCGCAAGCCCATTACAAAGCCCAACGGCCCACACACACCCGCTACTCGCAGGCCTATCCATTTGACGCTTTCAAATGCTCCGGCTCCTGTTCCGTGCCTTGCTGGTCCTCCATGCCTTGGCTGCACCGATAGCCAACGCCTTGAGAGTATGGATATCATTACCCTCCTTTGTTCATTTTTATCCTCGACGAAATAACGAGCCCAACTGCTTTGTTCATTTTTTATCCTCAACGAAACAATGAGCCCAACTCCTTTGTTCATTTCTTATCGTCGACAAAATTACGAGCCCAACTCGAAATCAAGTTTCGCCACCACATCTGCTCTGACGAGAAATCGCTTTAGGATCCACTGCGACTGTTACACTTAGACTCAGGAGGAGGTCAAGCCCCTTGAGTACTTGATTCGATTGGCCTCACCAAACCCGAATGTTAATTCGATATGACAAAGATCCTCTTTGTCATGAGAAACTTATCATTGCTCGATTACATGCACCCAGTGCAGGGTGAAATAACATGTATTTTGGTTTATCGTTGAAGCATTGAGTTTGCTCTTACTTTTGCCCTTGACACTAAGGAGGTGTTTGGTTCGCAGTTTTTTGTCCCGCATCTGATTACAATGCAACCTCTTACCGTTACTTGTGTTTGATTTTCTTTCTCTGTAAACAGATCCCATGTAAATGGATCCCAGCGCAGTTTTAGCCCCTGATCTCCAAGTCGCAGATATCTTCCTCCAGTCCCCACCCAAACATCCACCGAGTTGCCGCCAGCCCTGGTTTCCAAGGTCTCGATCTACCCCACTTGAGCATGGAGTTGCGGAGATATGCCAGCAGCAGCGGGCGGACGGTGGCCTTAGTTCTCCTTTTTCCCAGCCGTGCTTTTCCCCTGCGCCATGGCCGATGGGTTCATGTTTTCTTCCCTGCGCCATGGCTGACGGGTTCCAGTTTTCTTCCCAGCTTTCCCTCTTACCTTTACATCTGATCTGATAACCAAACAGATTCTGATTTTTACCCATACCGTTTACAGTAACGGTGTAAACCCATTACATTTTCTCCTCTCACAGGTTTCTCTCTCTGCGCCCTTATTTCCGTGGTCAGACCACCACCCCCATGGCAGCTCATCGCCCGCGTCCGGCGCTCTCCGCCTCACTGCGTCGGTTACCCTCAAGACCGCTTAGGTTTCCCACCCCGCCTCGCCCTACCAGATCTAGATCCGCATTTTTTCGACGCTGCTGCCACCGGCTGCTGTGGTCGTCCTTGTCCCGGAACTCCCAGGCGCTCCTAAAGCTTCATGCGGAAGCCTCCACCGGCTGCATTCAAGACGGCAATCAAGCTCAAATGGTTGAGACGATCACGCTCTGCATGCGGCATTGATGGGCGCGGCGCCCATCCTTCGCTGATGCTGCGTCTTGGCTCTCGGCTCTGCTCCCCGCCGAAGCCGGCATTTGTATCTGGCAGTTTCGCATCATTGCGTCCGCTCTTAATGTTCGCTGGGGTGTGCCTGCCGCCGAAGTCTGCCGTCGGCGCGGATCCACGGCTCAGTGTCTTGTTGGGTGAGGTCAAACCTCAGACAAGGAGAAATCCACCCCTCCCACCCATCGGCATTCAAGACGGAACCTGCGTCAAGGCCCACTACTCCTGCAACGGGGTGCCACCGCAGCTCGCATTCAAGGCAATGGAGGAGCGGCGCCGCCGCTTCCGGTGCAATACTAAAGGCCACATCGCCATCGACTGCAGGGACCCCATCCAGTGCAACCTCTGCTCCCGCAACGGGCACAAAGCGAGGAATTGTGAGCTGCGTTTTGCCCCTCCCGCTCTGCCCCGCCCGGCTGCTGCGGCTCCACCTCCACCTGCAACGGCACTGCACTTCGCCGCGCCTCCGCCACCTGCGATCCAAGCGCCGGCTCTGCTTCCCCCGGTGTCGTTGGCAAGCATGCCTCGCATGGGGGATCCAGAGACGCGGCCGGCCGAAGGCGTGGTGATCATGGCCACCACCTCCCTCGGCAAAGCGGTCGGCTTCTGATGAGCAATGCGGCCTTGGTGTGGCTTTGCGGTCGTCGCCAGCGTGTTTCTGCCGCTGCTATCGCAGATGCCATCCACTCCCACACCCGAATCAGCAAGG
Source organism: Aegilops speltoides (assembly GCA_021437245.1). NCBI lineage: Eukaryota > Viridiplantae > Streptophyta > Magnoliopsida > Poales > Poaceae > Aegilops > Aegilops speltoides. The sequence continues at coordinate 109,812,142 of CM038145.1, forward strand.
AGTTCTTCGACATCATCCCACACTACCCGTAAGACTTCTTCGTCACCTTCCGTCGCCAAAGACCACCGCGACGCCGCGGCTCGCAGCAAGTAAGTTCGCGTCGGCGAAGCCGACATCCGGTTCTCAATCGTCGTCGCCTCACAAGACGCCGACGCTGCCGAAGCCGCGCCACCACGCCCACTGCGCGGAGAACGTGCCCTCAACGCTGGATCGAGGAGGTCGTTGCAAAAGCCGATCGAGGTCTGCGGTGCCTCACTACTTCGACGCTGCCACAACTCAGAAGGCGGACGCGTCCTCCCTCAACATTTGGGCCTGGACGGCGAATCCTTCTGCCATCCCAAAGGTCATGTGGCTCACCATCATCGGCGGCTGCGCGTCCGGCGACAACATCGTCGTCTCCAGCTCGGGCCCCCTCCCTGGCTTCAGCGCCGGCGCCGGCAGCTCCTCGGCGGCACAGCAAGGAAGGAAGGGTCTCACCTACAGGGTCATCATCCACCTCGACATTCATGAAGACTTCACTCAAGGCGCGTCGACGTCACGTTTTCAGCACAAATTTGACTGGCAATATGGCGTGGTGGATGGCGAAGCTGCTGTCCGCGATCGAGGTCAGCCTGCGGTCGAGGCCGGACGCAAGGACGACAACGACAGGCGACGCCGCGACGATGATGACGAGAGGCGTCGCCGCGATAGAGGTGGCGGCGACGACAGGCGCGGCCGTGATTCCGAGCGTCAAAGATCCTGGGGCGACCGTTTTTTCCGCAGTCGTTCGCGTGCGGGCGGTGAGCGCTGGGAGCGCCGTGATGACCGTCGCCAGGAGGACCGGCGTGATCGCCGGCGTGAGGGGCAAGCCATGGTGGCAGGTGGGGGTGTCACGCCCACGGATGGCCATGCCGAGCGCACTCCTCTCGCCCGGCTACGTCGCGACCGGACTGGCGCCTTGGTGTGGCGCCAGATCCCGCGAATCATTGGGTGATATGGCACTGCTGATCATACCAGACCACTAAAGTCGCATGATGCCTCCGTTCGCGGTCTCCGGGCTTGGACAGGAGGCGTTCTCGGGACAGCCTGACGCCGCCGGGCTCGCCTAGCTCGGTCCTCCTGGCGGCTTCCAACTCCAAGGACAGGCGTGCGGTTTCGGTGGGCGCTCTTAGCACGCACCTGCAAGAGGCGCTGCTAATATGCTCCCCAGCTCGGCTGGTTCCGCCCATGCGGTTGCTTTCGCTTCCTCCTGGTCTCCAGTGCTCCCCAGCAACACCACTGATCTCCGGGGGAACACCGTTTTGCCCCCCTGATGCTGAGAACGAGGGTCGATCTCAACCTGATGGCTTGCAGCACCTTTTTCAGCCGCTGCAGGAGGCCTCCTGGAGGTACCGCTCCTTCGCCACGCAGATGCTTTGGCAAATCGTCGCAAAACCACGGGTGGCGTCTCCATCGGCTACACCTTACGCCGCCAAGTGCACGCCTCCGGCCTTTGGGAAGGCACGCTGCTCCGGTGGAAGCCGCCGCCCGTAAGATTGTTTGCCGTGGCTCGGCATAGTTCAAGATGGGGAAGACATCACGGGCCGCAATCTCCGCCCTCGAGCTCAAGTTCAAGGACCGGTTATCGATGAGGTGATAGGTGCCCTGCGTCAGATTTTCCAGCTTGATGATGCTTCTGCCATGGCGGCCGAGGAAGCCCTTCTTGCCCGTGGAGGATCTGCAGCGCTGGACATTGATGAGGAGCAACAAGACCAATGCCCAAGGCCCGGCTTTTGTAGTTCTCGCACTGGCTTCCCATGGTTGCCATGCTAGTTCCATTCTACAATGAGGGCTTCCCTACGTGGAGCATGTATCGTAGATTATCTTGTAGTTCTGTGTGTTGTGCCCCTGTTGGGCGTCTGCACTTACTTCCTGTGCTTATGCTACTCTGCCACTCCAACCTTGATGGTCATCTGGTTCTATCATGTTAGCACAACCAATCAACTTTACGTCGTGGAATGTCCGTGGTTTGAACTGTCCCGACGACGCCTACGCTTCATGAAACAATTGCAGCTACATCATGTCATATTGTATGCCTTCAGAGACTAAGCTTGACATGGTTGATCGGTTCCTTGCGGCCTTCCCGGGGTCATCGCCAGCGGCTTTGCCCGAGATCGTGACAGCACCAGAGGCGGCATACTCATGTTGTGGGGCGACAATGTTGTGGGGTCTCAATATTGTCGCCTCAATTCGCGCCTCGCCGATATAAAAATACACGCCAACGACATCTCCTTCAAGTCGACATCGCAGTATGGGCCAACCTCCTCCGGGAAGAATGATTTCTTCGCCGAAATGATCGCTCTAAAGCCGCCGCCAGGCACTAAGTGGTTGGCGCTTGGTGATTTCAACCAAATTTGTAAGGCCCGGGATAAGAACAAGCGTAATGTTAACTCTAGCCGATCAACCGTTTTGACAACGCCAACTCGTGTGAGCTTAGGGAGATCCACATGCGAATAGGCGCTTCACATGGAGTAATGAGCGCCAAAACCCGACGCTTTGCAAGTTAGACTCATACAGAACGATGAGTGGGATCTTTGTTTTGGCACCCATGTGCTACACGCCTGCCCTCGCCACTTTCGACCATCGCCGTTGCTCCCTTGTCGATGGCCGTGGCCCACGGCGACCACGCATTTTCAGATTCGAAAACTTTTGGACATCCATCCCCGGTTCCGGAGGTGGTCAAGAGTGCTTGGCGATTGATGTGGGACATTCGACCCTACCAGTCTTGTTCAATAAGCTACGGAGGACGGGCTCCGTTTGTCGATGCGAGCAAATCCCTTTTCTCCAAAGCCAAAATCCACCGCATGTCGCCTCTTGATTATTCTCAAACCGGATGTAGCGAAGAATCCGTGCTGCTCTCCGCCGGGAGCAAGACCTCCGTGCTGCACTCAAGAGGAGGGTGATCGGTTTGTTCGGTGCTCGAGCGCCCGAAAAAAGCAATGTGCACGATCACCACTGAAGGAGGCGATGCTAATACGGAATTTTTTCACTGCGGGTGAATGCTAGGGGCGAAAATCACATTCTGCGACTCAAGCACAACAACGGGTGGGCAACCGAGCATGAGCGCAAGGAGGAGATTATCTTTGATCACTTCTCCAAAGCCCTTGGGCGGGCGCCCGGAGAGAAAAAGACCTCAACCGACAACCTAAACTTTCCGGAGCCGGAGCTACAGGAGCTTGGTGCCCCATTCATCGAGGATGAGGTCAAATCAGCCATAAACGAGATGCCGAGCGGCAAGGCTCCCGGACCAGATGGTTTCACTGGAGCTTTTTTCAAAAGTTGTTGGGAGATCATCAAGGGGGATGTGATGCACGTAATTCACTCCTTTGGGAATTTGCAAACATCCAACTTACAATGGGCTAAATTCAGCAAATGTGGTTCTTCTCCCAAAGAAGGAGGCGGAGGGCATCGCCGACTACTGCATCGATTAGTTTGATTCATGCCATCGCGAAGATTATTGCCAAGATGCTTGCGATGAGGCTCACCCGCACATGAATAGACTTCGTTTCCAACGCTAGCAGTAGCTTTCATAAAAAGAGGAGCATTCATGATAACTTCATGTATGTGCGGAATATGGCTCGCCGTCTCAACCGAGGCAAAACACCATCCTTGTTGCTCAAGCTAGATATACGGAAAGCCTTTGATTCGTGCGTTGGGACTACATTCTTGATCTTCTGCAACGACGGGTTTTCCAAGCATTTTCCGGATTGATCGCTGCACTTCTTCGTGGGTGCCGGACAACCGATAAAGCACGCCAAGGCCTACGGCGGTGACCCGTATCCCCGCTACTATTTGTCCTCGCCATCGACCGCTTCAAAGAATCGCTAGATCCGCCACGACTAAAGGGCTATTGCACAAGATTAGGGTCGTGGCTCCTCCTTTCGTACCTCCCTTTACGCCGATGATGCGGCTGTTTTTGTTAAGCCAATAAAAGACGATGTAACCAACCTTGCCACCATTCCGCTTTGCTTTGGAGAGGTCACCGGTCTTTGCACTAATCTTCACAAAAGCTCAGTCGTCCCTATCCGCTGTCAGAACTTTGATCTTGACAAGATCCTCCAGGGGCTCCCGGCGACACGGGCTTCCTTCCCTGAAGTACTTGGGCCTTCATTTGTCGGGCCGGAGGCTCAAGCGTGTGACTTCAATACCTCGAAGATAAAGTGGCTGCCAAGCTTATTCCTTGGGAGGAAGATATATTGCTGCTCGGTCGTGGGGTCTTGGTAATGTCGGTCATGACCTCCTTGGTGGTCTACATCGCCACGCCCTCGCCATCCCTCCCCATTTTAAGCAACATCACCAGGTGGGCGTGCCTTCTTCCGGTCGGGTCTAGCAAAACGACCGTGCCAAATGTAAAGTCAATCGGAAAGCGTTTGTAGGCCTAAGGAGTGTGGCGGCCTTGGTGTGCTCAATCTTGCGAATTTTTGCCAAGCACTCAGACTCCGCTGGTTATGGCTCGAGTGGACGGACCCTTCTCGCTTGTGGGTTGGGCTTGGAAATCCATGTGACAAGGACGACAAGGCTTTTTTCTACGCCTCCACTACTATCATGATTGGTGATGGGGCGCGCGCCCCTTTGTGGGAGTCCCCATGGCTCAATGGGAGGAAACCAAAAGATATTGCCCCGCTGACTTTTGACGCCTCCAAGAGGAAAACCTGGAAGGTCAGGGAAGCATTATCGCAGAATGCCTGGATCACCAAGATCAATATGACGACAATATTCACACTCGACCACATTCGGCAATTCACGGATCTTTGGATCCTCCTTCGAGGAGTGCAGCTACAAGTGGGCGTGGAGGATACCATCTTGTGGAAACACACGCCCTCCGGGAGCTACTCGGCGTCTTGACTTATAATGTGCACTACTTGACATCACCCGCTCGCCATGTACAAGGTGGTCTCGACAGCCCGGGCCCCCGAAAGTAAAATTTCTCGCATGGCTTGCCATCCAAGACAAAGTTATGGACATCCGCTCGCTGCTGCGAGGGTGGCCAAACAATGGCCCGTGCACCTTCAGAGGCGTGAACAAGAGACCGTTGAGCACATTTTCTTTCAATGTAGATACACCTTGAGAGTTTGGGAGATGGTCAGAGCTTGGCTTCAACTCATTGATTTGGATACTTCAGGTTGGGCGGCTCACAGGAGCATCCATGAGTGGTGGTGTGAATCGGTTTCCGCCCACAAGGCTCACAAAAAGTGATGCCATCTATCTTCATGCTCGCTTCAAAGCAATTTGGGATGAGAGGAACGCACGGGTTTTTGAGGCGCTCCGCTCCAACGCTCACCACCCTCCAAGCAATCAAGCACGAGGCGATGCTATGGGCCCTGGCAGGGGCAAAACATTTGGGTTGTCTGATGCCGGGAGAGTAACGGCTTGTACTTTCTTTCTTTTCGGCCTTTTGGCCGGTGCCTGAAAACCCTGTTAAACCTCCTTATTTAATGAATGGGGCAAATCTTTTGCCTCCGTTTCAAAAAAAAAAAAACGTTACCAGTCTGGAACCAAACACCTCCTAAGAGCTCCTAAAGTTACACCTTCTATCCCAGGTTGTAGAGATTCTGTCTCAGGATCTCATTGCAACCCATGCCGTGTAGGAAAAAGCAGTAATAGTATCTTCAACATATTTCACTATGTATTTTGGGGTGCTTTCTGATTATCTGATTTTTATATAACTTTTGAGCATATATTACCAAGGGAAATGGAAACTGCACCTGATTTACCTTTTCAGCATCGTGCCTTTCTTTAGTAAGATGAGAAGCTAATGATCTAAATAAACAATAGGAAATCTGACTCCCTGCACATTTGGTTCTTTGCAGCCTTGTTTCAGATTATCAGGACGGCTACTAGTGGTGGGATGGCTTAATATCGAGCTAAAAACAAGACTATCATGATCAGAGATTTATTATCCATGTGTTTGGGAGGCAATATCATATCTGTACCCTGTAGCAAACTTGCCCCTGATGATGTTATGTAGAGATTTAAATCTTGTGCAGTCAGTGTTTACCTCCTGTTACTAAGAACCTAGTCTAAACTAGAAACAAAATGGTGCAAGTTGAAACTTTAAAATTATATAAAACTTCAAATATGCAAGTTAATATTTTTTTTTTCTTTCTCCGTGATGACACTTAGACAATGTTTAGAATATCGGTAACTGGTACCATATCGGTTGGGTGTTGAGTAGAGATTAATCGGTGAATCGGCCATTTAACTGAATTTATCGGTAACCCATTTATGAAAGGTTAACTAGGGTCATATATGTATGTCCTAGGCTATATAGCAGCATGTAATGTACTAAGTGTCTAGATGTGCAAGCAACAAACAAAATTGTTGCATTGATGTCCTGATGATGATGCAGCAGATCTGGAAGGCCATAAACCTACACATTGAAAAGCAGGTACGAAGGGGCCGGTTTTTCGGTTGGAAAATGACTAGCAGTTAATTGGCCTAGCCAAAAATTCGGCCTGACAATGGATAATCGGGCTTGTTAGACAAATTGACTGTACATACCAGTTAATGACTCGAATAACATGTTCTCATATAGGGAAGTGTCCGAATAGCAGTTAATTGATCGTGTTTAACATATACCTTGAGGATTCATAAGGCGCCTTTATTTTATTAGCGTCTATACCTCCCCAATCCAAGCTCATGACTCTACTCTAGTGTCAGCGTGCTTTGACGTTGCTGCACACATCCTTCCCTCCATGTTCGTCCTAGTTCCTATCGCACCTCATGACCTCAATCATGACTTGTAGCATCTGGCACATGAGACAAGTATCTCTAAGAAACTACGCAAAATACTCTGAGAGAAGAGAGCCCACCTCATAAAAGGGAGTCCTTTTTTTTAAGGGTAAATCAAACTTTTATATATATCTGAAGAAACGTTCGGAGTTTCTTCCGCGACTTAATGCAGGATACTCTGTTAGGCCATATGGCCACACCTTACACCGTTCGTCATCAACACCTACTTTAGCCAATACATGCGCAACTCGATTAGCCGTTCTCCTCGTCCAGGTGATCTTCACATCTTGCCCATCTTGAAGTAACGTCTCGATCTCGTGTAATACTAGGCCGACGGCTGATAAATTCTTTTCCCGTTCCTTGCCTCATTTCTTGCCAACCCAAGTCCATACAAACTCTGAACCATAATGGATTTCTCCTCATAGGATCTTTCAAAAAAAAAAAAAAAGATTTCTCCTCATTTCTGGCTTCAGCAAACCACTCCAGCAGCCACCCTGATAGTGCACTTTGGGAGCATATGTTAACCGGAGGGACCGCCACCGGATCCCCCGCCGCCCTCTCTGAGTGCATGATCTAATCTGTGATGGATGGATTCTTCACAAGCCACACAAAAAGCACCTTCTTTTATACTTCGTCGGTGTAGCTCACTCCCGGGAGATAGTGTGCATTTATTTTGTTCCAGATCGTACGTGAGCCCCCCCCACCTCCCCTCCCCTCCCCATCGCCTAGCTTCCCAGCTGCCGCCGCTCGCTAGGCCCCCTCCGCCCCCTTCCCCCGCATCGCCACCACCGGAGGCCCGGCCGACGAAGCCGCGCTGGACCCCAGGAAGGTGGCGGCGGGGCGGATCTACCTCCTCGCGCCCCTGACCCTCCCCACCCTACCACCTTGCACCTCGCCCCCACGATGGCTGCCACCTGCTGGCCCGGCGATGCCGGCTCCGGTCCTCCAACAGCCTGCCTCGCGTGGCTCCGGCCAGCCTCGCCCACCACCTTTGGACGCCCCAACTTGCCCGCTCGCCTTGCCCTCCCCGCCCCGCATCCCCGCGCCCCTGAGATCCTGTCTGGTGCCTCTCGGGTGTCCTCCGGCTGCTGCATGGACTTGCGGGCGGCGGATCCGGCGCTCCTGGCCGTTGCCATGGGTGCCCCTTGTAGCCTCCCCCTTTCCCCCGGTGGCGCGACCCAGCCCAGCTAGTTGTGCTGCCGGCCATGGGCGGGGCGTGGGACCTGCTTGTGGAGACGGCGGAGTTCGCGGCCTGCCTTTCTTACAGGCGGGCCCCCTCGTCTCCGGCGGCCCTCCCTCCCCTCGAGCCATGGTGACAGCTCTCGCGTGGAGGCAGTGATGCTTCTGTGGTGTGGCAGACACGAGGCTCCTCGTGGTGGATCATTGCTGGCGCTGTTCCGGCCCCTGCGGCCTCAGGCCCGTGTCTCTTCGGTGTCCCGCGCTGTCGGCGTCCTGCTGGGCAGCCCCGGCCTCGGCGACCGTGTAGCTGCGTCCCTCCAGCTTACTTGGCTTGTCGAAGTCCCGATAGCTAAGGCTACGACAACATCGATCTGTGTCCCTCCAGCCCTTGCTTGCCGGCGTTGCTTGACGCCGCCGCCCCAGACCCACCGCGTGGTTCGCTTCATCGCCTGTCCCGCCCCGTATGCCTCAAAGACTCCTTCTTTTGCCAGATCCAGTGCTTGTGGGTCCGGGGGCAGTGCCACCCTTCGACGACGAGTGCAGCCCCGCCAACCCTCTCCCAACATGGTGGTTCCGACCAACTTTGGCTTCCTCATCTTTGATTCCAGACTCGGCGGCTATGGGATTGCTCAGCTTCAGGCCAGGGAGAGATCCCTGCTTGGCTTGCCGATGCTGACAGCGGCGGCACCCGTGAGTGTCGTTTTCTTCTTGGAGACGTTGCCAAGGCCTTCAGCTGCGCCCCTCTTCGATCTCAGGGGAAACCCCAGGTCGGGCTCCATCGGACCGGATAGCGAAGACGTCTTGATGTCGTCTTCCTTCTTGAAGGCGCTATCTTGCAAGCTCGTGGTGTCCCCGGTTTTGGCTCGTACGATGTTGGAATTCTTGTTGGTTCGGCATTGTCGTTCTTGGTTCGGGTCTGGTAGGTCTAGCTGTGATGTTTCCTTTGTTTGGGCCGAGCATCCCCTTCTCTCTGCTTCGGGCATCATGTTCACGCCTGTCTGAGTCCGTGTCATGTGTTGTACCCCCGTTGTACTCATTCTACTCTTTTTATCAATGAAATGATACACAAGCTTTGCGTATTCCCTCCAAAAAAAGGTGTAGCTCATTTCCAATGACAAGGCCATTCTTCATGAGCCTCCATACATGGATTTTTGCCTTGTTTGGAGCACATGAGGCCCATAGTGAAAGCCATCCCTTGTGCGCTATCACTGATGATGAAGGTTCCGGCCGTCCGGACCTTGTTTTGTTCATGCTCATGTTCAGGTGATAAGCGGATCCTACTGCGAACTGACCATTCCTAGTAAAGTTCCAAGCCATGTACAAAGGGTGGCCCTGGAGGCACATACTGAGCCTGCTGACGCGCGGAGAAGGAATGTCTTTCGGCTAGAAGATGGTCGAGGGCAAGAGGAGGTTGCTACGAATATGGATGATAGGTGCCGCAGGTAAAAAAAAAAGGTAGGTGCTACCAAAATATCGCCATGTGAACAAGGACCCAAAAGGAAATGTCCACACCCCAACGGGGGAACAAAGTATCTCCATGTGAAGGAACCCCACGCATAGCAATTCACCACCCTCAGCATAAGGCACACGCAGGTGCACACAATACATGCTACTGTTAAACTGAATCAAGCATTGGTCTCCTCTTCAGCATCTTCCGCCATTGCATGGATGGTGGCAAGGGACATTGCCTAAAAAAAGGCAAGACAGGTAAAGGAAGTGAAAAAACAGATTTCTCTACTTTACCGTGCGATTCGTAGGGGCTATTCATAGGAGTTGAGATGCGATATCCCGGCAAAAATCGGTAAACTAAGCTAATCCAAGCTCCTTGGACGCGCGCGCTCTGTCCCCATGGACGAGACCGGCTCATCCCCCCCGCTGCACGTCGTTATCTGCCCGTGGCTCGCCTTCGGCCACCTGCTCCCCTGCCTTGACCTCGCCGAGCGCCTGGCGTCGCGGGGCCACCGTGTGTCGCTCGTCTCTGCGCCGCGAAACATCGCGCGGCTCCCGCCTGTGCGCCCAGCTGTGGCGCCGTTCGTCGGCCTCGTGGCACTGCCATTCCCGCGCGTGGCCGGGCTCCCCGACGGCGCCGAGTCCACCAACGACGTCCCCTTCGACAAGTTCGAGCTCCATCGCAAGGCAGCCGACGGCCTCACCGCGCCCTTCTCCGACTACTTGGAGTCCCTATGCGCCGAGCCCGGCGGAAGGAAGCCCGATTGGATCATCGTGGACTACTTCAACGACTGGGCGGCCGCCGCCGCCATCCAACACAAGGTTCCATGTGCGATGCTTGCCCTACTCGCTGCGACTGTGGTCGCCACCTTGGACATTCTACTGTCCGAGCGCACCGCGTCCCGATCGGCAGGAGCGCCAAGGTTCGCGACGGAGAAGACGGGGCTAATGGCTCTACAATGCAAATGGGGGATGTCCATCGCCGAGCAGGTCTCCTCGACGCTCCAGAGGTGCAAACTCGTTGCCATGCGGAGCTGCAATGAGTGGGAGCCCGAGAGCGTCGTTCATGCCGCGACGTTCGGCGGCAAGCCGGTTGTCCCCTTCGGCCTCCTGCCGCCGTCGCCTGACGGAGGTCGCCGCGGCGACAGCGGCAAGGACGATACGGCCGTGCGATGGCTCGATGCGCAGCCGGCCAAGTCGGTCGTGTACGTCGCGCTCGGAAGCGAGGTGCCGCTGCTCCCGGAGGAGGTGCGCGAGCTCGCCCTCGGGCTTCAGCTCGCCGGGACGCGCTTCCTCTGGGCTCTGAGGAAGCCACCGGCCGTCGACGCCGACGTGCTCCTCCCTCAGGGGTTCGAGGAGTGCACGCGCGGCCGTGGCCTCGTGATAACGGGCTGGGTTCCTCAGCTCGGGATACTGGCGCACGACGCCGTGGCTGCGTTCCTGACGCACTGCGGCTTGAGCTCCACCATCGAGGGGCTCCTGTTCGGGCGTCCTCTCATCATGCTGCCCATCATGGGGGACCAAGTGCCGAATGCAAGGCTGATGGAGAGTAGGAAGGTCGGCGTGCTGGTGCCGAGAAACGAGAACGACTGTTCGTTCGACCGAGAAGGCGTCGCGACGGCGATTCGGGCTGTGGCGGTAGAGGAGGAAGGTAGGAGAGTGTTTACAGCCAACGCCAAGAAGCTGCAAGAGATCGTGTCGGACACGGAGTGCCATGAGAGGTATATTGACCGCTTTATTCAGCAGCTTAGATGTTACAAGTAGTGAAGGGAAGCGTACGTCTTGATGTTACCTGGAGTCCTGGACTTAGAACATGCAGTAGAACAAGCTTCTGTATATTGGAATTTTTCTCAAACACGCACGAGTCATTCATTAAAGGAGGGGAAAGAATCCCAAAAACTCCACATTGTTACAGATTTTTTTTTTGAGCATCAGTACAGACGTAAGCGCTCATATACACGCGCATACACTCACCCCTATGAACGCATACACGCACGCCCTACCCCTATGAGCACCTCCGAGAGAATGAGCCGGCATATCATCTTGAAATTTACGAAGTCACCATAGGCGCCTCGTCGTCGACGGGAACGTCTCCTCCCACTGAAAGCGTATCGCCGGAAATCCTGAAATAAATTCAGGAATAATGCGAGTCTTTGCCCACCACCACAGTCGACAAGTAAACAGACTACTCGCTATCTACCCGCACTGGAGCTGCTCCACCGAAGCCTTCTCCACCACTCGTGAATATTCCTGCCAATCTCCATAGCTTGCCCTCCTCTTCAATTTGTTGTGTGATCCGCTGGAAGGATGGAGATGCTGAAGACGATATCATTCCGATGCTTCCAGAGCATCCACATACCTAGCAGTCACATTGCTCTGGTAGATCGTCGACCATCACTCCTTTCATCCTGCCTGATGCACCACTCGCCCAAGGTTTCGTTATCCCTAGTCTCAAACTTCGGCCTCCTGATAGCTACACTGAACCAATGCCAAACTTGCTTCGTGAAAGCGCACCAATGCCAAACTTGCTTCGTGAAAGCGCAGTTAATCAGCAGGTGGCTCATGGTCACCTCATGTTGATCACATAACGGGCAGGCATCCTGATGTGGCAGCCCTCTAATCTGTCCGAAGCCCAGCACCGGTCCTTAATGGCAAGCCATGCAAAGAAGCGACATTGCATGGGCGCTCGTGATTTCCATGTGAATTGTGCTGTGGATGACACCTCTAGTCCCATGAACTTGGCCGCATAACTAGAGTGCGCCGAAAACTGGCCCTCTTTTTCCCATGACCAAGTTAACACATCCTCCACATTGTCATTCAGCTTCACCGCCACGATTCTCGGCCATAGGTGTAGGAACTCAGCAAGTGCTCTTTGTTGTAGATCCGGGCCAATGTCCCCACACCACGTGTTGTTTTGAATTGCATCCGCAATATATCTTGTTCTCCGAATTTGCCTCGAGACTGTCGGACCCGTGGGACCGGGGGTACCTAGACCCGCCTGCCTTTCGCCCAGGACGCGACGGGTGTCGAGGGCCCAGCGGATGGCCCACTAGCAAGCTTCACGAGCAAGACTCCTCGCGAGGCCCTTGCCTCACGAGTCCCACGTCAGCAGGCGTCCCAAGCGGACCGAAGGCGCCACCAGGAGCCTCGCGAGGCCCTCTTGTGAGGCGGCCTCCCGAGGCCCCCTCTCGGAGGCGAACAAGTCAGGGGCTGCCCAGCTCGGATGCGCGGCCCTGAGTCTTCACGTGGGTGACGCGCGCGGCGACGAACAATGCCAGAGGCCGTGCCAGCAGGCGCGGATGAGGAGGCTTTCCTCTTTTGTGCTAAGGGAGCAGGGCCAGCACACTGGTTCCCAAAGCAACCCCCAAGGTTGCCTGATCGGTGCAAGAAGACCAAGATGACGAGCGCGCAGGACGGAGGTCATCACCGAGCCCACCAACGCGTCATGGATGGTGGCTTTATAGGCAAAGACCACCTTTTTTCAGGATAGACTGCGCCCCCGCCCCCTTTCAAAACGGCTATTGTGTGGCAACCCTTCCCGCCAATGTTTTCGGGGAAGAGGCCCAAAGGCGGATATAAAAGGAGGGCAGGCTGCCGCCGTAGAGGAGATCGGCAACTTGAGCCTCCACCCTTGTATTCTCGCTCCCAGGCACCAGTCCAATAAAAAACCGAGCAGGAGTAGGGTTTTACACCGCAAGGTGGCCCGAACCTGGGTAACGATTGTGTCACCGGCCCGCTCGCGCTCGCTGTAGCCTCGCCGTGGTTCGCAGCAGGAAAGAGTAGGGCGGTAGGAACGAGCGCACCCAAAAGTTCGAACCTTTGGGTCCCCGGAGCCCCGATTCTGACATTTGGTGCTCCAGGTAGGAGTGCGCCGCCATTCTTCTGCTCCGCTTCGCTTGCTGCTCCGCCAAGCTCCATGGCTGATGCTCGTCGCGAGCGTGCCGAACGCGGGCGGGTCGCGTCGCCCATACGGAGCCTGTGGGCCGCGACTGTCGCTGCCCCGCCGAGGCCGCGGCTGCCGCCACCAACGACCTTGATACCCACGAGCAGCAGGACTCCTCCATGTACACCTCTGTGCAGCCGGATGGCCGCACCGTTACGACCTCTTCCTCCCTCGACCACCGTGGGCCGCCGAATGCGCAGGCTGCGCTGCTCATGGGGCACGAACTACTCCGCTACCGCCCGGCCGACGCCAGCTACGACGCCTGGCTTGGTGCTATGTCTTGAGCTTGCGTTGGTTTTCCTTGAAGAGGAAAGGGTGATGCATCAATAGTAGCGTAAGTATTTCCCTCAGTTTTTGAGAACCAAGGTATCAATCCAAAGAGGAGGCTCCTCGAAGTCCCACGCACCTACACAAACAAACAAGAACTCGCAACCAACGCAATAAAGGGGTTGTCAATCCCTTCACGGCCACTTGCAAAAGTGAGATCTGATAGAGATAATATGAGAAGATAAATATATTTTTGGTATTTTATGATATAGATTGGAAAAGTAAAGATGCAAATAAAAGTAGATTGAAAGCTTATAAGATAAGAGATAGACCCGGGGGCCATAGGTTTCACTAGTGGCTTCTCTCAAGATAGCATAAGTATTATGGTGGGTGAACAAATTACTGTCGAGCAATTGATAGAAAAGCGAATAATTATGAGATTATCTAGGCATGATCATGTATATAGGCATCACGTCCGTGACAAGTAGACCGACTCCTGCCTGCATCTACTACTATTACTCCACACATCGACCGCTATCCAGCATGCATCTAGAGTATTAAGTTCATAAAGAATAGAGTAACGCATTAAGAAAGATGACATGATGTAGAGGGATAAAGTCATGAAATATGATATAAACCCCATCTTTTTATCCTCGATGGCAACAATACAATCGTGCCTTCTGCCCCTAACATCACCGGGAAAGGACACCGCAAGATTGAACCCAAAGCTAAGCACTTCTTCCATTGCAAGAAAGATCAATCTAGTAGGCCAAACCAAACTGATAATTCGAAGAGACTTGCAAAGATAACGTAATCACACATAAAAGAATTCAGAGGAGATTCAAATATTTCTCATAGATAAACTTGATCATAAACCCACAATTCATCGGATCTCGACAAACACACCGCAAAAAGAGTTACATCAAATAGATCTCCAAGAAGATCGAGTTGAACTTTGTATTGAGATTCAAAGAGAGAGAAGAAGCCATCTAGCTAATAACTATGGACCCGAAGGTCTGTGGTAAACTAATCACAACTCATCGGAGAGGCCTTGGAGATGATGTAGAGGCCCTCCATGGTCGATTCCCCCTCCGGCGGAGCGCCGACGAAGGCTCCAAGATGGGATCTCACGGATACAGAAGGTTATGGCGGTGGAAATAGTTTTTCGTGGTCGCTTCTGATGTTTTCGGGGTACATGGGTATATGTAGGAGGAAGAAGTAGGTCGGTGGACGCTCGAGGGGCCCACGAGGGTGGGGGCGCGCCGGGCACCCTCGTGGCCGCCTCCCTTGTTTCTTAACTTCCACTCCAAGTCCTCTGGATCACGTTTGTTCCAAAAAGATCGCTCCCGAAGGTTTCATTCCGTTTGGACTCCGTTTGATATTCCTTTTCTTCGAAACACTAAAATAGGCAAAAAAACAGCAATTCAGGCTGGGCCTCCGGTTAGTAGGTTAGTCCCCAGAATGATATAAAAGTGTAAAGTAAAGCCCATAAACATCCAAAACGGGTAATATAATAGAATGGAACAATAAAAAATTATAGATACGTTAGAGACATATTACTTGGCCACATCACTGAGCTCGTCAATGCCGCCGGAGACGCCCCGGCGCCCTCTCACTCTCCCCGCTCTCCACCGTCTCATGCTTGGGACGTGGCATGGCGCGCCTCTGCCATCTCCCCTACGCAGCGACCTCGGCGAGCCCCGCCATGACGCGCATCCACATGACGTGTCCCATGGAGTGCCCCTGCCGGCACGAGACGAGGCCAGCTGCCAGATCATTCATCACGCGTCGCCCGATGCGGCGTGCTCCTCGGGCAGCAACGCCAGCACCAGGCGGCGGCCGGGCGCCAGAACCGCGCTGCCCTCGCAGGTGGAGTCCCTTCAAGCAGCGTGGTTTGCCGGGCCTTCACCCGCGAGCCGTGTCGGGTGGTTTGGCCCACCAAGTTCAAGCCAGAGCTGCCCCCACACTACGACGGCATTCCCAACCCCACGGAGTTCCTTCAGCTCTATGCACTGAGCATCGAGGCGGCAAATGGCGATGACAAGGTCATGGCGATCTGGTTCCCCATGGCCCTCAAGGATGGCATGCACTCCTGGCTCATGAACCTGCCTGAGGTGTCGATCTCCTTGTGGAGCGAGCTCTGCGACTAGTTCATCGCTAACTTCAAGGGCACACATGAACGCCTCTCACCATCAACGACTTGTGCCACATGCTGCAGCTCCTCGGCGAGACCCTTCGCAAATACATCCAGTGATTCAGCCAGGTGCACCAGAAGATCCCGCGTGCCTCTGACACGGCCATCATCTCTGCGTTCTCCACCGGCGTCACGGATGTCAGGATGCGCGAGAAGCTCGCCATCAATGATGAGCTGGACTCGGTATTGGAGCCAATTGACCTCATGACAAGTGCGCCAAGGATGAAGAGGGGCGCCTCTTCGTCCACAATGACCCGACATCGCGCCAGACGACAACAAGGCCAAGGGCAAGGACGTCAAGTGCAAGCGCGGCCATGATCGCGACCAGCCCGAGAAGGACAATCGCCCGTTCTATGTGTACCACAACGTGCGCACCCACAACAGCGAAGACTGTCAGGTGCTCAAGTCGCTCCACGACAAGTGCTTGGGCCGCCGAGGAGACCGCAATGACCGTGCCGCCGCCCGTGGAGGAGGCCGTAGCGGCGGCCGATGGGACAACCGCAACGGCAACCCCCTCCAGGGCTGGCGCAATCAGCCTCGTGAGGGTGCTTGGTGTGATCAGCCTTGCGAGGCATGTCCTCAGGACAACTCCGCCCTTCCGCCGCTGCCGCCACCGCTAGAAGGAATGACATCGACTAGCATGACGAGGGGGCTGGGGGCTATCAAGAGCCTCACGCGATAGCCTGCATCCTCGGGGAAGCCCAGGCTCCCGTGTCCAATCACCGCTTCAAGCAATTCTCTCTGAGGTGAACGCCACCCTCCCGAGGCTTGAAACTGTGCGGCCCCTCAAGTGGCCGCAGTACGCCATCACCTTCGACTCCAAGGACCACCTCAAGTCCATGGTCACAGCAGGTGCGCTTCCCATGCTATGCACCCCCACCATCAGCAACCTCGTGGTCACCAAGACCCTCATCGATGGGGGCGCCAGCCTCAACGTGATCTCCATCAAGACCTTCAATACACTCCAAGTGCCCTACGACCAACTGATGCCGACCAGGCCCTTCGTTGGGGTGACAGATGGGTCTACCACCCCCTGGGCAAGTGCGCCTCCCTGTCACCTTCGGCACCCGCGACAACTACCACACTGAGCTCACCGACTTCGGCGTGGCGCACATCGGCCTCCGTACAACGCCATCCTGGGATACCCGGCACTCACCAAATTCATGGCGGCGACCCACCACGGCTACAACGTCCTCAACATGCATGGCTACAGCGGCATCATCACCATCGCCTGTGACAAGAAGGGCGCGGTATGCTCCCTCGACCACGCCTACAGGGCCATCGTGGCCACACATTCGGATGACGAGGACTCCGCCAGGCCCCCCGAGGCCGCTCCCGCGCAGAAGAAGCAACTGCTCCCCCAAGACCACACCAAGACAAAGAAGGTGGCGGTTGATGGTGGTGGCTCAGGCCCTGCCTTCGCTATCGGCGCCTGCCTTCCTCCTGCATAGGAAGGCACGCTCGTCACCTTTGGGCAAATTCAGATGTCTCATCCTGGAAAGTATCTGACTTGTCTGGTGTGTCGAGGGTCACGAGGCCGCCTCGGGAGGCCTACCTCGCGAGGCCGCCTCAGGAGGCCTACCTCGTGAGAAGGCCCTTTTGGGGCCATGCATGTCTCCAGGTCTAGCGCGGCACAACTTGAGACGAAAGAGGGTGTTCCGATGCAAAACAAATGGAACATCCAACCTCTTCGCAAGTTCTATTCGTGAGCCCACAGATACGAGTGAAATGGAGCTGTACATGCTTCGGAGCTCTCACTACCTGTGCTACGATCAGCACGTGAGAGCTCCCTCTCACTCTCGTGGAAGCCCCATGCTCAACGTTGGCGGACTACGTATGGAGCTGTAGATGCTCCGGAGCTCTCTTTACCAGTGCTGCTACGAGGCACGTGAGAGCTCCCTCCCACTCTCGTGGAAGCCCCTTGCCCCATGCTAGTGGACCACTTACCTCAGGGTGCCCCATGGGCTGCACCAACCTCAAGCTGATCCATGCCAGACGCGGCAGCCGCATCCCTTGCTTTAGTAAAGCTTTGTTTTCCCATTCATGGTGTGTTCCATTGTAATTTTACCCCACGAGCCACGCGCGCTCGCGACCTCCCTCTTGAGCCTCACGCGAGCGGGGGCTGGACATGGTGCCTGTGCTCAGGTCAGTCCCAGCAACACTAAAAAACCCAAGTAACCAGGCTTTGGCTTGTGGGCCAGCTCCCGTGCACGCCACCCCACCAAGGTCCTTGGTGTCTTATCTCCTCGCAAAACGCTCATGAGCGAGCCAACGAGCGTGCGCTGCTCCCTTGCGGTGCAACCTTCTTGGTGCAGTTGCCTAGTGGGCTAGCCCAAGGCTGTTGGGGAACGTAGTAATTTCAAAAATTTTCCTACGCACACGCAAGATCATGGTGATGCATAGCAACGAGAGGGGAGAGTGTTGTCTACATACCCTTGTAGACCGAAGCGGAAGCGATCACAACGTAGAGGAAGTAGTCGTACATTCTCCTTGCGATCCAACCGATCCCAGCGCCGTTACTCGGCGCCTCAGAGTTCTTGACACACGACAGCTCGGTGACGCCCTCGGCTCCAATCCAAAGAGAGCTGGGAGGGAGAGTTCCGTCAAGACGACGGCGTGGGACGATCTTGATGTTCTATCACGCAGGGCTTCGCCTAAGCACCGCTACGATATGACCGAGGTGGATTATGGTGGAGGGGGCACCGCACACGGCTAAGGAACGATCTCAAGGATCAACTTGTGTGTTCTAGGGTGCCCCCGCCTCGTGATATAAAGGAGGGAGGGGAGGGCGGCCGCCCTAGGAGGCGCGCCAAGGGGGGGAGTCCTCCTCCTGTGGGAGTAGGACTCCCTTTCCTAGTCCAACTAGGAAGGAGGAAGGGGAAGGAAGGAGAGGGAGAGAGAGAGGAAGGGGGCCGCCCCTCCTTGTCCTATTTGGACTCCCCAGGGGGGGGCTCCACCACCTGGTGCGGCCCTCTCTCTCCCTCTTGGCCCACTAAGGCCCATAACTTCCTCGGGGTTCCGTAACCCCTCCCAACTCCGGTTTCTCCGAAACTTCCGAACCTTTCGTGTCCGAATATAGCCGTCAATATATCAATCTTTATGTCTCGACCATTTCGAGACTCCTCGTCATGTCCGTGATCACATCCGGACTCGAACTCCTTCGTACATCAAAATACATAAACTCATAATATAACCGCCATCGAAACCTTAAGCGTCACGGACCCTACGGTTCGAGAATAATGTAGACATGACCGAGACACGCCTCGGTCAATAACCAATAGCGGGACCTGGATGCCCATATTGGTTCCTACATATTCTACGAAGATCTTTATCGGTCAGACCGCATAACAACATACATTGTTCCCTTTGTCATCGGTATGTTACTTGCCCGAGATTCGATCGTCGGTATCCAATACCTAGTTCAATCTCGTTACCGGCAAGTCTCTTTACTCGTTCCGTAATACATCATCTTACAGCTAACTCATTAGTTGTAATGCTTGCAAGGCTTAAGTGATGTGCATTACCGAGAGGGCCCAGAGATACCTCTCCGACAATCGGAGTGACAAAACCTAATCTCGAAATACGCCAACCAAACATCTACCTTTGGAGACACCTCAGTAGTACTCCTTTATAATCACCCGATTACGCTGTGACGCTTGGTAGTACCAAAGTGTTCCTCCGTAAACGGAGTTGCATAATCTCATAGTTATAGGAACATGTATAAGTCATGGATAAAAGCAGTAGCAACATACTAAATGATCGTGTGCTAAGCTAATGGAATGGGTCATGTCAATCGATCATTCAACTAATGATGTGACCTTGTTAATCAAATAACAACCCTTTGTTCATGGTTAGGAAACATAACCATCTTTGATTAACAAGCTAGTCTAGTAGAGGCATACTAGTGACACTGCTTGTCTATGCATTCACACATGTATTATGTTTCCTGTTAATACAATTCTAGCATGAATGATAAACATTTATCATGAAATAAGGAAATAAATAATAACTTTATTATTGCCTCTAGGGCATATTTCCTTCAGCCTCCCACTTGCACTAGAGTCAATAATCTAGATTACATAGTAATGATTCTAACACCCATGGAGTCTTGGTGTTGATCATGTTTTGCTCGTGGAAGAGGCTTAGTCAACGGTCTGCTACATTCAGATCCGTATGTATCTTGCAAATCTCTATGTCTCCCACCGACTAAATCCGGATGGAATTGAAGCGTCTCTTGATGTGCTTGGTCCTCTTGTGAAATCTGGATTCCTTTGCTAAGGCAATTGCTCCAAGATTGTCACGAAGATTTTCATTGACCCGATGCACTAGGTATGACACCTAGATCGGATATGAACTCCTTCATCCGACTCCTTCATTAGCTGCTTCGGCTGCTATGTACTCCGCTTCACATGTAGATCCCGCTTCGACGCTTTGTTTAGAACTGCACCAACCGACAGCTCCTCCGCTTAGTGTAAATACGATCCGGTCTGCGATTTAGAATCGTCTGGATCGGTGTCAAAGCTTGCATCAACGTAACTGCCATTTATGAGCTCTTTGTCACCTCCATATACGAGAAACATATCCTTAGTCCTTTTCGTATTTCAGATGTTCTTGACCGCTGTCCAGTTGATCCACTCTGGATTACTTTGGTACCTCCTGCTAAGCTTATAGCAAGGCACACATCAGGTTTGGTACACAAGATTGCATACATGATAGAGCCTATGGCTGAAGCATAGGAACATCTTTCATTTTCTCTCTATCTTCTGCAGTGGTCGGGCATTGAGTCTTACTCAACTTCACACCTTGCAACACAGGCAAGAACCCTTTCTTCGCTTGATCCATTTTGAACTTCTTCAAAATTTTGTCAAGGTATGTGCTTTGTGAAAGTCCATTTAAGCGTCTTGATCTATCTCTATAGATTTTGATGCCCAATATGTATGCAGCTTCACCGAGGTCTTTCATTGAAAAACTCTTATTCAAGTATCCCTTTATGCTATCCAGAAATTCTATATCATTTCCGATCAGTAATATGTCATCTACATATAATATCGTAAATGCTACAGAGCTCCCACTCACTTTCTTGTAAATACAAAGCTTCTCCAAAAGTCTCAGATGAACCCAAATGCTTTGATCACACTATCAAAGCGCTTATTCCAACTCCGAGATGCTTGCACCAGTCCATAAATGGATCATTGGAGCTTGCACACTTTGTTAGCTCCTTTGGATCGATAAAACCTTCTCGTTGCATCATATACAACTCTTCTTCCGTAAATCCATTCAGAATGCAGTCTTTACATCCATTTGCCAAATTTCATAATCATAAAATGCGGCAATTGCTAACATGATTCGGACAGACTTAAGCATCGCTACGGGTGAGAAGGTCTCATCGTAGTCAATCCCTTGAACTTGTCGAAACCCTTTGCGCATAAGTCGAGCTTTGTAGACAATAATATTACCGTCGCTGTCGGTCTTCTTCTTGAAGATCCACTTGTTTTCTATTGCTTGCCGACCTTCGGCAAGTCAACCAAAGTCCATACTTTGTTTTCATACATGGATCCCATCTCGATTTCATGGCCTCAAGCCATTTTGGAATCTGGGCTCACCATCGCTTCTTCATAGTTCATAGGTTCATCATGATCTAGTAGCATGACTTCCGAACAGGATTACCGCACCACTCGTGCGGATCTTACTCGTTGATCTACGAGGTTCTCAGAGTAACTTGATCTGAAGTTTCATGATCAACATCATCAACTTCCTCACTATTTGGTGTAGATGTCTCGTAAACCGGTTTCTGCGACAAACTACTTTCAAATAAGGGAGAAGGTACAATTACCTCATCAAGTTCTACTTTCCTCCCACTCACTTCTTTCGAGAGAAACTCCTTCTCTAGAAAGGATCCATTCTTAACAACAAATGTCTTGCCTTCGGATCTGTGATAGAAGGTGTACCCAACTGTCTCCTTTGGGTATCCTATGAAGACACATTTCTCGATTTGGGTTCGAGCTTATCAGTTGAAGTTTTTCACTTAAGCATCGCATCCCCAAACTTTGAGAAACGACAACTTTGGTTTCTTGCTAAACCATAGTTCATAAGGTGTCGCCTCAACGGATTTTGACGGTGTTCTATTCAGTGTGAATGCGGCCGCCTCAAGAGCATAACCCCAAAACGATAGCGGTAAATCTGTAAGAGACATCATAGATCGCACCATATCTAGTAAAGTACGACACGACGCTCGGACACACCATTACGTTGTGGTGTTCCGGTGGCGTGAGTTGCTAAACTATTCCGCATTGTTTCAAATGTAGACCAAACTCAGAACTCAAATATTCACCTCCACGATCGATCGTAGAAATTTAATTTTCTTATTACGATGATTTTCAACTTCACTCTGAAATTCTTTGAACTTTTCAAATGTTTCAGACTTATGTTTCATTAAGTAGATATACCCATATCCGCTTAAATCATCTGTGAAGGTGAGAAAATAACGATATCCGCCACGAGCTTCAACATTCATCGGACCACATACATCCAGATGTATGATTTCCAACAAATCTGTTGCTCTCTCCATAGTACCGAGAACGGGTTTTAGTCATCTTGCCCATGAGGCACGGTTCAAGACGTGCCAAGTGATTCATAATCAAGTGACTCCAAAAGTCCATCAAGATGGAGTTTCTTCATGCGCTTTATACCGATATGACCTAAACGGCGATTGCCACAAATAAGTTGCACTATCATTATCAACTCTGCATCTTTTGGTTTCAACATTATGAATATGTGTATCACTACTATCGAGATTCATCAAAATAGACCACTCTTCAAGGGTGCATGACCATAAAAGATATTACTCATATAAATAGAACAACCATTATTCTCTGATTTAAATGAATAACCGCCTCACATCAAACAAGATCCAGATATAATGTTCATGCTCAACGCAGCACCAAATAACAATTATTTAGGTCTAAAACTAATCCCAAGGTAGATGTAGAGGTAGCGTGCCGACCATGATCACATCGACTTTGGAACCATTTCCCACGCCAGATCGTCACCTCGCCCTTTGCTAGTGTTCGCTAATCCGTAGTCCCTGCTTCGAGTTGCAAATATTAGCAATGTAACCAATATCAAATACCCAGTGCTCTGCGAGCTCTAGTAAGGTACACATCAATAACATGTATATCACATATACCTTTGTTCACCTTGCCATCCTTCTTATCCGCCAAATACTTGGGGCAGTTCCGCTTCCAAAGGACCATCGCTTGCGGTAGAAGCACTCGGGCCAGGTTTAGGTCCGGACTTGGGTTTCTTCTCCCGAGCAACAACTTGCTTGCTGTTCTTCTTGAAGTTCCCTTCTTTTTCCCTTTGCCTTTCTTCTTGAAACTAGTGGTTTTATTGACCATCAACACTTGATGCTCCTTCTTGATTTCTACCTCCGCAGCCTTTAGCATTGCGTAAGAGCTCGTGTATAGTCTTTACTAGCCCTTGCATATTATAGTTCATCACGAAGCCTTTGTAGCTTGGTGGCGGTGATTGAAGAATTCATCAATGACACAATCATCCGGAAGATTAACTCCCGCTTGAGTCAAGTGATTGTAATACCCGGACATTCCGAGTATGTGTTCACCGATGAACTATTCTCCTCCATCTTGCAGCTATAGAACTTATTGGAGACTTCATATCTCTCAATCCGGGCATTCTTTGAATATCAACTTCAACTCTGGAACATCTCATATGCTCCATGACGCTCAAAACGCCGTTGAAGACCCGGTTCTAAGCCGTAAAGCATGGCACATCGAACTATAGAGTAGTCATCAGCTTTGCTCGCCAGACGTTCTTAACGTCGTCGGTTGCATCAAGAAGCAGTTCGCACCCAGCGGTGCATCCAGACGTAACTCTTCCGAGCAGCAATGAGGATAATCCTCGAGTTACGGACCCAATCCGTAATTGCTACCATCATCTTTCAACTTTGCTTTCTCAAGGAACGATTAAAATTCAACGGAACAACAAAGACGAGCCATCTATCTCAAACAAACATAGACAAGCAAGATACTATCAGTACTAAGTTCATGATAAATTTAAGTTCAATTAATCATATTACTTAAGAACTCCCACTTAGACAGACATCTCTCTAGTCATCTAAGTGATCACGTGATCCAAATCAACTAAACCATAACCGATCATCACGTGAAATGGAGTAGTTTTCAATGGTGAACATCTTATGTTGATCATATCTACTATATGATTCACGCCGACCTTTCGGTCTCCGTGTTCCGAGGCCATATCTGCATATGCTAGGCTCGCCAAGTATAACCTAAGTATTCTGTGTGTGCAAAACTGGCTTGCACCCGTTGTAGATGGACGAGAGCTTATCACACCCGATCATCACGTGGTGTCTCGGCACGATTTAACTTTGGCAACGGTGCATACTCGGGAGAACACTACTTGATAATTTTAGTGAGAGATCATCTTAAAATGCTACCATCAATCAAAGCAAGATAAGATGCATAAAGGATAAACATCACATGCAATCAATATAAGTGATATGATATGGCCATCATCATCTTGTTCTTGTGATCTCCATCTCCGAAGCACCGTCGTGATCACCATTGTCACCGGCGCGACACCTTGATCTCCATCGTAGCATCGTTGTCGCTTCGCCATCTATTGCTTCTCGACTATCGCTACCGCTTAGTGATAAAGTAAAGCAATTACGTATGCTTGCATTTCATACAATAAAGCGACAACCATATGGCTCCAGCCGATTGCCGATAACTTCGGTTACAAAACATGATCATCTCATACAATAAAATATAGCATCACGCCTTGACCATATCACATCACAACATGCCCTGCAAAAACAAGTTAGACGCCCTCTACTTTGTTGTTGCAAATTTTACGTGGCTGCTATGGGCTTAAGAAAGAACCAATCTCACCTACGCATCAAAACCACAACGATATTTCGTCAAATAGACTCGCTTTAACCTTCTCAAGGACCGGGCGTAGCCATACTCGGTTCAACTAAAGTTAGAGAGACAGACACCCGCCAGTCACCTTTAAGCACGAGTGCTCGAACGGTGAAACTAGTCTCGCGTAAGCGTCGCTGTAATGTCGGTCCGGCCGCTTCATCTCACAATACCGCTGAACCAAAATATGACATGTTTGGTAGGTAGTATGACTTGTATCGCCCACAACTCACTTGTGTTCTACTCTGCAAAACATCAAACCATAAAAACCTAGGCTCGGATGCCACTGTTGGGGAACGTAGTAATTTCAAAAAATCCTACGCACACGCAAGATCATGGTGATGCATAGCAACGAGAGGGGAGAGTGTTGTCTACATACCCTTGTAGACCGAGCGAAGCGATCACAACGTAGAGGAAGTAGTCGTACGTTCTCCTCGCGATCCAACCGATCCCAGCGCCGTTACTCCGGCGCCTCCGAGTTCTTGACACACGTACAGCTCGGTGACGCCCTCGGGCTCCAATCCAGAGAGCTTCGGGAGGAGAGTTCCACAAGACGATGGCGTGGTGACGATCTTGATGTTCTATCGACGCAGGCTTCGCCTAAGCACCGCCACGATATGACCGAGGTGGATTATGGTGGAGGGGGGCACCGCACACGGCTAAGGAACGATCTCAAGGATCAACTTGTGTGTTCTAGGGTGCCCTCCTGCCCCCGTATATAAAGGAGGGAGGGGAGGGCGGCCGCCCTAGGAGGCGCGCCAAGGGGGGAGTCCTCCTCCTAGTGGGAGTAGGACTCCCTTTCCTAGTCCAACTAGGAAGGAGGAAGGGGAAGGAAGGAGAGGAGAGGGAGAGGAAAGGGGCGCGCCCCCTCCTTGTCCTATTCGGACTCCCCACAGGCGCCACCACCGGTGCGGCCCTCTCTCTCCCTCTGGGCCAACTAAGGCCCATAACTTCCCGGGGTTCCGTAACCCCTCCCAACTCCGGTTTTCTCCGAAACTTCCGAACCTTTCCGTGTCCGAATATAGCCGTCCAATATATCAATCTTTATGTCTCGACCATTTCGAGACTCCTCGTCATGTCCGTGATCACATCCGGACTCGAACTCCTTCGGTACATCAAAATACATAAACTCATAATATAACCGCCATCGAAACCTTAAGCGTGCGGACCCTACGGTTCGAGAACAATGTAGACATGACCGAGACACGCCTCCGTCAATAACCAATAGCGGGACCTGGATGCCCATATTGGTTCCTACATATTCTACGAAGATCTTTATCGGTCGACCGCATAACAACATACGTTGTTCCTTTGTCATCGGTATGTTACTTGCCCGAGATTCGATCGTCGGTATCCAATACCTAGTTCAATCTCGCACCAAGACGTCTCTTTACTCGCTCGTAATACATCATCTTACAGCTAACTCATTAGTTGTAATGCTTGCAAGGCTTAAGTGATGTGCATTACCGAGAGGGCCCAGAGATACCTCTCCGACAATCGGAGTGACAAAACCTAATCTCAAATACGCCAACCAAACATCTACCTTTGGAGACACCTGTAGTACTCCTTTATAATCACCCGATTACGCCAGACGCTTGGTAGTACCCAAAGTGTTCCTCCGTAAACGGAGTTGCATAATCTCATAGTTATAGGAACATGTATAAGTCATGGATAAAAGCAGTAGCAACATACTAAACGATCGTGTGCTAAGCTAATGGAATGGGTCATGTCAATCGATCATTCAACTAATGATGTGACCTTGTTAATCAAATAACAACCCTTTGTTCATGGTTAGGAAACATAACCATCTTTGATTAACAAGCCAGTCTAGTAGAGGCATACTAGTGACACTCTGTTTGTCTATGCATTCACACATGTATTATGTTTCCTGTTAATACAATTCTAGCATGAATGATAAACATTTATCATGAAATAAGGAAATAAATAATAACTTTATTATTGCCTCTAGGGCATATTTCCTTCAAAGGCGGCCATCTAGCAGGAGATTTCGTGAGCTGAAGCCTCACGGGACACGCCCTGCCGGCTACGGTTCACCAGATTCTGCACTCCGCAAAGCTAAGTCCAAATATCTTGCAAGCCACCCTTACCACCTCTCGAGCCTCCCCCTCGGGTATCCTCATTAATGCGGTAGCGACATTTTCCCTCTACTCACCACTGGTCACAGATCCGGCCGGATCCCTTCAGTCGGTGTGTGTAGAGGACTAAAAGGTGCATCGTTCATGCGGTCATCGCCGCCGAGGGAGGAAACCCACAGCTGCCGGCGGGGCCCAATCCTTTGCCTGGCCGTTCTCTCCGACACAGCGCCGGCTCAGGAGGTCCTCCGACCCTTCTTCCTCCCTGCCGTATTGTGCGCAGATCGGACCTGCCGCCGCCGACATCCCAACGAACCTCAGGTACAAGTTCCTCGGAAGCGGACTTGCTCTATTGCCCCAGCTCCCAACGTGTCTGCATGTGCATCTTTTTCTACTTCCATTAGCTCTTCCAAATTCACCTAAATTTTTAGTATTATTAGAGGTAAAGCTACTTCATGCATTCAAATCTAGGACTTGGTTCAAACAACGAAGAAAGGGGGGAAATCGTAGCATGAATCTAGGACTTGATTCAAAGAGGAAATAAAAGGGGGAAAGTAGTAGAGACCGGGTACCCAACCGATCTCTTGGTTGAAAAGGGAAATGATGGGAAAACTCAGTACAAACTGGATAAGGAACATATCTATTATTGTTTGAAAAAAGGATAGAAAGTGGCGGCTGGTGGACAAGTCAACAGAGTATGTCCAGGATTAGATTTGCTGCCCTCACATAGTAAAAGGTCTCCAGGATTAGATTTGCTGCCCTCACATAGTAAAAGGTCTCCAAGATTAGATTTGCTGCCCTCACATAGTAAAAGTTCTCCATGATTAGATTTGCTGCCCTCACAGAGCATGAAACTCGGCATCACCACTTTATGCCTCCTTGTAGGTACATTGTGCTGTTGCGTCAACTGTCGCATGTCCTTATACCAACCTTTTGCTGTTGTTAATGTAAGGGCACATGTAAAATGAAGCGATCACACTATTACCTTAAGGGCATGTCTAACTAGTGTTATTGTTAATCTAATGCCTCCAGTGATATGATGCAATTAAACTGTGTTAACAAATGTCCTGCTGTTTTCCCAAGTATGAAGCAAGTTGCTTCTTTATGCTACTGAGTGACCTGGTGTCCCCATGGTCCCATGCCCTTAAACCAACTCTTTAGATACTGTTGATTTACTATATCTGGTAAACAAGCAATGCCACCATTAAAGTAATCCCATATTTGACGAATGTCATAGTTGATCGTAATGCTTCCGGTAACATGAAGCATTGCGGTCGTTTTAAAATTTCGACTGTCCTTGCGTGATTGCCATGAACATAATTAATAAGCTTCTTTTCATTTTGTGTATTGTCGGTGTACTAATGTAGGGGCGCTCCTTTGTACCCCTTACTTGTGCACGGGCAGTCAGAGCCATGCCCACGGCCACACTTAAGCAGGGCAGAGACAGGAAATCAAAGCCGCAAAATGGTCAAAGCAACGCCAAGACAGAGACACAAAGTGCAAAATGGCGAGGTGGGATCCCCTGGCAAAACACTTGCCGGGGCGGCCCCCACGTCCCCGGCAAGGACCTTGCCGGGGCAGCTTGCCCAACGCCAACGAAGCGCGCCACCCTTGAGCCCCAGTTTTTCCAACACCACCAACCATGTTGGGGCCAAGGCTCGGGAGGCGCCTCCATGATGGCATGCAGATCTTTGTGAAGACAAGAAACACACCAAGTCAGATGAGGATTAAAAGACGGCGAACCTCGGTGAGATCCTTGCCGAGGAAACCCATGAGACCCTCGGCAAGATCCTTGTCAGGGACGACCACAACGC
Organism: Aegilops speltoides; assembly: GCA_021437245.1. Classification (NCBI taxonomy): domain Eukaryota; kingdom Viridiplantae; phylum Streptophyta; class Magnoliopsida; order Poales; family Poaceae; genus Aegilops; species Aegilops speltoides. Next base: position 109,840,791 of record CM038145.1, read on the forward strand.
CACGGCAAGACCCTTGCCGGGGCCCCGGCAAGGCCCTTGCGGAGGACATCCGCGAAGCCACAGCTAGGCCCACACCCGCCAAGTCTCCACCACCGCTCCCATGCAGCTGCCAGCCCACCAGCTAGGCAAGCACCTGTGTGTCGACATGAGGCTTCCAGGCCAACTCAGCACATGCCTACATGGTGGCATGTAAATATTCGTGAATGCCCTACCACCGCACCACCTCAGCAGCCTGCCAGCCTACATGGCGCTGACCGCCTCATTGGCCCAGGCGCGTGTCAAGGCAGGGCGAAGCGGCGGCAAAGTAAAGGGGACACCTAAGGGGCGCATTAAATGCGTCTTGTCCCGTAATGGCAAGCGATAGGCTTAACCACAGTACACCGATGCCACCTCCTATGTGCCAGTGTGGCAATCCCCTTGCCTATAAAATGAGGCCCGAGGCATCCATGAGAGGGATTAGGACCCTTGGACAAGTTACGCTCATTGTAGATAGCTCAAGAACTCCAAGAACACAGATATACATGCCAAAGCAGGACTAGGGTATTACGCATCCTCGCGGCCCGATCCTGGGTAAACGACTTGAGTGTTTGTGCTGCTGCTGATCCCGCTCTTCTCACGACCCCGCGCCCGCAACCGTAGTAGGAATTCTTGTGATCCCATATGTGTCGTTCTCCACCGACATCTTTGGCGCGACAGGTAGGGGGGCAGTTGTGAGAATCTGGTTTAGCAGCTAGTAGAACAACTCTTCATCACCATGGCTCCCAAGAGGAAGACTACCATGGTGATCGGTTCATCCGGGACCGGGCTGCCTGTACCGGTGCGGACCAGTAGCGGGCCAGTCGCGAAAAGAACGCGTGGTGCGGCCCGACAAGTTGAGCTGCTTGCTGAGAAGCAGAAAGCTGAATATGAAAGGCGGGACAAGGAGAAGGGCCAAGACGGTGCCGAAGGGTCCGGCAAGAAGCGTGGCAGCCAAGAAGGCTGCCGCGGCAAGGATAACCAGCAAGAGAGGTCCGCCCGGGGCCGCGACAAGAAGCAGGAAGACGATGATCATGATGAGGACGACGAGTCTGGCGACCACGAGTTTCAGAAAGCTATAAAGGCCATGTGCGTCGACGTTGGCGCCTTGCTGCACGCATCTCACCGCCAGCTCAAGAAGTGGGCGCGCAAGATCACAACGGTGGAGCCATCACTCGACGCATGGAAGCCATTGAAGTGGTCCAGCACGCCTATCATCTTCGACACCGAGGACAACCCTGACCGCACTACTGCGGTCGGGTGCTTGCCGTTGTTGGTTTCACCAACGATCCGCAACCTCAAGGTGACAAAGATGCTAGTTGACGGCGGGGCCAGTCTGAACTTGATCTCGCCTGTTGTGATCAAGAGGCTACAGATCCCTGATGGAGACCTCGAGGAGACGGGCACGTTTCAAGGGGTCAACCCGGGGAGGAGCCAGCCGAAGGGAAAGGTCACGCTGCCTGTGACGTTTGGCGGCGAGTTGAACTACAGGACGGAGAGGATTGTCTTTGATATGGCCGAGATCCCCTTGCCCTACAACGGGATCCTCGGTCGCCCGACACTGGCCAAGTTCATGGCGGCTTCCCATTACACCTACAACATGCTGAAGATGCCCGGGCCGATGAACATCATCACCATCCCCTCCGACAAGAAAGATGCGCTAATTTGTGCTGACCAACTCTACCGGGAAGCAGTTGCAGCAGCTGCCTTCAAGGCACTTGCTCCTGCCGATGAAGCCCCGGGAGCGAAGAAGACTAGCGAGACCTCTCGCACCTACTCTGGCAAGCGCACCTCTTCGGGGTGTTGCACTCCCGCTGAGGACATGCCGGAGAGTTCCACCGGCAAGAGCAAGAAGTCCAGAGCTGCACCACTAGAGACCAAGAGGGTGTCCGTCAAGGAGGATGACACGGGAGGAGCTTTCACCATAAGCTCCACCCTCGATGGCAAATAGGAAAGCGAGCTCGTCACTTTCCTGCGGGCGAATGTCGATGTGTTTGCATGGCAAGCATCCGACATCCCTGGTGTTCGCAGGGAAGTGATTGAGCACCATCTTGCTATCTGACCTCATCCGCGGCCCATCAAGCAGAAGGTCAGGAAGCAAGCTCTGGAGAGGTAGGAGTTCATCAGGGAAGAGATCAGGAAGCTAGAGGTGGCATGCTTGGTAAGAGGGGTGCTCCATCCGACGTGGCTGGCCAATCCGGTAGTGGTGTGCAAGGCAAATGGGAAGTGGAGGCTGTATATTGATTACACATATATCAATAAAGCTTGTCCAAAAGATCCTTTCCCGTTACCGCGCATCGACCAGATTGTTGACTCCACGGCCGAGTGTGACCTGCTATCATTCCTTGACGCCTACTCAAGCTACCACTAGATCTTCATGACAAGAGAAGATGAGGAGAAGACAACATTCATCACCCCATGTGGTACATATTGCTTTTTACGGATGCCTTTCGGGTTGAAGAGTGCTGGCTCGACCTTTGCAAGAGCAGTCCAAATTGGTTTTGAGCCCCAGCTACATAGAAATATGGAAGCTTACATGGATGACATAGTGGTCAAAACCAAGGACAAGGCAACACTTGTGCAAGATTTGGAAGGGACGTTTGCAAACTTGCGCAAGATCAACCTCAAGTTGAACCCTGAGAAGTGTGTCTTCGGTGTTCCATCCGGCAAGCTTCTCGGGTTCTTTGTGTCGCGGTGTGGGATTGTGGCAAACCCAGACAAGATCAGGGCCATTGAGCAGATTGAGGCACCTAAGCGGATCAAGGATGTGTGTCGGCTCACTGGTTGTGTTGCCGCCATGAGCAGATTCATCTCCAAGTCCGCTGAGCGTGCCCTTCCCTTTTTCAAAATCTTGAAGAAGGCAGGCCCAATGGAGTGGACCCCAGAGGCCGAGGAGGCGCTGCAAGATTTGAAGAAATACCTCTCCTCTACCTCATTGCTAGTTGCGCACAAACCACAAGAACCGTTGCTGCTGTACCTAGAAGCAACGAATCAAGTGGTTAGCGCCGCACTGGTGGCACAGAGGGAGGTCGACGAAGAGGCAGTAGCAATGACAGAGTTGGCGGACGACGAACCAGAACCCTCCCCGGCAGGGCCTGGTCCTGGCAAGGCTGGGCCCCGACAAGGTTTGACGCCAGTGTGACAGGTCCCACACAACAAAGTGAAGTGATGTAGAAGAAGAAGATGATGCAGCACCCGGTTTACTTCGTTAGCTCCCTCCTGTAGGGGGCTAGATCGAGGTACTCCGGTGTGCAGAAATTGCTCTTCGGCCTCCTTATGGCCTCGAGAAAGCTGCATCACTACTTCCAAGCACACGAGATCACTGTGGTCACCCGCCTCCCATTGCAACGGATACTGCATAACCCAGATGCAACGGGGAGGATTGTGGAATGGGCCTTGGAGTTGTCAAGTTTTGGTTTGAAGTTCGAAAGCACCTCAATGATTCAGAGCAGAGTCTGGCAGAGTTCATTGCTAAATGGACCTCGACTCCCGACGAAGAGATCCAGGAGACCACTCTCCCCGGCAAGGAAACAAGTCGCAACTGGATTATGTACTTTGATGGGGCTTTTTTGCTACAAGGCGCCGGTGCTGGTGTGCTGCTCGTTGCACCCACCGGAGAGCACCTCAATTACGTGATCCAGATGCACTTCCCTAGGGAGATGTCGACGAACAACACTGCCGAGTACGAGGGATTGCTTGCCGGTCTCAGGATCGCGGCAGACCTTGGGGTCAAGAAGCTCATCGTCAGGGGTGATTCATAGCTTGTCGTCAGGCAGATCAACAAGGATTATCAAAGCCCGTTGATGGAGGCTTACGTGGATGAAGTGAGGAAACTGGAGGAGCGCTTTGATGGTATACATGCAGAGCATGTCCCCCAAGTGGAGAATGACATCGCCGACTACCTGTTGAAGCGCGCTGCCCTCAAGCTACCTGTGGAACCAGGTACTTTTGTGCTTCGGTTAACCCAACCATCCGTTGAACCATCAACAGAGCAGAACAAGCGAAGGAAGTCTGGCCCCGACAAGTACTTCCCCACCGAGCTCCCTGGAGCTGCCGGCGAAGATGTTGCCATGGACGCCGAGCCTGCCGTGGGACAACCGACTCCGGCGGGGCACCAAGCCCTTGCCGTGGAGACAACTGTTCTCACGGCGGAGGAAATGCCTTTGGTCATTGTCGTAGAGCAAAAGGCTCCAGCATGGGCGCAATATACCGTCTGATTCCTCCAAATAGGGGAGCTTCCTGAGGAGCAGGAAGAAGTAGAGAAAGTAGCCCGCCGGCCTGCTCTGTGCCAGTTCGTTAACAACGTTCTGTACAGAAAAAGACCGAATGGAGTGAAATTGAAGTGCATCTCCCGGGAGGAAGGACTGGAGCTGTTGGCGAAGATACACGGAGGCATATGTGGCTCCCACATAGGGTCGAGGGCCCTTGCCGGCAAGGCTTTTTGGCAAGGTTTCTTCTGGCCCACTGCCCTCCAGGATGCGCCGACACTAGTAACCAAGTGTGAAGTGTGCCAGTTCCATTCGAAGAAGCTTCATCAGCCTGCTCAAGCCTTGTTGACAATCCCTCTCTCCTGGCCATTCTCGGTCTTGGGGCTCGACATACTGGGCCCCTTTCCCCGTGCCGCCGGGGGCTTTGAGTACTTGTACGTTGCAACCGACAAGTTCACAAAGTGGCCGGAGGTGGAAGCACTGAGGAAGGTGACCACACAGTCAGCCGTCAAATTCTTTAAGGGGCTAGTTTGCCGCTTTGGTGTGCCGAATAGAGTCATCACCGACAACGGCACACAGTTCAGAAGCCACACCTTCATGCAGTATATTGAAGACCTCGGCAGCAAGGTCTGTTTTGCTTCCATGGCACACCCACGGAGCAACGGCCAAACGGAGAGGGAAAATGCTGAAGTGCTGCGTGGCCTGAGGACGAAGACTTTTGACAGGTTGCACAAGAGCGAAAGGCGCTAGATTGATGAGTTGTCGGCGGTTCTTTGGTCGATCAAAATGACGCCAAATCGAGCCACCGGCCAGACACCTTTTGCCCTGGTATACGGGGTAGAAGCAGTTCTCCCCACAGAACTCATATACGGGTCACCTCGAGTGCTCGCTTATGATGAGCTTGAGCAAGAGCGATTGCGGCAAGATGACGCGACGCTCCTTGATGAAGATCGTCTTTGGGCGGTTGTGAGAGCAGCATGCTACCAGCAAGCCTTGCGCCGCTACCATAGCCGCAAGGTTCATGCCCAAAGCTTTGAGGAAGGCGACCTTGTTCTTTGGTGCGTTCAGTCGACCAAGAATTCCAACAAGTTGACACCAAAGTGGGAAGGCCCTTATCGGGTAACACGGGTCACCAGGCCTGGCGCAGTCCGGCTGGAGACCGAAGATGCCATTCCAGTGAGCAACTCCTGGAACATCGACCATCTTCGCAAGTTTTACCCATAAGGCACGGCTGCTAGGCCCCCCCTGGAATGCCACCTTTTGTACAAGCCTTGCCGGCGAGGCATGTATGTTTCATATATTCTTATTGACCAACAACTGGTTGCTTTCTATCTTTTTATGCAGATAGGGATATCCATTTCACCTGTTGCTATTGTGACCTTTTGGTGAACTGCACAAAACACTTTATTTTGGAATGAGTGTCTTGTGCAGTTCAACTAAATGTCACGTGGGCAACATCTCACAATTTTGGTGGAACTGCACAAAATGGTGATTGGAGTTTCAAAAATCTCCATCAAATTCTGCTGGTAATCTCGTGCAACATTTTATTAGCTTTTGCAAGATGAGCCGTCACTGTCACCACAATGGCATTTTATTTTAGTGGAACTGCACAAAATGATAAGGAAATTATAGTTGCACCTTACATGTGCAGGAAAGCCAACCTCAATGTTGCTGAATTTTAGTGCAACTACTAAAGAAGAACCCGCCAGCTCACGAGAGCAAGTACTTCTTGCTAGCTGAATGATGCAATCTTTGCTTCATTTCAGGTGAACTGCAGAAAAAGGCGCATGAATTGAATCATGGATCTGCAGGTTGACCTCATTCAAGTGGAGTTGCAGGTTCACTACATCGAGTCGTGGCGGTATAGGGCCCCTCACACCGGTTGCTTCAACTAGTGCCACTATTATAGTAATCATGCTCTTTCTTATCTGTGCAAACAGGAATACTCTACTACATATGTTGTGATGGTCAAGAGCATTCTCCAAGTTCTTCGGTTGTATGACATGGCTAGCCAGATGGATTTAATCCCGATATTCACTTTATCAAAAGGCTCTAATGGGTTGGTTCTGAATCTTGCAAGCTGGGAATCAATGAGATGTGTAGGCATCTTTGTTGTACTTATTATTTGAATCTTATTTGTTGGTTCTGAATGTTGGAAGCTGGGAATCAATGAGATGTGTAGGCATCTTTGTTGTACTTATTACTTGAATCTTATTTGTTGGTTCTAAATCTTGCAAGCTCGGAAACACGACATGATGATGCAGAGGACAGCAACCATAACAAACTATTCAAACTTGGTAGTACTTTCTGTGTGAAAGTGCGACAAATGTGCTGATCATGTGCGACCTTAGAATAATAATTCTAATTGTTGTGCATGTTGATCCTGTGGCACTGATAGAACGAGCCAATGCGTTGCTTGTTTTAAGAATACATTTTAATTAAAGCTAATTAAACTTAAGTAAAGTGACCACTAACACTTGTTATTACAGTACCAATACAAACCCACTCGTGAACCGACGTGTGTGGCCGAAATAGTATTCTTAATGGAGGCGTTTGAATGCATCGAGGGTGCATATTCTGCCGGGCGTGCAGCGGGCGAAGGAGGGGTAGTAACTGTTGTCGCCTATACACACTCAGTTTACTATTGAATCCAGTTCCCTAAGAGCTGAAAAATGAACTACTCCTGCCGCCTACTCACTTGTCCACTTGAAGAGACTCCAATGGCGATCCGAGGGGGTGAGCCTGCTGGATATGGACTTCGGCAAGGAGTTCACCTTTGAGTTCTCCGTTCAGTCCCATGGCGACACCAAGTTGAATGTGATGTACACCAACGATCTGGACTCGGTGAAGCTCTGCCTCGCCGAGTTCAAGCAGTACCTACAGGACGAAAAAGCACAAGGTCGCAGGACTAGACCTTGTTCCCATCCATTCGTCTCCTGACAGGGATCAGCGGATCGCGGCCGCCCAGGTATGTGTGCGAGATGAGGTTCTCCTCTACCACTGCTGTAGGGCCATCATAGGTTCTAGAGCTTTCGCCCGTTTCATCGGCAGCGCTGACTGCACCTTCGCTACGGTGGAGAGAAGGAAGAACACAACGATTCGGCCATCTGGTGCAGCAAACTTCTCGACATCTAGAAGCAATACAAGATCAACGGCAACGGGATGGAGAAGGACTCCGTGGTTGACCTTGCCGAGACCATCATCAACCCCTGCTACGCCAACATGAAAGAAGACAACGATACCAAGGAGCTCCACCGGCCACCCTGCATCCAAACAAGTCAACCCTCGTACTCCCCTATGCCTGTGTCTTCCTCCGCTCCAGTTCATTCGGTCCACGGTCTCTACGTCGTCCTCCGCCTTGGTGCTCTCGCTGCGGCACCACCGTCTGTCGTTCCCAACATGGTCAGCAAAACAAGAGGAATCGGGAGACAACTGTTCATCGAGAGGCTGACAGTCCTGGGCCCACCAGGTCTATGGCCTAGGTTTTGTTGTTTAACATGGGCAGCCCACGACATGTTTCAACGTTTTTTTGGATCAAGTGGCCTCTGGGCCTCCCAACCTAGCTTGTCTATAACATCAGCAGCCCAAGTTATGTTTGTTTTTTCAAGACGACGCACAACTCAGTTCTTTTTTTATAAGAACGCAAAACTAAACCTATGTTTTCTCTTCAATAATAGTTATTTTTATTTTTTGTTTTCATTAATTCTATATCTGAATTTTCTTCCTCTTTCTTTTTCGATGAAAACCGAGTTTTCTCTCAGTACTTTTCCCTAGAATCAACTCAACTGTCCCACGTCTAGCCTAAAAAATAATAATACCCCACGTCCTATTAACTCTTAAAATTAAAATGATATTTTATTTCTTAAATTGAAAGTTCTTACAAAATAATAATAATAATTTTTTATATATAACTTGGCAAGTTAACTCCTAGTGATTACGTACATAAGCTTGCAAAGATTTTACTGACCAATGCAGTAATAGATGTGCAATCATGTGTTTATGTTTTTATAACATTTCTCCATCCAGCCCAACATGATATTTTCCCCCAACCCAGCATGTCACGGATTTCGAGAAAAATGCAAATGGGCTTTAAATTCTACCATATATATAAACGGGCTGCATAGATGCTACATCATTGTTTCACCCAGCCCACCAAATGGACTAAAAACAAATGGATGGCGACATGTGGGCGATGGGTCGGTTTAAGCAAGGCGTTGGATTTACATCCAACGGCCGGCATTCTTCTTCAATCTCTCGTCTTCTGCCCCCCCCCCCCCCTCTGGGATCGGGACCGCTCTGCAGCCTCCGGCGTCCAGCGGCGTTGTTTTGCGTGCCTCGCAGCAAAACGCTACCCCGCCAACGGCCAGGCCATCCCTCCACTCCGCACCTCCTGTTATTCTCTTCCGAGTGTAGGCCCACCCCACACCTGAACCAGTCAAGTTTCCCACTCCTCTTTGTCTGCGACTCCACTGCCGCGCCTTCCCCATCTCCGGGTCATTCCAGTCTGGGGCCTCGCAGTCGTCCACCGCCTCTCTGTGCTCGGCGCGGCGTGGTCAACAAATGAGAGTCATCGGAAGAGGACTGTACGTGAGAGCCTGACGGCTGGGACCCACGAGGTCCATGGTCGCACGCAAGGAAAGTTCCTCCTTATTAAGCTGTTTCCTCCCCCTGAGAGCTGGGACCCACTAGCTGTATCTTCGGACGGAAGGAAGTGCCTCCTTGTTATGCAAAAAAAACTATTCCTCCCGATGACAGCTGGGACCCGATAGATTTGGTGGCTGACTTGTGGGCCTACTAAGCAGACGTGTATGCAGGGCTTTGTCAACTTAATCAACAAATGATTCTAGCAGCCGGACCATTAGATGTTAATCCAACAGCCATGCTTCTTCTTCAACCTCTGTTCTTTCTCCTGTCTCCCGTGGGTGGCAGTGCTGCCGCGCACCCGAACCAGTCCAGTTTCCAACTCCTCTACATCTGCGATTCCATTGCCGCGTCTTCCCCATCTCCAGGTCATTCCAGTGTGGGGCCTCTCCGTCGTTCATCGGCCTTGGTGCGCTCGGCATGGTGTGGTCAACGTGGTCAACAAACGAGATTCATCAGAAGCCTCACACCGCAGCCGTACCAGTGAACCCTCATACTCCTCTCCGTGCAGGCTTCCACTGTCGCGTCTTCCCCGGCTTAGTGTTGTCCCCTTCCTAGGCCTCGCCATCGTCCACCGCCCTGGTGCTCTCGGCGCGGCGTGGTCAACGTGATCAAGGAACAACTTCCATCGGAATAGTACTGTACGTGGAGAGGCTGACAGCTAGGTCCACGGCGGCCGCAAGGAAGTGCCTCCTTATTACGCGGCAAAATAATTATTCCTCCACCTGACCGCAGGGACCCACCGGACGGGCCATCATATTTCATGAAAAAACATTTCCCCCTGACTGATGGGACCCACCAACTACATGTTCGCATGCAAGGAAGTGCGTCCGGGCAAAAAATTGATTCACCCCCTGACTGCTGGGACCCACCAGATACATCTTCGCACGCAAGGAAGTGCCTGACAGTTGGGACCCACCTGGTCGAAGCGTACATAGCGTTGTCATTCTGTTCGCGAACGTGTATGTACATACTGGTCGATGTAGAGGCGCGCACGTGTCGTAGTAGAGGCACTCACGTAGCATGTACACGTACGTACAGCGGCCAGGGTGCAAGAAAGTAAATATGGCCACATATGTACATACGGGCGGGGTCTCGAACGCCTACTCGCGCATACATATGGCCAGGGCTCGTGTACATGGCTGGGTCGGGACGGAGAAACTGCGTCGTCGTGTTCATGGGGAGGCAATAGAATGCGTCGTGTTCATCGGGAGGTAACAAAACGCGTGGGAGCCAACCGGCTTGGACGGAACGGCCGATGGAAATGAGGCCTGGCGTACTGCAGAACGGAGGAAACGGCCTTGTGTTCGACCGACCACATTCAAAACAGGATCCTTTTCATCGGGAGGGGTCTGGCATACCGCAAAACGGAGGAAACGGACTTCTGTTGGACCTCCTACGGTCGAAATGGGGTCCTGTTGATCGGGAGGGGTGTGGCGTACCGCAAAACAGAGGAAACGAACTTGTGTTGGAGCGCTACGGTCGAAACGGGGGCCCTGTTCATCGGGAGGGGTGTGGCGTACCGCAAAACGGGACTCCACGGGATACTGTTCATCTCCACCATTGACCTCCTCTAGCCTCCACGGGCTACTATTCATCCACCGTAGACCTCCTCCAGCCTCCACCTGCGACTGTTCATCCACGGCCTCCTGTTCATCCAGCCTCCGCCGCACGCTACTCCACCAGCTACTGTTCAACCAGCCCTTTCCACGAGCTCCTGTTCAACCACCCCTCCACGTCCACGGGCTACTGTTCATTCAGCCCTCCACCGGCTACTATTCAACCAGCCCTCCACGGGGTCGTCCTGTTCATCCAGCCGTCCACGGGGTCCTGTTCATCCAGCCCTAACCGGCTCAATCGAACGGGGTCCTATTCATCCAAAGGCAACCACGGGGTCCTGTTCATCCACCCCCACTGGGAACTGTTCATCCAAACCCCGAGCAACGCTCACTGTTCATCCAGAGGCAGCATCGATTGGCTTCGATTAGCGCAGATGGCGAATCACTCGAGTTCAGTAACGTAGCTAGTGCAATCACTCGGGTTCAGTTAGAGCCCAACGCCTTGCTCGGGTTCAGTTAGAGCCCAACACCTCGCACCCACGCGCGTACGGTACAAGAAAAACGCGCATCGCTCTGCCCGCGACCACCCACCGTAACCGGGAACTCCGCGATATTTTCCTCGCCCTCGCTTCTACCACGGTTTTTTCCGTCATGGACGACCCAAAGAATGTCATGCAGCTGCGTCTCCTGCCTCGCCTGTGACTAAAAGCCCATTTTACATCATGATTTTTTGTCATAGAAGTAGGAGCCCACCACATCTATGATGATACCGGGTTTTGTCACAATTATCGTCATAGAAGTGTCATAAGTATGTGAGAAAAAAATTCGTTCCGCCCAAAATGTCACGGATGTGTCTTTTTTTTGTAGTGCTCGTATTTCTTCTCCGATATTTGGTTTTTTTGGCCAACTTGATCTATTTATCTTGCAATGGGAAGAGGTGCTTTGTAGTGGGTTCAATCTTATGGTGCTTGATCCCAGTGAGAGAAGGGGAACTGACACGTATGTATCGTTGCTACCAAGGATAAAACGATGTGGTCTATCTCTACATAGATAGATCTTTTCTACATCGTGTCATCGTTCTTATTGCATTATTCCATTTTCCCATGAACTTAATACACTAGATGCATGCTGGATAGTGGTCGATGTGTGGAGTAATAGTAGTAGATGCAGGCAGGAGTCGGTCTACTAATCTTGGACGTGATGCCTATAATGATCATTGCCTGGATATCGTCATGATTATTTGAAGTTCTATCAATTGCCCAACAATAATTTGTTCACCCACCGTTTGCTATTTTTCTCGAGAGAAGCCACTAGTGAAACCTACGACCCCCGGGTCTCTTTCTCATATATTTGCCTTTGCGATCTACTTTTCCTTTGCATTTCTTTTAAGATCTATTAAACCAAAAATACAAAAATACATTGCTGCATTTTATTATTATTTATTTTATTTGGCGTTCGATCTATCAATCTATTACAACTTTCTCCCATCCTCGTGCCAATTTCTGGCGCTGTTACCCGAAAGGGATTGACAACCCCTTTAACACGTCGGGTTACGAGTGGTTGTTATTTGTGTGCAGGTGCTGTTTACATTGTGTTGCTTGGTTCTCCTAATGGTTCGATAACCTTGGTTTCATCACTGAGGGAAATACCTACCGCTGCTGTACTGCATCATCCCTTCATCTTTGGGGAAATACCGACGTAGTCCTAGCAGTAGGGATCTTCAACATATACCAGGGAGGATCTTCAATATCAAAAGGAAATTTCTGGCCCTGTTGCCGGGGAGGATCTTCAACATATACCAGGTTCCTAATCACAAATCTCATCTCCTTGCAATTTACATTATTTTCCATTTGCCTCTCATTTTCCTCTCCCCCAGTTCACAAAAATTTGCCGTTTTTATTCGCCCCTCTTTTTCGTTTGCCGTTTTCTTGTTGGATCTGTTCTTGAGTGCAATCTTGTTTTCTTTTATTATCGTCATGGATTGTTCTTCCTCTATTGCATGCACTCCCGAGAACGAAGTTCTCAACTTTAAACAAAGGGGAGGAGAGAATTTAAAAGATGCTTGGTATAGAATTTGCAATGCTCATAATAGATCTATCCATAAGCAATCTACCATTGTTCTTTTTTGTTGTTTTTATGTGGGCATCACCACTTGGTATAGATTCGTCCTTGATACAATTACCAGTGGAAATTTCTTGATGTGTCCCTCTCTTGATGCTTTTAATGCTACGGGAAATTTAGTAGGCTCACCACCTCTTATCATTAATGAAACAACTTTGACTCTTGAGCATGTTATGGAAAGATTAGATGCTACTGAAAAGAAAATGCTTACTGAAGAGCATATTGAAAATTTGGATAAAAAGATGCATAATTTTGCTAATTAAATTGGGTCAAAAGCGGGAGAAGTTCTTAAGTTGCTAAAAGAAAAGGGAACCATAATGCATGAAAGAATTGAAGAAAGTCCGTCTCGGATTGATAAAATGGAAGAAATTTTTAGTAATTTGAGCACGACTATTGCTTCCGCGAAAACTATAAAAAAAACTCCCGTGAAGATTGCCAAGAATACCCAAGTTACTAAGAGCGAGGGTGCAACTTCTAGTAATAATAGTAAAGTGGATCTTAAGATGATTATTATTCACCCGGATTTTGATGAAGTTTTAAGAGATCTTTTTTGCAACAATGCATTCTTTAAATTTGTTCCTAGGAGTATCGTCATTGAAAATCTTTATGCTAAATCTCTGAAGAATTCTAAGTGTTTGATTGAGGAGTTGAACAAAGATGACAAAACTTAGATCCTTGCCTTATGCCTAGCTTAGGGCGTAAAACTATAGCGCTTGTTGGGAGGCAACCCAATGAATAAAATTTATTTTTGCTTTTTTCTTTCTGTTCTTGAGTGTTTGCACAATTATGATACTGTTATGATTGTGTTTTTTGTGTTTTATTTAGTGTTTGTTCCAAGCAAAGCCTTTAGGATCTTCTTGGGTAATAGTTGTTTGATCTTGGTGAAAAACAGGAACTTATGCACTCACAAAATTAATTTTAATAAATCACAGAAAGGTGAGTTTGCCATGATTCTTTTTGCAGAAGATTAACATACAAATTTCTCACGTCTTCCTAATTTTTTAGAATTTTTGGAGCTTCAGAAGTATTCGAAATATTCAGATTTCTACAAACTGTTCTGTTTTTGACAGATTCTGTTTACTTTGCGTTGTGTGCTTGTTTTGATGGCCCTATGGTTTTCTTTGATGAGTTTTTGCCATAGAAAAGTTGGAATATAGTAGATATAATTCAAAAACAAAATATGAATAGGTTGCAACAATACTTATAGTAGTGATTTATTTTCTTATACTAACGGATCTCACAAAGGTTTTGTTGAGTTTTGTGTGATTGAAGCTTTCAAGTTTTGAGTTATCTTACGATGGATGGAGGAACAAGGAGTAAGAAGAGCCTAAGCTTGGGGATGCCCCGGAATCCAAATCTATCATCCAAAAGAAGCAAGCAACTAAGCTTGGGGATGCCCCGAGTGGCATCCCCTCTTTCTTCTAACGACCATCGGTATTTTACTCGAAGTTATATTTTTATTCGTCACATACTATGCCTTTTGCTTGGAGCGTCCTGTATGATTTGAGTCTTTGCTTGTTTTATTTTGTGTGTTAAGTCTTGGTTCCTTGCTGGACATACCTATTTCAGAGAGCCAAAATTATGTCATGACCTGTTAGAATTGCTCTCTATTGCTTCACTTAAAACTTTTATGTGCTATGGACTTGCTCTAGTGCTTCACTTATATCTTTTTGAGCATGGTGTGCAGTATTTTTGAAGAAATGCTCTCTTGCTTCACTTACATTTATTTGAGAGTTAGTAAAATTTTGAAGAAATTCTCTCTTGCTTCGCTTAAATCAATTTGAGAGAAAGAAATATTATGCTCATGATCTTCACTTATATTTGTTTGAGCTTATGAAAAGCAACATATGAAAGTTAGTCCCAAAGTGATAGTTATCCAAGAAGGATATAATAAAAACTTTCATGAAGATCATTGGACATAATAAACTTGATTCTTAATAATAGTTTTAAGATATGATGATGTGATATGTGAGTTATGTTGATGAGAAATTATGCTTTAGTAAGAATATTGGTGTTAAGGTTTGTGATTCCCTATGCAAGCACGAAAGTCAGTAAGTATGCAATGAAATTATATCCTACTTGTGGTGCATTGTTCGGTGTTAATTATGCTTAATGCTCGCTAATGAGATTATTTGTTTCTTGGTTGGTCGCTTCTCAATCTTTTGCTAGCCTTCATTTTGCACTAAGTATGATCAGTACTTGTGCATCCAAAAACCTTTAAACCAGTTTTGCCACATGAGTCCACTATATCTACCTATATGCGCTATTATTTTGCCGTTCTAAGCAAATTTGTATGTGCCATCTCTAATTTTCAAAATAAACTTTTGTTTTGTGTTTTCGTACTGCTCGCGGAGCGGTGATGGGTGGCTAATATTTTCCGTGCTAGATGTGTGATTCTCACGATTAGTGTTTATTCACTTGTCATTGCACAGGAGTAAGGCAAAGCTATTAGGGATGCCCAGTCCTGAAATGAAAAATGAATTTACTTTATGTTGTCAAATAATAAATTCCTTGGAAAGTGTTGGTATGGAGGGCAACCGAGGATACTGCTAGCCATGGAAAGTGAAAGTATGGTTGAAAAAGGAATAGACTTTATTTTCTGTTTGGGAACCGCCTATGATATATCTAGCATGGAAAGTGTTGGGAACTCTAAGTCATTTCCGTTGGTGGGAAAGATACACATCGCAAAATGTCTTTATTTCTCAATTTTCGCTTAGCTCTGGCACCTCTACAAATCCCTACTTCCCTCTGCGAAGGGCCTTTATTTTACTTTATGCAATTTTTATTTTGAATTTGAGTCTCCATATTCTCTTATAAAAGCACCAACTAGGAGGCAATATGATCGTACTAGAGTATTGGGTGTAGTTAATGTGCGAGTGTGTTTCATGAATGGATCCATGATTGAGCATGATGGGTTAGGGATAACTTACTTTAGCGTTGATATTTTGAAAGACATGGTTGCTTGTTGATATGCTTGAGTATTTAAATTATCATGTCAAAACTAGACTATTGCTTGGAATCACATAAAAGTCCAAATGTCCATGCTATAAAGAAAAGAATATGATATGACATGTTAGGCAGCATTCCACATCAAAAATTCTGTTTTTATCACTTACCTACTCGAGGACGAGTAGGAGTTAAGCTTGGGGATACTGATACGTCTCCAATGTATCTATAATTTTTGATTGTTCCATGCTGTTATATTATCAATCCTTGATGTTTTATAATCATTTTATAGTCATTTTATATCATTTTTTGGTACTAACCTATTGACATGGTGCCAAGTGCCAGTAGTTGTTTTCTGCATGTTTTTTACATCGCAGGAAATCAATACCAAACAGAGTCTAAAGGCAACGAAACTTCACGGAGATATTTTTTGGACTAGAAGACACTTAATGGGCCAAGGCTGTGCCTGGGGGGTGCTCCGAGGAGAGCACAACCCACGAGGGCGCGCTAGGAGGCCCAGGCGCGCCCTGGTGGGTTGTGCCCACCTCGGGCGCCCCCCGGACCGCCTATTTGCTCTATAAATACCCTAATATTCCAGAAACCCTAGGGGTGTCGATGTGTCGGGGGTTGGATGCGACATATGCCAACGGGTGGCTTATCATGGTGGGGGCGAGTAGAACGTCGCCGGTGCCTGGAAACGGGATGAGGCGAAGACATGCACGCCGGCGAATCTTACCCAGCTTCGGGGCTCTCCGAGGAGATAACACCCCTACTGCTGCTCTGCGGGGTCTCCGCATGATCACTATGGGCGATAGTACAATGGTGCTCCTCGAGCTGTATGGAGGCAGGAAGGAGCAAGGCTAGCTCTTTCCCTCTTGCTATATGTCTAAACCTATCCAGGGCCTAACCCTTTGCATGGGTGCCCCGGGGGGTTTATATAGGCCTACCCCCCGGGGGTACAATGGTAATCTGACTGGGCGTGGCCCCGATCCGTCGATCTCTCTCGCAGCCGTCTTCCCCCTGACTTGGGGCCCGCCGATTGGCGGGTCCCATGAACAGCAGAATCTTGTCAAAGACGCTGATGACGCAGCTTGGTCATGGGGTCGTGGGAACAGTGCCGCCGCTGTCGGTGATCACCGCCGCCACTCCCGGTCCAATCTGGTTTATGGCTTGTGGGGCCCTGGCCGGGAGGCGGCCGACTCTAGGGAGGCCGACTCCCGTAGGGCCGTCTTCGGACTCTCCGGCCGAGCTCTTCTATCTCACTGACGGGGGGCCCGGTGATCTCCGGGCCGTACGCGCCGCCGTCGTGGGCACAGTGCTTTGTGCACTGTGGCTGAGGTCAAGGGAGGCATTTCAACAGTGCCGTGCCTCACCGGAGATCTCCTGGTGGCGCGGCTCACTGTAGCCATGCCTTCCTCCCGTGGGTCCGAGGGGACAGCCACGACGGGGATGTACCCTGCATTGGTCTTCGTGGAAGGTCGCGGGCCGACTCTCAGAGTCGGCCCCTTAAGAGGTCGCAAGCCCAGAGTCGGCTTGGCCCAGAGTCGCCGTCTGGGGACTCGCTTTTCAAGGTCGCCACCGGGACTCGCCTTCGGAAGGTCGCTTTCTTTGAGACTCGGCCTTCTCGGTCGCCCACTGGGACTCGGCCGAGGGCGCCCGCCCGATGTCTTGAAAGATCTTGGGTCTGGGTCACCTACCCATGGCCCATTACTACGATAGTCCCCGTGCCGGGCGGCGGCGCCGCCTCGTGGGGCTTCGCGATTCGATCTCTGCGGGCGCCGACTCTAAGATTCGGCTGCCGCGTCTCCGGGCCGCCTCGCAGGAGCCGGCCCGGCCCTGCTAGGGGCCGCCTCTCGCAAGTCATGGCGGGAAACCAGCGGCGTATCGGCCACGCTTCCCAGCCATCTGCGAGACGATCCTATCGCGTGACGCCACGTGGGGCGCTTAGCTGCTGCCTTATCGCGCGCGTGACGGGCGGGCGCGCCAGGTGGGGCCCGCCACTACCGCGCCTCGGCTCCCGAGCGGATCCGCTGCGGCCGAGGGCGGTTGGCATCCCCACGCGGTTACTGCGGGCAGTAACTTCGTGGGGTTTTTAATCGTGGGGCGTCGTGGGGTCGTGGGCGCAGTTAATCCCCACGTCGCCCCCTCGGCTTCTCAGCCCATAGGGCTATAAATAGGCGAGGGGAGCGGCGCACAAGACGCGCGCCTCCTTCCCTGCCCTCTTGCCCTTCTTCTTGCTCCGTCGCTCGTCGCTTTCTTCTTCTTCGCCGACGATGAGCTCCTCCTCCGCTTCCCCGCCTCGCGCTCCGGCGAGTGGGATGGCTTCAGAGCGTGGGCGCTTGAGGACATCGAGTTCCTCCGCCCGACCCGCCGCCTTCCGAGCGCTGATTTGGTGCAGGCCCGACCGGCGCCAAGGAGAAATCCGGCCAGCGAGGCAAAGCGGCGGCGGGTTATCTTCGCTCGTACCTCATGCGCGGATGGGGCTCCCGGCGAAGGGTTTCTCCGCTCGTTCCTCGAGCTGTACCACCTACAGCCGCACCACCTCACCCCAGCGGTGGTGCTTCTCTCCGCCGCCACCACAATGCGAGGGCTACATCGGCGTTCTCCCCACCATCGAGCTGTGGGAGAGTTCTTCTCTCAAACTTCGATGCGCAGGCTGCCGCACGCCGCGCGGTCTGCGGCACGTTCATCGCGTCACGGCGCACGACGGCCGACAACCCCTTTCCGCCCATGCCGCTGGTGAAGTCGGTGAAGATGTGGCAGAAGACATACTTCTACGTGAAGAATGTCGCCACCGACGGCGACTGGGTTAACTTGCCGTCCTTCGACCCCGAGCCGCTGACTGGCCGGCCGGCTAGCTGGTCCCAACGGTCGAAGACGCTTTCGGCCTCCGGAGTCGGTGCCGTGGCGCGTCTCCGAGTCTTGACGCAGTCGGAGGGGCTCGTCGCCTCCGACCTCCTGGCCGCCTTCGTGGCACGCCGGGTTCTTCTGCTTCAAGGCCGGCCCCATCTCATCAGCCAGATGAGCGGCCGGCACGATCCCAGCCGGCTGTGCACCAAAGACATGCCGCGCGGGGAGGTGGCGAACATGGTGAACCTCATCGCCCACTGCAAGTTCACCGACGAGTGGCAGTTCGGCAAGGAGCCGTACTCGCGCGACAACCCTCCGCCGGTGGTAAGTTTTTCCGTCCGTGTTCCGATCTTGCTTGTATCCGACTTCGAGCTCTGATCTTGTTGGTTTCTTGAGCGAAATCCCTCACGGCGCTTTCTGCGGCGCCTGAGGAGTCACAGGAGTACGCCCCTCGACCGCGAGGTCGGCGACATTAACGACCCGACCTAGGAGCCGCTGGCTGGAGGCCGACGCCGAAGGCGGCGGGGAGGAGGAGGAGGGCGGCCTCAGGCCGTCGGCGACCTTCGCCGACTGGCCCGAGGATGACATCGACGCGGAAGTCATCCCGCGCCGCCAACCAAGAGCCGGCCCCTCCAACCAAGCCGGCTCGGCGCGCCACGCCGGGCCGATGCGCGCCGGTCGGCAGCCCGGGGACCGCCGCCGCGACCAAGCGGGAAGAGGCGGCCGCGAAGGCCAACCGCTTCCGGAAGGAAGTGAAAAGGCCACCGCTCGTTTCTTCGTAAGTCCTTTACTCTTTGCTCTTTTCTGACTTTGCTTGAATTGCTCTGACTTTCCCCCCTTTCTTTTCCAGCGCCCCCCTCTCCCTTGAGAGAGTCGCCGCGCCCTCCGTCATGGGGTCGGGGGCGACGTCCTCCAACACGCGGGCGGGTCGACCCGCGCCGCGATCTCGGGAGGCGACGGAGCGAGCAGCTGGAGAAGCGCGGAGGAGGAGGCCAAGCGCTGGAGAAGGCGCAGTCGACAAGGCGCCGCCAACGCCAGCGACATCCGGATGAGGCTGTGGCACGCGTCGCGCCACGTCAAAAGGGATCTTTGGCGGCCGTTCGCCGCAGCAGCGATGCTTGTCCCCGCTGCCGTCGGCGCCGCCGCCTCTGAATTCACGGGCAGACCGGGAGGTCGGCACCGCCAACCCTCTCGCCGAGGAAGGTGGCGGCGCTTGGGCTCGGACACTTTCGCGCGCCGCCTCCACCTCCGCCGCCTCCTCCGTCTTGAGCGCCACGGCAAGCAGCCGTGGACCCGCGAGATCCGCCCGGCTGCGGGCGACGCCGACAACGCAGCTGCTTCTCCAGTCGCCGCTGCGCGACGCCGCCGAAGTCGAAGGACGAGCTCCAGCGCCCGCGAAGCTTCGGAGACGGACGCCGCCAAGATGGCGAATCGACGCCGGTTTCGGCGCCGCGCCCACCGGCTGGTGCGCGGCGGCGCAACGTCGTTGAACCAGCGCTTACGGGCGTTCAGTCCAAGTTGCGCAAGGAAGGCGAAGCCCTCAAACTTTACACCAGGACGCATCTGGCCATGAGGGCCTCAGTCCGGGTACGCTTTGTTCTCTTGTTTTTTCTTTTTTGTTTCCTTGTCTTTTTTCGTAGAGGCGGCGCACTCCACTGCGGGTGTAATCCCGAGTTCAGAGTCGGCTGCTGAGCAGGCGGCTCGGAACTCCTTCTGGCGATCTCCGAAGGCTGACCTTGCTTTGCCGGCCTTGCAGGAGTATCACAACCTCCGCGCTACTGCCTTCAACCGCAACGTTGAAGAGCTGAGGAAGCGGACCGCCGATCTGGCGGAGAGTCGAGGTAAGCGGATTCTTTCTTCTTGGCGCGCACAAGCGCACTCATGGCTGTAGTCCCCGAGATTGGGCCGACCGCTGAGCGGTCGGGCGGATCTCTCCGCGATTTTCCTTCTTTCTTCTCCGCGGGCGTGCTAAGCGCCCACGGGGCTGTAGTCCCCGAGATTCGGCCGATCGCCGAGCAATGGCGGATCTCCAGCCACCTTCTTTGTTGATGATGTTTATCTTTCTTTGGGCTTCAGACACCAATGCCGCCCTTCAAGGGCAGCTAGATGAGGCCAACGCCGCCCGTCGCGCTAAGGAGGAAGAGTGCGACAAGCTCGCTCAAGAGCGCGACCTTCTGGCGACGTAGCTGGCCGAGCAGAGGGATCTGCTTCGGAAAGCGCAGGAGGACACCAAGCGGCGGGAAGAGGCCCTCCTAGCCGAATTCAAGATGGAACGGGCCGCCTGGACCGACCGCGAGGCGATGGTGACCTCCGGCTACCACGTGCTCGAGGACGTCGTCGACGGTAACTCCTGTCTTCTCTTTTTGGACTTTCGATTCTTTGTCGAACTGTCTTCTGGTTTTCTGATTGTCTCCTTTCCTTGTCTTTTGGCAGACTTCTTCCCCGGCCATTCGCAGGCCGTCCGTCCGGCCATCGAGGCGGATCGGGAGGAGCGGCGGGCGCAGGGCGAAGTGATCGCTGCCAACGCGCCCCGGACCGTCGACGAGCAGATCTTGAGCATCGGGGCTCGCCGCCGCCTGCTCACCGTCGATGCGTCGCCTTCAACGCGCGGCGCCCTAAGTCGTTACCGCCACAGGCCGGAGGTGCCGGCTCTTCGCACCGCCAGTCGGACGGCCGATTGGCTGGAGGTTGCCGTCGGTCGCTTCGAGGCTTGGAAGGGCTCCTCGGCCCACGCCGGAGCGCGCCGGGCCCTGGAGTTAAATCAGGGTTGGTACCACAGGCTGGACTGACCGCTGGCGCGTTCGGTCGAGGAGGCCCAGCCGAGTTGAGGGGCGTGGAAGGCGCCCTCGTCGGCCTTGGCGGCCATCGCCGAGTACCACGGACACCAGCGTCTTTGTGCCGGCGGACCGCCCGGCGGCGAGGCTCCGCCCGAGTGGTTCGGGATGCACCCGAGTCTGAGGAGGACTCGGCGGAGGTGATTGGCTCCAGCACCGAGGGGGAGGGCGAGTCGGAGGACGGAGGCGAGGAGGAAGAGGCGCCAGAGCACGAAGAAGGCGACCAGCCTCAGCCTGATCGCGCCTCCAGCAACGAGCCTCGGAAAGACAAGGCAATCGTCGCTGAGGGCGACCAAGCCGAGACCGCCCAGCCGACTGCCCCGACGCCCGGTGCTGCCGCCACCTCCGGCCCTCCGGCTCCGGAGGCCGCCCCCTAGGATGCATCAGCCTTACCTGTTTCTTTTGTTCTTTGCTTAAAAAACTTGTTAGTCGCGAACAATTCCACCCGCGGGGTGTATTCGGCCAAGTGCCTTATGTAAATATTTATCAAGTTTCCGCCTTTGCTTGCTTTGGCTCTTTAGACTTTTTTCCTTTGCCGCCTTCCTTTGGTTACCGCCTTGCCAACTGGGCAGCCGCTCTGCGATCGCCCATGGGTCAAGCGCCAGCTACCTTGGGAAGCAAGTACTTAGTCGTTCAGAGTGTCGCAGCAATTTTGACTGGAAATCGGCCGGCCGACTCTCAAAGTCGGCCGTTCTTTAATAAAGGTTGAAACTATGAGCCATTGCTCGTGAGTCGGCTCGATGGGGGGCTGGGAGCCGCTTGGGCTATGCGTAGCTCTTAAGTCCTTCGCCGTTTTTCATGTGTGCGCCGCTTTCCGCCTCCGCTTATCGGCAGTCGCTCTGAAATGTGGCTTCTCAGAGAGCGGCTTTGAGCGCGGTACATTACTTGTCGACCTCGGGGCGTTTCATAGCACAAATGGGCGAGTCCCGGGCGACTTAGCCGGACCCGTGCCGACAAGATGATAAAAAGGAGGAAGCATTTGAGCGAGATTCATATCATCTGAGATAATCAAAAATGCAGTCCCCGAGCTCGACTCGGGGCCTAAGGTCTTTAGTACTTATACGAAAAGGGAGAAGCGCGATACATCTTTATCAGTTGTAAAATCTTCAAGAAGATTTATGTTCCACGGCGCTCTGTCTCCTTGCCGAGTCGTCTCTCTTGCGTGCTCGAGGCTTACGTGCGTCGATCAAGTAGTAGGCGTCGTTCCAGCACCTTGTCGATGATGAAGGTCCCTCCCAAAGGCGCCGACAACTTGTGCTGGCGGCTGTTCTCTCGAATCAGCCGAGCACAAATCGCCCTCTTGGAATGATCTTGGCTTGACCTTGCGGTTGTAGTATCGCCGCGGAGACTCTGCCGGTAGATGCTTGGACCGGTGAGTGCCAACAACCGGCCCTCTTCCAGCAGTCGGCGCCGTCTTGGCGTGCTTCTTGACCTCCTCTTGGTGTACATAGAGACTTCGCGGAGAGTCGAATTGTATATCCGTCGGGATGACGGCCCGGCACCGTGAGCGAGGAAGAACGGCGTGAAGCGGTTGATCTGTTCGGTGTTGTCGCGCAGGCTCGAGAGGGCGGCAGCAGCTCTTCCACTCAACAGCCGGCCGAAGCTCCGAGCGGCTCGACCAATCGAGGCTTGATGCGGATAGGATGAGGCCGTTGGCTCGTTCTACCTGGCCGTTTGATCATGGATGGGCAACGGACGCTAAGTCCAGGTCGGATGCCTGCGGACGCAGAACGAGCCAAGGCGCCTTTGGCGAAGTTGGTGCCATTATGCGTGATGATGCTGTGTGGTATGCCATACCGCCTTTGTGATGTCGGCAATGAAAGTCATTCTGTGGGCCCGTTTAATTTCTTGATGGGCTTTGCTTCCACCCACTTGGTGAATTTGTCCATTCGCGACGAGCAAATGGGTCGAGCCGCCTCGGGCGTCTTGAAAGGTCCCACCATGTCGGGCCCCAAACTGCGAAGGGCGGTGATGGGGATCGTCTTGATCTGCAGAGGCGGTGAAGGGGCTTGGAGCGGAACACCGGCACCTTGCACTTCTTGGCTAATTCTTTGGCTTCCTCGAGGCGTCGGCCAAAAGAAACCGTCTTGAAGGCTTTGGCCACGAGCGCCCTCGAGGCCGCATGGTGACCGTTTTCATACGATGGATGTCTTTGAGGATCGCTGGCCTTGCTTCGATTCCACGCAGCGTTGGTGGACACCAGGACGCGCTGGCGTCGACTAACTCTCGGTTGACTATGGTGTAGCTGCCGCTCGGCGCTGTGCTTGCCGAGCCGTAGTCTCATCTGCGGGCAACTCTTTGTTGACTAGGAACTTGAGGATGGGCTGCGCCCATGAAGGTGCTTGCTATCTCTTGATTGTCACCATAGCGACTTGGACGAGGGTGGCTGGGCTGGGAGGCGGCGGGTTGGACTCTGCCGCCGCTTCTGACCGAGGGAATCTCTGGGCGACCGCGCAGCTCCGAACCGGCCGACGCAGTCCCGGGCCGATCCGGGCGTAGTCTTGGCCGATCGGGCGCAGATCCCGGCCGACCGGCGCGATCCCGGGCGATCGCAGGCCCGATCCGACCGGGCGCGATCCCGGGCTGACTATAGCTTTCTTGAGGTCGCTTCTTTGGAGTCTTGGAGTCGGATCCGACTATCTCGGGGAGCCGCACGAAGATAGAGTCGGACTCGGTGACGGCTTGATAGGCGGCGAGGAGGCGAAGGGCGGCGCCGGAAGGTATCGCTTATGGGTGGAGCGACTCGCGCCAAAGCATCTGCTTGGTCGTTGTCGTTTCTTGGTACGTGGAGGAACTCGCATCCTTCAAAATATCCGCTGAGCTGCTGCACCAAGAAGCGGTAGCTTGCCATGTTTGCGTCCTTGGCGTCCCAGTCGCCGGATGACTGCTGAACCACCAAGTCGGAGTCGCCGTAGCACAGGATCCGGCGAATGCCGAGTTCCTTGGCAAGCCGGAGCCCGTGGATGAGCGCTTCATATTCGGCGACGTTGTTGGAGGTGGCAAAGTGGATTTGCAGCACGTATTTGAGCTTGTCGCCCTTGGGGGAGGTGAGGACGACGCCGCTCGAGGCGGGCGCATCTTAAGCGCCCGTCGAAGTGCGATCGCCAATGAGTAGAGTCGGTATAGCGTATAAATCTTGGGTCTCGGCCCGATCGGCGAAAGTCGGCCAGCGCCTGCGACTTGATGGCGGTGCGAGGTTGGTAGTAGATCGTGTAGGGAGCTAGATCGATAGCCCACTTGGCCACTCGGCCGGAAGCATCTCGACTTCCGATGATCTCGGCGAGTGGGGCAGTGCAAACCACGATGATTGGATGCTCTTGAAAGTAGGGCTTCACTTCTTGGCGACAAAATGCACGCCAGAGCACATCTTCGGTAGTGAGGGTAGTTTTGCTTGGAGGTCGGCGAGACCTCGCTCGAGTAATATCTTGGTCTCTCGACCGGAGCGCCTTTGCCTTCCTCCTGCGCTCAACTACAATAATCGTCTTGACTACCGGTTGGTGGCGGCGATGTACAAGAGCATGGGCTCTTTGGGAGTCGGAGCCGCCAACACAGGGTCGTCGACATCTTCTTCGCTTGGAGAAATGCCTCATCGCCTTGTGGTTCCATTCAAAAAGTGGTCTTCTTCATCGGTTGATACAATGGCGAGCTTTCTCCCCGACCGATCGATGAATCGGCTTATGGAAGCCAAGCAGCCGTGAACTTCAGCACGTCCAGCGATGGGCTGGGTACCTCCATCCTCTCAATAGCCTTGATCTTCACAGGGTTGCACTCTATGCCGCGTTCGGAGACCAGAAAACCAAGGAGCTGGCGGTGGGACTCGAACACGCATTTCTCTGGGTTGAGCTTGATCTGGAATCGGTGCAGATTCTCAAAAGTCTCTTTAAGATCCTCTAGCAGCGTCCCACGCTTCTCCGTCTTCACCACCACATCATCCACATAAACATGGGCGTTCCGGCCGAGTTGCTTGAGGAGGCATTTCTGCATGCAACGCTGAAAGGTGGCGCCGGCATTCCTCAAGCCGAACGTCATCGTCAGGTAGCAGAAGGCTCCAAACGGCGTGATGAATGCGGTCTTCAGTCTGTCTGCTGGATTCAGCTTGATCTGGTGGTATCCTGAGTATGCATCCAAGAAGCTCAACAGCTCGCATCCGGCTGTGGAGTCTATCACCTAGTCAATCCTTGGCAGAGCGAACGGATCCTTCGTGCAGGCTTTGTTGAGGCTGGTGTAGTCGATGCACATCCGCCACTGCTTGTTCTTCTTCAACACTAGCACAGGGTTCGCCAACCACTCCGGAAAAAACACCTCCATGATGAAGCCGGCTGCCAGGAGCCGGGCTATCTCTTCTCCTACGACTCTTCTCTTCTCTTCTGACAGGCGGCGCAAGGGCTGCTGGTAGCTTCACATCCGCCCGACATGTAGCTTGTGCTCGGCGAATTCGTCGGTACACTGCATGTCCTTGGGGACCATGCGAAGATGTCCCGATTCTCACGGAGGAAATCGACGAGCTCGCCTTCCTATTTGCTGTCAAGGCCTGTGCCCATGACAGCGTACCTCTCTGGGTGCTCCGGGTCCAAGGGTATCTTCTTGGTTTCTTTGGCCGGCTTGAATGATCCTTCTGCCTCCGACTCCTTAGGATCTGGCGACATCTCCGGCTGCTTCCCAGCCATCGCCACGACACGATCAAGGAGCCGCTTCTCGGCGATACGGAGACTCGGCACCGATCGCTTCGGCGCAAGCGACGACTTCTTGTAGTCGCTGCAACGGTCAGATCCCTTGGAGGTCGGCATCTTCATCTTGAGATAGGCGTAGTGGGGAACCGCCATGAACTTGGCCAGGGCAGGCCGACCTAGCAGTGCGTGGTACGGGCTCTCCAAATCCACCACCTCGAACCAGATCGGCTCTCGGCGGAAGTGATCTTTGTCTCCGAAGAGGACGTCTATCAGGATCTTGCCAATCGGCGAGCAGGAGAGGCCGGGTACAATTCCATGAAACACAGTGCGGCTGCTCTGCAGCTGCCTCCGTCTGATTCCGAGCTTCTCCATGGTATCCTTGTACAGGATGTTTATGCTGCTGCCTCCGTCTATCAGGACCCGCGAGAAGCGGGCGGCCCGCTTGTCAGTGGCCAAGGTTGCTCCGAGAACCAAAGCGTAAGAGCCCGGACTCGGCATCACCTCTGGGTGATCTGCCCGACTCCAGCTGATGGGCTTCTCGGACCAATGCATGAACTCAGGAGCTTCTGCTGCCACTGCGTTGACTTCTTCTTGTCGCTGGCGCCGCTGCGCCGATCATCTGCCAGACCGTGAACACTACGTATGCTCCGTGCTCTTACGAACTTCGTCTTGGACCAAGCCCGGTGGCGAGCCGCTGGCTGCTGAGGCGGCAGCGGCCCTGCAGGCGGCGGCGGGCGAGGCGTCTCCTTGGCGATCTGACGAGCCGTGGCACTTTCGGTGGTGTGGTTCGGCGGCTTCGGCTACCGTGAAACTTGCGAGGACCATCCAGTCGCTCATAGGAGAAAGCCGGCAGCCAGTTGGACTTGCCGCCCTTCTGCCGCTTGGCCGGAGGCTGCCCTTCTGGCTGCTGGTCCTCTACTGCCGCGACCTGCCGACTGTTGGAAGTCGGCTGGGGGGCTTTGCGCTTGTTGTCGCTCTGTTGCTGCCGTCGGCCGGCGTCTCCAGCCGGCGTTCTGGGAGCCTGGGGAATCACCTTGCCAGCCGCGTTGACTTGGATCTCTGTCTTCATAGAGGAGTCGGCCGTGGCGTACTTGTCTGCTATGACTAGCAGCTCGTCGAGGGTTTCGGGCTCGTCGCAGAGGAGCTTGTGCTTGAGGAGGGTGCCCTCTCGGCACCCGGCCGTAAAGTACTCGATGGCCTGCACCTCGTGCATGCCCTCGCAGGAGTTTCGGAGCTCGCCCCAGCGCGTGAGATAGTCGCGCGTCGATTCCTCGGGGCCTTGCACGCACAAGGAGAGCCGGCGGCTTCGGAGGTCGCTTGTGCGTCTTTGGTGAAGTTGCGAATGAAGGCTTCGTGAAGTCGACCCAGCTGTTGATGCTGCGAGGCTTCAGTTGTTCAGCCATGTCCGGCCGTGCCACGGAGCATGAGGGGAACATATTTGACGGCGACTTCGCTTGTTGCCGTTGGCGTCTTGCCGACGGTGAGAGTAGTCTATCAGCCAATCCTCCGGCTTCACGGAGCGGTGTACTTGGGCGATCTCGAGGCGTGAACCCCTTGGGGAAGGGCTCGTCTCTGATGCGGGGCCCGAAGCAAGGCGGACCCAGCTCGTCTTCTTCTTCTAACGCCAGGGATCTGTGGAGTCGGTCGATCCGGTGGCGGGCGTCGTTCTCTCCGACTCCCTCTCGGCGGCCGAGGCGATCTCCGAGAGTCGGATGCTCGACAGGCGGCGGGGAGACTCGTCGTTCTCTCCGAGGCGGGGGAGGCAGATAATCATCTCGCCGCTCCACTGCTCTGGGGCGGCCATCTTGGTCTCGCTCGATGGAGATGCGAGTCCGGCTGTGGCTCGCAGCCGGCTCCTTCTCTCTCCTCCCGCGGACTCCGCCAGTCGGCGTCCGGGAGGTCGCGCCTTGATCTCGGCGAGGGGGTAAGTCGTCATTCTTTTGTTGCTGCGCGTCAGCGCGGCCGCCTGCTGCGTTCTGCGCAGCAACCGCGTCGAGCTGAGGACTCGCTCTCGTCATATCACACGGCGCTCTTCGCCGTCGAGGTTCCTCAGCTCTTCGGTCGCCGCTTGGGCGGCGCGGATGTTCTCCGCCGGGGTGGCGTACACGGGGCGCTTCGCCCCGAACAGATCGGCGATGACCGCGCCGCGTTCTCGGACCGCGCCAAGACGGTCGGCCCAGTCGGAGCCGGCGAGCCGCCTACAGCGCGATCCACCTCGCGCTGGTATGCTTCGGACAGGCGTCTCATGCTTGCCAACTTCTTGGCGCCTTCAATGAGCTGAAGGCGGCGCTCTTCCAGCATCTCTGCGTCCGCGTCCTCTGGGAGGGGCGCGGACAGGTCTTGCGAGACGCGAGCAGCGGGTCTGGCGTTTTCACCGGAGTGCTCGCCGTGGCCGATGACGAGCACCTCCCTGGACGGCGCTTCCGCCGCTCTCCTCGTCGGAAGCGGCTCGTCCTTAGACCACCACGTTGGTGGGGAAGGTATCAAGCGATACGGCGTCGGAATCGACCAGGCGCCGGGTCGGAGGAGTTTACGGACTCCAAGTCTGGCGGGCTCGCCGGTGACTTGAAGTTGGTCAAGGAGGCCCGCGAAAGGTTCTCGGGGCGCCGCGCCGTGCTTTCGGCGCAGTTCGTCGGAGCGCACCTCGCCCGATGAGTTGGCGAGGCCGTTCGGCTGCTTGTTTCGGGCGCCGCGATCGTCGATCAAACTCCATCTGGCGAAGCCGGGCTGGCTGCGCTTCGCCCGAGGAAGAGGGTTCCGTCGAAACAGATCTCGGACGACGGTGCACCTCGCCCCACGGTGGGCGCCAAATGTTGGGGGTTGGATCGACATATGCCAACGGGTGGCTTATCATGGTGGGGCGAGTAGAACGTCGCCGTGCTCGAAACGCGGGATGGCGAAGACATGCACGCCGCTAATCTTACCCGGCCGGGGCTCTCAGGAGATAACACCCCTCTTGCTCGCTCTGCGGGGTCTCCGCATGATCACTATGGGCGATAGTACAATGGTGCTCCTCGAGCTGTATGGAGGCGGGAAGGAGCAAGGCTAGCTCTTTCCCTCTTGCTATATGTCTAAACCTATCCAGGGCGAACCCTTTGCATGGGTGCCCTGGGTTTAGATAGGCCTACCCGGGGTACAATGGTAATCGACTAGGCGTGGCCCCGATCGTCGATCTCTCGCAGCCGCCTTCCCCGCCGACTTACGGGCCGACCATGGCGGTCCCATGAACAGCAGAATCTTGTCTTGACGCTCGATGACGCAGGCTTGGTCATGGGGTCGTGGGAACAGTGCCGCCGCCTGTCAGGTGATCACTGCCACCACTACCGGTCCAATCTGGTTTATGGCTTGTGGGGCCCTGGCCGGGAGGCGGCCGACTCTGGGGAGGCCGACTCCCGTAGGGCCGTCTTCGGACTCTCCGGCTGAGCTCTTCTATCTCACTGACGGGGGGCCCGGTGATCTCCGGGCCGTACGCGCCGCCGTCGTGG
Source organism: Aegilops speltoides (assembly GCA_021437245.1). Classification (NCBI taxonomy): domain Eukaryota; kingdom Viridiplantae; phylum Streptophyta; class Magnoliopsida; order Poales; family Poaceae; genus Aegilops; species Aegilops speltoides. The sequence goes on from CM038145.1 coordinate 109,870,120, forward strand.
GCACAGTGCTTTGTGCACTGTGGTCGAGAAACAGGAGGCATGGCAACAAAGGCCGTGCCTCACCGGAGATCTCCTGGTGGCGCGGCTCACTGTAGCCATGCCTTCCTCCCGTGGGTCCGAGGGGACAGCCACGACGGGGATGTACCCTGCATTGGTCTTCGTGGAAGGTCGCGGGCCGACTCTCAGAGTCGGCTCCTTAAGAGGTCGCAAGCCCAGAGTCGGCTTGGCCCAGAGTCGCCGTCTGGGGACTCTGCTTCTTCGAAGGTCGCCAGCTGGGACTCGGCCTTCTGGAAGGTCGCCTGCTGAGACTCGGCCTTCTCGAAGGTCGCCCCGCTGGGACTCGGCTGAGGGGCGCGGCCGCCCCGATGTCTTGAAAGATCTTGGGTCCTGGGTCAGCCTGCCCATGGACCATTACTCCGACACGATGAAAATCAATTCCAGCTGCCGCAGAGTCCAGAACCACCAGATCCAATCTAGACACCATCATGGAGGGGTTCACCACTTCCATTGGTGCCTCTCCGATGATGCGTGAGTAGTTCTTTGTAGACCTTCGAGCCCGTAGTTAGTAGCTAGATGGCTTCTTCTCTCTGGCTGAATTCTCAATACAATGGTGTCTTGGAGATCCATATGATGTAACTCTTTTTGCAGTGTGTTTGTTGGGATCCGATGAACTTTGAGTTTATGATCAGATCTATCTTTTCATATCCATGAAAGTTCTTTGAGTTTCTTTGATCTCTTATATGAATGATTGTTTATAGCCTCGTATTTCTTCTCCAATATTTGGGTTTTGTTTGGTCAACGTGATCTATTTATCATGCAATGGGAAGAGGTGCTTTGTAGTGGGTTCAATCTTATGGTGCTTGATCCCAGTGAGAGAAGGGGAACTGACACGTATGTATCGTTGCTACCAAGGATAAAACGATGTGGTCTATCTCTACATAGATAGATCTTTTCTACATCGTGTCATCGTTCTTATTGCATTATTCCATTTTCCCATGAACTTAATACACTAGATGCATGCTGGATAGCGGTCGATGTGTGGAGTAATAGTAGTAGATGCAGGCAGGAGTCGGTCTACTAATCTTGGACGTGATGCCTCTATAATGATCATTGCCTGGATATCGTCATGATTATTTGAAGTTCTATCAATTGCCCAACAGTAATTTGTTCACCCACCGTTTGCTATTTTTCTCGAGAGAAGCCACTAGTGAAACCTACGGCCCACGGGTCTCTTTCTCATATATTTGCCTTTCCGATCTACTTTTCCTTTGCATTTATTTTCAGATCTATTAAACCAAAAATACAAGAATACCTTACTGCATTTTATTATTATTTATTTTATTTGGCGTTCGATCTATCAATCTATTACAACTTTCTCCCATCCTCGTGCCAATTTTTAGCGCTGTTACCCGAAAGGGATTGACAACCCCTTTAACACGTTGGGTTGCGAGTGGTTGTTATTTGTTTGCTGGTGTTGTTTACGTTGTGTTGCTTGGTTCTCCTACTGGTTCGATAACCTTGGTTTCATCACTGAGGGAAATACGTACTGCTGCTATGCTGCATCATCCCTTCCTCTTTGGGGAAGTACCGACGTAGTCCTAGCAGATATCAGACTCCAACTCAAGCACCGACTGCACCCTAGTCGGAGTCTTCATCTTCACTCTTGACATAGGGGGAGCCGTCGCCGCTCCCACCCCCTCTGGAGGGGGCCGCATCGCTGGCACTGTCGTCCTCGCCGGAGGTGTCGCTGTCCTTGCTCTCCATGCAGCGCTTCAGGCGGTCGCTGGTGACCCCAAAGATCTTCATGAAGAGTGTGGCGGCCTAGTCGTACTTGAACTGGAGGACGTGGCCCCGTTTCAGGCCGCGGGCGAGGGCAAACTAATTCCACCCCTACCTCAAGACCATGAAGCCCGTGGGGTGAACTCCATCGCCACCCAGGAGGGGCCTTTGCAGTAGCTGTCTGCCAGCAGCCACATGCCGAGTGGCGCGCGGTCCGCCATCTCCTCCACGAAGGAGTCTGGAGGTCGGCGCCAGGTGCAGGGCCGACGGTGCATGTTCAGGATGAACTCACGGGCCACCTCGGCTGAGTGCCTCCTTGCCCGGGAAGGTAGGATGGGCGCACCTCCTCGGCCACCTCGGTTGCGGGTGCCTCACCCTCCGCACCCGCGCCCGCGAGCGGTGCCTCTCCCGTGGACCGGCGCCAGCAGCCGTCGGAGAGCGCCCACGACCCCGAGGCAGCACCCTGGGCGCTGCAGCAGGTGCGCGAGCACTGCCTCTTCCCCTCGCCATCATCACAGAGGTATGCTTGGATCGTGGAACAAGAGGGAGGAGATGGAGGAAGAAGATGGGTGGGGGAGTCCTCCCCTCTTGTCTTTATAGAACTCGAAAAAGGGGCGATCCGCGCCTCTTCGCCTTCAATAGGCGTAGGAAGGCGAATGCGAACAAGGAAGGCAATGATGCCCTCGTGTCGCGCGCGGGCAGGCTTTGTGTCAACCTTGGAGGTATCCGAGGTGTCGTGGGACAAGTGGGGGCGTCTCCCGCTCCATCGTGCACCACGCGTCGCGCCTGGCCCGCAAGCGGTTAGGGCCTGTGCCCTTTTGCCCCCTAACAAATAGAGACGTGCGTGTCGCGGGCCCAGGGGCTACTGTCGGGCCCGTGGGACCTGGGGTACCCAGGCCCATTTACCTTCAGCCCAGCGGATGGCCCACAAGCAAGCTTCACGAGCAAGATTCCTCACAAGGCCCTTGCCTTGTGAGGCCCATGTCAGCAGGCATCCCAAGCGGACCGGAAGGTGCCATCAGGAGCCTCGCGAGGCGCTCTCACGAGGTGGCCTCCCGAGGACCCCTCTCGGATGCGAACAAGTCAGGGGCTGCTCAGCCGGTCGCGCGGCCCTGAGTATTCACGTGGGTGACTGATACGTCTTCATCGCATCAACATTTCCAAACTCTTCTGCCCTTGTTTGGACTCTAATTTGCATGATTTGAATGGAACTAACCCGGACTGACGCTGTTTTCAGCAGATTTGCCTTGGTGTTATTTTTGTGCAGAAATAAAAGTTCTCGGATTGACCTAAAAATTTACAGAGAATATTTTTGGAATAAATAAAAATATTGGCAAAAGAATCAACCATAGGGGACCCACCACGTGTCCACAAGGGTGGAGGGCGCGCCCCCTGCCTTGTGGGTCCCCTGGACCTCCTCCGACCCTAACTCCAACTCTATATATTCACGTTCGGGGAGAAAAAAATCACAGAGAAGGATTCATCGCGTTTTATGATACGGAGCTGCCACCGCCTCTTGTTCTTCATCGGGAGGGCTGATCTGGAGTCCGTTCGAGGCTCTGTAATGGGAAATCCATCGCCATCATCATCAACAACCTTCCTCCATCACCAATTTCATGATGCTCGCCGCCGTGCATGAGTAATTCCATTGTAGGCTTGCTGGACGGTGATGGGTTGGATGAGATTTATCATGTAATCGAGTTAGTTTTGTTAAGGTTTGATCCCTAGTATCCCCTATGTTCTGAGATTGATGTTGCTATGACTTTGCTATGCTTAATGCTTGTCACTAGGGCCTGATGCCATGAATTCAGATCTGAACCCTTTATGTTTCCATGAATATATTTGTGTTCTTGATCTGATCTTGCAAGTTGTAGACACCTATTATGAGTTATGATCCGCATACCCCGAGGTGACAAGAATTGGGATTTTTTCTGGTGATTACCATAGTTTGAGGAGTTCATGTATTCACTAAGTGCTAATGCTTTGTTCCGGTTCTCTATTAAAAGGGGGCCTTAATATCCCTTAGTTTCCATTAGGACCCCGCTGCCACGGTAGGGTGGGACAAAAGATGTCATGCAAGTTCTTTTCCATAAGCACGTATGACTATATTCGGAATACATGCCTACTTATATTGATGAATTGGAGCTAGTTCTGTGTTACCCCAGGTCATAACTGTTGCATGATGAATGCCATCCGACATAATTATGCATCATTGATCCACTGCCTACAAGCTTTCCACATATTGATCTTTGCTATGTTACTATTCCATTGCCGTTGTTACAATTGCGACAAAACTGCTACTGCTACTTTTGCCACCGCTACCGTTACTTCCATACTACTTTGCTACTAAATACTTTGCTGCAGATATTAAGTCTTTTAGGTGTGGTTGAATTGAAAACTCAGCTGCTAATACTTTAGAATATGCTTTGGCTTCCCTTGTGTCGAATCAATAAATTTGGATTGAATACTCTACCCTCGAAAACTGTTGCGATCCCCTATACTTGTGGGTTATCAGTAATGCGCACAGCGACAAACAATGCTAGAGGCAGTGCCAGCAGGTGCGGATGAGGAGGCTTTCCTCTTTTGTGCTAAGTGAGCAGGTCCAGCACGCTGGTTCCCAAAGCAACCCTCAAAGGTTGCCTGATCGGTGCAAGAAGACCAAGACATTAGGCGTGGGTGGAGGTCATCACTGAGCCCACCGGCGTATCATGGATAGTGGCTTTGCAGGCGAAGACCACCCTTTTGTCAGGATAGACTGCGCCACTATCCCCTTCCAAAATGGTCGTTGTGTGGCAACCCTTCCCAACAATGTTTTCGAGGAAGAGGACCAAGGCAGATATAAAAGGAGGGTAGGGTGTCACCGTAGAGGAGTGAAGGAAATATACCCTAGAGGCAATAATAAATTTGTTATTTTATATTTCCTTATTCATGATAAAGGTTTATTATTCATGCTAGAATTGTATTGATCGAAAACCTTAATACATGTGTGAATACATAAACAAACAATGTGTCCCTAGTGAGGCTCTACTAGACTAGCTCATTGATCAAAGATGGTTAAGCTTTCCTAACCATGGACATGAGTTGTCATTTGATAATGGGATCACATCATTAGGAGTATGATGTGATGGACAAGACCCATCCGTTAACTTAGCATAATGATCGTTCAGTTTTATTGCTATTGCTTTCTTCATGTGAAATACATATTCCTTCGACTATGAGATTATGCAACTCTCGGTTACTGGAGGAATGCCTTGTGTGCTATCAAACATCACAACGTAACTGGGTGATTGTAAATATGCTCTATAGGTATCTCCGAAGGTGTTTGTTGAGTTGGCATAGATCGAGATTAGGATTTGTCACTTCGAGTATCAAAGAGGTATCTCTGGGCCCTCTCGGTAATACACATCATAAGCTTGCAAGCAAAGGACTAAGGAGTTAGTCACGAGGTGATGTATTGCGGAAAGAGTAAAGAGACTTGCCGGTAACGAGATTCAACTAGGTATGAAGATACTGACGATCGAATATCGGACAAGTAACATACTGATGGACAAAGGGAATTACGTACGTTGTCATAGTGGTTCGACTGATAAAGATCTTCGTAGAATATGTAGGAGCCAATATGGGCATCCAGGTTCCGCGATTGGTTATTGACCGGAGAGGTGTCTCGGTCATGTCTACATAGTTCTTGAACCCGTAGGGTCCGCACGCTTAACGTTCGATGACGATATAATATTATATGAGTTAAGTGATTTGGTTACCGGATGTTGTTCGGAGTCCCGGATGAGATCATAGACATGTCGAGGAGTCTCGAAATCGTCGAGAGGTAAAGATTGATATATAGGACGATGGTATTCGGACATCAGAAGTGTTTCGGCGGGTACCTGCTACTTATCGGGTCACCGGAAGGTGTTCCGGGCACCCCCGACAAAAGATATGGGTCTTATAGGCCAAGAGGGGAAATGCACCAACCACAAGGGTCTGGTGGGCCCCCCATATGGGCCGTCCTAGGAGGAGAAGGAAAGAGGGGAAGGGAAAGGAAAGAGTGGAATAGGATTCCCCCTTCCTTCCCTCTCCCCCCTCTTTCCTTCCCCCTCCGACAAAAATGGCAGGGGGCGGGGCCAAGGGGAGGACACCAAGTAGGATTCGACCTACTTGGGGTGCCTCTTGGCAGCCTCCCCTCTCCCTCCCACCTATATATATGTGGGGGGGGGGGGCGCCGTAGCACACCCAGACAATTGTCTAGCCGTGTGCGGCGCCCCCTCCACCGTTTACACCCCCGGTCATATTTTCGTAGTGCTTAGGTGAAGCCCTGCGGAGATCACTTCACCATCGCCGTCACCATGCCGTCGTGCTGAGGAACTCATCTACTACCTCGACGTCTTGCTGGATCAAGAAGGCGAGGGACGTCACGGAGATGAACGTGTGCAGAATGCGGAGGTGTCGTGCGTTCAGTACTTGATCAGGTGAAGCGCGAAGAAGTTCGACTACATCAACCACGTTGTGAAACGCTTCCACTTACGGTCTACGAGGGTACGTAGACACACTCTCCACCTTGTTGCTATGCACCTCCATGGATAGATCATTGTGTGTGCATAGAATTTTTTTTCCATGCAATGATGCCAACAGTGGCATCAAGAGCCAAGTCTATGCGTAGATGATATGCACGAGTAGACCACAAAGAGTTGTGGGCGGTGATAGTCATACTGCTTACACCAACGTCTTATTTTGATTCGGCGGTATTGTGGGATGTAGCAGCCCGGACCAACCTAACATGTCCACACACATGAGACTGGTTCTACCGACTGACATGCAACTAGTTTTGCATAAAGGTGACTGGCGGATGTCCGTTTCTCCTAATTTAGTTGAATTGAATTTGACTCCAGCTAGTCCTTGAAGAAGGTTAAAACAACAAACTTGATGAAACACCGTTGTAGTTTTTGTCGTAGGTAAGAATGGTTTTTGCTAGAAACCCGTAGCAGCCATGTAAAACTTGCAACAACAAAGTAGAGGACGTCTAACTTGTTTTTGCAGGGTATGTTGTGATGTGATATGGTCAAGACATGATGAGATATACATTATTGTATGAGATGATCATGTTTTGTAAGATATCTGGCAACTGGCAGGAGCCTTATGGTTGTCTCTTTATTGTATGAAATGCAAACACCATGTAGTTGCTTTACTTTATCACTATGCGTTAGCGATAGTTGTAGAAGCAATAGTTGGCGAGACGACCATGACGCTACAATGAAGATCAAGGTGTTGAGCCGGTGACGATGGAGATCATGACGATGCTTTGGAGATGGAGATAAAAAGCACAAGATGATGATGGCCATATCATGTCACATATTTTGATTGCATGTCATGCTTATCTTTTATGCATCTTATTTTGCTTAGTACGGCGGTAGCATTATGAGATGAACCCTTCACTAAATTTCAAGGTAAAAGTGTTCTCCCTGAGTATGCACTGTTGCTACAGTTCGTCATGTTGAGACACCACGTTATGATCGGGTGTGATAGACTCTATGTTCACATACAACGGGTGCAAGACAGTTTTGCACATACGGAATACTTGGGTTAAACTTGACGAGCCTAGCATGTACAGACATGGCCTTGGAACACTAGAGACCAAAAGGTCGAACGTGAGTCATATTGTAGATATGATCTACATAGAGATGTTCACCATTGATGACTACCCCATCTCATGTGATGATCAGATATGGTTTAGTTGATTTGGATCACGTATCACTTAGATGACTTGAGGGATGTCTATTTAAGTGGGAGTTCTTAAGTAATTTGATTAATTGAACTTAATTTATCATGAACTTAGTTCTGATAGTATTTGCATATCTATGTTGTGATCAATGGCCCGTGCTACCATTCCCCTAAATTTTAATGCGTTTCTAGAGAAAGCTAAGTTGAAAGATGATGGTAACAACTACACGGACTAGGTCCATAACTCGAGGATTGTCCTCATTGCTGCACATAAGAATTATGTCCTTGATGCACCGCTAGGTGAAAGGCCTGCTGCAGGAGCAGATGCTGATGTTTTGAACGTCTGGCAAGCTCGATCTTATGACTACTCGACAGTTCGGTGTGCCATGCTTTACGGCTTAGAAGTGGGACTTCAAAGACGTTTTGAACGTCATGGAGCATATGAGATGTTCCAAGAGTTGATGTTAATATTTCAAGCAAATGCATGGGTTGAGAGATATGAAGTCTCCAACAAGTTCCATAGCTGCATGATGGAGGAGAACAGTTCTATCAGTGAAATGTAATCTAGATTATTGAGTCTAGTGCAAGTGGGGGACTGAAGGAAATATGCCCTAGAGGCAATAATAAAGATGTTATTTTATATTTCCTTATTCATGATAAAGGTTTATTATTCATGCTAGAATTGTATTGATCGGAAACCTTAATACATCTGTGAATACATAAACAAACAACATGTCCCTAGTGAGCTTCTACTAGACTAGCTTGTTGATCAAAGATGGTTAAGGTTTCCTAACCATGGACATGAGTTGTCATTTGATAACAGGATCACATCATTAGGAGAATGATGTGATGGACAAGACCCATCCGTTAGCATAGCATAATGATCGTTCAGTTTTATTGCTATTGCTTTCTTCATGTCAAATACATATTCCTTCGACTATGAGATTATGCAACTCCCGGATACCGGAGGAATGCCTTGTGTGCTATCAAACGCCACAATATAACTGGGTGATTATAAAGATGCTTTGTAGGCATCTCCGAAGGTGTTTGTTGAGTTGGCATAGATCGAGATTAGGATTTGTCACTCCAAGTATCAGAGAGGTATCTCTGGGCCCTCTCGGTAATACACTTCATAAGCTTGCAAGTAAATGACTAAGGAGTTAGTCACGAGGTGATGTATTACGGAACGAGTAAAGAGACTTGCCGGTAACGAGATTGAACTAGGTATGAAGATACCGGCGATCGAATCTCGGGCAAGTAACATACCGATGGACAAAAGGAATTACGTATGTTGTCATAACGGTTCGACCGATAAAGATCTTCGTAGAATATGTAGGAGCCAATATGGGCATCCAGGTTCTGCTATTGGTTATTGACCAGAGAGGTGTCTCGGTCATGTCCACATAGTTCTTGAACCCATAGTGTCCGCACGCTTAACATTCAATGATGATATATTATTATATGAGTTATGTGATTTGGTGATCTAATGTTTTTCGGAGTCCCGTATGAGATCACGGACGAGGAGTCTCGAAATGGTCGAGAGGTAAATATTGATATATAGGACGATGGTATTCAGACACCGGAAGTGTTTCGGCGGGTACCAGGTACTTATCGGGTCACCGGAAGGGGTTCCGGGCACCCCGACAAAAGATATGGGCCTTATGGGCCAAGAGGGGAAACGCACCAGCCACAAGGGGCTGGTGCGCCCCCCATATGGGTCGGTCTAGGAGGAGAACGAAAGAGTGGAATAAGATTCCCCCTTCCTTCCCTCTCGCCCTTCTTTCCTTCCCCCTCCGACAAACATGGCAGGGGGGTGAGCGGCCAAGGGGAGGACCCCAAGTAGGATTCGGCCTACTTGGGGAGCCTCTTGGCAGCCTTCCCTCTCGCTCGCACCTATGTGTGTGTGTGGGGGGGGGGGGCTAGCACACCCAGACAATTGCCTAGCCGTGTGCGGCTCCCCCCTCCACCGTCATATATTCGTAGTGCTTAGGTGAAGCCCTGCGGACATCACTTCACCATCACCGTCACCATGTCGTCGTGCTGATAGAACTCATCTACTACCTCGACATCTTGCTGGATCAGGAAGGCAAGGGACGTCACCGAGATGAACGTGTGCAGAACGCTGAGGTGCCGTGCGTTGGGTACTTGATCGGTTGAAGCGCGAAAAAGTTTGACTACATCAACCGCGTTGTGAAACGCTTCCGCTTACGGTCTATGAGGGTATGTAGACACACTCTCCACCTCGTTGCTATGCATGTCCATGGATAGATCATTGTGTGTGCATAGAATTTTTTTGTTTTTCCATGCAACGATTCCCAACAAGGAGGTCGACGACTTGAGCCTCCACCCTTGTATTCTGGCTCTTAGGCACCAGTCTAATGAAAAACCAAGTAGGAGTAGTGTTTTACACTGCAAGGTGGCCCGAACCTGGGTAACTATTGTGTCACCGGCCCGCTCCCGCTAGCTCGCGCTTGCCGTAGCCTCGCCATGATTCGCAGTAGGAAAGAGTAGGGCGGTAGGAACGAGCGTACCCCAGAGTTCGAACCTTTGGGTCCCCGGAGCCCCGATTCTGACGGAGACCCTCACATATAGTTCAGAAGGTAGTTCACTAATCCTGAATCCACTAACCCAGTGGTCATCCCAGCAGAGAATCTGGTGGCCGTTTCCAACCGTAGCCCTCATAGCTGCATGACATAAAGCCATTGAATCTGCCGACACCGTTATTGTGAACCCCACCCATGGCCTAATGTATATTGGAATGAGTCAAAATTTAAACAAGCCTCAGTTTCAAATCATGCATACCATGATTTCTTTGTGATCTTGACTCATTGCAGAGTGTACTTTGCCATGCTCCCCACATAGGTTCTTTTTACTTGACTAACTTTCCAGACACTCCATTTCTTCCTTTCTAACTAATTGCACATCTAATTCCCCTTTTCCTTACTAGCTACTTGCATCCCTTGCCAAAAAAACCATGCAGCCCCGTTGATTCATAATCTTATGCATGCAAGCGATGCCAGTAAAAGATTCTTCCCATTTTGAAACTTTAAAATGTTCTGTAGTTCAAACCATCATTCCTATTCAAAATCTGTTTTCACATAAAAAAATTCCCGCAACAAGATCTTCGAAACTCTATCTCATGTTGGTATGTCTGGACGGCTCTTTTTTTCATGTCAAAAATTAACATGTGACTGTAAACTATCACGCCTACAACGCATAACTTATCTTGGTGTTTACGTTGAAGTTACCAGGGTATGTTTCAACTATTTTTTTTGCCTAGGGCAAAATCTACCATGACATTCATGGTAAATTATCAGGTCTGTAATATGACTATCTAGCATCGGTGTCGTGCTTGGGCTGCGAGGTAAGGTCCACGTAGTGACACAGCATGCCCCATTTATAAAATGGAACTTTGTGGGCATGCTGGGTTAGGCCCATTTAGGCGTGTGCCGGTCCGATGCAGTGTCTGAGCTGGCGTATTGCCCACGAATGATCAGGTGTGTGCTGCGTAAAATACCATCACATTTATGCTGAAGTTACCGTGGGTATGTTTTTGAACTTCTTTTCCTCGAATCAAAATTACTGTAGTGTTTGCATGTCAATTATCATGTATACAGTCGAATATTATCATGTTATTTACACAAAAGTTATCGAGGTTATTTTTTTAAGAAACTAATCAAAGTTATTGTTGTGTCTGTATATGAGTTATCAGCTCTGTTGTGTGTATATTACCATGCTATTCACACAGAAGTTACCGACGTATGTTTTAAACACTTTTATCCAGGGTCAAAAAGTGATCGCGGTGTTTGTACGTGAGTTATCAGCTCTGTTATGCGTATATAACCATACTAATTGCATAGAAGTTACATGGCTCTGTTTCTCAATAACTTTTTCCCTCCAGGGCAGAAGTTACCATAGTGTTTGTACGTGAATTATCAGTTCTGCTGTGCATATATTACCATACTATTCACACATCAGTTACCGGGATATATTTCCGAACAACTTTGTCTTGGAGTCAAAAGTTATTGCGGTGTTTGTATTTAAATTCTGAGCTTTATTATATGTATATTATCGTGCTATTTACACAGAGATGGGTATGTTTTTCAACAATCTTCATCCTGGGGTCAAGATTTATCCTCGTGTTTATACGTGAGTTATTCATATATTACCATGTTATTTACACAGAAGATTAACAGGGTATGTTTTTAACAACAACAAAAAATTCTCTTGAGGCAAATTATCATGATGTTTGTACGTAAGTTATCACGTCCGCGGCAAGTAAATTACCATGCTATTTGTACAGAAATTATTATGGTATGTTTCAACAAGTTTTTCCCATGAATAAATAGTTATCAATGTGTTTATATGTAAGTTATTAGGTCTGTGGTGCGTAAATTACCAAGCTATTTACATATAAGTTATCAGGGTATGTTTTAATCGAACTTTTTTCCCTCGTGAAAACTTATCAATGTGTTTGTATGTAAGTTATCAAGTCTACGATGCGTAAATTATTATGCTATTTATAGAGAAGTTATCGGAATCTTAGATGATGTGCGATGGAACTTGAACACATAGTTTTAAAATTATACTGGTGAGGTTGCCTTCTCAGTTTTCCAGTGTCCCCCGACTCATTTCCCTAATTTTCGGTTTAATCTCATATGAAGAAGTTACAAGTATTGTGTAAATTTTTCATAAACAAAAGAATTAGTTAGCTCGGTTGGTTGTTACTTTGAGAATCCATGATTGAGATCGTGTGTTCGATTCTACGCTATGCACCAAGTTTTTGATTTTCTTTCTCATAGTTGGGAAAGAGATCAGCATTAATTGCGCTTAAAATAGGAGGGAGAGAGAACCGCGTGCATTAATTCCATTTAAAGTGGAAAATAAATCCATTTTAATTCTATTTAAAATGAGAAAGAAATATGCGTTAATTATGCCGCACAAAGAAGGGAAATGAAAAAAAAAATGAAAAACAAATCTAAAAAATTGTAGTCAACGCGTCGAGAAAAAACGTGCGAGATTAGCGGGTGGCGCAAAAAAAAGACGATTGCGAAATCTAAACCACGGCGATCGTCTCGAGGGCGAGATGCGAATCAAACGGTACACGCGTACGTTTGGATCTGTTGCATATTTTTGATCATTCGAAAGTTAGATTTCACGTTTATTTTCGCAAGAACACACATAGCTTCTTTTTTTACACCCATCCCCCAAAATATTTGTGCGATTCATGAGCTACTCCAGATCTTTGGGGTCGCATGAGGTATGGAAACCAACTTCTCGAAGAGCTGGGCCACTCCAATCCAATGCTACACGGATGACATCTAGGCCATCCGAAACGGACTGATGCGCGGAGTTCCCCATCCCCTACCTCGTGACCCCCCTCTCCGTCTACAGGATCCGTTCCTCTGCCCTGCAACCGTTGGTGGATCTTCTCGAGAGCTAGCTGCCTCCATGGAAGGTGGCGCTGCTTGCCAGGGATGGGCACCTACTCCTTGTCTGCCACGTCTTTAGCGCCATCCCGCTACACACCCTCATGGCCATCTCCGTGGACGCGGTGACTCCTAAGAAGGTGGATCGAATCTGGCGCAATTACCTCTGGTATGGCCGCAAGGATGCCAATGGTGGTCACTTCGTCGTGAATTGGCATCGCATGTGTCGACCACTACAGCTCGAAGGGCTCGACATCCTTGACCTCCACCTCATGGGCATCACATTACGTGCACCTTCGTTGTCGCTGCAAAAACACCAACTCGTCATGGCCATGCAATGAACTACCAATCAACCACTCCACTGACGTGCGCACAACCTTCCGCGCATGTTCCACCTGACAGGTCAACGATGGGATGGCATGCTTATTCTTGGAGGATCATTGAATTTCAGGCCAGTTTGTTACTAACAACGGTCCTTCCATCATTGCATTGATGCCTCGTCGCCGAAACAAGCGGTGCATGATTGCAGAGGGTTTGCACCTTCAATCCTGGGTCCACGACATCCATGTCGCGCTAGGACCCACCGTCCTCATGGAATATGTGGAGCTATGGTGACGGCTTCGACACATCGACCTCACTAGTGAATAAGACACCATCTGCTACAAGATGTGCACCAGCAGATAGTACTATGCACGATCTTGCTAGGAGGTGCTATTCCTTGCAACCACTAGTCAGTGCCGATGGAAGCTCACCTGGCGGGACATGGGAGCTGCTACAAACGGAGTTCTTAGACAGGGCACTCCTCAAATAACTCTCCGCATCTGAACACCTCATATGTGAAATCTTAGAACTGTACAAACCATGCAATGAAAACATCTATGTAGTACGTAGATCAACTATTCTCGACTATGCTACTCGTTGTCGTCGGTGTTGTCGACTATCTCCACTTCGATCTCCATGTACATGGGGGCAGACGCAACTCCGGTTCCTCCTGTGCCTCCGCTTCCACCTCGTGAAAGAGCGCGTCGGTCTCCACCTGTTCTTGTTGGAGGAAGCACCATGGCCTCCTCCATGATGAAGCCCGCAACCGGCACCGGCTCCTCCTCCGGCTCCGCAGCATCCACCTCCTCCGGATCCACCCCTCCACGGCTCTGGCTGGTGCTCCCCCTCCTCCTACCTAATGCGGAGCATCCTACGGACATCACCATGTCAAGAGTCCATTAGGCAAGTGACACATGCCACATCTACTTCACATACATAATGGTTAATCATCTCCTTTACATGTGTTCAATTGACCCCTTCGAGGATGGTATCTACTTGACCTTCCTCTCATGTGCATGCATAGGTATTACCGGAGTTTCATCGACGACGAGGAGGAGTTCAAGCGCAAAAGAACATCTACACCATCCAAGAAGGGAGAAGGAGGAGGAAGAGGGACCCCAAGACACGAAGCTTCGGAGGCCTCGGACCACCCCGGGTGCCCGACCTCCTACGCCCCAGGTGCTCGGACCCCCGGCCCCAAAGGTGGCGGCCCCATTGTCCACCCCGGGTTCCTAGGCTTTCACCCCCCACCTGGCGCTACCCCGGGTGCCCGGACTTCACCCCCGGGTGCCTGGCCCCCTCCGACCATGCTTGCGTGCACTGTGGGTAAAAGAACCTTGTACCCCCCCCCCCCCAAATCGTCCCTAGCTTATAAGTACTCCTCACATAGATTGTTTTTAGGGTTAGCAAAGTACATGATATGATCTTGAGAGCTTTGCTCCTATCTACCCTCTCCCATGGAGATCATGACCTCCATTGGAGAAGATCCTTAGGGATTCAAGACCCCATGAGGGAAGGATGTATCTAGATCATCAAGCCTCATCTCCATAAGATTTGAGATGAAATTTACCATGTATCTTGTTTCCCTTTGATTTTTCTTGTACCTTGTGAATCTTGTGTGTTTGTTGGTCTAGTGGATGTGTGATTGGACTTGTTCTTGACTGTTTTCTTGTGATTTCCCCTGTTGTTCTTCGTGTTCTTCACGTTCTTCGTGGATCCCCCTCCAATTCCTGAAAGATCTCCACTTAGGGTCTCCACCCTACAACATCTTGGTATCTAGAGCCACGTTGATCACGAATTTGGAGTTTTTCCCACCATTTTCTAGCCTAATTTTGCTTGTTCTTGTCCAACTTCGAAAATTCCCCACAGAAAGGGCCATACCATTTTTTTGTGATTTGATGTTCCTGGTGAGTTTTTCTTTATTTCGAGTTGTGGATCTTGTGTTTGGAAAGTGGATCTATCTCCCTTGGCGCTCCCTAGCCTCAGTTTTTCTTTTTATCCACCCAATTTGGAGCTTGGAATCTAGTTCCTCCGCCCCTAGTTTGAGATCTGAAAATTTTGCACAAAATAGTCTGCTCGGCCTGCCCCGGGTACCCGGACCCCTTTTCCCCGGGCAGCCGGACCCCCCGACACCTTTCGCCCAAACCCACTAACCACCTCAGGCGCCCGTAGCCCTTAACCCCGGGCACCCGGACCCCCCGGGCCAATTTTCCGCCCACCTCCCTGACCACCTCGGGCACCCGCACCCTCCCACCCCCGGGTGTCCGCACCCCCCAGTTTCAGCCACTTCCAAAAACCGTTTCGGCCATAACTAATTCATCTGGAGTCCCTTTTTCGTGTTCTTTAGCTCGTTTTGTAGCTATTGACATCGTCCATCCCACAAAAATACTAACACCATCATTTTCCATCATCAAAATTTTCGAATTTTGAGATCTTTGTATAAGCCCTCCGCCATAAGTTACGCACCACCACATAAAACTTCCGCAACCTAAACCAATTCTTATTGCATTTGTGGTTTTTTGAGTTGTGATTTGAGTCTCCTAAGGTGTTTCGGCTACTTAGGGATGGTTACATATTCATCCACCACCGGACACTTGTATTGTTCCATCGACTACATCCGCCACGGGCTTCCGTAACTGACGACGATCATCCATCCTTTGAGACCATCTTCAACCGGAAGCAAGGCCGGTTACCCCCCGAATTCATGGAAGGTTAAGTGTGACGAAGGTATCCATTCCGTCGTAAACTTTTCCTTCCTTGCCATTACACTTTGGTAGCCCCACCATCTTTGCGATTACCTCCATACCGATTGAGACTAGCTATCCGCGTATTGTCGGGCTTCACGAAAACTTGAGCACCTTAGTGGTACGATATCATAGTGTTGCATCATTTGATATATCATATAGTGCAATTGTTTGCTCCCGTGCATATCTTGTGATACTTGTCTCATGTATGTGGTTGAGGCTCAATAAGCATAGTGGAAAGGAAGAGAAGGAAAAAAAGAGAGAAAATATATCTATATAAGCTTTTAAGCAAGAGAAAGATCCAAAGCTTATAAGCAGAAGAGAGTTGAGCATGAAAAGAGATACTTGTGCATGAGGATACATGAAATAGGAAACATTTTGCTTTCATGGATATAGGTTGGTGCCAAGTGGTGAATCGTGCCCAAGTGTGCAATCAACCTAGTGCTCTCCTAGTGTTTGTGTAACACGAGCTTAATCTTCATTAGGCAATTTTGTATTGCTCATCCCTATAGTTGCACAAGCCCCATTACCCCACCGTGTGCTTTTCTTTATTGTTCTCCTCTATATTTGTGATCACTTGCTTTGCATTTTGAGTCCTTTGGATTTATTTCAACATTTACAATATCTTGGACTTCAATTTGCATGAATTAGTGCCACTTATCCTAACCAAGCCACTCGATAAGCTTTACTTCGTAGGTGTGAGTGAACAAGTCCGGTACCAATTCCACTATTCTTTCATTTCACATTGAGTGGCATGAGATACATCCTCAACTTTGGGAAAAGGTAGCTTGGTATTGTTTATCTCATTTCCTACTCACCTTTGCTCGAGTCTTGTGATGGATAGGCAAAGCACATCATCTCCCATCTACAACCATGACGACAAGTTCGATGCCATGAAGAACTTCATTGATGCCAAGATGGACAAGCACATGGAGGAGCTCAAGGTCCTCATCAACAACCGCAAGCGGTCTTCCTCATCTTCGAGAAGACACTCAAGTGCAAAGACTTTCGAGCTACCATCTCCGGCAAGTACACACCGGCATCGACATCGACAAGACCAGGACGCTCATGATCATCAACGGTGTGCCACAAGAATGGAAGAGAGACCTTCCAGACGCAAGTTAGATGCTGTGCCAACCCCGTGCACACGGGCCTGCGACACTCGTGCACACGGGACCCCGTGCATACGACCTCATGCACCCCCGTGCGCACGAGGCTTACAGAACCATGACATCGACCACAAGGATGTGGCTTCTTCAACACCTTTGGCATCTTCGCCAAGTATCTTCAAGGCATATTGCCTTTAGACGTACGTCATCTTCACACTCCACGAGCTCAAGTCCACTACTTACATGAGCTACTTCGACTTCAACATCACCGATGAGGTTCCATTCTTTGGGACTCATGACCCTGGCAAATACCTAGAGTGGGAGCGCAAGATGGAAGACTACCTCAAGCTACGTCAAGTCCCTTATGAAGATCAAGTGAAGTGTGCCACAAGAAACTTCCACAACTACATGTTGATATGGTGGCTTCATAAACCTTCGACAAGCTTCACCATGACTTGGCCCAAGATGAAGAAAGCGATGAGGCGAGAGTTTTTGCCTTCTACCTAGATGGAACATCTTCTACGCTAATTGGAGAACACCATCCAAGGATCCAAGTCCATCGACGAGTACTTCATGAAGATGAAGAAAGCCTTGCGATGAGCCGGCATGGACGACCCCATTTCCTTGAAGTTCCACTTCATAATGGGATTGAACAACGACATCTCCAAGACTATCTTCCGCGAGAACTACAAGTCCCTTGACGACAACTACATTGGTGCTCTCAAAGCGCAACAAGAACCCGTGGAGGCCAAGGCTTCCGCACCCCTAGCACACTTCTCGATGACCAAGTTCCAAGACGACGAGCAGGAGGGTAGTACCTATTGGGGAACGTAGTAATTTCAAAATTTTCCTACGCACACTCAAGATCATGGTGATGATATAGCAACGAGAGGGGAGAGTGTTCGTCCACGTACCCTCGTAGACCGTAAGCGGAAGCGTTAGCACAACGCGGTTGATGTAGTCGTACGTCTTCACGATCCGACCGATCCAAGCAGCAAACGTACGGAGCCTCCGAGTTCAGCACACGTTCAGCTTGATGACGATCTCCGGCCTCCGATCCAGCCGAGCTCCGGAGATGAGTTCCGTCAGCACGATGGCGTGGTGACGATGATGATGTTCTACCGGCGCAGGGCTTCGCCTAAACTCCGCGACGATATGACCGAGGTGGAATATGGTGGAGGGGGGCACCGCACACGGCTAAGCAACGATTCGTAGATCAACTTGTGTGTCATGGGGTGCCCCCTGCCCCCGTATATAAAGGAGAAAGGGGGAGGGGGCGGCCGGCCTAGGAGGAGGCGCGCCAAGGGGAGTACTACTCCCACCGGGAGTAGGACTCCCTCCTTCCTTGTTGGAGTAGGAGAAGGGGGAAAGAGGGGGAGAGGAGGAAGGAAAAGGGGGCCGCACCCCTTGTCCAATTCGGACCAGAGGGGGGCTGCGCGCCTCCTTCCTTTCAGCCTCTTTCCTCTGTTCCCGTATGGCCCAATAAGGCCCATATATACTCCCCTGCGAATTCCCGTAACTCTCCGGTACTCCGAAAAATACCCGAATCACTCGGAACCTTTTCGAACTCCGAATATAGTCGTCCAATATATCGATCTTTACGTCTCGACCATTTCGAGACTCCTCGTCATGTCCCCGATCTCATCCGGGACTCCGAACTCCTTCGGTACATCAAAACTCATAAACTCATAATAAAACTGTCATTGAAACCTTAAGCGTGCGGACCCTACGGGTTCGAGAACTATGTAGACATGACCTAGAACTATTCTCGGTCAATAACCAATAGCGAACCTGGATGCCCATATTGGCTCCTACATATTCTACGAAGATCTTTATCGGTCAAACCACATAATAACATACGTTGTTCCCTTTGTCATTGGTATGTTACTTGCCCGAGATTCGATCGTCGGTATCCAATACCTAGTTCAATCCCGTTACCGGCAAGTCTCTTTACTCGTTATGTAATGCATAATCCCGCAACTAACTCATTAGTCACATTGCTTGCAAGGCTTATAGTGATGTGCATTACCGAGAGGGCCCAGAGATACCTCTCCGACAATCGGAGTGACAAAACCTAATCTCGAAATATGCCAACCCAACATGTACCTTTGGAGACACTGTAGTACTCCTTTATAATCACCCAGTTACATTGTTACGTTTGGTAGCACCCAAAGTGTTCCTCCGGTAAACGGGAGTTGCATAATCTCATAGTTATAGGAACATGTATAAGTCATGAAGAAAGCAATAGCAACATACTAAACGATCAAGTGCTAGGCTAACGGAATGGGTCATGTCAATCACATCATTCTCCTAGTGATGTGATCCCATTAATCAAATGACAACTCTTTTGTCCATGGCTAGGAAACATAACCATCTTTGATAAACGAGCTAGTCAAGTAGAGGCATACTAGTGACACTATGTTTGTCTATGTATTCACACATGTATTATGTTTCCGGCTAATACAATTCTAGCATGAATAATAAACATTTATCATGAAATAAGGAAATAAATAATAAATTTATTATTGCCTCTAGGGCATATTTCCTTCAGTCTCCCACTTGCACTAGAGTCAATAATCTAGTTCACATCACCATGTGATTTAACACCAATATTCATATTTGTATATGATTAACACCCATAGTTCACATCGTCATGTGACCAACACCCAAAGGGTTTACTAGAGTCAATAATCTAGTTCACATCGCTATGTGATTAACACCCAAAGAGTACTAAGGTGTGATCATATTTTGCTCGTGAGAGAAGCTTAGTCAACGGGTCTGTCACATTCAGAGCCGTATGTATTTTGCAAATATTCTATGTCTATAATGCTCTGCACGGAGCTACTCTAGCTAATTGCTCCCACTTTCAATATGTATCCAGATTGAGACTTAGAGTCATCTGGATCGGTGTAAAAGCTTGCACCTATGCAACTCTTTACGACGGGCTCTTTTATCACCTCCATAATCGAGAAATATTTCCTTAGTCCTCACTAAGGATATTCTTGACCAATGTCCAGTGATCTACTCTTAGATCACTATTGTACTCCCTTACCAAATTCAGAGCAAGGTATACAATAGGTCTGGTACATAGCATAGCATACTTTATAGAACCTATAACTGAGGCATAGGGAATGACTTTCATTCTCTTTTCCGTTTTCTGCCGTGGTCCGGATTTGAGTCTTACTCAATTTCACACCTTTGCAACACAGGCAAGAACTCTTTCTTTGACTGTTCCATTTTGAACTACTTCAAAATCTTGACAAGGTATGTACTTTTGAAAAACTTATCAAGCGTCTTGATCTATCTCAATAGATGTTGATGCTCAATATGTAAGTAGCTTTTACTGAGGTCTTTCTTTTAAAGAACTCCTTTAAAACACTCCTTTATGCTTTGCAGAATAATTCTACATTATTTCCGATCAACAATATGTCATTCACATATACTTATCAGAAATGCTGTAGTGCTCCCACTCACTTTCTTGTAAATACAGGCCTTTCCAAAAGTCTGTATTAAACCATATGCTTTGATCAACTCATCAAAGCGTATATTCCAACTCCGAGATGCTTGCACTAGTACATTGATGGATTGCTGGACACTACTAGGGAAAAGCCTATACACATAATCTTAGCAGCAGCGCGGTTCAAAATAGAGCGCTGCTGGTAAGTAGTAGTAGCGCCCTTTGCGTAAACTCGCTGCTGCTAAATATTTAGCGATGGCAGCTCCGTAAACACGCTGCTACAAATATCGACCGGCGGTGTTCCCCACCTCTAAGTAGCAAGATGGCGTGGTGGCGAAACAGCGCTACTGCTAAGTGCATAGTAGTAGCGCGGTTTCCTCGAGATCGCTTCTTTAGTAAGTTTCAAATTGCCGCCATTTTTGTCCCGATTAGCGATGGCGCCTTACAGAAGCGTTGCTGCTAAGTTTTTAGCAGCAGCGCGGTTTCTCACCAGCGCTACTGCTAACCCCACCAACCCCCAAACCGTCCCTCCCCTCCCCCTTGCTTTTTTCCCTTCCCCCTACCTCCCCCTCTCCTCTCTTCCCTCCACCACATGCTCCCACTCTCACTTTTTTCCCTTCCCCCTACCTCCCCCTCTCCTCTCTTCCCTCCACCACATGCTCCCACTCTCACTCTTCTTCTTCTCAATACTTCTCCCCCATTACTCCCTCTCTTCTCTATCCACCTTCTCTCTCTTCATTACTCCTACATAACTACACCACCTCCATTAATGCATCTCCTTTCTCTTTTTCCTTCCCCCTCCACTAGTTGAAGTTGTCTCCTTCCAAATTAGGTAGCTAGGTAGATGTAGGATTTAGTTAAGTGACCTATTTGCCCCCTAACTAGATCTATCTTTGTCAAGAAGAGCTTAATTTGTGCACTTTTGATCTCCCTACAACATCATCTTCGGCCATCAAGATAGAGGTGATGAAACTTTCATGCTTTTGCAAAATGGAAATGTGTTTATGTGTGTGTGATATATTTGTGGAAATTGTGTGTGTGGCATGAGTTGGCCTTGCAAATTGTGCTTTTGAGTTGCCTATGTTTTGCGAAATGTCGATTTATTTCCGTTTGGCTAATTCGAGCAAACTCTAGATCCATATATGTCCTATTTTAGGAAGGTCATGCCAAATTTTTTATGACTTTGATGCATGCATGCATTTTTACAATCAATTTTTTATTATTACCGTGCGAGTTGGCGATGGTCGGTGGAGCGATGGTGGACAGGTGGTTGCGATCGGTGGTGCAAGACATGAAAGAAAATAACCGGACAGAGGTTTTATGTCCGTGTCGAAAATGCAAAGGAATAGTTTGGCTCGACCCCCATGGCGATGGTGGTGTCGGCGCTTTTGCTCATGACTGGTTTCATGGATGGCTATACTAGGTGGATAATTGAAGATGAGGATGACGATGTTGAGGATGCCGACGGGCAGGAAATGATGACACGGGCAAGGCGAAGAGATGATCGATAATGGCGGGGGAAGAGGCGGACATGGCGGCGGAGAAGGGGCCGGACATGGCGGCGGAGAAGGGGCCAATGATGTGTAATATATATATGTTCCTATTTTGTATACACACTTAGCCATATGATGTGTAATATATATGTTCCTATTTTGCATACATATTTAACCGTCAAATGATGCAATATATATCGCCTCCCTTCGTTCACTGCCTCGGGAAATAAAAGTGGGATAAAATAAAGGAAAAGAAAAATGAAAACTGGCGATGGCGGCGGCGATGTGCGCGTTCCACAAAACCCCTGCTGCTACATACCATAGTAGTAGCGCGTTTCTTATAAACCGCTGCCGCTCGCACAATAGTAGCAGCGTGTTTACCATAAAGCGCTGCAGCTACAGATCATAGTAGTAGCGCGTTTGGCATAACGCGCTCATCGCTCGTCCACTTAACCCAAAATTTTCACTCGCCCGACTTCATCCCGCCACATTTCCCCAAATCCCCACTCTCTCTCGGCCCCGTCGCTCCGCCGCGCCGACCTGCCCGGCGCTCGCCCTGACTCCGCCAAGGCGCCGGCGCTTCAGCGCTTCGCCCGTCGACCCTCGACCCGACTCGGCCTTCGCCCCGACTCGGCGCTTCGCCCCGACTCAGGCTGCGCCCCGACCCAAGGCTTCGCCCCGACCCCGGCCAGCTTCGCCCCGACCGTCGGCCCTCGCCTCCCTCCTCGCCCTGCACTCTCTGTAAACCCCCCTCTCTGCTAGGGTTCTTCATGTTAATTAATTAGGTTATCTATTTAGTTATGAATTTAGCTAGGTTTCAAAATTAGCTGAATTTATATGGAAATTTGAACTGGACATGTGATATGTGCATATGTCATGTTTTGGACATGTCATTTTGGAAAATGATCCGAGTGGCCTATGTTACGCTGAAATGTTGATTCATTTCGTTTGGTGAATTTCAGCGCCGATATGTCCATTTTTAGCAAAGGTCATGCGAAATTTCCGTGAATAAAGGCATGATTTGCGCTACATAGTTGGCATATCGAGTCTGGCACATAGATTTCTTTTCGTCATTTCTCATTTATT
Organism: Aegilops speltoides; assembly: GCA_021437245.1. Classification (NCBI taxonomy): domain Eukaryota; kingdom Viridiplantae; phylum Streptophyta; class Magnoliopsida; order Poales; family Poaceae; genus Aegilops; species Aegilops speltoides. The sequence continues at coordinate 109,893,250 of CM038145.1, forward strand.
CATACTTTTAGAAATAAATGAGGCCACTTAATCATAGGAAACATGTCGAACAACGAAGAAACGGGCCTTGACCAAGATGCGAGGCGAGATGGATTATGATGGTGAACAAGAGTACCTCGACTATTTGACTAAGCAAGGTTTGCAGGTCGGCCTCGATGATGGTATCTTGACGCCGACATCGACACCGACGGCGCCGGCACCGGCGCGCCCGGCACCGATGGCGGCGCCGAGACCGTGGGGAAGGTACCGGCGGAAGGTACCGGCCCGATGCCGATACGAAAAGAGGAAGCATAAGAAGCGAGAGGATACGAAAACCTAACAAACTAGGGATTGGACGACTTGTGATCACAAAGATGGCACCGGCAAGTTTGAGCCGTTAGAGCGGAAGAACCTCGCAAGTGCTATGGGAACCAAGTAGGATGCATCCTCACGGAATCTTGTGAGCATCAGCGAGCGATGACTTAAGGAGTAAAGAACATTTGACGCAGCTTGCTCCTAACGAAGTTGCACAAGAGATTCAAGTTCCCGACCGGGATGATAACATAGAACAACCGTGGGATGATCCGAAGATGAAAAAGATTAACAATCACGCCATGGGCATGTTCAGCAATGATTTGGCCTCTGGAAAGGGAGGGTGAAACGAGCTATTGAGGCTGATGAACCCCTGTCCAAGATTCGGAGGAAAATCCGACACTTACGGAAGAGGAGTTCGAAAAGTTAAAGGACACTTGCGCTACCGAGGCAGCCAAGGCTAAGGCTGCGAAATTCAAAAGCCTTCAGCTCCGAACACGGGAAGCATCGCCTCGGAAGCCGTGGCTACCTCGGTAAAAGGCCCATATGGGATAAGGAGGGCGCGGACGTGAAGCCGCGGGTCTCCCACCCCTTCGAAGTTCACCAACCCCTTGGAGCATGACTTCATCAGGGCCCGCTACAAGTGGGACAAGGAGAAAAAGGTTTTTTACACGGACAAGATCATGAGGAAATTGATTAGACTACTAGAGAAGCAACACCGGCTTGCAGCCGAAAGCCCTACTTCTCGATGAGGCCCAAGTGGGACACCCTCTCAACCGGCCTTGAGCGAACTTAAGGGACTCCCGTTGGACCAGCGGCCGCAATATGAATCGTGTGCACGGCGCTGAGACGGCGCCACGTGGAAGGTGTTTTACAACGACGGCCCGAGGCCAAGAAGCGAAAAAAGTTTAGTCGAGCGGACATCGGCGCAAAGGTGAAGCTTGCGGTCGAGAAAAAAGCAGGCGAGGACGCGAAAAAAGCAGCCGAGGACAAATATGAGTTGCTACAGCGAGAAAATCAATGCAGGCAGAATCGCCTGCAGAAATGATTTCGCTACTAACTTGGTTCTAGTTATCATCAATCGGGCGAAGGAAAATCCAGACAAGGCGGTACATGATTTCCCGATGCCCAGTTTAAATCACGAGCAACTCCATGAACAACAACACCATCGCACCATCACTTGCTCAAGCAACCGGGCCTCCTCTCGCAGCCGCTCCGCTCATAGCAGCCCGTCCTCGGTCTCGGCGCTAGGTGGGCCTTCGTCTTTAGCTGAGCTTGGCGCCACACGGTAATTACATGTCGCACCAACATATATATATAGATAATATTCCATTTTTGTTGCCTTTGGTTGTTTTACACCACAAACATATGTGTTTGCGGTGAAAAAAACCCCATGCACCATACTCTACTTGATCAAAGGCTAGAAGGTGGGCGTGGGAAGGGGATGATAATGGACCCTCTCAACGCACATTCCACAACCAGCCGATCCCACTGGGCACTTCAGGTTAGCTTGACCAGTGTGAAATCGGGCACGAGTTTGCCTCCTCGATGCAGCATGTGGGAGAGGGGCGACGAGACCCGCCATGGATTAGACGATGCAAGGGTTGGGTGCTGCTATGGCGAAGAATCTTATTAAATGCGGAGCCGCCGAGAGCACACCAATAACTACCACACATCAACAAGCATGTGCGGAGACCACCACCCCACCTCGCAATTACCAGCTCACGTAGTAGTGCGGGTGAGAGCGGCGGACGACATGATGAAGGGGTGCAATAATCTTGGCTGATGTACCAGAGAGCAGAGAATGGATGATGAGGCGGAGGTCGACCCTATGGATTACCTCAATACAAGCGCGTATGGTGTGACATAGATATGATGAGTCAACCATATGACGAATCGGGCTATCAGCTTGCTAATGAGGATATGGATGATATGCCCAGGCAGGGCCGTACCATGGAATGCAAAAAGTCTCTCTTCATGAAATCCTCATAGGACACGCCTGAAGATGCCGCCTCAACACAGGCTCAACTAGCCGGTAGCGAAGGTCGTCAAGATGCTTAGCCCGGGAACACTTGGGCAGGGGTTAAGGAAGGGTGCGGAAGGTGTGCCCAAGAAAAGGAGAGGAAGAGATCGGGAAGGTAATGCCGCCAAACAAGCGAGCACACAGCAGCGACGATGCATTACGAAGAGCGTGTACCGTGAAAGGTGCGGTCATGTTCCATCTCACGGGCGAGCCGATGCTACCGCGAAACCGCTGGAGGCACTATCGAGGGATCTCGAGGAGATGCGACCATGTCTTTGTCGACCGAGAAAAGCCTACTAGCCTCAAAGGATCCGGGATATCCGACATACGCGGCTCGTGTGCACGAGGGAAGTGCTACGTCGACACACGGCCCGCGGAGGTGTTCTTCCTGCGGTTTGACCATATCTTTGAGATGTTTCTAACAAAGGCGGCTTGATTTTACTATCGTCCGCCTTTTTGCGCTACATATGAGCTCCGTCGTGAAGAGTGAAGAAGTCTCGCAAATCTGTGTGGCGGATCCGTACTACATGCACGAGTCTTTCTTGAGTCTCGGCGACTTTGAGCGTGAAACTGCTAGGGAGTACCTCCAAAACTTCATGGTACAGAATAAGGACCGGGAAATTGTCCTCGTGCCTTATCATCCAAAGTAAGTCGATTCGGACAACCCTTTCGTACATTTCAATCATTCCTTCTCTCTCATATGGGGAATAATTTGAGGTGTCTTTTCCCCGCAGCAACAGGCGCGCCGTTCTTATCGTTCTTTACCCGCAAGTCTCCCACGCCGTGTATTTTGACCCTTCGAGAGACTATGAGAAAAAGGACTACACCCACATAATGAATATTCTAGATGATGCTCTCCAAGGCTTCAGCTATAGAGGTGGCCACGTGCATATCAGGAAACAAAGGAACAAGAAGATGGGTTTCGCGCATAAAACTAACTTCTCCTGCATCCATGTCCCAAAACCAAGCAAGAAGGATGGATTCTACATCGTCCATCTCATGATTCAGTTCAACACGGATCACCAAAAGCTTCAGCATTAACAGCGAAATGATGATCATATCCACAAGTGGCTAGAATCTCATGGAGAAGCGAATTATAAACTTAGAGATGACTTCTTTCGCATCCAAAGCGACATTGCGGCGATCATCATGAAAGAAGTCATCGATGAAAGGATGTTCCACCACGGCCCTATATCGCGGTGACGTCCGAACTCGCATAGGCATGCAACGTCTAGACCTCACGTCGTTCAAGCAGCTAGGGTTCGTCCTCGATGATATGGAAGGATGGAACTTCTAGTGAGTTATGATGCCGATGATGATGATATGTGTCGGTTGAACTTGTATACTTTTTGTAGCGATGAAACTTTGTGATGTCCACGGTCCCTGCCGAACTTGCGTAACGCTACTTTGTTAGTTGGCATACGATGACCTGCGTACCTCTAGTTAATTAATTTGCGTCTTCGTATATGTTGCATCTAGTTGCTAACCTTTCTTTTTGGTGTTGCTCTAGTATATTTTTTGCATATATATGATTGTACATCCTCTTCATGAACATGCATCTCTAACAGGTACCTAGTTTCTTGATGGCGAGATGGAAATGCTATGTCGTGTACAAAGGGAAGGTTCCGGGGGTGTACAACGAGTGGCATGAGTGTCAGGCGCAAGTGAATGGGTTCACGGCGCCAGCCATAAAACTTCAAAAGCAGACAAGAAGGAGAAGCTAGTTATTTGAGGTTCACGCTAGCGCGAGAGGACTCGTAACCGCCACCTCATGTCTGCATGGTTCGCTCTCACTCATAGTGATAGCACTTCTTGCGTATGCCTTTGTTTAGATGGATGACGTTGTTGTAGTTGCAAGTATTCGAGACTTGCATGTATTGCTATTTTCGAGATGATAACAAGATATCACTTTGTGTTGGATGATGATTATGAAGAGACTATTTGTATGTACATGCTATGATTACATTTGTGGTCTCGCACGCATTTGTATGTGTATCATGATGAAATTTCTATGTGCTAAAGATTCTTCTACAAAGCGGTTCAAATACAAAACAAATATGCCAAAAAACTACTTAAATTAGCGATGGCGAGTGTACAAAAGTTAGCAGCAAGCGCCGTTATAGCGATGGCGCGTCCGCCAAGAGCGCTAAGCGCTAATAGCGATAGCAAGCTTCCGCAACAGTGCTGCTGCTACACTTGTATAGCGATGGCGGCGGTGGGCACGCGCTCTTGCTATGAGTTAGTCAGATGGCCAGTATTAGTAGCGCGGGTACCCGCGCTACTGATACATGTAAAACCCGCGCTGCTGCTAGCCTTTTCCCTAGTAGTGGGAGCTTGCACACTTTGTTAGCATCTTTAGGATTGACAAAAACTTTCTGGTTGCATCATATACAACTCTTCTTTAATAAATCCATTAAGGAATGCAGTTTTGACATCCATTTGCCAGATTTCATAAAAAGTGGCAATTGCTAACATGATTCGGACAGACTAAAGCATCACTACAGTTGAGAAAATCTCATTGTAGTCAACACCTTGAACTTGTCAAAAAACCTTTTGCGACAAGTCGAACTTTGTAGATAGTAACACTACTATCAACGTCCGTCTTCCTCTTGAAGATCCATTTATTTCTTATGGTTTGCCGATCATCGGGCAAGTCCAACAAAGTCCACACTTTGTTCTCATACATGGATCATATCTCAGATTTTATGGCCTCGAGCCATTTCGTGGAATCTGGGCTCATCATCGCTTCCTCATAGTTCGTAGGTTTATCATGGTCTAGTAACATGACTTTCAGAACAGGATTACCGTACCACTCTGGTGCGGACCGTACTCTGGAAGACCTACGAGGTTCTGTAGTAACTTGATCTGAAGTTTCATGATCGTCATCATTAGCTTCCTCACTAATTGGTGTAGGAATCACTGGAACTGATTTCAGTGATGAACTATTTTCCAATTCGGGAGAAGGTACAAATTACCTTATCAAGCTCTACTTTCCTCCCACTCACTTCTTTTGAGAGAAACTTCTTCTCTAGAAAGGATCCATTTTAGCAACGAATATCTTGCCTTCGGATCTGTGATAGAAGGTGTACCCAACAATTTCGTTTGGGTATTCTATGAAGACGCACTTCTCTGATTTGGGTTCGAGCTTATCAGGTTGAAAAACTTTTCATATAAGCATCGCAACTCCAAACTTTAAGAAACGACAACTTGGGTTTCTTGCTAAACCACAGTTCATATGGTGTCGTCTCAACGGATTTAGATGGTGCCCTTTTAACGTGAATGCAGCTGTCTCTAATGCATAACCCCAAAACAATAGTGATAAATCAGTAAGAGACATCATAGATCGCACCATATCCAATAAAGTGCAGTTACGACGTTCGGACACACCATAACGTTGTGGTGTTCGGTGGCGTGAGCTGTGAAACTATTCCACATTGTTTTAATTGAAGACCAAACTCGTAACTCAAATATTCGTCTCCGCGATCAGATCGCAGAAACTTTATTTTCTTGTTACGATGATTTTTCACTTCACTCTGAAATTCTTTGAACCTTTCAACTATTTCAGACTTATGTTTCATCAAGTAGATATACCCATATCTGCTCAAATCATCTTGTGAAGATCAGAAAATAACGATACCCGCCACGAGCCTTAATACTCATTGGTCTGCATACATCAGTATGTATTATTTCCAACAAGTTTGTTGCTCGTTCCATTGTTCCGAAGAACGGAGTTTTAGTCATCTCGCCCAAAAGGCACGGTTCGCAAGCATCAAAGGATTCATAACCAAGTGATTCCGAAAATGCATCTCTATGGAGTTTCTTCTTGCGCTTTACACCGATATGACCCAAACGGCAGTGCCACAAATAAGTTGCTGAAAGTGCAACTAATCCCCAGGTGGTTTTGGTAATTAATAACAACATATATATCATTGAGCTAATAGTTACTTGAGAATCATTTCAGAAAGTTCAGTGATATGGGTATGGCAAGGACTGAAGAAGTGGACCCCTCAAAATGTTAAGGCAAGCATTGGCAAAAGCTCAAGACTCCATTTTTGGTTTAGTGATCCAAGATCACATTGAGTCCATAGGAAAGCCAATACTATTAAAAGGGGATGAGGTTATGTTGATGATCTGGTTGCTCAAAGTGCTTAGTGATACATCTCCTAAACTATCAGCAACTTTCACTGCCATATACACTCATAAGTAATCTCGGTCCCACCGATATTCCAAACTCAGTCACACCGAGATGAACCACCTCAGCCATAAAGCCAAACCCTAGAAATCTCGGATTTTCCGATTCTGAACTCGGTCTCACCGAAACTTGAGTTGCCAAGCTTCAGTAACATTCATCATCAAATCGGTGTCACCGAGATGATGAAGTCGGTCCCACCGAGATTGGCAAGCTCTTGTCTTTGCACGAATCGGACTAACCGAGATTGTATTTTCGGTCCCACGAAAATCCCAACGTTCACATGATTTGAACTTTCGGTCTCACCGAGTTGTCAACCGGTCCCACCGAGATTGGTCAAATGTGTGTAGCAGTTGGATTTTGTGTGGAGGCTATAAATACCCCTCCACCCCTCTTCATTCGTGGAGAGAGCCATCGAAAAGAACTACCACTCCTACCTTACATTTACGAGAAGAGAACTACCTACCCTTGTGTTGAGATCAAGTTGCTCCACTCCCACCATATGAAGCTTGATCTCTAGCCTTCCCAAGTTGCTTTCCACTCAATCCTTCCTTCCACCACAGCCAAATCAGTGAGGAGAGTTGAGTGTTGGGGAGATTATCATTTGAAGCACAAGAGCAAGGAGTTCATCATCATCAACACCATCTATTACCTTTTGGAGGGTGGTGCCTCCTAGATTGGTTAGGTGTCGCTTGGGAGCCTCCGTCGAGATGTGGAGTTGAACCAAGAAGTTTGTAAGGGCAAGGAGATCGCCTACTTCGTGTAGATCTACCCGAGTAAGGCTAGCCCTCCGTGGGCGTGAGCCATGATGGTATAGACAAGGTTGCTTCTTCGTGGACCCTTCGTGGGTGGAGCCCTCCGTGGACTCTCGCAGCCGTTACCCTCCGTGGGTTGAAGTCTCCATCAACGTGGAAGTACGATAGCACCACCTATCGGAACCACGAGAAAAATCACCGCGTCTCCAAAATTGCGTTTGCTCTTCTCCACCTCTCTTTACTACATGTGCAATTTACTTTCCGCTGCCTATACTCTAGAATTGCATGTGTAGGGTGATGCTTGACTTGATCATAATTGTGAATCTACCAAAAACTGCTCTTTGTCAAAAGGCTGAATTTTTATATTGTCAAGTAGTCTAATCACCCCCCTCTAGACATACTTTCGATCCTACAGTTGCACTATCATTATTAACTTTGCATCTTTTGGCATCAATATTATGAATATGTGTATCACTACCGAGATCCAACAAACTATTTTCATTGGGTGTATAACCATCGAAGGTCTTATTCATGTAAACAGAATAACAATTATTCTTTAACTTCAAATGAATAACCGTATCGCAATATACATGATCAAATCATATTCATGCTCAACGCAAACGCCAAATAACATTTATTTAGGTTTAACACTAATCCCGAAAGTATAGGGAGTGTGCGATGATGATAATATCAATCTTGGAACTACTTGCAACACTCATCGTCACTTCTCCTTTAACTAGTCTCTGTTTATTCTGTAACTCCTGTTTCGAGTTACTAATCTTAGCAACCGAACAAGTATCAAATACTTAGGGGCTACTATAAACACTAGTAAGGCACACATTAATAATATGTATATCAAATATACCCTTGTTCACTTTGCCATCCTTCTTATTCATCAAATATTTAGGGCATTTCCGCTTCCAGTGACCATTTCCTTTGCAGTGTAAACACTCAGTTTCAGGCTTTGGTCCAGCTTTGGTCTTCTTCATGGGAGTGACAACTTGTTTGCCATTCTACTTGAAGTTTCCCTTTCTTTCCCTTTGCCTTTTTCTTGAAACTAGTGGTCTTGTCAAACATCAACACTTGATGCTCTTTCTTGATTTCTACCTTCATCGATTTCAACATCACGAAGAGCTTGGGAATCACTTTCGCCATCCCTTGCATATTATAGTTCATCACGAAGTTCTACTAACTTGGTGATGGTGACGAGAGAATTTTGTCAATCACTATTTTATCTGGAAGATTAACTCCCACTTGATTCAAGCGATTGTAGTACCCAGACAATCTGAGCACATGCTCACTAGTTGAGCGAATCTCCACCATCTTTTAGCTATAGAACTTGTTGGAGACTTCATATCTCTCAACTCGGGTACTTGCTTGAAATATTAACTTCAATTCCTGGATCATCTCATATGGTCCATGACGTTCAAAACGTCTTTGAAGTCCCGATTCTAAGCCGTTAAGCATGGTGCACTAAACTATCAAGTAGTCATCATATTTAGCTAGCCAAACATTCATAACGTCTGCATCTGCTCCTGCAATAGGTCCGTCACCTAGCGGTGCATTAAGGACATAATTCTTCTGTGCAGCAATGAGGATAAACCTCAGATCACGGATCCAATCCGCATCATTGCTACTAACATCTTTCAACACAATTTTCTCTAGGAACATATCAAAATAAACATATGAAAGCAACAACGCGAGCTATTGATCTACAACATAATTTGGAAAATACTACCAGGTACTAAGTTCATGATAAATTTAAGTTCAATTAATCATATTACTAAAGAACTCCCACTTAGATAGACATCCCTCTAATCCTCTAAGTGATTACGTGATCCATATCAACTACACCATGTCCGATCATCATGTGAGATGGAGTAGTTTCAATGGTGAACATCAATATGTTGATCATATCTACTATATGATTCATGCTTGACCTTTCGGTCTCCGTGTTCTGAGGCCATATCTGTATATGCTAGGCTCGTCAAGTTTAACCTGAGTATTCCACGTGTGCAACTGTTTTGCACCCGTTGTATTTGAGCGTAGAGCCTATCACACCCGATCATCACGTGGTGTCTCAGTACGAAGAACTTTCGCAACGGTGCATACTCAAGGAGAACACTTCTTGATAATTTTTAGTGAGAGATCATCTTAAAATGCTACCATCAATCAAAACAGAATAAGATGTATAACAGATAAACATCATATGCAATCAAAATATTTGACATGATATGGCCATGATCATCTTGCGCCTTTGATCTCCATCTCCAAAGTACTGTCATGATCTCTATCGTCACCGGCACGACACCATGATCTTCATCATCTTGATCTATATCAATGTGTCGTCACATGGTCGTCTCGCCAACTATTGCTACCGCATAGCGATAAAGTAAAGCAATTATTTGGCACTTGCATCTTATGCAACAAAGAAACAACCATAGGGCTTCTGCCAGTTGCCGATAACTTCAACAAAACATGATCATCTCATACAACAACTTATATCTCATCACGTCTTGACCATATCACATCACAACATGCCCTGCAAAAACAAGTTAGACGTCCTCTACTTTGTTGTTGCAAGTTTTACGTGGCTGCTACGGGATGAGCAAGAACCGTTCTTACCTCGCATCAAAACCACAGCGATAGTTTGTCAAGTTGGTGCTGTTTTAACCTTCGCAAGGACGGGCGTAGCCACACTCGATTCAACTAAAGTTGGAGAAAGCAGACACCGCTAGTCACCGTGTGCAAAGCACGGCGGTAAAACCAGTCTTGCGTAAGCGTCTGGCGTAATGTCGGTCCGGGCCGCTTCATCCAACAATACCGCTGAATCAAAGTATGACATCTTTGGTAAGCGGATGACTTGTATCGCCCACAACTCACTTGTGTTCTACTCGTGCATATAACATCAACGCATAAAACCTAGGCTCGGATGCCACTGTTGGGGAGCGTAGTAATTTCAAAATTTTCCTCGCACACTCAAGATCATGGTGATGATATAGCAACGAGGGGAGAGTGTTAGCCCACGCACCCTCGTGAACCGTAAGCGAAGCGTTAACTGCGCGGTTGATGTAGTCGTCGTCTTCACGATTCGACCGATCCAAGCAACAAGCGTCACGGAGCCTCCGAGTTCAGCACATGTTCAGCTCGATGGCGATCTCCGGCCTCCGATCCAGCCGAGCTCGGAGATGAGTTCCGTCGGCCTGACGGCGTGGTGGCGATGATGATGTTCTACGGCGCAGGCTTCGCCTAAACTCCACGACGATATGACCGAGGTGGAATATGGTGGAGGGGCACCGCACGGCTAAGGAACGATCCGTAGATCAACTTGTGTGTCATGGGGTGCCCCCGCCCCGTATATAAAGGAGCAAGGGGAGGGGGCGGCGGCCTAGGAGGAGGCGCCAAGGGGAGTACTACTCCCACCGGAGTAGGACTCCTCCTTCCTTGTTGGAGTAGGAGAAGGGGAAAGAGGGGAGAGGAGGAAGGAAAGGGGCCGCACCCTTGTCCAATTCGGATCGAGAGGGGGCTGTCGCCTCCTTCCTTCGGCCTCTTTCCTCTATTCCCGTATGGCCCAATAAGGCCCATATACTCCCGGCGAATTCCGTAACTCTCCGTACTCGAAAAATACCGAATCACTCAGAACCTTTCCGAACTCCGAATATAGTTGTCCAATATATCGATCTTTACGTCTTGACCATATCGAGACTCCTCGTCATGTCCCCGATCTCATCCGGACTCGAACTCCTTCGGTACATCAAAACTCATAAACTCATAATAAAACATCGCCGAAACCTTAAGCGTGCGGACCCTACGGGTTCGAGAACTATGTAGACATGACCTAGAACTATTCTCGGTCAATAACCAATAGCGGAACCTGGATGCCCATATTGGCTCCTACATATTCTACTGAAGATCTTTATCGGTCAAACCGCATAATAACATCGTTGTTCCCTTTGTCATCGGTATGTTACTTGCCCGAGATTCGATCGTCGGTATCCAATACCTAGTTCAATCCGTTACCGCAAGTCTCTTTACTCGTTATGTAATGCATCATCCATAACTAACTCATTAGTCACATTGCTTGCAAGGCTTATAGTAATGTGCATTACCGAGAGGGCCCAGAGATACCTCTCCGACAATCGGAGTGACAAAACCTAATCTCGAAATATGCCAACCCAACATGTACCTTTGGAGACACCTGTAGTACTCCTTTATAATCATCCAGTTACGTTGTGACGTTTGGTAGCACCCAAAGTGTTCCTCCGGTAAATGGGAGTTGCATAATCTCATAGTTACAGGAACATGTATAAGTCATGAAGAAAGCAATAGCAACATACTAAACGATCAAGTGCTAGGCTAACGGAATGGGTCATGTCAATCACATCATTCTCCTAATGATGTGATCCCATTAATCAAATGACAACTCTTTTTTCCATGTCTAGGAAACATAACCATCTTTGATAAACGAGCTAGTCAAGTGGAGGCATACTAGTGACACTATGTTTGTCTATGTATTCACACATGTATTATGTTTCCGGTTAATACAATTCTAGCATGAATAATAAACATTTATCATGAAATAAGGAAATAAATAATAAATTTATTATTGCCTCTAGGGCATATTTCCTTCAGTACCACCAAGATATCCAAGCCCGATGAGCTCTCCAAGACGATGCTTCCACCTTCATCGACGACGAGAGTGATGATGTGCCATCTTCGGCCTTCATCCACAACGAGAGTGATGATGTGCCATATTCGGCCTTCATCCACGACGACGACTACGAGATGGTTGAGCATGGGATTTTCCCTTCGACCATGGCGACGTATGATCACTTGAGTGAATTTTGCCACCATATTGAGAGTGAGAGTGACTTCACCACTAGCCCCATATATGATGAGTTGCCCCAATTCCCATCTAAGGAGAGCCACCACCACCACCACTTGAGTGATTTGAGTGACTCCTCCATTTGTGACATTGAGTGCACCTACCTTGAGGGAGTGAGTGAGCCACCACCACATAGAGAGAGTGTGGTAGTTGATAGGGCATGTGAGACCATTTCAATTTCTAATGACTTACCCTCTACCTCTATTGTGTCTTCTCATTTGGTGCTACGTCCCATATATGATGATGCGTCGATCCTTGACGACTTTGTCCTTCCTTTGGACACGACGATGGCCATGGTGGAATATGATGCACCCCCCACATGGTTCCATCATGATGCAGATGACCACGGTTTGATCTTTCCCACCTTACCTACACCACTTGAGTGAATGAAAAAGGTAACACAAGTGAAAGTGATGCTCTAGTCCCACTAGTGGACATTCTTGACATTAATTGCTTGCATGATGTTGATCCACCTATTACCATGCTTCATGCTAGTGCGATCTTCCCATGCGATGATTTACCCATTTATGATGAGTTTGATGATTGCCATGTGGAGTCTATTAGTTGTGATGCCATGTTACATAGGATTTCTTGTGATAATTTTCTTGGTCACATCATGTTCGACAATCTGCTTGACTTGTCATATGCTATGCGTGAGATCACCCATATCTCATATTTGCAATCTCATCGTAGTGACTATGCATATGCCATTAAAATGAACCCAATTTGCACATGTGGCATAGATGACAAGCCCATGGTTATTGGCATTTGTTTTTCTTGTGATGATATTGATATGCTCCCTTTGCATCGTTTATCTCATATGCCATGCCATGACCACCTAGCTTCAGACATGCATTGTTTGTCATGTTGTCAAATATTCTCCATATGATGTTTCCGCTATTGCTCATGAGGAGACCCCAATAGTTTCCTCATGCATGTTAGGATATTTTGACCCGTCTTATGAATTGCATGATCCCCATGACTGTGTGCACCATATGCATCCCATAACTAGACATGCCATTGATGTGCCATATACCTGTATACTCAATTTGTGTCCCCATCATGTCATACATAACAACTATTCTTTCATTATGGATGACATGTTCATATACCATGCCTCAAATTTCTTTGAGCGATGTTTATCTCGTGCGAACTCTCACGTGCACATACACATCATGATAGATGATGTGTACATTTACCACGCACACACTTTGTTTTGGTTGTCTACTTATTGTGTAGGTACACATGCTTCCTCATCAACCTCGCAATCCCATGAGTTGACGAAACACGCTCTAGAGAGCAATGATGATTTGGGATCCCGTGGGTTGTCCTTACCACCGCTCCCTTCGCGCAAAGACTTCACGCATTTATTCTACATGGCCCTCACATGGTTATGGGTTATATACCGCTTCTCATTTTATGCCCATATTGCCATGTTCACTTTGCATGATATGCTTATTTCTATGCCTTTGACATGCATTTGTGACCCATGCTTTTCATTACACATGATGATTGATTATAGTACTTGTATGTGTATTTGCAAGCTTGGTGGAGATATTGCTTGTTATTGCCATGTTCCATTTATGAATCGTTCCTATGATGATACATTGATCTTGCTTTGTGTTCGTGATTGCAATATGTCATGCGCATTGTCTATGCCTATTATTTGCTCACATGACATGATTGCATGATTTCTTCTAGTATATTGCATCTTCGCACTACTAGCTTGCACGACTCGATTTCTATGCTTGTCTATGTTGCGTCACCCATGATTCATACTTGCTCATTTCATGCGGTTGATGGCATCCATTTCCATGCTTGTCACATGATTAACTTGATTGCCTCACACATGATGAACAATTGTTCTTTCTATTATGTTGAGTGCCACACTATCTTCACTACACCCTATGCATGTTATGCTTGGATTGTCTTGCACTTGATCCATGTGTTTAGACACTTCATTTTATTTGGTATTGTGAATGATTCATATGCATACCATAGACCATTTGTTGAGCGCTTAATGCATGTTTGCTATGAATTTGAGGTACATGCTTATTCTCTTGTCACACATATTTACATCACTACCTCACATTTACATGCTTGTTTTCATGATGACCTTGATTGTGCTCAATTTATGTGCTTTCATGCCATGTCACAATCCTTTGTTACACCATATGCACTGGATGATGACGACACTTGTTCGGTGAATCACCACTTGAATGCTTGGTTTTGCACTAATGCTAACCACATTTGTTTTTCCAAGCGTTTGTTGTTCTTGCTCCTTTTGAAGGAACCACTAGACGGTGCGACATTGGAGAGTGCCCATTTCGAGCTTGAAGACTATGAGTACTTGGTGAACGTTCACTTCTACACGGAGACACCATCTCTTTCCCACGGTGATTTGATTTTCAATCCAAGAGTCGGATGTTTCCCAAGGGGGAGGGGATGATGCGGAGCATCCTACGGACATCACCATGTCAAGAGTCCGTTCGGCAAGTGACACATGCGACATATACTTCACATACATAAAGGTTAATCATCTCATTTACGCGTGTTCACTTGACCCCTTCGAGGATGGTATACTACTTGACATCCCTCTCGTGTGCATGGATAGGTATTACCGGAGCTTCACCGATGACGACAAGGAGTTCAAGTGAAAAAGAACATCTACACCATCCAATAAGGGAGAAAGAGGAGGAAGAGCGAGGGACCCCAAGACACGAAGCTCCGGAGGCCTCGGACCACCCCGGGTGCCCGGGCTTTCACCCCGCTGTTGCCCACACCCCTACCGCTGGGTGCCTGGCCCCCACCTTGTGCTACCCCAGGTGCACGGATTTCACCCCGGGTACCCGGCCTCCTCCTCCCAACAACCCTGGGTGCCTGGTCCACTTTACCCCGAGTGCCCGACCCCCTCCGACTGTGCCTGCATTACGGGCAAAAGACCCTTGTACCCCTATTTTCCCCCAAATCGTCCCTAGCCTATAAGTACTCCTCATCTAGCTTGTTTTTAGAGTTATCAAAGTACATGATATGATCTTGAGAGCTTTTCTCCTATCTACCCTCTCCCATGGAGATCATGACCTCCATTGGAGAAGATCCTTAGGGATTCAAGACCACCATGAGGGAAGGATCTATCTAGATCATCAAGACCTCATCTAATTTGGATTTGAGATGAACTTTACCATGTATCTTGTTTCCTGTTGATTGTTCTGGTACCTTGTGAACCTTGTGTGTTTGTTGGTCTAGTGGATGTGTGATTGGACTTGTTCTTCAGTGTTCTTCTTGTGATTTCCCCTCTTGTTCTTCGTGTTCTTCGCATTCTTCGTGGACCCCCCTCCAATTCATGAAAGATCTCCACTTAGGGTCTCCACCCTACAACAATATCCCTCCCCCTCCTCCTCCTCTAGCACTGATGAGTCCGGCGTTAGCATAGCATAAGTGGTCTTCTTTTGTCGAGCCATGTCGGACGGCGAGGGAAGAGGAAGGTGGAGATGGAGAGAAATGTGCTAGGGCTCGCGGGTGATACATCTCCAATGTATCTATAATTTTTGATTGTTCCATGTTATTATATTATCAACCTTGGATGTCTTATATGCATTATTATGCTATTTTATATCATGTTTTGGGACTAACCTATTAACCTAGTGCCAAGCGTCAGTTGCTGTTTTTTCCTTGGTTTTACAGAAAAGCAATACAAAAGGGAGTCCAAATGGAATGAAACTTTTTGATGATTTTTCTTGGACCACAAGACACCCAGGAACCTTTGGGAGGAGGTCAGAGGGGCCACCGATTGGCGACAAGCTCGGAGGGCGCGCCCTAGGGGGGTGCCCCAGGCTTGTGGGGCCCTCTGGCTCCTCTAACCATAATTCTCCTTCTATAAATACCCAAATATTCCCCGTAGACCAGAGGGCACACCAAAAATACTTTTTAGTTGCCGCATGTTTCTGTCCTCGTGAGATCCCATCTGGAGGCCTTTTCGGATACTCTGCCGTAGGGGGGGGGGATTTGATCATGGAGGGCTTCTACATCAACCTTGCTGCCCTTCTGATTATGTGTGAGTAGTTTACCACAGACCTACGGGTCCATACCTAGTAGCTAGATGGCTTCTCTCTCTTTGATCATCAATACAATGTTCTCCTCGATGTTCTTGGAGATCTACTCGATGTAATCTTCTTTTGCGGCGCGTTTGTTGAGATCCGATGAATTGTGGGTTTATGATCAGATTATCTATGAATATTATTTGAGTCTTCTCTGAACTCTTTTATGCATGATTAAGATAGCTTTGCATTTCTCTCTGATCTATTGATTTTGTTTGGCCAACTAGATTGATTTTTCTTGCAATGGGAGAGATGCTTTGAAATGGGTTCAATCTTGCGGTGCTTATTCCCAGTGACAGAAGGGGACATGACACGTATTTATATTGTTACCTTTAAGGATAAAAAGATGGGGTTTGTTCATATTTATTGGATCTATCCCTCTACATCATGTCATCTTGCTTAAGGCGTTACTCCGTTCTGGTTAACTTAATACACTAGATGCATGATGGATAGCGGTCGATGTGTGGAGTAATCGTAGTAGGTGCATGCAGGAGTCGGTCTACTTGTCATGGACGTGATGCCTATATTCATGATCATTGCCTTATATATCATCATAACTATGTGCTTTTCTATCAATTGCTCAATAGTAATTTGTTTACCCACCGTATGCTTTCTTCCAAGAGAGAAGCCTCTAGTGAAAACTATGGCCCCCGGGTCTATCTTTTATCATATTATTTTCAGATCTATAAAATCAAAAACACAAAAATACCTTGCTGCAGTTTATTTACTTTTATCTTATTTCACACATTTATTATCTTTTATATCAATCACTATCACTTCTTATCCTTGCAAGTACCCGTGAAGGGATTGACAACCCCTTTATCGCGTTTGATGCAAGTATTTGTTTGTTTATGTAGGTGCAACCACTGGTGACTTGTGTGTTCCTCCTACTGGATTGATACCTTGGTTCTCAGACTGAGGGAAATACTTATCTACTACATCATCCTTTCCTCTTCAAGGGAAAAACCAACGCAAGCTCAAGAAGTAGCAGGAAGAATTTCTAGCGCCATTGCTGGTGATGATCTACATCAAGCCTACCAAGTACCTATCATAAACTCTCATTTCTTGCATTTACATTATTTGCCATTTTCCTCTCGTTTTCATCTCCCCCACTTCTAAAAGTTTTTACAAAAATACAAAAATATTTTTTGTTGCCTTTTTCTTGTTTGCTTGTTTTCTTGCTTTGGACCTATCATCGCGAGTGATTTTGGTATGGCAGAAACAGATGATGGTAGAACTCCTAAAATTGGATGTTCTACTAATCTGGATGCTAAAACTTTTGTTTTGGAACAAGGGAATGTAATAGGAAAAGGTGCCATCCAAGAATTCTTTAATTGCATTGGAACTTTAACTTGTGATGATGCTCCTATACTTAAAAGAACTAAAACTTATGCAGAAGCTATTTCAGCACTTGTTCTTAAACTTGAGAAAAGATTCATTTGTACGCATCCTACCTAGCAAAGATTGTCTTATGAGTTACCTGTTATAAAAGATCTTAGAGCTAAGAACATAGCTACCCTTGTTCTTATGAATGACTTTGATTACATAGTGCATGAAGCTAAGGAGATCTTTTATTTTTATGGTATGAACCATGAAAAAACTGGTAATAAATGAGATCCTTTACAATAGTGGTTATTTATTAATACATTTGCTTGGCAATGATCACATATTTAATGAGAACCTTAAAAGGAAGTTCCTATTTTGGATATGATTCAACAAGTTTTCAATGATGTTAATCAATAATATTCTTGGATTGTAGCCAGTAATCAAAGGGGATATGCGGATGTACAACTTGGTAATGCTAAAATTTCTATGGATGATGTGTTTCATGTTATATTTGAAAAACCTCCTAACAAAAACACATCTATGGAAAATAAGAATAAAGATGACAATACCTAGATCTATGCAATATGCCTAGCTAGGGGCGTAAAACAATAGCGCTTGTTGGGAGGCAACCGATTTTATTTTTTGTTTTTACCTTTTTCTTCTATTTTTCAATAAATATGCAATTATACTTCTGTTATGATTGCATTTTAGTGTTTCAATTAGTGTTTGTGCCAAGTAAGACCTTTGGGATGATTTGGGAGATTGTTGATTTGATTCTATGAAAAAAACAGAAACTTTTGCATCCAATAGCAGAATTTTTAAAATTCACTGGAGCGAGATAAAATCTGAATTTTCTGGAAAAGATTGATATACAAATGTCCCACATTGTCCTAATTTTTCATAATTTTTGGAGTTACAGAAGTTTAGCTAAAGTTTAGATTACTACAGACTGTTCTGTTTTTGACAGATTATGTTTTCATTGTGTTGTTCGCTTATTTGATGAATCTATGGGTTGTATCGGGGGGTATGAACCATGGCAAAGTTAGAATACAGTAGGTATAATGCAAATATAAAATTGGACTGAGTTTACAATAGTACCTAAAAATGGTGATTTGCTTTATTATACTAACGGATCTCACGAGTTTTCTGTTGAGTTTTGTGTTGTAAAGTTTTCGAGTTTTGGGTGAAGTTTTGATGGACTACAGAATAAGGAGTGCCAAGAGCCTAAGCTTGAGGATTCTCATGACACCCAAGGTAATATTCAAGGGCAACCAAGCGTCTAAGCTTGGGGATGCCCCGAAAGGCATCCCCTCTTTTGTCTACAATCCATGAGTAAATTACTTGGAGCTATATTTTTATTCACTACATGATATGTGTTTTGCTTGGCGTCTTGTATTATATGATTCTTTGATTTATTTGCTTTTTAGTTTGACATAATCATCCTTGCTGGACACACCTTTTGAGAGGGACACACATTAATCGTGAATTTATTAGAGTACTCTATGTGCTTCATGTATATCTTTTGAGCTAGGTAGTTGCTCTAGTGCTTCACTTATATCTTTTTAGAGCACGGTGGTGGCTTTATTTTAAAGAAATTGATGAACTCTCATGCTTCACTTATATTATTTTTTGGAGTCTTATAAATAGTATGGCAATTTGCTTGGATTGTGAATTGTATGATGGGTATTCAAGAGGGATATAATAATAACGTTCATGGAGATCATTGAATATATGAGAAGTTTGATTCCTTGCATTTGTTTTGAGATATAAAGATGGTGATATTAGAGTCATGCTAGTGAGTAATTGTGGTTTAGTAAGAATATTCGTGTTAAGGTTTGTGATTCCCTAAGAATGCACGTATGGTCTCTCGTTATGCGATGAAATTGGAACATGATTTATTATTGATTGTCATCCTTTGTGTGGAGGTCGGGAGCGCGCGATGGTTAACTCCTAAGAACCTCTCTCCTAGGAACATGTGTAGTAGTACTTTGCTTCAAGGGCTAATAAACTTTTCTAATAAGTATGTGATACGTCCATTTTGCATCATGCTTTCATATCGATATTTATTGCATTATGGATTGTTATTACACGTTATGTCACAATACTTATGCCTATTCTCTCTTATTTTACAAGGTTTGCATGAAGAGGGAGATGCTGGCAGCTGGAATTCTGGGCTGGAAAAGGAGCAAATATTAGAGACCTATTTTGCACAGCTCCAAAAGTCCTGAAACTCCACAAAAGTCATTTTTGGAATTAATAATAAATATTAAGCGGAAGAAGTACCAGAGGGGGCCCACACCCTGGCCACGAGGGTGGGGGCATGCCCTACCCCCCTGGGCGCGCCCCTGCCTCGTGGGCCACCTGGCAGCCCTCCAGTGCCCATCTTCTGCTATATGAAGGCTTTTACCCTGGAAAAATAATAAGCAAGCTTTCGGGACGAAACTCCGCCGCCACGAGGCAGAACCTTGGCGGAACCAATCAAGAGCTCTGGCGAAGCTGTTCTGCCGGGGAAACTTCCCTCCGGGAGGGGGAAATCATCAGCATCGTCATCACCAATGATCCTCTCATCGGGAGGGGTTAATCTCCATCAACATCTTCACCAGCACCATCTCCTCTCAAAACCTCAGATTGGTACCTGTGGGTTGCTAGTAGTGTTGATTACTCCTTGTAGTTGATGCTAGTTGGTTTATTCGGTGAGAGATCATATGTTCAGATCCTTAATGCATATTAATACCCCTCTGATTATGAACATGAATATGATTTGTGAGTAGTTACGTTTGTTCCTGAGGACATGGGAGAAGTCTTGCAATAAGTAGTCATGTAAATTTGATATTCGTTCAATATTTTGATGAGATGTATGTTGTCTCTCCTCTAGTGGTGTTATGTGAACATCGACTACATGACACTTCACCATTATTTGGGCCTAGAGGAAGGTATTGGGAAGTAATAAGTAGATGATGGGTTGCTAGATTGACAGAAGCTTAAACCCTAGTTTATGCGTTGCTTCGTAAGGGGCTGATTTGGATCCATATGTTTCATGCTATGGTTAGGTTTACCTTAATACTTCTTTTGTAGTTGGGGATGCTTGCAATATGGGTTAATCATAAGTGGGATGCTTGTCCAAGAAAGGGCAGTACCCAAGCACCGGTCCACCCACATATCAAATTATCAAAGTAACGAACGTGAATCATATGAGCGTGATGAAAACTAGCTTGACAATAATTCCCATGTGTCCTCGGGAGCGCTTTTCTCTATATAAGAACTTGTACAGGCTTGTCTTTTGCTACAAAAGGGATTGGGCCATCTTGCTGCACCTTATTTAATTTCATTGCTTGTTACACGTTACGAATTATCACAAAACTATCTGTTACCGATAATTTTAGTGCTTGCAGAGAATACCTTACTGAAAACCGCTTGTCATTTCCTTCTGCTCCTCTTTGGGTTCGACACTCTTACTTATCGAACGGACTACGATAGATCCCCTACACTTGTGGGTCATCAAGACTCTTTTCTAGCACCGTTGCCGGGGAGTGAAGCGCTTTTGGTAAGTGGAACTTGGTAAGGAAAAATTTATATAGTGTGCTGAAATTTACTGTCACTTGTTACTATGGAACATAATCCTTTGAGTGGCTTGTTTGGGGTATCTTCACCCCGACCAATAGAGCAAAGAGTTTCTCCTCAACCTAATGAACCTGCTAAAAATGTTTACTTTGAAATTCCTTCGGGTATGGTAGAGAAACTGCTAGCTAATCCCTTTACAGGAGATGGAACATTGCATCCCGATTTACACCTAATCTATGTGGATGAAGTTTGTGGATTATTTAAGCTTGCAGGTATGCCCGATGATGTTATCAAGAAGAAGGTCTTCCCTTTATCTTTTAAGGGAGAGGCATTGACATGGTATAGGCTATGTGATGATATGGGATCATGGAACTACAACCGATTGAAATTTGAATTTCACCAGAAGTTTTATCCTATGCATCTTGTTCATCATGATCGTAATTATATATATAATTTTTGGCCCCGCGAAGGAGAAAGCATTGCTCAAGCTTGGGGGAGGCTTAAGTCAATGTTATATTCATGCCCCAATCACGAGCTCTCAAGAGAAATGATTATTCAAAAAATTTATGCTCGGCTTTCTCTCAACAATCGCTCCATGCTCGATACTTCTTGTGCTAGTTCTTTTATGATGAAGACTATTGAATTCAAATGTGATTTATTGGAAAGAATTAAACGCAACTCTGAAGATTGGGATCTCAAGGAAGGTAAGGAGTCAGGTATAACACCTAAGTTTGATTGTGTTAAATCTTTTAGGGATACCGATGCTTTTCGTGGATTTAGCACTAAATATGGACTTGACTCTGAGATAGTAGCTTCTTTCTGTGAATCATTTGCTACTCATGTTGACCTCCCTAAGGAGAAGTGGTTTAAATATTATCCTCCCACTGAAGTAAAAGTAGTTGCACCTATTAAAGTTGAAGAAAAGTCTATCACTTATAATGATCCTATTGTTCCTACTACCTATATTGAGAAACCACCTTTCCCTGTTAGGATAAAGGATCATGCTAAAGCTTCAACCGTGGTTCGTAAGAGTAATACTAAAACACCTACACCACCTGAGCAAATTAAAGTTGAACCTAGTATTGCTATGGTTAAAGATCTCTTGGTATTGATGGGCATGTTATTTACTTCTTTGATGAAGCTGCTAGAATTGCTAGACCCGATGCTAAGAAACATAGACCTGTTGTAGGCATGCCTGTTATTTCTGTTAAAATAGGAGATCATTGTTATCATGGCTTATGTGATATGGGTGCTAGTGCTAGTGCAATACCTCATTCCTTATACAAAGAAATTATGCATGATATTGCACCTACTGAGATAGAAGAAATTGATGTTACAATTAATAAGCTTGCCAATAGAGATACTATTTCACCAATTGGGATTGTTAGAGATGTTGAAATCTTCTGTGGGAAAGTTAAATATCCTGCTGATTTTCTTGTTCTTGGTTCCCCACAAGATGACTTTTGTCCCATCATATTTGGTAGACCCTTCTTGAACACTTTAATACTAAGATAGATTGCGAAAAGGATATTGTTACTATTGGTTTGGGGGATATGTCTCATGAATTTAATTTTGCTAAATTTCGTAGACAACCTCATGATAAAGAATTGCCTAGTAAGGATGAAATTATTGGTCTTGCTTCTATTGTCGTGCCTCCTAATGATCCTTTAGAACGATATTTGCTAGACCATGAAAATGATATGTTTATGAATGAAAGAAGGGAGATAGATGAAGTATTCTTTAAACAGGGACCTATTTTGAAAGACAACTTGCTTGTTGAAATTCTAGGGGATCCTTCTCCACCCAAGGGTGATCCCGTGTTTGAGCTTAAACCATTACCTGATAAACTTAAATATGCTTATCTTGATGAAAAGAAGATATATCCTATTATTATTAGTGCCAACCTTTCAGAGCAGGATGAGGAAAGATTATTGAAAACTCTGAAGAAGCACTGCGCTGCCATTGGATATACTCTTGATGATCTTAAGGGCATTAGTCCCACTCTATGCCAACACGAAATAAAATTGGAGAAAGATGCTAAACCAGTTATTGATCACCAACGACGGTTAAATCCTAAGATGAAAGAAGTGGTAAGAAAGGAAATACTAAAGCTCCTCGAGGCAGGTATAATTTATCCCGTTGCTGATAGTCAGTGGGTATGTCCTGTCCATTGTTTCCCTAAGAAGGGAGGTATTACTGTTGTTCCTAATGATAAAGATGAATTGATCCACCCCGCAAAAAAAGATGAATTGATCCCACAAAGAATTGTTACAAGTTATAGGATGGTAATTGATTTCCATAAATTAAATAAAGCTACTAATAAGGATCATTACCCTCTACCTTTTATTGATCAAATGCTAGAAATATTATCTAAACATACACATTTTTGCTTTCTAGATGGTTACTCTGGTTTCTCTCAAATACCTGTGTCAGCAGAGGATCAAAAAAAAGACCACTTTTACTTGCCCTTTCGGTACTTTTGCTTATAGACGTATGCCTTTTTGTTTATGTAATGCACCTGCTATCTTTCAAAGATGCATGATGGCTATATTCTATGACTTTTGTGAAAAGATTTGTGAGGTTTTCATGGATGATTTTTCTGTTTATGAATCTTCTTTTGATGATTGCTTGAGCAACCTTGGTCGAGTTTTGCAAAGATGTGAAGATACTAGTCTTGTCTTGAATTGGGAAAAGTGCCACTTTATGGTTAATGAAGGCATTGTGTTGGGGCATAAAATTTCTGAAAGAGGTATTGAAGTTGATAAAGCTAAGGTTGATGCTATTGAAAAAATGTCGTGTCCCAAGGACATTAAAGGTATAAGAAGTTTCCTTGGTCATGCCGGTTTTTATAGGAGGTTCATTAAGGACTTCTCTAAAATTTCTAGGCCTCTAACTAATCTATTACAAAAAGATATTCCTTTTGTCTTCGATGATGATTGTGTAGAAGCATTTGAAATACTTAAGAAAGCTTTGATTTCTGCACCTATTGTTCAGCCACCTGATTGGAATTTACCCTTTGAAATTATGTGTGATGCTAGTGATTATGTCGTAGGTGCTGTTCTAGGACAAAGAGTTGATAAGAAACTAAATGTTATTCAATATGCTAGTAAAATTCTAGACAGTGCCCAGAGAAATTATGCTACTACTGAGAAAGAATTTTTAGCAGTTGTATTTGCTTGTGATAAGTTTAGACCTTATATTGTTGATTCTAAAGTAACTGTTCACACTGATCATGCTGCTATTAAATATCTTATGGAAAAGAAAGATGATAAACCTAGACTCATTATATGGGTTCTCCTACTACAAGAATTTGATTTGCATATTATTGATAGAAAGGGAGCTGAGAACCCTGTTGCAGACAACTTTTCTAGGTTAGAGAATGTTCTTGATAACCCACTACCTATTGATGATAGCTTTCCTGATGAACAATTAGTTGTCATAAATGCTTCTCGTACTACTCCATGGTATGATGATTATGCTAATTACATTGTTGCTAAATTAATACCACCTAGTTTCACATACCAGCAAAAGAAAAAAAATCTATGATTTAAGACATTACTTCTGGGATGACCCACACCTTTATAAAGAAGGAGTAGATGGTGTTATTAGACGTTGTGTACCTGAGCATGCATAGGAACAAATCCGACGCAAGTGTCACTCCGAGGCATATGGAGGACACCACGCTGGAGATAGAACTACACACAAGGTATTGCAATCTGGTTTTTATTGGCCTACTCTCTTCAAAGATGCCTGTAAGTTTGTCTTGTCTTGCGATGACTGTCAAAGAATTGGTAATATTAGTAGACGTCAATAAATGCCTATGAATTATTCTCTTGTTATTGAACCATTTGATGTTTGGGGCTTTGATTACATGGGACCATTTCCTTCCTCTGATGGGTATACACATATTTTAGTTGTTGTTGATTACGTTACTAAGTGGGTAGAAGCTATTCCAACTAGTAGTGATGATCATAACACCTCTATTAAGATGCTTAAAGAAGTTATTTTTCCGAGGTTTGGAGTCCCTAGATACCTAATGACTGATGGAGGTTCACCTTTTATTCATGGTGCTTTACGTAAGATGCTTTCTAAGAATGATGTTGATCATAGAATTGCATCTCCATATCACCCACGGTCTAGTGGTCAAGTAGAATTGAGTAACAGAGAGCTCAAATTAATTTTGCAAAAGACTGTTAATAGACTAGAAAGAATTGGTCCAAGAAACTTGATGATGCATTATGGGCTTATAGAACTGCATATAAGAATCCTATGGGTATGTCTCCGTATAAAATGGTTTACGGAAAGGCATGTCACTTACCTCTCGAACTTGAACACAAGGCATATTGGGCCATTAAAGAGATCAATTATGATTTCAAACTTGCCGGTGAGAAGAGGTTATTTGACATTAGCTCACTTGATGAATGGAGAACCCAAGCCTATGAGAATGCCAAACTGTTGAAAGAAAAAGTTAAAAGATGGCATGACAAAAGGATACAAAAGCGTGAGTTTAACATAGGTGATTATGTGTTGCTATTCAACTCTCGTTTAAGATTTTTTGTAGGAAAACTTCTCTCTAAATGGGAAGGCCCTTACGTTACCGAGGAGGTCTATCATTCCGGTGCCATAAAAATTAACAACTTCGAAGGCACAAACCCGAAGGTGGTTAACGGTCAAAGGATCAAACATTACATCTCAGGTAATCCTATAAATGTTGAAACTAATGTTATTCAAACCGTAACCCTGGAGGAATACATAAGGGAAACTTTCCAGAACGTTTCAGACTCCGCAAAGGAATAGGTAGGTGGTACGGTAAGTAAACCGACTCCAAAACAGTTCCAATAGCAATTTTTCCCTGTTTTGGAATATTTAAGAAAATTGGAAAATAAGAAGTAGTCCGGGAAGGACACGAGGCGTCCACGAGGGTGGAGGGCGCGCCCTACCCCCTGGGTGCACCCCCTGCCTCGTGGGCACCTCGTCTGCTCTCCGGACTCCGTTTTCTTGCATGATACTTCTTTTTGTCGGTAAAAATTCATTATATAATCTCCCGAAGGTTTTGACCACTGTATCACGCAAATATCCTCTGTCTTTGTTTCGAGCTATTTTTCTGACAGATCTAGAGTACCATGACGTCTTCAAGTGCCCCCAAGGACATGTTTTTCGAGAAGGTCATCAACCCCTACCTTGCGGAGGTGCTGCATCACCCTGAAAACATTGAGATGTGTGAGGGGGTGCTGCACATCCGCGATGTTGAGGGACCAAGGAGGACCGGAAGCGTGGAGACAAGACTCAAAGAAATGGAACAACAAGTTTTCAAGTGCCAAGGGATGCTGGAACGCGGACTCAATGCCAACCAGATGATGGTCGTGGAGTTCACCAACAACCATAAGCTGGACGCCAAGAACATTGGGGAGACCATCTTCAAGATTCATGAGAAAATCGAGCACCTCCAAGCCCAGATCTATGA
Organism: Aegilops speltoides; assembly: GCA_021437245.1. Taxonomy (NCBI): domain Eukaryota; kingdom Viridiplantae; phylum Streptophyta; class Magnoliopsida; order Poales; family Poaceae; genus Aegilops; species Aegilops speltoides. The sequence continues at coordinate 109,919,841 of CM038145.1, forward strand.
CCTGCAAAACCAAAACTGTGAGTATGAATATAGATTCAAGAGGATGAGTTTGCCTGCAGAGAGGATCCTGGAGACTCGATCATCCTTCTATGATGGTGAGCCTATGCCTTGGAAGATGAACGACAAGCCTACGTCATCAACAACTCCATCATCACCACTTCTTAAGAAGGAGACATAATTACATGGGTATGGGCACTCCCCTTGGCAACTACCAAGCTTGGGGGAGGTGCCCCGGTATCGTATCACCATCACACTCCTATCTTTACCATTTTACTTAGTTCGATCCTTTTAGTAATATCTTGATCTAGTATAATATAGTTTTGGTATGATTTAGTTTTTAGTTTTGCTTTATGATCCCTCTATGTAATCGAGTCCGTGAGCTATATATAATAAAGATTAGTGTTGAGTCAAGGGCTTTGATATCCTTCTATGATCTTGAGGGAATAAAAGAATAAAAAGAAATAAAAGAGATCATATTGATCTTATGAAAAGTAATGACTTCACGATAAAGAGTATGTTGAATAAAAGTTGTTGAGAGTTGGCAAACATAGTTTTGGTCATCGTTGCAATTAATAGGAAGTAATAAAGAAAGAGAGGTTCTCACATATAAATATACTATCTTGGACATCTTTTATGATTGTGAGCACTCATTAAAATATGACATGCTAAAGAGTTGACGTTGGACAAGGAAGTCAACATAATGGGTTATGTTCTCTTATATTCTAAATAAAGTATATTGTCATGGATAATCCAACATGTTGAGCTTGCCTTTCCCCCTCATGCTAGCCAAATTCCTTGCACCAAGTAGAGATACAACTTGTGCTTCTAAATATCCTTAAACCCAGTTTTGCCATGAGAGTCCATTATATCTACCTATGGATTGAGTAAGATCCTTCAAGTAAGTTGTCATGTTGCATGCAATAAAAATTGCTCTCTAAATATGTATGACTTATTAGCGTGGAGAAAATAAGCTTTATACGATCTTGTGATATGGAAGCAATAAAAGCGACGCACTGCATAATCAAGGTCCATATCACAAGTGGCAATATAAAGTGATGTTCTTTTGCATTAAGATTTCGTGCATCCAACCAAAAAGCACATGACAACCTCTGCTTCCCTCTGCGAAGGGCCTATCTTTTACTTTCTGTCTTATATAAGAGACATGGTGATCTTCACCCTTCCTTTTGATATTTTCTCCTTTGGCAAGCACCTCGTGTTGGAAAGATCCTGATATATATATATATATATATATATATATATATATATCAATTGGATGTAAGTTAGCATGAACTATTATTGTTGACATTACCCTTGAGGTAAAAGGTTGGGAGGCAACACAATAAGCCCCTATCTTTCTCTGTGTCCGATTAAAACTCCATAACCATAAGTATTGCGTGAGTGTCAGCAATTATGAAAGACTAAATGATAGTTGACTATGTGGACTTGCTGAAAAGCTCTTATATTGACCCTTTCTGATGTTATGATAAATTGCAATTGCCTCAATGACCGAGATCATAGTTTGTTGGTTCTCAATGAAGCTTCTGATTCATACTTGACATTGTGGATAGGTTATTACTTGAGCATAAGAAATTGTGACACCCAGATAATTAGGCTACAGTACTCCGACGTTAACAATGCCACGTCACCTCGGTTATTGTTGATAATCTCGTGTTAGTTCGAAACGATTCAAATTTAAGTTAAAACAATTAAAGTGTTCAAAAGTCAAAACTAAATTGTTCCTAATGTGTCTAATAATCCATAATAAATGTTGGTGAAGAAATTATCTTTTAATAAAATATTTAAATGCACTAAAGTAATAGAAATGAAAGCAAAAATAATTAATTAAATGCCTTTCTAAAAAGTTGTAAAAATATAAACTAATTTATTGATATGCCAAACTTATGAGTTAGTGGGTTAAATTGCAGCTCAAATTATGGAGCCAGTTCTGCATTTAACAAATCTAAAATAAAAATGTAAGTAAAAGGAAACAGAAATAAACATAAAAGAAAGAAAACAAAAAGTAAATAAAAGGAAAACAACCCCCCGACAGCGCCTCGGCCCAATTAACCAAGTGGCCCAGGCGGCCGCTCCCCCCTCACTCCCTTATCCCCCCCACATCCCGAAACCCTAGCACCCACGACCGCATGACCCCCCCTCTCTCCTCGTCCCTCTCCTCCTAGCTGATCTGGATCGTTGGGAGGGACCCGATCCGCGCCACCTCGCGAGCTCGTCGCCGGGGCCACCCCGCCGCCGTCGCCTCCACCCTGCACCTCCCCCGAGCTCGCCTCACCCTTCCTGCGCCCGCCTCCATGCGCCCCGCCGCTGATGGTCGCCCCTGCCGCCCGCGCCACCCCGCCGTTGCCTGTCGCCTCCATGTCGTCGCCCCACGTCCTCGCCGCCGGTGCCGCCTCACCAGATCGCTTCTTCGTCCTCCTCGTCCACAACCACGTCGTCGCCTGTCGGCGTCACCGACCACAACCACGTCGTCGGCGCCGCCCCGCCGTCGCCTGTCGACTCCCCAACCACCTCTCCTCCCTGCCGGCCTCCCCGAGCGCTTCCCCGACCCTCCCCCCTCGCTGTGAGCTCTCCCTTTCGATCTGCCCCTTGCTCTAGCCCTATTGAAGCCATAGGTTGCGCCTACAACCTCCGTGCTCTGCCACCGCCCTCGAGCACCATGCTCATCACACCCGCGGCAGTGCCCAGTGCGCGTTGCCCCTGCGTGTCCTACAGACCTCCCCTGCAGCGCCCTCACGCGGCCATATCCCCTGTGCCGGTCACGCCATGCGTGCGCGCACTCGCCCTGTCCTCACCAACCTCGCATGCCGTCCGTTACCGACTACTGCTTCTGCTGCTACGCGTCGCCGTTACTCTGGCCGTCGCCAACCACCGTCGGCCGCGCCCATGGCCACTCCTGGTCAGGCGTGTATGCCCCTGTTAGCGCTAGCAACACAGGTCGGAGGGCACTCTTTGAATAACTTAACTAATCCAATTAGTCTAAATAACATGAGTCACTGACTGGTGGACCCCCTTATAGTCAATTAACTTAACAAGAACTTTTTGTACCTATGACAGGTGGGCCCCTCTGCTAACTAAAGCAATCTAAATAAGTAATTAACCCTGTTTAAAAAATGTGTGACTAACACGTGGTCACCACCTGCTAGTTTGACTGGTCAAGCGTTGACGCAATCAAAGCTGACTGGGTTGCTGACTAGGCAGCCCTGGCCCACTGTCAACCTCAGTGGCTTGCCCACTGATATGTGACAGAAGTAATTAGATGCTTATTTTCGAATTAATAATATTCCAGAAATCCAAAATCTTTAAAAACTTTGGAAAATCTTAGTAAATAAACCGTAAGTCGGATGAAAATACTTTGTACAAGAAAGTTGCTCAGAATGATGAGACAAATCCGAATACGCAACCCATTCGTCAGCCACACGTCCCTAGCATAGCGAACCTGCAACATTTCACCTCTGGTTCATCTATCCGAAAACACGAAACACCAGGGATACTTTTCTGGATGTTTCCCCCCTTTGCTGGTATCACCTACTACCGCATAAGGGCACACGTAGCACCGCTCTTTGTCATGTCATGCATCGTCATGCTTATGTTTGCATTATATTTATTGTTTCTTCCCCGTATTTTCTCTGGTAGACTACGAGACCGACGCCGCTGCTGCCTTGATCGACTACAATGTTGACGACCCCTCCTTCTTGCGAGAGCAACCAGGCAAGCCCTCCACCCTTGATCACTAGATATCGCCTATTCTTCTCTCTACTGCTTGCATTAGAGTAGTGTAGCATGTTACTGTTCGGTTACTCCTATTCTGTTGCATAGCCTGTCATTGTTGCTACAGTCGTTGATACCTTACCCACAATCCTAAATGCTTAGTATAGGATGCTAGTTTATCATCATTGGCCCTACATTCTTGTCAGTCTGCCGTGCTATACTATCGGGCCGTGATCACTCGGGAGGTGATCACGGGTATATACTATACATACGTACTATTCAGGTGGTGACTAAAGTCGGGTCGGCTCGATGAGTACCCGCAAGTGATTTCGATGTGGGGGCTGGAAGGACAGGTGGATCCATCCCGGTAGAGGTGGGCCTGGGTTGCCGACGGCCCCCGACTATTACTTTGTGGCAGAGCGACAGGGCAGGTTGAGACCACCTAGGCGAGAGGTGGGCCTGGCCCTGGTCGGCGTTCACGGTTACTTCATAATAACATGCTTAACGAGATCTTGGTATTTGATCTGAGTCTGGCCACTGGCCTATACGCACTAACCAACTACGCGGGAATAGTTATGGGCACTCGACGTCGTGTTATCAGCCAAAGCCTTCTTGACGTCAGCGACTGAGCGGCACGCGTCGGGTTGGACCGCGTAACGCAACTTCCTTTGTAATGGAGGTTGCTAGGTCTGCTCGCCGGCCGCGTTCGCAACGTGCAGGTGTGCAATGGGCGATGGGCCCAGACCCCTGCATGCATAGGATTTAGACCGGCGTGCTGACCTCTCTGTTGTGCCTAGGTGGGGTTGTGACGTGTTGATCTTCTGAGGCCGGGCATAACCCAGGAAAGTGTGTCCAGCCAGAGGGATCGAGCGTGTTGGGTTATGTGTTGCAACCCTACAGGGAAGTTTATCTATTTGAATAGTCGTGTCCCTCGGTAAGAGGACGAACCGGAGTTGTACCTTGACCTTATGACAACTAGAACCGGATACTTAATAAAACACACCCAGACAAGTTCCAGAGACAACCCGGTGATCGCTTTTCCACAGGGCGACGAGGGGAGGATCGCCGGGTAGGATTATTTTATGCGATGCTACTTGGAGGACTTCAATCTACTCTCTTCTACATGCTGCAAGATGGAGGCTGCCAGAAGCGTAGTCTTTGATAGGACTAGCTATCCCCCTCTTATTCTGGCAATCTGCAGTTCAGTCCACCGATATTGCTTCTTTACACATATACCCATGCATATGTAGTGTAGATCCTTGCTTGCTAGTACTTTGGATGAGTACTCACGGTTGCTTTGCTCCATCTTTTCCCCCTTTTTCCTATTCTTCCCGGATGCCGCAACCAGATGTTGGAGCCCAGGAGCCAGACGCCACCGTTGACGACGACTCCTACTACACTGGAGGTGCCTACTACTACGTGCAGGCCGCTGACGACGACCAGGAGTAGTTTAGGAGGGTCCCAGGCAGGAGGCCTGCGCCTCTTTCGATCTGTATCCCAGTTTGTGCTAGCCATCTTATGGCACCTTGTTTAACTTTATGTCTGTACTCAGATATTGTTGCTTCCGCTGACTCATTTATGTTCAAGCGCTTGTATTCGAACCCTCGTGGCCACTGGCTTTAATATGATGCTTGCATGACTTAATTTACTTTTAGAGTTGTGTTGTGATATCTTCCCGTGAGTCCCTGATCTTGATCGTACACATTTGCATGCATGATTAGTGTACGATTGAATCGGGGGCGTCACTGAAATCATATGAAAAAATATATTTATGTTGCTGTTATAAGAACGATCATGATGCCCTCATGTCCATATTCTATTTTATCGACACCTCTATCTCTAAACATGTGGACATATTTTTCGGTATTGGCTTTCGCTTGAGGACAAGCGAGGTCTAAGCTTGGGGGAGTTGATACGTCCATTTTGCATCATGCTTTTATATCGATATTTATTGCATTATGGACTGTTATTACACGTTATGTGACAATACTTATGCCTATTCTCTCTTATTTTACAAGGTTTACATGAAGAGGGAGAATGCCGGCTGCTGGAATTCTAGGCTGGAAAAGGAGCAAATATTAGAGACCTATTCTGCACAGCTCCAAATGTCCTGAAACTCCACGAAAGTCATTTTTGGAATTATTAATAAATATTGAGCGGAAGAAGTACCAGAGGAGGCCCACACCCTGGCCACGAGGGTGGGGGCGCGCCCTACCCCCGCTGGGCGCGCCCCTGCCTCATGGGCCACCTGGCAGCCCTCCGGTGCCCATCTTCTACTATATGAAGGCTTTTACTGATGAGGACATCAATACCATTGTTACACCCACAGCCCTCAAGACTATACATCTTGGACCAATTACTAGAGCTCACGACGCCAACTAAATTACTGTACTTTCGTTTCTTGGTAATGATTCTAATGTTCATGAGAATATGATGCTACCTAAATTGGATACATTTGTTTTGCTTACAAATGAAGGGCCTAGCTTGGAGAAGGATGAACATTGGAGCAAGAACAAGCATGGAGATGATGGCATGCATAAGGGAACAAGAACGGAGTTACAAGTGATGATTTCAGGACTTTGAAGCCACCATAATGAGTGCATGAAGCCTTGGACAAAATATACAAGATGCCACTTCATACATTTCGTCCAGAGGCTATTCTAGGTGCTGCGTCACCTTATTATTGGGCCAGGCCCATGTAATTTCGAAATACATAAGTATAGGCTATTTTAGAGTCCGTATGTGTGGGGAAACAAGAGATAGGGTTAGTTTCGGACCCCTCCACCAAGGGCCACGAAATTCACCCCCTCTTCCTCCATATATACAGCCCTTAGGGCACCGTTTAGACTTTGGGTTTTGTTTAGATTAAAAGTTCGCCATAGCTGGAACTTCATGTACTTCGTTTCTGTTCAACGACCAGACAAAGGCGTCACAGAACCCCACCTTGATCAATAAAGCTTTCATCTTATATTCGCAATATCCAGATTGCAATCTCAGTTTCTTGCTTGTTCTTCGTTTGCTCGCAGGAAACAGACCTTCGTGGTCAGGTTGATCGTGCCTCGGCGTGGTCAATAACCTCTCGGAGTTGGTTTAGCGATTGCTAAGGCGCCACGTCCTCACATGTTCGTAGTCGGATCCTCAAAGTCGACTTCCACCAAAGCGAAATCCACCATCTCATCGAAAGACGGGACACCTTTGCGTCTAACAAGTGGTATCAGATTTCCAGGTTGCTCGGTGAGATTTTACAGTTTTTCATAGTTTAGATCGAGTCTGTTCTTCATACCTGTAGTCCACGAAAAAGCCACACAAAAAAATTAGGGTTAGTTCATCCTATCCGAACCAGTCTGAGCCTTTGGATAATCTTTTCTGTATTTGCATTGTTGAATTTGCGGTTGCATCATCATGTCTAGTTGCTGGTCTTAGAATCTAGTCTTTTAGAGTTTCGAGTTCTGGTCATAAGTTGTCACGCCGCCGCCGCACCATTATCATCTCCCTGCCATCTACCACCACCGCTTATCCGCCACTGCTTTGAATCCGTATCCATATACCACCACCGCTTATCCGCCACCGCTTCGAATCCGTATCCATATACCACCACCGCTTCCATATATCACCACCGCTGCCATCTACCACCATATATCCACCACCAATTCGAGTTCCTAGCATATTAGGTTTGTTTTCCGGATCCATCTAGTTTTCTGATTCGTGTTTCCTTGTCTGAGTAGGTTTCGGATTCCAGCAATCTTTTGCCGTCCATAGAAGAGGTTGGTTTCCAAAAAAAAAGATTCCGGAAACCACCCTCCGCTTAGGCCCAAAATTTTCCAAAAACGCATGGGACAAAAAAATTTCTGGCTATCCTATTTTTAGGTGCTTCCAAGCGTATTGAGCCAGTCGCTGTTATAGAAAGTTTTTTTGACCCGTTTCCAGTTTTTGCGTCCGGGCAGTCGAAAAAAAAAATTTGGTCGAAAAATTTTTGAGCCCATCCTGTCAGTTTGACCTGGGAAGAGTTTTGAGACACTCGCCATTATAGTGATTTTTCGCAAAAAAAAAACAGCGCAAAAAAAAGCAGCGCAAAAAAAAAGAGTGAAAAAAAAATTCAGAGTGTGCTTTTTCCTTGTTTACGTGCAGCGCCGTGATTTTGTTAGTGTTCGAGGCTCGCGTCTCTAGCACGGTCTAGCCTAGGACCAGCCAAGATACCGTCGTTGAGCTTTTATTCAACTTTGCATCTCTCGAATTGATTATTCTTGACCTTTTTGCTACCATATTATAAGCCTTCCCAGCTCCACATACATCTACGTCGTATGTTTGATTCTCCACGTAATCGCTATATCAAGCTTTGAGAGTTTTGACTACAACGGTTGCCGATCACCACCGCTCTTTGGGTAAGAACTGGTAAGAATTTGAGATTTGCTTGACGGGTTTGTGATACACCACCACCACTTCTTAGTAGTCTGTAGGATCATATTCTTGTGTGTTTCTATTTGCTGCTAACCATGGTAGGATCACAAGCCGATGAGACTGATTGGGAGAACCTGACGAACAAACAGCTACATGATAAGTTTCAGCAAATGATGATTGGACAGGTGCAAGATGTGCTAAACAGATTTGACGAGGCCATGGAGAAGATAGATGGCATTGAGAAGACGATTGAAACAAAGCTTGATAGCAAGTTTAATCAATTGCTCGCGCGTTTTCCACAACCACCGCCGGCTGCACCTATCGCACCTCTGCAACAACAACAACTACGCCCCCTTCCGAATCAGTATGGACGAGCTCAGCGTGTTCCTATTGAGCTAGGACAAAATTCTGGTGCCGCTGCTACTGCTGTTGGTGCTTCTTTGGCTCCTGCTACTGCTGCTGCTGGTACCGAGGAGGATGATGAGTATGCGGGCGATTATGAGGATGAGGTTGATCAAAATCAGAACTACGTGCAGCCACCAGCACCACCACCACCGGTCGACCTCGGTATATATTCGTAATGGTAGGCTGCACCACCACCTCAGTGCGAGATGATGTCCATATTCCTAAACTGAAATTGAATATTCCACCATTTGAGGGTAGATATGTTCTGATATATATCTTACTTGGGAGTTAGAAACTGAACAACGTTTTACATGTTTACAATATCACGAGGAGAGACGGGTTCTTCTTCTTGTTTGTGCTTTCACTAGTTTTGCATGTGTATGGTGGTCGAACATTGTAGATTATATCCTATTCCGCTACTTGGGCTGCTTTGAAAACTGCTATGTGTACTCGTTGGGTCCCACCATATTATCAACGTGAATTGCTTCAAAAATTGCAGCGTTTAAGACAAGGAAAAAATTCTGTAGAAGAATATTATCGGGAATTACAAACCGGCATGATTAGATGTGGTATTGTTGAGGAGAATGAAGCTATGCTTGCACGTTTTATAGGTGGATTAAATAGAGATTCGACCATTCTAGAGTATAAGGAGTATACTAATATCACTCGTTTATTCCATCTTGCTTGTAAAGCTGAGCGTGAAGTGCAGGATCGACAAGCATTGGCGCGAACTAACTTTTCTGCAGTCGACTTTCATCATGGACACCGCATGCATCCTCTACTTCCACTACACGAGCACCTCCATCAGCAGCTACCTCCACCGTGATACAAGAAAGCGTGCACAACCCCACTATCGCCAAGAGCGCACTGCCGGGCCTACAGAGCTCTTCTTCTTCCATGGCATCAACGGGCACACCAGTGATATTATTTGTCGTCGTTGTAAGGGAAGAGGTCATTATGCGAGAATGCAAATCTCAGCGTGTGATGATTGCTCTTGACGATGGTGGGTATGAGTCTGCTAGTGACTATGATGAGGAGACGTTGGCTCTTATTACACGTGAAGAACACGGTGGAGATGATTACGATCATGAGGCGCAATACATGGCTCTGAAGACGGCGACAGTATGAATGTTTAGTTGCTCAATGTGTTTTGAGTGTGCAGGTCACACAAGCTGAGCAAAATCGGAGGCACAATTTGTTCCATACCAAGGGAGTTGTGAAGGAACATTCTGTGCACGTCATCATAGACGGAGGGAGCTGCAACAACTTGGCTAGCATGGAGATGGTGGAGAAGCTATCTCTTACCACAAGACCACATCCACATCCTTACTACATCCAATGGTTCAACAACAGCGGCAAGGTTAAGGTAACACGTCTTTGTTAGTGTGCATTTTAGTATCTCTACATATGCTGATTATGTTGATTGTGATGTGGTACCTATGCAAGCATGTTCCTTATTACTTGGTGGACCATGGCAATTTGATAAAAATTCATACACCATGGTAGAAACAATCAAGATACTCTTGTTCATAAGGATAAAAATATTACTTTGCTTCCTATGACTCTTGAGTCCATTTTGAAAGATGATATTAATAGAGCTAATAAAGCAAAACAGGAGAAAAATAAGAGTGAAAATCAAATTGTGGCAAAAGAATTTGAGCAACATATGAAGCCTAATAGTAAGCCATCTAGTGTTGCTTCTGAAATTAAATTGAAAAGTGCATGTTTACTTGCCACTAAATCTGATATTGATGAGCTAGATTTTAGCAAATCTGTTTGCTATGCTTTTGTGTGCAAAGAGGCATTATTTTCATTCGAGGACGTGCCTTCCTCTTTGCCTCCTGCTGTCACTAACATTTTGCAGAGTTCACGGCGTCTTTCCACAAGGCGTGCCACCGGATTACCGCCTATTCGAGGGATTGAGCATCGATTGACTTAATTCCGGTGCTTCACCGCCAAACCGTGCGACATACCGCACCAATCCAGAGGAGACGAAGGAGATTATCGTCAAGTACAAGAGCTTCTCGACAAAGGTTATATCGCGAATCCCTTAGTCCTTGTGCTGTTCCTATTATTCTAGTGCCGAAAAAGGATGGTACATCGCGTATGTGTGTTGATTGTAGAGGCATTAATAATATTACTATTCGTTATCGTCATCCTATTCCTAGGCTAGATGATATGCTTGATGAATTGAGTGGCTCTACAATATTCTCCAAAGTTGATTTGCGTAGTGGATACCATCAAATTCAGATGAAATTGGGGATGAATGGAAAACAACATTTAAAACTAAGTTTGGATTATATGAGTGGTTAGTCATGCCTTTTGGGTTAACTAATGCACCTAGTACTTTCATGAGATTAATGAACGAAGTTTTACGTGCTTTCATTGGACAATTTGTGGTAGTTTACTTTGATGACATATTGATTTATAGCAGATCTTTGGAGGAACATTTGGAACATTTACGTGCTGTTTTTATTGCTCTACGTGATGCACGTTTGTTTGGTAACCTTGGGAAGTGCACCTTTTGCACCGACCGAGTGTCTTTTCTTGGCTATGTTGTTACTCCACAGGGAATTGAAGTTGATAAAGCCAAGATTGAAGCTCTTGAGAGTTGGCCGCAGCCCAAAACGGTCACACAAGTGAGGAGTTTTCTTGGCCTCGCTGGATTATATAGGCGTTTTGTGAGAGATTTCAGCACCATTGCTGCACCTCTCAATGAGCTTACAAAGAAGGATGTGCCTTTTGTTTGGGGTACCGCACAGGAAGAAGCCTTCACGGTATTGAAAGATAAGTTGACACATGCTCCTTTACTCCAACTTCCTGATTTTAATAAGACTTTTGAGCTTGAATGTGACGCTAGTGGAATTGGATTAGGAGGTGTGTTATTACAAGATGGCAAACCCGTTGCATACTTTTCTGAAAAATTGAGTGGGCCTAGTCTGAATTACTCTACTTATGATAAAGAATTATATGCTCTTGTTCGGACTTTAGAAACATGGCAACATTATTTATGGCCCAAAGAATTTGTTATACATTCTGATCATGAATCTTTGAAACATATTAAAAGTCAAGCTAAACTGAATCGTAGACATGCTAAATGGGTTGAATTCATTGAGACTTTTCCTTATGTCATTAAACACAAGAAGGGTAAAGAAAATGTTATTGCTGATGCATTGTCTCGTCGCTATACTATGCTTACCTCGAAAAAATAATAAGCAAGCTTTTGGGACAAAACTCCGCCACCACGAGGCAGAACCTTGGTGGAACCAATCTAGGGCTCCGGCGGAGCTGTTCTGCCTCTTCGATACCGTGCATTGCCCTTTCTCACCATGAGTTCTGGTCCAAACTTCGCTGGTGCATCCAAACCCCATGATATGATACGCTCTTTCACACATAAGCCACCTTATATCTTCCTCAAAAAAAACCACCATACCTACCTAGTATGGCATTTTCATAGCCATTCCGAGATATATTGCCATGCAACTTCCACCGTTCTGTTTTATTATGACACGTATCATCATTGTCATATTGCTCTGCATGATCATATAGTTGACATAGTATTTGTGGCTTGGCCACTATTCATATTTTTTATACATGTCACAGTAGATCATTGCACATCCCGGTACACCACCGAAGGCATTCATATAGAGTCATATTTTTTGTTCTAGTATTGAGTTGTAATTCTTGAGTTGTAAGTAATAAAAGTGTGATGATCATTGAGGGAGTCCTGGACTAGGGGGTGTTCGGATAGCCGAACTATCATCATCGGCCGGACTCCAAGACTATGAAGATACAAGATTGAAGACTTCGTCTCGTGTCCGGATGGGACTTTCCTTGGCGTGGAAGGCAAGCTTGGCAATACGGATATGTAGATCTCCTACCATTGTAACCGACTCTGTGTAACCCTAGCCCTCTCCGGTGTCTATATAAACCAGAGGGTTTTAGTCCGTAGGACAGAAGAACAACCATACCATAGGCTAGCTTCTAGGGTTTAGCCTCCTTGATCTCGTGGTAGATCCACTCTTCTACTACCCATATCATCAATATCAATCAAGCAGGAGTAGGGTTTTACCTCCATCGAGAGGGCCCGAACCTGGGTAAAAACATCGTGTCCCTTGTCTCATGTTACCATCCGCCTAGACGCACAGTTCGGGACCCCTACCCGAGATCCGCCAGCTTTGACACCGACATTGGTGCTTTCATTGAGAGTTCACGTGTCGTCACCGATAGGCTCGATGGCTCCTTCGATCGTCAACAACAACGACGCGATCCAGTGAGACTTTTCTCCCGGACAGATCTTCGTATTCGCGGCTTTGCATCATGGGCCAATTAAGCAGCCATCTGGAGCAGGTCGAGAGCTACGCCCGCTGTCGAGTCGATTTGAAGTCTGAACTTCACGGCTGACATCCGTGGAGACTTGATCTTCGATGGATTAAGGCCACAGCCGAGCGCGCCGCACTGTCATGATGGGCATGATTTAGCTCTGCTGCCGGACAGTGCCCTGGAGGCCGCACATGAGTCCGCTCCGACCCTTTATTCGGAGCCGGCTGCGCAGATCGAGGACGGGTGGCTAGACACCGCCTCGGGGGCTGCAACCTCTACGGCGATGGAGCCGAATACTGACCTTGTCCCTTGTGAAGCTCGTGACTCTGAGGTGGTGGACTCCTTGCCGGACTCCGAACGCCTCGTGCCCCTACCAATCGAATCTGGTTGGGCGCCGATCATGGAGTTCACCGCTGCGGACATCTTTCAACACTCACCTTTCGGCGACATCCTGAATTCGCTAAAGTATCTCTCGTTATCAGGAGAGCCCTAGCCGAACTGCGGTTAGGATGGTTGGGATGCGGACGACGAAGAAATTCAAAGCCCACCCACCACCCACTTAGTAGCCACTGTCGACGACCTAACCGACATGCTAGACTTTGACTCCGAAGACATCGACGGTATGGACGACGATGCCGGAGACGACCAAGAACCAGCGCCTACTGGGCATTGGAAAGCCACCTCGTCATATGACATATACATGGTGGATATCCCAAAGGATGGGAATGGCGAGGGTACAGCGGAGGAGGACCCCTCCAAGAAACAGCCTAAGCGCCGTCGTCAGCGGCGCCGCTCTAAATCCCGCCACAGCAAGAATGGAGATTCCGGCACCGGAGATAATAACACCCTGATAAAGCGAAGACAACCCCTCAAAGAAGATTCAGCATAGGAGGACGGAGAAGCCATCCCTCACGAGAGAGCGGCAGACGAAGAGGCAGAGGATGATAATTACATGCCTCCCTCTGGAGACGAGGCAAGCCTCGACGACGACGAATTCGTCGTGCCTGAGGATCCCGTCGAACAAGAGCGTTTTAAATGCAGGCTTATGGCCACGGCAAGCAGCCTCAAGAAAAAGCAGCAACAGCTTAGAGCTGATCAAGATCTGCTAGCCGACAGATGGATTGAAGTCCTTGCGGCTGAAGAGCATGAACTCGAACGCCCCTCCAAAAGCTACCCCAAACGCAAGCTGCTCCCCCGATTAGAGGAGGAGGCATATAAACCTGCATCACCAGCCCACAATATGGCTGGCCAACCACCCCGTGGTCGTGACAGAGAGGCCTCTAGGCCCCGCACTAAAACCGTACCCCGGCATCACTCAAAAAGCACAAAGCCACATGGGAACGCTCCGTACTTGCGAGATATATTGGAGGATAAGGCAAGACAATCAAGATCGATCTACGGATCGCGTGGGCGCCCCATGACACACGACGACAACCGTCGCGCCGGACACAGCAAGTCCGGCCGGGCCGAACACAGTAGACAAAGCTCGTTTGAGCTACGTCGTGATATAGCCCAATACAGAGGCGCCGCACACCCACTATGCTTCATAGATGAAGTATTGGATCATCAAATCCCCGAAGGGTTTAAACCCGTGAATATTGAATCCTATGATGGCACAACAGACCCCGCGGTTTGGATCGAAGACCATCTCCTTCATATCCACATGGCCCACGGTGATGATCTTCACGCCATCAAATACCTCCCACTCAAGCTTAAAGGACCATCTCGGCATTGGCTTAACAGCTTGCCAGCAGAATCAATTGGGTGTTGGGAGGACCTGGAAGCCGCATTCCTTGATAACTTCCAGGGCATGTATGTGCGACCACCAGACACTGACGACCTAAGCCATATAATTCAGCAGCCAGACGAATCGGCCAGACAATTCTGGACACGATTCTTAACTAAGAAAAATCAAATCGTCGACTGTCCGGATGCGGAGGCCCTTGCGGCCTTCAAACATAACATCCACGATGAGTGGCTTGCCCGGCACCTGGGACAGGAAAAGCCGAAATCCATGGCAGCCCTCACATTACTCATGACCCGCTTCTGCGCAGGAGAGGATAGCTGACTAGCCCGCAGCAACAACCTCAGCAAAAATTCTGGCAGTCCGAATACCAAGGAACGCAATGGCAGGTCGCGTCGCAACAAGCACAAACACCGCATTAACGGCGACAATACTGAGAATATTGCAGTCAATGCCGGATTCAGAGGCTCCAAACCCAGTCAGCGGAAAAAGCCATTCAAAAGAACTACTCCGGGTCCGTCCAATTTGGACCAAATACTCGACCGCTGCGTGCGGATACGGCACCCAAAAGCCAGCTAATCACACCAACAGGACTGTTGGGTATTCAA
Organism: Aegilops speltoides; assembly: GCA_021437245.1. Taxonomy (NCBI): domain Eukaryota; kingdom Viridiplantae; phylum Streptophyta; class Magnoliopsida; order Poales; family Poaceae; genus Aegilops; species Aegilops speltoides. The sequence continues at coordinate 109,935,045 of CM038145.1, forward strand.
GTAGGCGAGCAAGCTAATTGCGAAAACAATGACTAGGGGCTGCATAGCGATGACGAGGAAGAGACCCGACCGCCACGGACAATAGAGGATGAAGGTTTCCCCCACAAGTGCGGACGGTGAACATGATATACGCAACCCACATACCCAAGAGGGAGTAGAAGTGCACTCGTGGACGATACGCGATGGAGCCATCGCCCAAGTTCAACCCATGGTCCTCCCGCCCGATCACTTTTGATTGAAGGACCACCCACCAAATCCGCCACGGCGGATTCGCGCGTTGGTTTTAGACCCAATCGCCGATGGATTTCACCTCACCATAGTCCCGATGGACGGCGGCAGCAGCTCTGAACCTGCTTTATCAGATACGGTCGCAAGATGGGCATAGACCCTCAAGGATTAAACCCACAAAGACGACCTTCAAAGGCGTCATACCAGTGTAAAGCCAATTGTATAGGCTCGCCATACCGAAGTGGTCTTGGATCCCGGATAACTTCCGGCGAGGAGTTAATCTTCGACATAGTTCCGCTCGCGATGGCTATCATGCTCTGCTTTCGGACGGACCGCGTTTGCAAAGTTCAACGCGTGCCGCACTCGCATACCTCAAGCTCAAAATGCCAGGCCCTCGAGGAGTCATCACGGTCAACGGAAACATCAACGCTCCTCCGAACGGAGGAACACACACGGCTCTCGCGAGAGGTACAAAGCAGCCTCTTAAGGCCATTCTCGAGTCCGGCATGTTAGCGGCGGACAACTCGCTAAACGCGCCCGAGTAACCTACAACAAGACCACAGCACGCCCCGAAAGCATCGCGTAGAGATGCGGCCCCAACCCCAGCCCTTGCAAAATATCAAGACCGCATGCCAGACATCATTACGCCTGGAGATACCGTGGGCATAGGGGAAGGGGCACGACCACGACAGGCCCAGAATGCGGCTTAACCACACCAGGGGCTCCCAAGTGTGTCATCTTTTTTTCTTCCCTTTTTCTTTTCCATATCCACAGGACTCCGTTCACCAGAGGCCCTGTCCGGCAGTAGACCTGCCGAACTCACGATGCAACAGCCAGGGAAGGAGAAAGGCTACAACGAGTATCCAGGTGGTCTCCATTACAAGCATTAAATCTTTTTTATACACCATTCCGTAGCCTACCCCTGGAGGGGGACATGTTTAATAGTCCCATCCCTTGCTTACCGCACTATTTGTATCGTTCTGCATTCATGGCAGTATTTCTTGAATAAACAATGCATCACTTTTTTGCTTATAATTGCATTCCTTTCTTATACATATGTTCATTTATGACATGTGGCATCCGTACACTTTGGTATGGCTAAATGCACCAGGGGCTTAAGTTCCCCACATTATGGTGTGATAAGTCCGAACACTTTCACAAGTGCGGTACCCCGAACTTATAGCATTATATGCATCGGCTCCGAATCATGTCTTGGGTCAATAGTTGGGTTTGCCTGCTCCCATGTTTTGGTACCTTACGTTCCGTTATATTGGCTAAGGTAGCGCTGGGAGAACCATCGCGATTGTGCCCAGCTTGAGCTGGGCGAGCACCTCGGAGGAAAGCTAAAACTGACCGTCATGATGAGGCGAGAGCTGGTCGCTGTTCGAGAGGTTTTTTAGAGTCCCTAAAGATTTATGCCGCTTAGAGCGAGGAACCGCTTCGTCCGGCCCAGCGTGATAGCGCCCGAACTCGGTCTTCCGAACACTAGGGGCTTCACGAAATTTAAAATTATAGAATTCTATGGCTAAGTGAGAGTGTTCAAGCACTATAAGTCCGGTTGCCTTGTTCGTTGCGTTGAGCGCCTCCCTAGATGGACCCAAAAATGGGAACAAGAGCGCTCAAGTTTATCCCGAACACCCCAGCACTCGTGTCATGGGAGCTAAAGCCGACGACTTGCCATCTCTCACATTTAATAAACGGCCGCACAGAAGGTAATATTTTAAATCAACAAGCATTGCTTAGCGCATATGAACAAAGTTTTCTGCGCACAAGATAACAAAATGCGAGTCTACTCAAATATTACATCTTTGGAGCACTCACTCAAATAATGCGGGCACCCTTCAGACACCCTTATAATACATCTCGGCGTGCGATGCTCCTTGCCCGGCGGTGGCGCTGCTCGTCACAAGCTTCTCGGCGTCCATCTTGCCCAGTGCACCTTAGCACGGGCAAGGCCCGACGGCACCTTCAATGCAAAGCGGAGTGCTTGATGACTTCAACCCATGGACAAGCATCCACCAGCCGCCGCGCCAGGCGAAGTAGCTCCTGTGCATGGCCTCCTTGGGCCACACCAATTATGAGGCCCTTCATGGCCTGTTCGGCCACCTTAGGAGCTCGACCAGCTGCTTCAGCTGGTCGCTAAGGGCACCGGATGTCCGCCTCGGATACTGCAGAAGACCTTCTCCGTCGAGCTCCCTCCTCGGCCTCAGAGAAAGCGGCAAGATCGGACATGCTTCTGGGCAGATCTGCGAACGCTCCCGAGAGCTCCGACCGGGTAAGTAATAGGTAATTCACATTCACATGCTTGCTTTGCATGAAAAATGCCTTACCGCCGCTATTTTCTTCAACGCCTCGATTTCCCGTGAGGGCCTTGTGGGCTTGGCCTTAGCGGCTTTGGCACTCTCAAGAGCCGATGCAAGCTCGGACTCTCGAGTCTTCGAGTCGCGCTCCAAACTCTTGTGTTTTTTCACGAGAGCCTGGAGCTCTTGCTGCACCTCCGCCACCCGTGCCTCCTGCTTCTCTCGCCCAGCATGCTCCGCGGCCGCATTACGTTCGGCCGCGGACACCGCCTCCTTCAGGGTCGCCACCTCGTTCGTGGCCCCTGGAGTACCCACGTTATCCTTGTCATTCCTCTTGCAACCAAATCCTTTTCTGTAAGGTACAACTTCAATAAGGTGTTACTCACCTTCCTTGTCCTCAAGCTGCTTCTTGGCATGGCCGAGCTTGCTCTTGGACCGCTTGAGGCTTTGCTTCAAAGCATTGACCTCCACAGTCAGTGCGGCAGAGGTCAGCAGCGCAGCCTGCAATCCCATATTGACATATTTTTAAGACTCCTCGATATCTTTTAGATCCTCATCCGCTTTTCTTTCCGAACACCGAACCGAGCATCGAGGCTCTTGTCTATGCGGTAATATTTTACATATATTAAAATTCTTACCTCAAAGCCTGTTAGAAGGTCGCTGCAGCCTCGGTCGATCCGCTTTTAGCGAAGTGAACCTTTCAATCACCGCACTCATGACAGTGCGGTGTTCCTCTTCGATGGAAGCGCTGTTGAGCGCCTCCAGCAAGTTATCCGGCGCTTCCGGTTGGATGGAGGCCGCTGGCATCACAGTCTTGCCCTTCTTACGAAGGGGCCGCTCGCCGGACTCCAGAACCACTGCATGTTCCGGTGCGGAGTCCGGTACGAAGTCCGGGAGGTTGCCCTGTGGCACCTCCGGGGCCTCCTCCTCTGGGTGGGTCCCTCTCTGGGATCCCACCTCGGCGTCGTCGGCATCACGGGGGGTGGAGGCGGTCGGAAGTGAAGTACTATCCACATCCGACGTACCCAAGGACCCGCTCGACGAAGCGGGAAGATCGTCCTTGGGCGGACTGCAGGGTTGTATGCGGCATTAGAAAGACACCGTTTGGCGAAAAGAAAAATCATGAAGTTATTCGGGAGTCCGGATACTTACGATCTCGCCAGGGGCTTGGCCCTTGAGGGCCACTCCTCGTCGCCGTCGCCGACGTTGGCAGAACAGTCCGGGGGAAGGGTCCTTACCTTCTTGGACCCTTCGGCCTCCCTCGTTGGGGAGGCCTTCCTCTTCTTCTCTCCCCCCACTAGGGGAGAGGCCTCTTTCTTCTCCTCCTCGTCCTCGTGGGAGGAGTCCGCCTCGGAGTCATCGGACGATGAATCCGATACCACCTGACGCCGAGAACTCCTTCGGGTTCCCGTGGCCTTCTTCTTGGCCTTCTTCTCTGGCACTACGTAAAGTGCTGGGACCAGCAGCCCTGTCAAACGGGCATCTGCTGGGTCTTCTGGAAGGGGAGCCGGACAGTTAACCTGTCCGGACGTCGCCTGCCAGGCCTGTTAAAGGTATTGGGAGTTTAGATCCCGCATAAAGTCAAAACATGAAAAGCAAGTGTCCGATAAAGGATAACATGGCTTACCTCGCCAGCCGGACTCTGCGAGCTGAATCTGCAATCTTCGGTAGTGGATGCGGGAGCTTTGACGCCCTTGAACAACACCCTCCAGGCATCTTCGTACGTAGTGTCGAAGAGCCCGCTCAAGGTCCGGTGCTGTGCCGGATCAAACTCCCACAAATTGAAGTCCCGTTGTTGGCAGGGGAGAATCCAATGACGAGCATGACACGGATCACGCTGACAAGCTTGAGCTTCTTGTTCACCAGGGTTTGGAGACAGGACTGGAGTCCGGTCAGCTCTTCCGAACTACCCCATAACAGGCCCTTCTCTTTCCAGGAGGTGAGCCGCATGGGGATGCCAGATCTGAATTCGTGGACAGCTGCCCATTTAGGGTCACGCGGCTCGGTAATGTAGAACCACCCCGATTGCCACCCTTTGATGGTTTCCACGAAGGCGCCCTCGAGCCAAGTGACGTTGGGCATTTTGCCCACCATGGCGCCTCCGCACTCCGCTTGGCTGCCCTTCACAACCTTCGGCTTGACATTGAAGGTCTTTAGCCACAAGCCGAAGTGGGGCTAGATGCAGAGGAAAGCCTCGCACAGGACGATAAACACCGAGATATTGAGGATCAAATTCGGGGCCAGATCGTGGAAATCCAGGCCGTAGTAGAACATGAGCCCCCGGACAAAGGGGTGGAGTAGGAAGCCCAGTCCGCAGAGGAAATGGGGAAGGAATACCACCCTCTCATGGGGCCCGGGGGTGGGGATGAGCTGCCCCTCGTCGGGGAGCCAGTGCGCGATGTCGCTGGACAGATATCAGGCGCTGCGCAGCTTCTTGATGTGCCCCTCCGTAACGGAGGAGGCCATCCACTTGCCTCCCGCTCCGGACATGGCCGGAGAAGGTCAAGGTGAGATGTGCGGACTTGGGCGCTGGAGCTCGAAAAGGAGATGGATAAGCAAAGGAGGAAGAAGGCGAGGTAAAAGGTGGATCCTTATCCCCTTATATATGGGCGGACGAAACTATGCGTCCCCACCGTCCTGGTAAAACTCGCTTATCTCCCAAGCGCCGCAATCAATGGCGCGGTTAGGTTACACATGTCCGTATTGATGGGAATCCCGGAATAAGGGGAACACGATCTCTGCTTCGACAAGACGTGCCAAGGAAACAACTTCGCTAAACGCGCTGAGGTGGTATAATAAAAACGATTCGAGTAAAGGCTTGGTTGTGGTGTGACGTCACGCCACAGAATATGTCAGCAGATTGAACTTGTGTCAATATTATTCTCTCTACGGTGGTATGTGGAATTTATTTTACAGAGCCGGACACTATACTGGTGTTCACAATCTTCTATGAATTATTCGGAGGAGGAACCTGCCTTGCAATGTCAAGACAATATGCGCGCCCGGACTCGTCGTCATTGAAGCCTGGTTCAGGGCTACCGAGGAGTCCTGGACTAGGGGTGTCCGATAGCGAACTATCATCATCGGCGGACTCCAAGACTATGAAGATACAAGATTGAAGACTTCGTCCCTTGTCCGGATGGGACTTTCCTTGGCGTGGAAGGCAAGCTTGGCGATACGGATATGTAGATCTCCTACCATTGTAACTGACTCTGTGTAACCCTAGCCCTCTCCGGTGTCTATATAAACCGGAGGGTTTTAGTCCATAGGACAGAAGAACAACCATACCATAGGCTAGCTTCTAGGGTTTAGCCTCCTTGATCTCGTGGTAGATCCACTCTTCTACTACCCATATCATCAATATCAATCAAGCAGGAGTAGGGTTTTACCTCCATCGAGAGGGCCCGAACCTGGGTAAAAACATCGTGTCCCTTGTCTCCTGTTACCATCCGCCTAGATGCATAGTTCGGGACCCCCTACCCGAGATCCGCCGGTTTTGACACCGACAATCATCATTATTAGAGCATTGTCCCATGTGAGGAAAGTATGATGGAGACTATGATTCCCTCAAAAGTTGGGATGAGACTCCGGACGAAAATAAAAAAGAGGCCAAAGATCCCAAAATAACAAAAAAGAGCACAAAGAGCCCAAAAAAAGAGAAATAAAAAAAATAAAATAATGATAGAAAAAGAGAGAAGGGACGATGTTACTACCCTTTCCCACACTTGTGCTTAAAAGCAGCACCATGTTCTTCATGATAGAGAGTCTCCTATTTTGTCACTTCAATATATTACTAGTGGGAATTTTTCATTATAGAACTTGGCTTGTATATTCGAATCATGGGCTTCCTGAAATTCCCTAGGTCTTCATGAGCAAGCAAGTTGGATGCACACCCACTTAGTTTTTTTAGCTTTCATAAACTTATAGCTCTAGTGCATCCTTTGCATGGCAATCCCTACTCCTTGCATTGACATCAATTATTGATGGGCATCTCCATAGCCCGTTGATTATCCTCCTCAATGTGAGACTTTCTCCTTTTTTGTCTTCTCCACACAACCTCCAACATCATATTCTATTCCACCCATAGTGCTATATCCACGACTCACGCTCATGTATTGCATGAGAGTTGAAAAAGCTGAAGCGCACTAAAAAGTATGAACCAATTGTTTGGTTAACACTGGGGTTGTGCATGATAAATACTTTGTGTTAAGAAGACAGAGCATGAAAAGACTATATGATTTTGTAGGGATAACTTTCTTTAGCCATTATATTTTGAAAGGACGTGATTGCTTTTTAGTATGCTTGAAGTACTATTGTTTTTATGTCAATATTAAACTTTTGTTTTGAATCTTACGGATCTGAATATTCATTCCACATAAAGAAAGATTACATGATAAACATGTTAGGTAGCATTCCACATCAAATTTTTTGTTTGTATCATTTACCTACTTGAGGACGAGCAGGAATGAAGCTTGGGGATGCTTGATACGTCTCCAACGTATCTATAATTTTTGATTGTTCTATGCTATTATATTATCAACCTTGGATGTTTTATATGCATTATTATGCTATTTTATATCATTTTTCTGGACTAACCTATTAACCTAGTGCCAAGTGCCAGTTGTTTCCTTGTTTTTGCCTTTACAAGAAATCAATACCAAATGGAGTCCAAACGGAACAAAACTTTTTGACGATTTTTCTTGGACCACAAGCCACCCAGGAACCTTCGGGAGGAGGTCAGAGGCGCCACCGATTGGCGACAAGCTCAGAGGGCGCACCCTAGGGGGCGCCCCCAGGCTTGTGGCCCCCCTGTGGCACCTCTAACCCTATTTCTTCTTCTATAAATACCCAAATATTCTCCATAGACCAGAGGGCACGCCAAAACTACTTTTCCGCCGCTGCAAGTTTTTGTCCTCTTGAGATCCCATCTGGAGGCTTTTTTCGGCACTCCGCCAGAGGGGGATTTGATCACGGAGAGCTTCTACATCAACCTTGCCGCCCTTCCGATGATGTGTGAGTAGTTTACCACAGACCTACGGGTCCATAGCTAGTAGCTAGATGGCTTCTTCTCTCTCTTTGATCTTCAATACTATGTACTCCTCGATGTTCTTGGAGATCTATTCGATGTAATCTTCTTTTGTGGTGCGTTTGTTGAGATCTGATGAATTGTGGGTTTATGATCAGATTATCTATGAATATGATTTGAGTCTTCTCTGAACATTTTATGCATGATTAAGATAGCTTTGTATTTCTCTCCGATCTATTGATTTTGTTTGGCCAACTAGATTGATTTTTCTTGCAATGGGAGAGGTGCTTTGTAATGGGTTCAATCTTGCGGTGCTTATTCCCAGTGACAGAATGGGACATGACACGTATTGTATTATTGGCATTAAGGATAAAAAGATGGGGTTTGTTCATATTGATTGGATCTATCCCTCTACATCATGTCATCTTGCTTAAGGCGTTACTCCGTTTTGGTTAACTTAATACACTAGGTGCATGATGGATAGCGGTCGATGTGTGGAGTAATAGTAGTAGGTGCATGTAGGAGTCGGTCTACTTGTCACGAACGTGATGCTTATATTCATGATCATTGCCTTAGATATTGTCATAAATATGCTCTTTTCTATCAATTGCTCAATGGTAATATGTTTACCCACCGTATGCTTTCTTTCAAGAGAGAAGCCTCTAGTGAAAACTATGGTCCCCGGGTCTTTATTTTATCATATTATTTTTAGATCTATAAAGTAAAAAAACACAAAAATAACTTGTTGCAATTTATTTATTTATATCTTATTTTGAAGTTTTATTTATCTTTTATAGCTATCACTATCAGATCTCATCCTTGCAAGTAACCATGAAGGGATTGACAACCTCTTTATTGCGTTGGGTGCAAGTATTTGTTTATTCGTGTAGGTGCAACCATTGGTGACTTGTGTGTTCCTCCTAATAGATTGTTACCTTGGTTCTCAAACTAACGGAAATACGTATCTCTACTTTGCTGCATCACCCTTTCATCTTAAGGGAAAAACCAACGCAAGCTCAAGAAGTAGCAGCAGCGCGGAGAGGGAGGAAGAGGTTATGGCTAGGGTTGGGGACGCTGGTCGGCTTAAATAGCCGGATTTTGGTCCCGGGCGGCAAGCCGGAGCAGCGCTACGCGGCGTTCGCGCCCCCATCGGAGTAGACGTCTTTCAGACTGTTGGGTTTCCACACGATTCCATGTTTGACTCGGCCGTCAGTCTGACGTGGCAGATGCGCCTGGGTCTCCTCATATTCGCCTCATATTTAGGCTGGATATGAGGGGTGTCGGTCAGTCCGGGCGTTTGAGGCCCATTTGAGGCGCTCGTCTAGGTCGGCTTTTTTGACCAGTCACTAATCAGGCGTCCGGTCGGGCGTGGAGGGGGGTGGGGGTGATTGAGGCGCCTAGCTGTAGCTGCTCAGCTTGCCCGCCAGGACCGACGTTGGACTTCGGCACGCTTGCTACACCACAGGCTTCCCCACACCCCTTGTTGCGAACTCTGTGATCAGCAGACGGTGACCAAGAATCATCGTCTCGTTGGATACCAAGTGGCACGACATGCTTGCGTGGTGTAGGTCAACCACGCACCCGCATGATGCCAATGACATGTTTGCCAATTGGTGGGCCAGTGCGGTCGACATGTCACCAACCGGCTAGCGCAAGGGCCTCTCTTCTCTCATGATCCTCACGGCTTGGTGGATTTGGATGGCCCTAAACGCATGTGTCTTCGATGCCCAGCTGACATTCGTCGCTCATCTTGTTGGGGAACGTAGCAGAAATTCAAAAAATTTCCTACGTGTCACCAAGATCTATCTATGGAGAGACCAGCAACGAGTAGAAAGAGAGGGTGCATCTACATACCCTTGTAGATCGCTAAGCGGAAGCATTCAAGAGAACGGGGTTGAAGGAGTCGTACTCGTCGTGATCCAAATCACCGATGATCAAGTGCCGAACGCACGGCACCTCCGCGTTCAACACACGTACAGCCCGACGATGTCTCCCACGCCTTGATCCAGCAAGGAGAGAGGGAGAGGTTGAGGAAGACTCCATCCAGCAGCAGCACAACGGCGTGGTGGTGGTGGATGAGTGTGGCAATCCAGCAGGCTTCGCTAAGCACCACGGGAGAGGAGGAGTACTTGGGAGAGAGGAGAGGGCTGCAACCAAAGGCGGAGATCGAATCACGTGTATTCTATGTGTCTCGGGCAGCCCCTAGGCCTCACTATTTATAGGGGAGAGGAGGGCTGCGCCCCTTTAGGGTTTACCACCCCAAGGGCGGCCAGCCCCCTGATCCCATCTGGTGGCGGCGGGGGAGAGAGGGAGGCGCACCTGTGGTGGGCCTTAGGGCCCATCTGCCTAGGGTTTGCCCCTTCCCCACTTCCCACGCCTTGGGCCTTGGTGGGGCGCCCCAGCCCACCTAGGGGCTGGTCCCTCCCACACTTGGCCCACGCAGCCTTCGGGGCAGGTGGCCCCACTTGGGGACCCCGACCCTCCCGATGGTCCCAGACGCGTTCCGATAAACCCCAAACTTTTCCGGTGACCAAAACAGACTTCCCATATATAAATCTTTACCTCCGGACCATTCCGAACTCCTCGTGACGTCCGGGATCTCATCCGGACTCAACAACATTCGGTAACCACATACAAGCTTCCTTTATAACCCTAGCGCCATCGAACCTTAAGTGTAGACCCTACGGGTTCGGAGACATGCGAGACATGACCGAGACGTTCTCCGATCAATAACCAACAGCGGATCTGGATACCCATGTTGGCTCCTACATGTTCCACGATGATCTCATCGGATGAACCACGATGTCAAGGACTCAATCGATCCCGTATACAATTCCCTTTGTCTAGCGGTATTTTACTTGCCCGAGATTCGATCGTCGGTATACCGATACCTTGTTCAATCTCGTTATCGCAAGTCTCTTTACTCGCTCCGCAACACATCATCCCGTGATCAACCCCTTAATCACATTGTGCACATTATGATGATGTCCTACCGAGTGGGCCCAGAGATACCTCTCCATTTACACGGAGTGACAAATCCCATCCTCGATCCATGTCAACCCAATGAGACACTTTCGGAGATACCAGTAGTGCACCTTTATAGTCACCCGATTCGCCAGTGACGCTTGATACACCCAAAGCACTCCTACGGTATCCGGGAGTTACACGATCTCATGGTCTAAGGAAGAGATACTTGACATTAGAAAAGCTCTAGCAAACGAACTACACGATCTTTGTGCTATGCTTAGTATTGGGTCTTGTCCATCACATCATTCTCCTAATGATGTGATCCCGTTATCAACGACATCCAATGTCCATAGCCAGGAAACCATGACTATCTGTTGATCACAACGAGCTAGTCAACTAGAGGCTCACTAGGGACATATTGTGGTCTATGTATTCACACGTGTATTACGATTTCCGGATAATACTGCTTATAGCATGAATAAAAGACAATTATCATGAACAAGGAAATATAATAATACTTTTATTATTGCCTCTAGGGCATATTTCCAACAGTCTCCCACTTGCACTAGAGTCAATAATCTAGTTCACATCGCCATGTGATTTAACATTGACAGGTCACATCGCCATGTGACCAACATCATCAAATGAGTTCTGGGGTTTGATCAAGTTTTGCTTGTGAGAGAGGTTTTAGTCAACGGGTCTGAACCTTTCAGGTCCGTGTGTGCTTTGCAAATTTCTAGGTCATATTGTAAATGTTGCTTTCACGCTCCACTTGGAGCTATTCCAAATGGTTGCTCCACTATACGTATCCGGTTTGCTACTCAGAGTCACTCGGATAGGTGTTAAAGCTTGCATCGACGTAACCCTTTACGCCGAACTCTTTATCACCTCCATAATCGAGAAACATGTCCTTATTTACTCCAAGGACAATTTTGACCGCTGTCCAATGATCCATTCTGGATCATTCTTGTACCCTTGACTATGGCAAGGCACACTTCCTGCGGTACACAAAGATAGCATACTTGTAGAGCCTATGTATAAAGCATAGGGGACGACCTTCGTCCTTTCTCTCTCTTCTGCCGTGGTCGAGTTTTAAGTCTTAACTTCATACCTTACATCTCAGGCAAGAACTCCTTCTTTGACTGATCCATCTTGAACTCCTTCAAGATCATGTCAAGGTACGTGCTCATTTGAAAGTACTATTAAACATTTTGATCTATCTTATAGATCTTGATGCTTATTGTTCAAGTAGCCTAATCGAGGTTTTCCATTGAAAAACACTTTTCAAATAACCCTATATGCTTTCTAGAAATTCTACATCATTTCTGATCAACAATATGTCAATAACATATACTCACCAGAAATTCTATAGTGCTCCCACTCACTTCTTTGGAAATACAAGTTTCTCATAAATTTGTATAAACCCAAAATCTTTGACCATCTTATCAAAGTACATATTCCAACTCCGAGATGCTTACTCCGGTCCTTAGAAGGATCATTGGAGCTAGCATACCTTTTAGCATCCTTAGGATCGACAAAACTTTCTCGATTGTATCACATACAACCTTTCCTTACGAAACTGGTAAGGAAACTCGTTTTGACATCCAACTGCTAGATTTCATAAAGCAGCTAATGCTAACATGATTCCGACGGACTTAAGCATCGCTACGGATGAGAAAATCTTATCGTAGTCAACTCTTTGAACTTGTGAAAAACTCTTTGCCACAAGTCGAGCTTCATAGACGGTGACATTACCGTCCACGTCCGTCTTCTTCTTAAAGATCCATTTATCTTAATGGCTTGCCGATCATCGGGCAAGTCCACCAAAGTCCATGCTTTGTTCTGATACATGGATCTTATCTCGGATTTCATGGCTTCTAACCATTTGTTGGAATTTGCGCCCACCATTGCTTCTCCATAGCTCGTAGGTTCATTGTTGTCTAGCAACATGACCTTCAAGACAGGATTACTGTACCACTCTAAAGTAGTATGCATCCTTGTCACCCTACGAGGTACGGTAGTGACTTGATCCGAAGTTTCATGATCACTATCATAAGCTTCTACTTCAATTGGTGTAGGTGCCACAGGAACAACTTCCTGTGCCCTGCTACACACTAGTTGTAGTGACGGTTCAATAACCATATCAAGTCTCCACCATCCTCCCACTCAACTTTTCGAGACAAACTTTTCCTCGAGAAAGGACCCGATTCAAGAAACAATCCCTATTGCTTTCGGATCTGAATTAGGAGGTATACCCAACCGTTTTGGGTGTCCTATGAAGATGCATTTTATCCGCTTTGGGTTCGAGCTTATCAACCTGAAACTTTTTCACATAAGCGTCGCAGCCCCAAACCTTTAAGAAATGACAGCTTTGGTTTCTCTAAACCATAGTTCATACGTTGTCATCTCAACGGAATTACGTGGTGCCCCTTTTAAAGTGAATGTGGTTGTCTCTAATGCCTAACCCATAAATGATAGTGGTAATTCGATAAGAGACATCATGGTATGCACCATACCCAATAGGGTGCAACTATGATGTTCGGACACACCATCAAACTATGGTGTTCCAGGCGGCATTAATTGTGAAACAATTTCCACAATGTCTTAATTATGCGTGCAAAGCTCAGAACTCAGATACTCATCTCTATGATCATATCATAGACATTTCATCCTCTTGTCATGATGATCTTCAACTTCACTCTGAAATTACTTGAACCATTCAATAATTCAGACTTGTGTTTCATCAAGTAAATATACTCTACATCTACTCGAATCATCTATGAAGTAAGAACATAACGATATTCATCAGATGCCTCAAAGACTCATTGGACTGCACACATCAAAATGTGTTACTTCCAACAAGTTGCTATCTTGTTCCATTTTACTTTGAAAAACGAGGCTTTTAGTCATCTTGCCCATGTGGTATGATTTGCATATCTCAAGTGATTCAAAATCAAGTGAGTCCAAACGATCCATCTGCATGGAGTTTCTTCATGCGTATACACCAATAGACATGGTTCGATGTCTCAAACTTTTCAAAACGAGTGAGTCCAAAGATCCATCAACATGGAGCTTCTTCATGCTTTTATACCAATATGACTTAAACGGCAAAGTTGCCACAAGTGAGTGGTACTATCATTACTATCTTATATCTTTGGGCATGAAAATGTGTATCACTACGATCGAGATTCAATAAACCATTCATTTAGGTGCAAGACCATTGAAGGTATTATTCAAATAAATAGAGTAACCATTATTCTCCTTAAATGAATAATCAGATTGCAATAGACATAATCCAATCATGTCTATGCTCAACACAAACACCAAATCTCGATGGTAGAGGGAGCGTGCGATGCTTGATCACATCAACCTTGGAAGCACTTCCAACACATATCGTCAGCTCACCTTTAGCTAGTCTCCGTTCATTCCGTAGCTTTTATTTCGAGTTACTAACACTTAGCAACCGAACCGTATCTTATACCCTGGTGCTACTAGAGTACTAGTGAAGTACACATTAACATAATGTATATCCAATATACTTCTATCGACCTTGCCACCTTCTCATCTACCAAGTATCTAGGGTAATTCCGCCCGAAGGTGGTTCCTTTATTACGTAGCAATTAGTCTCGGTTTGGGTTCAACCTTGGGTTTCTTCACTAGAGCAGCAGACTGATTTGCCGCTTCATGAAGTATCCTTCTCGCCCTTGCCCTTCTTGAAACTAGTGGTTTCACCAACCATCAACAATTGATGCTCCTTCTTGATTTCTACTTTCATGGTGTCAAACATCGCGAATTCTTCAAGGATCATCATATCTATCCTTGATATGTTATAGTTCATCACGAAGCTCTAGTAGCTTGGTGACAATGACTTTGGAGAAACATCACTATCTCATCCGGAAGATCAACTCCCACTCGATTCAAGTGATTGTTGCACTCGGACAATCGAGCACAAGCTCAACGATTGAGCTTTTCTCCCTTAGTTTGCGAGCTAAGAAAATCGCTCGGAGGTCTCATACCTCTTGACGTGGGCACGAGCCCGAAATCTCAATTTCAGCCCTCAAACATCTCATATGTTCCGCGACGCTTCAAAAACATCTTTGGTGCCTTAATTCTAAACCGCTTATCCGAACTATCACGTAGTCATCAAAACGTGTATGTCCGATGTTCGCAACATCCACAAACGACGCTTGGGGTTCATCACATTGAGCGTGCATTAAGGACATAAGCTTTCTCTTGTCCGCATAATCGCCATCACAACTTTCAACTATATTTTCTAGGAACATATCTAAACAAAGGAACTAAAACGTGAGCATATGACATAATTTGCAAAGATCTTTTGACTATGTTCAGATAATTAAGTTCATCTTATGAACTCCCACTCAGATAGACATCCTCCGGTCATCTAAGTGATTACATGATCCAAGTCAACTAGCCCGTGTCCGATCATCACGTGAGACGGACTAGTCATCATCGGTGAACATCTTCATGTTGATCGATCTACTATACGACTCATGCTCGACCTTTCGGTCTCCGTGTTCCGAGGCCATGTCCGCACATGCTAGGCTCGCAAGTTAACCCCAAGTGTTTTCGCTGTAAAACTGTCTTACACCCGTTGTATGTGAACGTAAGAATCCATCACACCCGATCATCACGTGGTGCTTAGAAGCGACGAACCTGTAGCAACGGTGCACACTCGGGGAGAACACTTCTTGAAATTTTGTAAGGATCATCTTATTTACTACCGTCGTCCTAAGTAAACAAGATGCATAAACATGATAAACATCACATGCAATCAAATAGTGACATGATATGGCCAATATCATTTTGCTCCTTTGATCTCCACTCCATGATCATCATCGTCACCGCATGACACCATGATCTCCATCATCATGATCTCCATCATCGTGTTCCATGAAGTTGTCTTGCCAACTATTACTTCTACTACTATGGCTACCGGTTAGCAATAAAGTAAAGTAATTACATGGCGTTGTTCAATGACACGCATGTCATACAATAAATAAAGACAACTCCTATGGCTCTCGCCGTTGTCATACTCATCGACATGCAAGTCGTGAATCCTATTACAAGAACATGATCAATCTCATACATCACATATCATTCATCACATTCTTTTGGCCATATCACATCACATAGCATACCCCGCAAAAACAAGTTAGACGCCCTCTAATTGTTGTTGCATGTTTTACGTGGCTGCTATGGGTTTCTAGCAAGAACGCTTACCTACGCAACACCACAACGTGATATGCCAATTGCTATTTACCCTTCATAAGGACCCTTTTCATCGAATCCGTTCCGACTAAAGTGGGAGAGATCGCACCCGCTAGCCACCTTATGCACGGTGCATGTCAATCGGTGGAACTCCGCCTCACGAAGAGTACGTAAGGTCGGTCCGGGCCGCTTCATCCCACAATACCGTCGAAACAAGATTGGACTAGTAACGGTAAGCATATTGAACAAAATCAACGCCCACAACTACTTTGTGTTCTACTCGTGCAAAGAATCTACGCAATAGACCTAGCTCTGATACCACTGTTGGGGAACGTAGCAGAAATTCAAAAATTTTCCTACGTGTCACCAAGATCTATCTATGGAGAGACCAGCAACAAGTAGAAAGAGAGGGTGCATCTACATACCCTTGTAGATCGCTAAGCGGAAGCGTTCAAGAGAACGGGGTTGAAGGAGTCGTACTCGTCATGATCCAAATCACCGATGATCAA
Source organism: Aegilops speltoides (assembly GCA_021437245.1). Taxonomy (NCBI): domain Eukaryota; kingdom Viridiplantae; phylum Streptophyta; class Magnoliopsida; order Poales; family Poaceae; genus Aegilops; species Aegilops speltoides. The sequence continues at coordinate 109,951,304 of CM038145.1, forward strand.
GTGCCGAACGCACGGCACCTCCGCGTTCAACACACGTACAGCCCGACGATGTCTCCCACGCCTTGATCCAGCAAGGAGAGAGGGAGAGGTTGAGGAAGACTCCATCCAGCAGCAGCACAACGGCGTGGTGGTGGTGGATGAGTGTGGCAATCCAGCAGGGCTTCGCTAAGCACCACGGGAGAGGAGGAGTACTTGGGAGAGAGGAGAGGGCTGCAACCAAAGGCAGAGATCGAATCACGTGTATTCTATGTGTCTCTGGGCAGCCCCTAGGCCTCACTATTTATAGGGGAGAGGAGGGCTGCGCCCCCTTTAGGGTTTACCACCCCAAGGGGCGGCGGCCAGCCCCCCAGATCCCATCTGGTGGCGGACAGAGGGGGAGAGAGGGGCGCACCTAGGGTGGGCCTTAGGCCCATCTGCCCTAGGGTTTGCCCCTTCCCCACTTCCCACGCCTTGGGCTTAAGGTGGGGCGCCCAGCCCACCTAGGGGCTGGTCCCTCCCACACTTGGCCCACGCAGCCTTCTCGGGCAGGTGGCCCCACTTGGTGGACCCCGACCCTCCCTGGTCCCAGACGTTACCGATAAACCCCAAACTTTTCCGGTGACCAAAACAGACTTCCCATATATAAATCTTTACCTCCGGACCATTCCGAACTCCTCGTGACGTCCGGGATCTCATCCGGACTCAACAACATTCGTAACCACACACAAGCTTCCTTTATAACCCTAGCGTCATCGAACCTTAAGTGTGTAGACCCTACGGGTTCGGAGACATGCGACATGACCGAGACGTTCTCCGATCAATAACCAACAGCGGATCTGGATACCCATGTTGGCTCCTACATGTTCCACGATGATCTCATCGGATGAACCACGATGTCAAGGACTCAATCGATCCCGTATACAATTCCCTTTGTCTAGCGGTATTTTACTTGCCCGAGATTCGATCGTCGGTATACCGATACCTTGTTCAATCTCGCTATCGGCAAGTCTCTTTACTCGTTCCGCAACACATCATCCCGTGATCAACCCCTTAATCACATTGTGCACATTATGATGATGTCCTACCGAGTGGGCCCAGAGATACCTCTCCATTTACACGGAGTGACAAATCCTCATCCTCGATCCGTGTCAACCCAATGTACACTTTCGGAGATACCGTAGTGCATCTTTATAGTCACCCGATTCGCCAGACGCTTGATACACCCAAAGCACTCCTACGAGATCCGGAGTTACACGATCTCATGGTCTAAGGAAGAGATACTTGACATTAGAAAAGCTCTAGCAAACGAACTACACGATCTTTGTGCTATGCTTAGTATTGGGTCTTGTCCATCACATCATTCTCCTAATGATGTGATCCCGTTATCAACGACATCCAATGTCCATAGCCAGGAAACCATGACTATCTGTTGATCACAACGAGCTAGTCAACTAGAGGCTCACTAGGGACATATTGTGGTCTATGTATTCACACGTGTATTACGATTTCCGGATAATACAGTTATAGCATGAATAAAAGACAATTATCATGAACAAGGAAATATAATAATACTTTTATTATTGCCTCTAGGGCATATTTCCAACACATCTCACTCAGACCATCCGCAACGAGGGGCACCTATGGGCGCATAGTGAAGCACGCGAACGAGTAAATTGCAGAAAACCACCACTTTGAGGGCTAGGTTTTCAGAAAACACTAGGTTACAGTTTCTTGACAAATTGCACCATGTATTGTGTAATCTTTTTGCAAAAACCATTGATTGGCAGATTTGGCTCGGTTAAGTGCGTTTATGACAGATGGGGCCCCTATTTTGCTGATGTGGCATAGCGTTTTACCAAAGACAATATTAAATGGGTAAAAAAGCGAAAACACCCCCAACACTTTTGCCAAAAAGCGAAAACACCCTCCCCGATTCAGATTGGAATCTGCTTCTCCTGCTGCGTCGCCGACCTGCCTCGCGTCGTTTTATTGCGACCCTGCCTCCCGCCAACGAGCAGCACGCCGGAGCCGTTGCCCGGTCGCCGCTCCATTCCCCGCCATCCCTGCGTGTTCCGTCGCTTCGCAGCAGCCACGGGCCAGCGATGCCGGCCACCAACTTCCTCTTCTTCGCCCCCTCTGCTTCGAGGGCAAGCCGTGCTGTGGTGCAGGGCCTCGAGCTTGACGGCCGTGAAGGAGCCGTCGGGGAGCCAGCCGCAGGAGAAGGCGTCACGGAGGGCGCCGTAGACGACCATGTCGTCGGCGTCGTTGGGCCAAAGTCAAGCCCACGAGGCTGCCGGCTCAAGGCCTCGGCGACGCCACCGCCCACGCCGCCCGGCCGCACAAGGCCAAGGCCAAGACTCACCTCCTTCCCAATCGCCCGGCCTCCTAGCCAGCTGCGCCACCTTCTGCCCGCCACGCCCGCCTCTGCCTCGCCATCACAAATCTGCTCCACCCATGCCATCTCAAGATCGCTTCCCCATCTCCCTAGATGGATCTCGAGCTTGGGAGGACGACAGCCGTGGCGGGAATACGATGGGGGTGCTGGAGCTCCTCCGCTGCTTGCTCGGTGGTGGGCGCAGCCCTCAGTTCGGCGCAGGGAAGAGAGCGGAGGAGGAAGGAGACGGAAGAAGGGAGGAGCTGATTGCTTTTTTCTATTTGATTTAGGGGTGTCTGTGCAAAATATATGGACTAGTTTGTAAATTTAGACTAAAATTGATCTAGCACGAAATGTTACACCATGTAGGCAAAAAAGCCGCCCATCTATCATAATCTCACTTAACAGAGCCAGATCCGCCGATCAGTGCTTTTTGCAAGACCATTACGGGAGATGTGGTGTTTTCTGCAGCGAAAATGCATCCTAGTGTTTTTCGCAAACCTTGCCCTCAAAGTGGTGGTTTTATGCAATTTACTCCACACGAACTGGTCACCTATGCTGCATGAGAGGTAACCTTGTAACCCATAAGTTCACGCTCTCGATGTGTACGCTATATATTGGTTGCTTTGTGCTCTGTCACGCTGTAGGTGGGAGTGGATAATAGTGGGACTAACTTAGCTCATCCCATTCAAATTCTTTATTGGACATCCGTGGGACATCACAAAATTTAAACGGGCTATCCCATTTAACCCATCGGGACCCTATTAAACTAGCTTGCCCATCCCCAATTGTTCTATTGGAATAAAAAACTAGCCTTGACAGAGAAGACGCACAAACCCATCTCCTACTTCACCGATGCCGAGTGCCAATGGACCAAGGAGGCCCGGTAAACCTAGCCTACCAAGGACATCGACTTGCTTGACGTTTCTCGGGACCTCAGACGCAGCCCATGGTGCCCAGGGACATGCATGTAGTCAGCCGCCACACTCAGCGCGCACGCCGGCCACATTGGCGTGGCCAGCCTCCAGGCCCTATCGATGCGGGTGCCACCTTCACTGAGAGATCGGCCTCCCTCGCCATCCCGGTCGTTATAGAGTCCGTCCTATTCAAGTACCCCATCGTCGGTCTTCTTGGTTTGGCCGGTGGACAAGCAGCGCCGGCTGAATCTAGGAGGCAGACGGGCGGTTGCAGACAGTGGGGATGGCCACCGTTGCTTTTTAGAGCATCTCGAGCAGACCGCGTATACGCGTCAAATCCAGTAAAATAACCGCTTTTTACGCTTTGATCGGAAAAACGGTAGGAACGACTTTTAAAATCGTCCGACCTCTGAAATTTTGTAAGGGGCCCGTGGACGCGAAGCCGAAACCCTTATATCTACAGTTTTGAAGGCTACTTTTCCAGGCCCCTGAATACCAGTTAACGTTGGCGGTTGAGAAATCTCTGCTCCCGCCAACGCCATGAAGCTCGCCCGGCCGCCGCGCCCGTCCGCCCGGCCATGAAGCTCGCCCGCCGCCGCGCCCGTCCGCCCGGCCACCGCGCCCGGCCGTCCGCGTAGTCCGCCCCGGCCGCGGCGCGCGGCGACGGAGGAGCTAGCTAGCTACTGGATGGATTCAAGCTAGGCTAGCTAGCTAGCTCGCTCCTGGATGAATTCGAGCAGAGCTAGCTAGCTAGCTCTCGATCGATTCGAGTAGAGCTAGTTAGCTAATGGATGGATCCTGCGACTCCATTTTTGACTGCTTCATGTGTTATTCGTCGGTTTTGCGGGAGCAAGCTATTTGACCATGGACATGGATGAGAGGAAGAAGAAGACGCGGGGAAAGAATATAAGCGAATATTCTGTTTTATAGTTTAAGTTTGAGGGGCCTGTCTACCGCAGCAAAAACCGACTCTTAAAACGCGTTTCCGCAAACTGCAAACGCGTTTTGCGGGTCGGCGGGATGCGGGGTCTGCTAGAGATGCTCTTAGGCCGGGACCGCAAGATCACAAGGCGAGATCGAGGCCTCCTTCATGCAACGGCCGAGTGAGGCAAACGGTGAGAAGGAGAGGGCACAGGGCAAGAGGCCACAACGCTAGGACGGAGTTCCAGGGGAACGAGAACAGGCGACGGCTGGCTGCAATGCACCACCCCCGATTCTTTGCGGCGCATGTGGTGTAAGACGACTGACGACCAATGAAGGTCTGCCAATGGCCGGTTGCTGCGTCGTTAGAGCATCTTCAGCCGTTCGGGCGCCCAGGGCACCGAAAAAGACCGGCCTGGGGGCGAGCCGACGCTAGATCGGCCCATGGGGCTTGTTTTTCCACAGCCACGCGCCCAGGCGCCGCCCCCCAAGGCGCTCCATATTCAAAAACATCATTCCCGCTCAAAGAAACAACAAACCGGCGATCATCGCAATAGTTCGGCGACTCGGTGCCACAGTTCGGCGATCAAAATAAAAGGACACGCAGTAGTTCGGCGTACAAAAAAAAGAAGGGCGCAGGCGATTACATCAGCGCCGAGTTCAACCTCCGGCGTCGTAGTCGTCAACGTACGCGGGCTGGGAGGAATCGGCGCGGCTTCCGGGCTGTTCGGCGCGTCTTTTGTGCTGCTGGGCGCGGCGGAGGCATCGTTGGTGGGGCTGCGTGTCGCCGAGGCAGAGACATCGTCGGCCCTGGTCTCATTGTCATCAGCCGCCAGGGCACGCCCAGGGCGCACACAAGGTGAAAGAGCGCGCGTGCGGCGAAAGGCAGCAACATGGACAGCGTGCGATACCTGATCCTCGACACTGGTGCCGCTCTCCGGGCGAGCCGCGACCTCCTCGACGATCCCATGCCATTTGTTGCATGCCGTTTGAATGGGCGACCAATGGTTAGCCATCGCCTTCGACCCACGCTTCATGTGCATGCCTTTGAAGTAGGGGTCGACGAGCTTCCGCTCGTCGAACTCGGCCTTGATGCGGTCCCAATACGTCTCGATGCTCTGATTCGTGCCGGTGACCGGGTTGAGGCAGACAACCTTCCACGCTTCGGCTAGGCACTCTTCTTCGTTGGACGCCCATTTGATGCGTGGCTCGCCGGACTTGGTCTTCTTCTTCTTCTTCTTGCTTTTCCTCGTCGGCGCCGGCTGCTCCTCCTCTTCCTCCTCCTCCTCCGGCTCTTCCTCGCCGTAGTCGAGCTCGTCGTCCATGTCGGCGAGGTCCTGCGTAGCGAACCCGGGGGAAGCGGCGGCCGCAGCCGAGCCGGCTGCGATGATGTCCTCCATGACGACCTCCGTTGTGTCGGCGTCGCCGAGATGCGACGAGGAAGAGGCTTGTGAGTAGAGGCCGCAGCGGAGAGGCGGCGTCGGTGAGGCTGCGTAGTCCGGCGGCGAGTACGTGTACGGCAGATACTGCACGCCGGCGAACGCGGGCGAGGGCGTGCGCTGGACGGGGCGCCCATGGGGGAAGGTGATGTTGGGGTTGAAGCCGCCAAGGGCGTCCCCGTCAGCATAGCTCGGCGACGACGTGCTCCATGGGTGCAGCGACGACGAGAACCCGGCCGGAGAGCCGACGCTTTGCTGGCTCCAGGCCGCGTACGGATGCCCGGGTGGATTCATCATCGCCGCGCGTGCCGCCTCCGCTTGTTCGGCCGCCGCATGCTCCACAGCCACCGCCGCCGCAGCGTGCGCCGCTTTCTCCCTGGCCGTCTTGGCCCTGTTGCGCCTGTCGGTGGTGACGCCTCCCGGCGTTCCACATCCGCCTTCCACTCAGCATTGGTCATGCCCGGGGGGCTTGGACAGCGGAGCCCTAGGCTTCCTTTGCTTCGGCGGGGCGGCAGCGACGGGATCAATCGCGGCGCGCGGCATCACGTACTTCTTCGGTGGCATGGTGTGCGGAACGGCAGGGCGGAGGCGGGGTTTGGCGGGAGGAATGAAGAAGAGAGGGGGAAGCGGGAGGAAACGGCGGGAAAAAGTGTTCCAGTCGCCGACAGAGCGGCCCCACACCGCTGCTCACGGCGTGCCCAGCGACACCCGTGGCTTGGGTTCGACGGATCGCCGGCTCGATTTCGCCAAACCGCGCTTAAACGAGATCTGAGGTGCGATCGCGCGATTTTCGGCCACCGACGCTAAAAATTTGTCTGGGAAAACCTGTTGGGGGCGCGGCTGGAGATGCTCTTACAAAGTCTGTCGCAAGGTCCTCAGCCGGTTTGTTGCGCTTGCGCACGTGGCGACTACCAAGCCGTCGGGCATGCCGGGCCAGGACAAAATGATGGTCAGGCACACTTGCACTCGAGACCGACCTCGTTGATGCACGTCCACGACCTGCTGGGCAGTGCCGTGTAAAGAATGCAAGCTCAGTGATGTCTTATTGTGAGTGCCATCTTACAGGGGGAGACTTGTGTGAGATCATTGTGATTGATTTTTTTGAAAAATATCTACATGTTCAAACATTCTAAAAAATTGTAGACACACATCAATTTTTGATGTTCAACCTCAAAAGGTTTTATCTCCTAATTCGACCTGTATTAACAGAAACAAAAAAAAAGATAAAATTGGGTGTGAATAGTGTCAACGTATTATTCATCAAAAGCTAACACTATTCACATTTGAATTTGTCTTTTTTTATCTTCAAATGTACATCAAGTTTTGAGCTGATTTTTTGGGAGTTGTAGACATACCTCACATGAATGTTATCATTAGTCAAAATGTCAAATATGAAATTTTGAAGTTGATCTCACGATCTTACCCAATCTGAGATCTCATACATGTCTTCCCCATCTAACATGTTCTATGTGTTTCTCGATGATCGATTCATTTGTTAGCGTTCTAGTTCTACAGCTTACCCCACTATACCCACATCTTTTAGAAACTTTTTGTCCATTCATCTTCAATCGTGGTAGTATAAAGAACACAAGAGGTAATAAAAATTACAGCCGGGTCCATGGACCGTCTAGTGACAACTACAAGCACTGGAGCAAGCAGAAGGCGCGCCGCCGTCATCGCCCCTGTCTCACTGCAGCTGGGCAAACCTTGTTGTAGTAAACAGTCGGGACGTCATCGTACTAAGGCCCCGCAGGACCAGCGCACCAAAGCAGCAACCATCGTTGATGAAGAAAGTCGTAGATCGGAAGCATCAAACCTATAAACACGCAAACCAAGACGAACAAAGGCCGGATCCAAACAGACCCACCGAAGACCAGCACCGATTGAATCCCGCGAGATCGGACAGAGACACACCTCCACATGCCCTCCGACGACACTAGACGCCTCATTGAGGTGGGGATAGAATGTGGGAGATATTATACCTACTGAGGGGCATCGCCGCCACCACACAACCCCAACCAGGACACAGAACCTAACAAGAACGAGAACAGGGTCCCTCCTGCCAGTTGGAGGCCGAGATCCTCCACACCTTCATGGTCCAAAGGCACTTAATCCATCTAGGCTTTGGCGGGCTGCCCGCTCACGCCACCAAGTTGTATTGGGATGAAGTGGGCATAGGTGGGACACCCACGAGGAGTCCCACTTGGAGCCTAAGTACTCTGCGTTGTACTCTCCCTCCTATCAATGAAATTACTCAGAAGCCTTTTTTCTATTGCGAAGAAGTAAGATGATAAATAAACTGGTATTAACCATCCACTACTGATTCAAGACAAATATGCATGGCTGCAATCATCTGTAGCAAGCTACCAAATGCATTCTAGAACCATGTTTTTAAGTAATTCACTTATCTATTTTCATTATGAATTGGATTTTTTAGTGTCCCTCAAAAATATATAACATTTTATGAGTGACGCTTATAGGTAAACCAGTTTCCGTTTTGTTTTTTCACGTAAAAACTCTATGCTCATCCGTCTTATTTTACTTTGTACTACCTCCATAACAAAATATAAGACATTTTGGTAGGCTAGTTTAGCCTGCCAAAACGTCTTACATTTTAGAACGGAGGTAGTATGTTAGATAATTCACCTACACTAAAGAGGAGTTAAGAGGGTTGTTTAACCTTAATTATTAACTCATATATCCACTAGCTATAAATGTTTTTGCATCACTGGTACATAAAAAGATACTAAAGTTTGGGATGTGAGAGTCGTGCCCGTGCACGGCGTCAGGTGTCCCTTCCTAAGACCTCTCATAGTGAGAGTGTCATAAACTATCTATCATATACATTATCCTAGTATATGATGCTATGCATTGAGTTGTTAGCAGTCATGGTGAGAGTTAATTTATTCATTTGTATAATCTCAATACGTGTTGTAGCTCAGATTTATTTGCAATTAAGGTTTATCGTTTAATGTGATATGATACTGTATGGTAATATGAGGAACCCTATTTCACATCATTAATTAGGGCGCCATATCGTGTTTCTGTTTAGGTGGTAATGAATGATACTCTTGTGAGGTCCAATTAGTGTCCTGAATTTCACTATGGACCTCGCCCCTTGAATTTCACCCCATCTCCACCTTAGCCATAACTTCCTCCTTCTGAAAACTTTCTGTAGATGTGGTATTAACGATAGGCCACACACAAACTATTAAGAGCAACAATCACTACTGCAGAACACACTCGCAATGGCGGACGCAAAATGGCCTACGAGTGGCGGGCGCCCTGATCTTACCAGTGGCGGGTGCCCCGCTCGTCACTGGTAATCCGGTTACCTCTGGATGGTGTCTACTGTTACCCTCCACTCCACTGCATAGTACTAACTAGTGGCGAGCAGTCCTCCGCACCCACCATTGGTAAGATCACCAATGGAAAAATAGCTTAGTCGCGGCAACATATTTTGCTACCATGATAGTGTTTTTTTGTGTTGTTTTTTTTAATATTTACTGTGGGGTAAAACCCCACAGCCCATTTATTAGAAAAGAAAAAAAAGGTTCAACAATGTACAAGCACTGAGACTGTGCCAAAAGAAAACAGAGAACCTATCTAATACTTACCTATAAGTACAAGAGGGCCTTGACCCAAGCTGAAGCTAACCTATATTTACAAAAGGGCATTGACCCAAGTTATTAGTTGGGCTCTAATGCTAGCATTGAGCCTGTGAGCTAACAAAAGGATATCATGTACAAAATTGCATCTCCAAGAAGCAAAACAAGCCTGCTCCCCCCCTAAAGATCCTCCCATTTCTTAAGATCCAAATATTCATGCTGCTGTGAGCATCACCTCATAGAAGAAAGGAAGGCCAAAGCTGGTTCTAGCATTATGAACACACACTTGGGTGTTAGACCCCTGGGACCAGTCAATCTGAAGAAAATTCCACACCCTGCAGCTGAAATTGCACTGGAAAAACAAGTGGGTTTTGTCCTCATGGACATAAGCATTACATATAACACAATTATTATCCTCATCTGGTGACCTCCAGTGCCTTCGAACCAGCATATCCTTGGTGTTAAGTCTATCAAAGAACAGTAACCAACCAAAGACTTTTATCTCCGTTGTGCATCTGCTCTTCCATAACCATTTGCATGGCAGAACAGTGGGCATGTGAGAGTGCATGATAGTATAAATCCCTTTGGCCGAAAAGGACCCAGATTTGGAGGCCATACCCACTGATCAGGAAGGGTAGGATCTCTTTGCAAGTTCAACAGCCAACCCTCCAATATAGCCAGCTCAGCAGCAGCCTCCAAACATGGATATCCTATTGCATTGCATTACATTCATAAATTGTTGCATCAAAATTCAAACATGGATCGATGTAATGCATTACATCAAGGACAATGGATTCTCATGTTTTGGAGCCAGAGGTCCAACCTCCAGAAGAGCCCATTTAACTAACTCACCCATCATGGGTATGGTGGTTGGACTTAGACTCGGCCACATATCACAAGGAGCACACCGAGTCACTAGAATGTTGTTGATCCAAGCGAACATCACCTCTGGAGCCACTCTGCCAAATGTCTATCTGGCTATCTTGTGTAGACTGGTAGATCTTCTCCATGTCCACCGCAAAGAATCCCTCCCACAAATATCATGATTTCATATGTGAAGGAAATATGCTCTAGAGCCAATAATAAAGTTATTATTTATTTCTTTCTTTCATGATAAATGTTTATTATTCATGCTAGAATTGTATTAACCGAGAACTTAGTACATGTGTGAATACATAAACAAACATAATGTCACTAGTATGCCTCTACTTGACTAGCTCATTGAATCAAAGATAGTTAAGTTTCCTAGCCATAGACATGAGTTGTCATTTGATTAACGGGATCACATCATTAGAGAATGATGCGATTGACTTGCCCCATTCCGTTAGCTTAGCACTCGATCATTTAGTATGTTGCTATTGCTTTCTTCATGACTTATACATGTTCCTATGACTATGAGATTGTGCAACTCCCCTTTACCAGAGGAACACTTTGTGTGCTACCAAACATCACAACGTAACTGGGTGATTATAAAGGTGCTCTACAGGTGTCTCCTAAGGTACTTGTTGAGTTGGCGTATTTCGAGATTAGGATTTGTCACTCTGATTGTCGGAGAGGTATCTCTGGGCCCTCTCGATAATGTACATCACTATAAGCCTTGCAAGCAATGTGACTAATGAGTTAGTTGTGGGATGACGCATTACGTAACGAGTAAAGATACTTGTCGATAACGAGATTGAACTAGGTATTGAGATACCGACTATCGAATCTCGGGCAAGTAACATACCGATGACAAAGGGAACAACATATGTTGTTATGCGGTTTGACCGATAAAGATCTTCGTAGAATATGTGGGAGCCAATATGAGCATCCAGGTTCCGCTATTGGTTATTGACCGGAGACGTGTCTCGGTCATGTCTACATAGTTCTCGAACCCGTAGGGTCCGCACGCTTAACGTTCGGTGACGATTTATATTATGATTTTATGTGTTTTGATGTACCGAAGGTAGTTTGGAGTCCCGGATGAGATCAAGGACATGACGAGGAGTCTCGAAATGTTCGAGACGTAAAGATCGATATATTGGACGACTATATTCGGACATCATAAAAGTTCCGAGTGATTCGGGTATTTTCGAAGTACTGGGGAGTTACGGGAATTCACCGGGAGAAGTATTGGGCCTTATTGGGCCATACGGGAATAGAGGAGAAAGGCCAAAAGGAAGTAGGTGCGCGCCCCCCCCTCTGGTCCGAATTGGACAAGGGGTGCAGCCCCCTTTTCCTTCTCCCTCTCCCCCTCTTTCCTTCTCTCCTACTCCGGAAAGGAAAGGGGAATCCTACTAGGACTTGGGAGTCCTAGTAGGACTCCCCACACTTGGCGCACCCCCTCTAGGGCCGGCCTCTCCCTCCCTTCTTTATATACGGGGGCAGGGGGACACCTCTAGACACAACAATTGATCATTGATCTCTTAGCCGTGTGCGGTGCCCTCCTCCACCATATTCCACCTCGATAATATTGTAGCGGTGCTTAGGCGAAGCCCTGCATCGGTAGCATCACCAACACCATCATCACGCTGTTATGCTGACAGAAATCTCCCGCAAAGCTCTGCTGGATTGGAGTTCGTGGGACGTCATCGAGCTGAACGTGTGCTGAACTCGGAGGTTCCGTGCGTTCGGTACTTAGATCGGTCGAATCGTGAAGACGTACGACTACATCAACCGCGTTGTGCTAACACTTCCGCTTTCAGTCTACAAGGGTACGTGGACAACACTCTCCTCTCTCATTGATATGCATCACCATGATCTTGCGTGTGCGTAGGATTTTTTTGAAATTACTACGTTCCCCAATAGTTGTATCAGAGCCAGGTTTTATTCGTAGATGTTATATGCACGAGTAGAACACAAGTGAGTTGTGGGCGATACAAGTCATACTGCTTACCAGCATGTCATACTTTGGTTCGGCGGTATTGTTGGATGAAGCGGCCCGGACTGACATTAGGCGTACGCTTACGCGAGACTGGTTCTACCGACGTGCTTTGCATATAGGTGGCTGGCGGGTGTTAGTTTCTCCAACTTTAGTTGAACCGAGTGTAGCTACGCCCGGTCCTTGAGAAGGTTAAAACATCACTAACTTGACGAACTATCATTGTGGTTTTGATGCGTAAGTAAGAACAGTTCTTGCTCAGCCCGTAGTAGCCACATAAAACTTGCAACAACAAAGTAGAGGACGTCTAGCTTGTTTTTGCAGGGCATGTTGTGATGTGATATGGTCAAGACATGATGCTAAATTTTATTGTATGAGATGATCATGTTTTATAACAAAGTTATCGGCAACTGGCAGGAGCCATATGGTTGTCGCTTTATTGTATGCAATGCAATCGCCCTGTAATTGCTTTACTTTATCACTAAGCGGTAGCGATAGTCGTAGAGGCAATAGGTGGCAAAACGACAACGATGCTGCGATAGAGATCAAGGTGTCGCGCCGGTGATGATGGTGATCATGACGGTGCTTCGGAGATGGAGATCACAAGCACAAGATGATGATGGTCATATCATATCACTTATATTGATTGCATGTGATGTTTATCCTTTATGCATCTTATTTTGCTTTGATTGACGGTAGCATTATAAGATGATCTCTCACTAAATTTCAAGGTATAAGTGTTCTCCCGAGTATGCACCGCTATGAAAGTTCTTCGACTTGAGACACCACGTGATGATCGGGTGTGATAGGCTCTACGTTCAAATACAACAGGTGCAAAACAGTTGCACACGCAGAATACTCAGGTTAAACTTGACGAGCCTAGCATATACAGATATGGCCTCGGAACACTGAGATCGAAAGGTCGAGCATGAATCATATAGTAGATATGATGAACATAGTGATGTTCACCATTGAAAACTACTCCATCTCACGTGATGATCGGACATGGTTTAGTTGATTTGGATCACGTGATCACTTAGATGATTAGAGGGATGTCTATCTAAGTGGGAGTTCTAAATAATATAATTAATTGAACTTTAATTTATCATGAACTTAGTCCTGATAGTATTTTGCAAATTATGTTGTAGATCAGTAGCTCGCGTTGTTGCTTCCCTATGTTTATTTTTGATATGTTCCTAGAGAAAAACTATGTTGAAAGATGTTAGTAGCAATGATGCGGATTAGATCCATGATCTGAGGTTTATCCTCGTTGTTGCACAGAAGAATTATGTCCTTGATGCACCGCTAGGTGACAGACCTATTGCAGGCGCGTCACGGGCGTTATGAACGCTATTAGCTCAATATGATGACTACTTGATAGTTTAGTGCACCATGCTTAACGTCTTAGAATCAGGACTTCAAAGACGTTTTGAACGTCATGGACCATATGAGATGTTTCAGAAGTTGAAGTTAATATTACAAGCAAATACCCGAGTTGAGAGATATGAAGTCTCCAACAAGTTCTATAGCTAAAATATGGAGGAGAATTGCTCAACTAGTGATCATGTGCTCAGATTGTTTGGGTACTACAATCGCTTGAATCAAATGGGAGTTAATCTTCCAGATAAGATAGTGATTGGCAGAGTTCTCTAGTCACCATCACCAAGTTACTAGAACTTCATGATGAACTATAGTATGCAAGGGATGACGAAAATGATTCCCGAGCTCTTCGTGATGTTGAAATCGATGAAGGTAGAAATCAAGAAAAGAGCATCAAGTGTTGATGATTGACAAGATCACTACTTTCAAGAAAGGGCAAAGGGAAAGAAATGGAACTTCAAGTAGAATGACAAGCATCACTCGCGCGAAGAAGCCCAAAGCTGGACCAAAGCCTAAAACTGAGTGCTTACACTGCAAGGGAAATGGTCACTGGAAGCGGAAATGCCCTGAATATTTGGTGGATAAGAAGGATGGCAAAGTGAACAAGGGTATATTTGGTATGCAGGTTATTGATGTGTGCCTTACTAGTGTTTATAGTAGCCCCTGACTATTTGATACTTGTTCGGTTGCTAAGATTAGTAACTCGAAACAGGAGTTACAGAATAAACAGAGACTAGTTGAGGGGGAAGTGACGATGAGTGTTGGAAGTAGTTCGAAGATTGATATGATCATCATCACACACTCTCTATACTTTCAAGATTAGTGTTAAACCTAAATAAATGTTATTTGGTGTTTGCGTTGAGCATGAATATGATTTGATCATGTTTATTGCAATACGGTTATTCATTTAAAGTGAGAGAATAATTGTTGTTCTGTTTACATGAATAAAACCTTCAATGGTCATACACCCAATGAAAATAGTTTGTTGGATCTCGATCATAGTGATACACATATTCATAATATTGATGCCAAGAGATGCAAAGTTAATAGTGATAGTGCAACTTATTTGTGGCACTACCGTTTGGGTCATATCGGTGTAAAACGCATGAAGAAACTCCATAAAGATGGATTTTCAGAATCACTTAGTTATGAATCATTTGATGCTTGCGAACCGTGCCTTTTGGGCAAGATGACTAAAACTCCGTTCTCCGGAACAATGGAACGAGCTACTGACTTGTTGGAAATAATACATACTGATGTATGAAGACCAATGAGTATTAAGGCTCATGGCTGGTATCGTTATTTTCTGACCTTCACAGATGATTTGAGAAGATATGGGTATATCTACTTGATGAAACATAAGTCTGAAACAGTTGAAAGGTTCAAAGAATTTCAGAGTGAAGTGGAAAATCATCGTAACAAGAAAATAAAGTTTCTGCAATCTGATTGTATGGATGAACATTTGAGTTACAAGTTTGGCCTTCAGTTAAAATAATGTGGAATAGTTTCAGAAACTCATGCCACCTGGAACACCATAGCGTAACGGTGTGCCTGAACGTCATAACCGCACTTTATTTGATATGGTGCGATCAATGATGTCTCTTACCGATTTACCAATATCGTTTTGGGGTAATGCATTAGAGATAGCTGCATTCACCTTAAATAGGGCACCATCTAAATCCGTTGAGACGACACTGTATGAACTATGGTTTAGCAATAAACCTAAGCTGTCGTTTCTTAAAGTTTGGAGTTGCGATGCTTATGTGAAAAATTTCAACCTGATAAGCTCGAACCCAAATCGAAGAAATGAGTTTTCATAGGATACACAAAGGAGACTGTTGGGTACACCTTCTAATCACAGATCCGAAGGCAAAATATTCGTTGCTAAGAATGGATCCTTTTTAGAGAGGGAGTTTCTCTCAAAAGAAGTGAGTGGGAGAAAAGTAGAACTTGATGAGGTAATAGTACCTTCTCCCGAATTGGAAAATAGTTCATCACTAAAATTAGTTCCAGTGATGCCTACGCCAATTAGTGAGGAAGCTAATGATGATGATCATGAAACTTCAAATAAAGTTACTACAGAACCTCGTAGGTCTTCCAGAGTACAGTCCGCACCAGAGTGATACGGTAATCCTATTTTGGAAGTCATGTTACTAGACCATAATAAACCTATGAACTATGAGGAAGCGATGATGAGCCCAGATTTCACGAAATGGTTTGAGGCCATGAAATCTAACATGGGTTCCATGTATGAGAACAAAGTGTGGATTTTGGTGGACTTGCCCGATGATCGGCAAGCCATAGAGAATAAATGGATCTTCAAGAGGAAGACGGACACTAATAGTAGTGTTACTATATATAAAGCTAGACTTGTTGCAAAAGGTTTTTGACAAGTTTAAGGGGTTGATTACGATGAGACCTTCTCACCCATAGTGATGCTTAAGTCTGTCCGAATCATGTTAGCAATTGCCGCATTTTATGATTATGAAATTTGTCAAATGGATGTCAAAGTTGCATTCCTGAATGGATTTCTGGAAGAAGAGTTGTATATGATGCAACCAGAAGGTTTTTTCGATCTGAAAGGTGTTAACAAAGTGTGCAAGCTCCAGTGATCCATTTATGGACTGGTGCAAGCCTCTCGGAGTTGGAATAAACGCTTTGATAGTGTGATCAAAGCATATGGTTTTATATGCACTTTTGGAGAAGCCTCAGATTTACAAGAAAGTGAGTGGGAGCTCAGAGCATTTACGATATTATATGTGGACGACATATTGTTGATTGGAAATGATATAGAATTTCTGGATAGCATAAAAGGATACTTGAATAAAAGTTTTTCAATGAAAGACCTCGGTGAAGCTGCTTACACATTGAGCATCAAGATCTATATAGATAGATCAGGACGCTTGATAAGATTTTTCAATGTGTACATACCTTGATAAGTTTTTGAAGTAGTTCAAAATGGAACAGTCAAAGAAGGAGTTCTTGCCTGTGTTGCAAGGTGTGAAGTTGAGTAAGACTCAAAACCCAACCATGGCAGAAAATAGAAAGAGAATGAAAAGTCATTCCCTATGCCTCAGTCATAGGTTCTATAAAGTATGCTATGTTGTGTACCAAACCTATTGTACACTTTGTTTAGAGTTTGGCAAGGGAGTACAATTTTGATCTAAAAGTAGATCACTGGACAGCGGTCAAGAATATCCTTAGTGAGGACTAAGGAAATATTTCTCGATTATGGAGGTGATAAAAGAGCCCGTCATAAAGAGTTACATCAGCGCAAGCTTTTACACCGATCCAGATGACTCTAAGTATCAATCTGGATACATATTGAAAGTGGGAGCAATTAGCTAGAGTAGCTCCGTGTAGAGCATTGTAGACATAGCATATTTGCAAAATACATACGGCTCTGAATGTGATAGACCCGTTGACTAAACTTCTCTCACGAGCAAAACATGATCATACCTTAATACTCTTTGGGTGTTAATCACATAGCGATGTGAACTGGATTACTGACTCTAGTAAACCCTTTGGGTGTTGATCACATGACGATGTGAACTATGGGTATTAATCACATACAGATGTGAATATTGGTGTTAAATCACATGGTGATGTGAACTAGATTATTGACTCTAGTGCAAGTGGGAGACTGAAGGAAATATGCCCTAGAGGCAATAATAAAGTTATTATTTATTTCCTTATTTCATGATGAATGTTTATTATTCATGCTAGAATTGTATTAACCGGAAACTTAGTGCATGTGTGAATACATAGACAAACATAATGTCACTAGTATGCCTCTACTTGACTAGCTCGTTGAATCAAAGATGGTTAAGTTTCCTAGCCATGGACATGAGTTGTCATTTGATTAACGGGATCACATCATTAGAGAATATTGTGATTGACTTGACCCATTCCGTTAGCTTAACACTTGATCATTTAGTATGTTGCTATTGCTTTCTTCATGACTTATACATGATCCTATGACTATGAGGTTAGGCAACTCCCGTTTACCAGAGGAACACTTTGTGTGCTACCAAACGTCACAACGTAACTGGGTGATTATAAAGGTGCTCTACAGGTATCTCCGAAGGTACTTGTTGAGTTGGTGTATTTCGATATTAGGATTTGTCACTCCGATTGTCGGAGAGGTATCTCTGGGCCCTCTCAGTAATGTACATCACTATAAGCCTTGCAAGCAATGTTACTAATGAGTTAGTTGCGGGATGATGCACTACATAACGAGTAAAGAGACTTGTCGGTAACGAGATTGAACTAGGTATTGAGATACCGACGATCAAATCTGGGCAAGTAACATACCGATGACAAAGGGAACAACGTATGTTGTTATGCGGTTTGACCGATAAAGTTCTTCGTAGAATATGTGGGAGCCAATATGAGCATCCAGGTTCCGCTATTGGCTATTGACCGGAGACGTGTCTCGGTCATGTCTACATAGTTCTCGAACCCGTAGGGTCCGCACGCTTAACGTTCGGTGACGATTTATATTATGAGTTTATGTGTTTTGATGTACCGAAGGTAGTTCGGAGTGCCGGATGAGATAAGGGACATGACGAGGAGTCTCGAAATGGTCGAGACGTAAAGACCGATATATTGGACGACTATATTCGGACATCGAAAAGGTTCCGAGTGATTCGGGTATTTTCGGAGTACCGGGGAGTTACGGGAATTCACCGGGAGGAGTATTGGGCCTTATTGGGCCATACGGGGATAGAGGAGAAAGGCCAAAAGGAAGGAGGCGTGCCCCTCCCCTCTGGTCTGAATTGAACAAGGGGTGCAACCCCCTTTTCCTTCTCCCTCTCCCCCTCTTTCCTTCTCTCCTGCTCCAGAAAGGAAAGGGGAATCCTACTAGGACTTGGGAGTCCTAGTAGGACTCCCCACACTTGGCGCGCCCCCTCTAGGGCCGGCCTCTCCCTCCCTCCTTTATATACGGGGGTAGGGGGGCACCTCTAGACACAACAATTGATAATTGATCTCTTAGCCGTGTGCGGTGCCCCCCTCCACAATATTCCACCTCGGTAATATCGTAGCGGTGCTTAGGCGAAGCCCTGCGTTGGTAGCATCACCAACATCGTCATCACGCTGTCATGCTGACGGAACTCTCCCGCAAAGCTCTGCCGGATCAGAGTTCGTGGGACGTCATAGAGCTGAACGTGTGCTGAACTCGGAGGTGCCGTACGTTCGGTACTTGGACTGGTCGGATCGTGGAGACGTACGACTACATCAACCGCGTTGTGCTAACACTTCCGCTTTCAGTCTACGAGGGTACGTGGACAACACTCTCCCCTCTGGTTGCTATGCATCACCATGATCTTGCGTGTGCGTAGGATTTTTTTTGAAATTACTATGTTCCCCAACAATATGTCATTATTAGCACATAGCAAAAATCGAAAGATCACATACATGCATACACATCAATATACATGCATACGTATGCAACATTCCATTGAAAACACAATAATAAAGGGTGTCAAGCAAAGAAAATATCACACGGAAATAAAGAAGTGCAGGGCACACACATGAGGTACATCTTGGAGCATGACGGCGGCGACGTGCGTGACAAGGCCACGGAGCAGCTTGGCCAGTACAAAACCCCTCCGTATAAGAGGAACCTCACGGCCGACGGAAGTATCAACAGTGACGCGGCTTCGCGCGCTGAGGGGGGGAGAGTACCTCTGAATTGGACTCCTCTTCTCTTTGTTTCTCTGTTTTCTTCTATGTTTCTGTGTGAACCCAAGTAGGGGAGCAGAGAGGGCGGACAACTCAATTTCGTACAATAGTTCATAGGAAATTCGCCGATCCACGAGGATGTGGCTCCATCCAGTGCAGCCACTCTGTCGTGCATCTCCAACAAAGGAAACGAACATGCGACGCCGAAGATGATCGTGCCCAGGGATATGGGGCGCGTTATCGGTGCCAACATGACAATTCATATAAGTACAGGGTTTGACACAAATTCCCCCTCCCCATTCTCAATCAGGACTGCGGTGCGTGTTCCCCTGCCGATGTTGCGTACCACGCGGCTGTTTCAGACTAATTTGTATGAAAATTACCCCACGGTGCAAGCTTAGTGACCCACTTGTCTCAGTTTTCATTTTTTTTATGAAATTGCTCCGGCAGTGCAAGTTGGTGTAGTTTAGGTGAATTTAACTCTTTATGTTATCATAAACATCTCTCTTCTCATTAACTATTTGTCACATAAGTGAATTTGCCTTCAGATGCATCATGTTACTCCTTTCACTGTGGCGAGCCTAAGGTGGATTATTAAGTTGATTATAGATGACGTGAAAACTTGGTATAACCATTTGTTGACTTATGCTATTGAGCGATGTAATACAGTGATAATTATCGCTGCAGCGAGAAAGTACAGCCGGCCACAATTTCTCTCAGGCTAGTCATAGTGGGAGTAACTTAAGTAGTAACATAACACATCCCAAGATAAATTTGCCGATGTGCATGGAGTTAATGAGGAGAGAGATTCTTGTGATAACATAATATGTTACTGTAACATAACACATCTTGAGATAAAATGAGTCTATATCTCAATTAATGAAGGGTTGCATGTTACCATCCATATGTTACTATCCATCATGAATGTAGTAATATAGACTAGTAAGAGTGTGGGGACCCCGACTCATAAGTCGTGGTCACCGAATGCACGTGTACAGTGATCCCAGAGATCAATGCTCACTGAACACACAGAAGCTGAATAACAAGAGTCTTACATCCATACATACCAGATTATACAAGTAGGACCATTATGGTCGAGTCTTGAGTATAACATCGCAGCGAAATCTTCGCCGATAACTTGGACCCATGCCATCTGCCTTAACCCTACAGCATTCTGACCGGGAAGCGCCCTAGCTCGCGTGTTCACACCAAGAGTTCTTCATCACATCCTGTTCTTCCATGCCCGGTCAATTAAATAACCAAGTGGCAAGCCAATGAGTACTTTGAATGTACTGCAAGCAACCCATGATTTGGTTCAAGGTACAACAATGCATGACATGGGCAATTTTACATAAAGCTAGTTTTGAGTGCAATGACATGTTCAACATCCTATAAAGCATGCATCAAGAGAATTCAAGTAACCATGAGGACAGGTTACAGATATCATCATAAGTAGAGTGGGCACCAACCCATTTATTAGAAACAGAGTGGGCACCAACCCATCTCGATCGTGTCAAGTCCTTTGACTTGACCCAAGTCATTTCCATCATCACACACACCGGGTTTGTAAACAAGTGGACGTAGCCCAAGAGCGGTTACCCAACTGTCCTTGACCGTGGACACGGCTATTCGAATAGTTTTACACTCTGCAGAGGTTGCACACTTTACCCACTAGATCCGGGGAACTTCCGTGTCATCCACGACCCGCGGTACCTCAAGTACCCGGGGTAAGCACCCGATCACCGCCTTTCCCTAGACGACACTAACATGGAGTCCACTCGATTGGTAGTAACCCCCGTGCCAAACATTTCTCATCATAAAGTTGTGGAGCCTCGCTCCCATATTCATCACATACCACAAGCACGGGGTACCAACGGTGTGTTCGGTGCCCTGTGAAAACAGTCATGGCCGCCCTACCTGGCACGACCCCGTCCCAAGAGAGAGCACCAACTCTCCCCCGTCACTAGTAATGCGGGCTCCAAGCTAGTATCGGTCTAGGTACTCAACAATGCCCTTTCCCATATAAGGGTAGAGTGGTCGCGCATGTAAGGTTGGGATAACGGTCGCAACTCCGACCAATCCGTTTTGAAAACAACACACCCTTTGCTTGGCACACCACTTCGTCATCAAGTGGTCACCCATCTCATCATCTCCCTCGGGCATAAGTGGCACCCGACGGGTTTTCAAAAGACTTTTGAAATCACTTTGCCTCCTTCACCATGCATATTCCCATCCCTTTTGCATAGCATCTACTTTAGCATCCTATCTACTCCCACCGCATAACCCTCATAAGAAGGTAGGGCCATGCACAATGCAAGTATCAACGAGGAAGTAACAAAGGCAACCAACCCACGTGGTTCACCATCTCATCATGATTCCGATGCAACAATAATAAAGAGCTAAATGACATGCATAGAAAGGGTTCCATAGACATGGTCAAAGGGCTGCTTGCCTGTTTAACAAAGTCTTCGAGGTCTTCAAATATCTCTGGTCCAACTCCGAGCATTCCGTCTACTTCATCAACTATCGTCGAAAGCAACCATAATAAGCAACACAACAAGGCAGGAAATAAAAGTGCTCTAAAAATATGAGTTGGACTTTTCTGGGGTACCTCTGGTCATATGAGGGATGACCAAAGTGGTTTCAATGGAAGTGGATCTATGGATATTTCTAAACATTTTGATATGATGGAATCAAGAGGTTTATGGATTTGCAAGAAGTGTATAGAAATATTATTTTGAAAAATGAGCAAAGGCACCCATTTAACAAAGGATGATTTTAGAAGCACCTAAGAATTGGTTTCACTGGATTTGGAGTTCAAATGAATTTCCTATGAATTTGCAAAGCTGATAAATATGAAGAAATGGCTCAATAATTTGTGTGGTACAGAAAGTATCAAGAAAAATGTTCATAAACTAGGCTATGAGCTTAGATTCATCTAGGAATTGGAATCATGGCATTTGGATCAATATTGAGCTCTCTGTGATTTTCTAAAGTTTATCACGTAAATAGGAAAAACAAGATTTGGTAAATGTTTGTGAAGGAAAAGTTCTCGGAAAATGTGCAAGTTGCACCATGAGATAGATCATGATTTTATGAGCTACTAGAAATTTGAATCATCAAATTTGGAGTTAATATGAATATATTATGGATCTTACAATATTCGAAAAGAATAAAAAGAGGAAAGAATCAACCTTATAACGCCAAGACCGGGCGAAGCTCAACTAAACAGCGCCCACCGGGCTCGGCCCAAAGGCTCACCGCTTGTGAGGAAAGGGGTGACGCCAAGGCGACTACGGAGAGCGCCACCCACCGGGAAGGCGGTTTTGATGGGATCCCGCCCACTTAAACGCCGGGCCCGCCGGCCGAGTCGCCGACCATGGGCCCACTGCAGGTCGCCCCTTCCTCCCGCGCCCATGACAGAGGATCGAGGCATGCGTGAGCGCCGGCCGTCGCCTGCCCAGCCTGCACAGCCACCTCTGCCAAGTCGCCGCCACGGAGGGGTCGCCAGGAGCGGCGATCGTGGCTCCCTGGGATGGCAGGAGGGTGGCCGAGGCGCCAAGGCACAGCCAAGCAGGCGGACACCCAGCGGTGATGGGCAGGGCACAGTGCCCGGCGCCCGGGAGATGGGGAAAAGGGTCACGGACCTGGATGTTTTTCCGGTGAGGAGAGGAGGAGGAGAAGCCCGCCTTGCCTGGACTGGAGTGGAGGCCGGTGGGCATTCCGCCATGGGGGTGCCGGAGAGCACGAGAGGGAGGGGAGGCTGTCCAGAGGTTGCCGGGAGTGAGAGAGGCGAAAGGAGGCTAGGGAGAGCTCTGGGGCTGGATTAAATAGGCGTGGCCACGAGCACCAGGCAGCGCCCACGACGCGCTTCGTGAGGTCGTGGAGGGAGAGGAGAGAGGTTTAGGAGGGGTTGCAGCTTGCCGTGTCCCAGACGCCGAGGCGGCCTCGTGAGACACGCCGGGAGGCCCGAGGTGGACGGAGGCGGGTGGCGGGGCGGCTACAAGGCGGGAGCAAGATCAGAAGGCCTCCAGAGCGCCCATATGGCTGTCCAGCCATTTTCTATGCTTGTGGGCGCCTTGCATGTCCAAGAGCATTTGGGGGTGCTAAGGAAGGATCTTGGCCTTGGATGCTTTGGGTGGCAGTGGGTGAAGAGAGAGGAAGGAGAAGAGTGGAAATGGGGCTGTCCGAATAGAAAAGTGGAGTTCTTCCCTCCATCATTTCTTACTTGGGCATAAAAGCATCCAGTGCTAGAGGGGACTAGGATAGGTGGTGGTAAAATTAGAGTCCATGGAGATTAGTGGAAGAGGCCAAAATGGGATTTTGGTAAAGTGGCGAAGGTGTTTGATGATGGTTTGGGCAATAAGATGACTTTCATTTGTCATGAGGCTCCACAGGTGAAATGACACATATTACTAGGGCCTTCCACCAATTTGGAGCTCATTTGGAGCAAGTTGGCAATGCAACTTTGGTAAACCCTAGAAATGAACAGAAATGGGTTTCCCAAGATTTAGTCCTGCAATTTATTCTCCTTGATGCACCACTTGGTGTAGTGCCATCATTAGAGGCTATGAACATGTCCACAAAAGTTGAGATCAAAAGGAGAAAGTTGCCAATGTAGAGTTGTTCAAATTTGGTTCTCGACAGAAGGGTTTTGGGGCACTTTGATCAAGTTAACTTGTTCTCCAACTTGTGCCATTTGGTCTAGATGAATAATTAGACCACTTGATCATGTTCACAAGGTTTGAGAACATTTGGACATGTTTGGCAATGTAAAGTTGCTCAAACTTCTAAATGGACAGAAATGGTTTTGAGGGATTTGATGATGTTATCTTGTTCTCCAAGACATGGGACTTGGCAAGATCACCAAATATGTCATATGTGACATGATAGAATTTTCTTGGAATTTTTGGAGAATATTTCCTTTGTAAACATTTCAAAAGCTTGAAATATCCAGAAGGGTTTTTGAGGATTTGACCAATATTTTGAACATGGCCATGTGTTGAAACTCTTATATATGGACAATATATGTCCTATGAGTTTCCTAAATTTTGTCAAATATTTTTGAAGCAAGACAATAATTTTTCCTATTAAAGACCATTTCTGGCCTTAAGAAAAGCTCTTAAATAAAATAGGAAAATAACTTTCAAAATTATATTTTTGTGGTTTCGGATATCCTATATCTAATAGGAGTCAAATATATTTTTAGAAAGATTTTTACTGCCCTTAATTAAGTACTTGCAAAGCAAACCTCAATTCAGGGGTTTTGAAAAACTAATTTTGAAAATACTATTTGGCCAAATTATTTTTGTAAGAAAATATTTTTATGTCCTATACACATGGCATGATCATTGGCTCAAGGGTTTGGAGCAAGGAGATGAAGTATAGGAGTTGGGGATTTATTTGATTTTTAGAGCACTAGCAAACAATGCACAAACATTCAATCAAAGCGAAGACAAAACACTCAAAAGTTTTTGTCAAACCACATTTTAGCATGATTAAGAGCTTAAGTCTTGTGCCATGAAAATCGGGTGTGATGACCTACCCCTTACAAGAATCTCGTCCCCGAGATTCCTAGGTTAGGCGCGAAAGGGATACGTAAACTTGTATCCGGGGTAGTCTTCAAGTCTTCATGTTGCTTCCTTCCTGTAGTGCTCCATTGAACTTGAAGTACTTGACGGTGTGGCTTCGTGTATGACGCTCTTCTTGATCCAGTTGCTAATGGGTAGCTCATGTAGGTTAGATTGGTCTAGGGGTCGATGGCTTGGTGGTTAGTGTCCTTGTAGAGATCGGGCAAGTTAGGAAGTTGGAAACACTTCCGGGGTTGTGTCGTGTGGAAAAACATTGTGCACAGCGGGCGAGTCAGGTGGCGACTCCAGCCGGTAACTGTCTATTCTTCATCTCGTAGCGATCTCGGAGGGGGGTTGTTAAATCTTGGAGTGATCTCGAAGCAGGCCGATGAATCTTGGGGCGAGCTTTCCTTTGACATGGAAGTGTTGGGTTCCTTTGAGAGGGGTGACCCGGAGATAAACATGGTTTCCAACCCGGAAGGTCATGTCTTGATGATGTGGGTCAGCGTAGCTCTTTGGTCTTGGCTTGGCAGTCTTCAAACGCTCTCGACAAGCTGGACTTGCTCTTCGCTTCACGGGGATGTCGGGCCCAAAGACAAGTCCGCCTCCGTCACGACCAATTGAGGGTGTGCGGCACTTCCGTCCAGATAACACTTCAAATGGTGCCACTGAAGGCTTGACTTCAGGTTGGTTAAGAATCTGGTGCACCCAGCCCAACCCAAGCTTTCAAGTTCTTCATACAAGGCGGGCAGCTTGTCCTTGAGCATAGCATTCAAGGAACAAGCCTTTCTGCTTAATGCATCTGCTACCACATTAGCCTACCTAGGGTGGTATTGAACACAGAGGTCATAATCTTTGATCAAGTCTAGCCATCTTCTTTGCCTCGTGTTCAATTCCTTTTGAGCGAAAATATACTTCAGACCTTTGTGATCCGTGTATATCTCACATCCCTTCCGTATGAGGTACTGTCGCCATGTCTTCAGGGCATGAACCACTGCTGCTAGCTCAAGGTCATGAGTAGCATAGTTTTCTTCATGAGGCCATAGTTGCCTTTGGGAGGAGTGGCTTGCAGATATGCACAGTCTTCAATGCGGAAGCTCACTCCTTGACGACGGTGGTTGGTATAGTTCTTCCTCCTTGACATGGCGGTCTTGGATGTTCCCTAACCAGCCGATCAACTCTTCTTCCGCCTTCATGTGGACATTCATGCCCTCAAGTAAGGATGATGGTCTACTTGCCCAAGTACTCTATGAAGTATTTGGGGTAATGAGAGTGGGCTGAGGCATTGGTGGTGGCCATGGTTGAGCATCGCCAAGGTCTTTTGATCTAGAGCCAAGGCCCAAGGTCATGATCCAACCGCTTTGCGGCTTGGTAGGGCATAAGGGTCTCAAGGATTCTAGTGCGCGAATGAACATTTATCATCCTACCTTTAAGCACGGTTTCTGAGATGCCAATAGTCTATCTAGTCCTTTAAACAAATCACATCATATCACCGACAAAGATCATTTCAGATAGGCCACTCCAATCATCACTCATGCCATTCATATCCTCATGACTCCCAAGAGGAGGTCTAACAACATCATATAAGTCTACGATCCCCAAACTCATATGTATGTCTACCCCTAAAAATCCATGGGTAGAACATATAAGCTGCTAAGCTTGAACGTGACAATCCAAGTGCTCAGCCTATTTTTCCAAGGTCCATGCTAGTGCATCTCTATCCTAAGGAAACACGTCATATGCCACTCCAAGATCTTGTTTCCTTCCTATGAATCAACTCCAAGAACCTCGTTAACTACCATCAATCACTACACGATCCAATGCCTATGCTGGTGTTCCACATGATCTCCTAAAGTCCTTATAATCCACAAATAATGGGAAAGCTACCTTACTATAGTTTGTCCACCGATTCCCATTGTCATGGTCAAGTAAACTCCAAGGTCAAGCTCATATAGAACCCTAAATAAACTCCGACAATTAATCCAATCTCCTAGTTTATCGTCCACCGAGAAACATGGTATCATGATCGAGATCATCGCCTAAATCCAATTTACCCGAACCATGTGGACATACTCAGATCTATATACAACTAGAATCACCTACTTAAATCCAAATCTCTTGTCCGGCGAGAATGCCTACATGTTCCCCCAAGTCATTGTCGTAATATCAGCTATCACCTATCAATATAATCTGATCAAGTCAAATCCTTGCACTCCCAGGAGTTTTAGCTTGTGATCATAATTGTCCTATTAAATCCAATTTACTCAGGAGTAATGAAAGCTATGCTACTCTATAATCATGATCCCACCAAATTCATCTACCAACATGGTAGCCTCATAATCCACCAAATAGTCTCGGACGATCCTTCAAAGTTATTGACATAAACTCACCAAGTCATCTCGTCCTCAAATCCTATATCCTCAAACTGGTCTTCCTATGGCATCATCGTTTTGGTGCTATCCTAGGAAGATAATGTGCTCGTTCACCATGTCCACTAGTTCCATAATGAACCCAGTTGTGCAAGGTTACGGAGGCTTAACAGTTCTCTTGCAATTCCGTAGGTTAAGCTCGTGGTTAAGGTTTCGAGCTGGGGTATCTCGTGAAGTCTCAAGGGTCTAGGGATGGGTTCTAGTCTTGAGGTGCAAACATACGTGGTTGTACTTGGTCGAGGAGGTTGTAGCAAAAGTCTTCAAGCTTGTTGGTCGCCGAGGTGGAATCCTTGGTGCATATAGTCTTGCTTGTCTTCAGCTGAGGAGAGAGATGAGAGGAAAAGTAGCATAGAGGAGGGGATGCCTAAAGGGGTTCTATAGTGTAGGTGCAAACAAACAAGTGCCGAAGGGCCAAACACAAACAACAAAATAAGGCAGGTGATATAGTTGCATACTTGTTGCCTAGGGCAAAAGGGCAACCGATATCAAAAACAGCATAAATAAAAACAAGCAACACACAATCGTGGTTCTACTCGAACCATCATACGGACTCGATCACAAGATAGGGGGTACACGACTCATCCTACCCTAGGGGTCCCTGACTCTATAGTCGTGTTTGTGCCTCGTGCGTCTCCCAGGTTTCCCTCAGGTGCTGCTACGTCTCTTGTAGTTGTTTGATGAAATGATCCCGGTTGAGCTTGAAGAGTCTTCAACAACTTCTTGCCTCTTGAAGTGATGGGGTGAAGGTGGCTTCTCATAGCAGGCATTGACTCGATCTTCTGTTGTCTTCTTAATCATGACGATCCCTTCTTGTCTTCTAAGCCGTCGATGGTACCAGGTAGGTAATCCTTTATGCAATGACATTATCAAGGCGTAATAGAGGTCCATCATGTCGGTTACGTTGATGACAACTTTGACACCAAGAGCGGGGGATGAGGAGAACCGTTTTCCTGCTCACTATGGTGAGGCGGACCGAATGGCTAGGTTCTCATCCACCGGTGGTTGCCGATACAACAACGGTAGTGACAGGGTTACTCTATTAGCGATGTATATCATGACCTTGCATATCCTATGCCCCGATCATCGTGAGGCTAAGGTTGCATCGCCTTGGGGCAAAGGTCAAGGATGTCACCATCTCCTAGGTCTTCGTGTCCTCATTCCTCGAGGATGTATCTTCATTGGTATTGTCTTGTGGTGATGTCGCCAATCTTGTGTTCAGGAGATGTGGGTGGATGTCTGGCAAGGCATCTTCCTTCTAGATTATCCGCGAGGATTTCAAGGAATCCTGTGGTCAGGGGCATAAGGGTTCTAGCGACCAAAGGTTTTGAAGGGGAAGCGATCAATAAGGAAAGTATATCTTAGTTTTTGAAAAACTGAGAAGAGAAGAGAAGTATAGATTGTTTTGAAAACTAGTAGTAGTTTTGGAAATATTTTTACCCTAACTAACGACCATGCTAACTAAGGCTTCCTACAATCAGATGGCTCGATACCAGTCAGGGGGACCCCGACTCATAAGTCGTGGTCACCGAATGCACGCGGTACAAAGGATCCCGAGATCAATGCTCACCGAACACACGTAAGCTGAATAACAAGAGTCTTACATCCATACATACCGTATTACACAAGTAGGACCATTATGGTCGAGTCTTGAGTATAACATCGCAGCGAAATCTTCGCCGATAACTTGGACCCATGCCATCCGCCTTAACCCTACAGCATTCTCGACCGGGAAGCGCCCTAGCTCGCGTGTTCACATCAAGAGTTCTTCATCACATCCTGTTCTTCCATGCCTGGTCAATTAAATAACCAGTGGCAAGCCAATGAGTACTTTGAATGTACTCGCAAGCAACCCATGATTTGGTTCAAGGTACAACAATGCATGACATGGGCAATTTTTGCATAAAGCTAGTTTTGAGTGCAATGACATGTTCAACATCCTATAAAGCATGCATCAAGAGAATTCAAGTAACCATGAGGACAGGTTACAGATATCATCATAAGTAGAGTGGGCACCAACCCATTTATTAGAAACAGAGTGGGCACCAACCCATCTCGATCGTGTCAAGTCCTTTGACTTGACCCAAGTCATTTCCATCATCACACACACCGGGTTTGTAAACAAGTGGACGTAGCCCAAGAGCGGTTACCCAACTGTCCTTGACCGTGGACACGGCTATTCAATAGTTTTACACTCTGCAGAGGTTGCACACTTTACCCACTAGATCCGGGAACTTCCGTGTCATCCACGACCATCGGTACCTCAAGTACCCGGGTAAGCACCGATCACCGCCTTTCCCTAGACGACACTAACATGGAGTCCACTCGATTGGTAGTAACCCCCGTGCCAAACATTTCTCATCATAAAGTTGTGGAGCCTCGCTCCCATATTCATCACATACCACAAGCACGGGGTACCAACGGTGTGTTCGGTGCCTCATGAAAATGGTCATGGCCGCCCTACCGCACGACCCGCCCCAAGAGAGAGCACCAACTCTCCCCGTCACTAGTAATGCGGGCTCCAAGCTAGTATCGGTCTAGGTACTCAACAATGCCCTTTCCCATATAAGGGTAGAGTGGTCGCGCATGTAAGGTTGGGATAACGGTCGCAACTCCGACCAATCCGTTTTGAAAACAACACACCCTTTGCTTGGCACACCACTTCGTCATCAAGTGGTCACCCATCTCATCATCTCCCTCGCATAAGTGGCACCCGACGGGTTTTCAAAAGACTTTTGAAATCACTTTGCCTCCTTCACCATGCATATTCCCATCCCTTTTGCATAGCATCTACTTTAGCATCCTATCTACTCCCACCGCATAACCCTCATAAGAAGGTAGGGCCATGCACAATGCAAGTATCAACGAGGAAGTAACAAAGGGCAACCAACCCACGTGGTTCACCATCTCATCATGATTCCGATGCAACAATAATAAAGAGCTAAATGACATGCATAGAAAGGGTTCCATAGACATGGTCAAAGGGCTGCTTGCCTGTTTAACAAAGTCTTCGAGGTCTTCAAATATCTCTCGTCCAACTCCGAGCATTCCGCCTACTTCGTCAACTATCGCCGAAAGCAACCATAATAAGCAACACAACAAGGCAGGAAATAAAAGTGCTCTAAAAATATGAGTTGGACTTTTCTCGGGGTACCTCTGGTCATATGAGGGATGACCAAAGTGGTTTCAATGGAAGTGGATCTATGGATATTTCTAAACATTTTGATATGATGGAATCAAGAGGTTTATGGTTTTGCAAGAAGTGTATAGAAATATTATTTTGAAAATGAGCAAAGGCACCCATTTAACAAAGGATGATTTTAGAAGCACCTAGGAATTGGTTTCACTGGATTTGGAGTTCAAATGAATTTCCTATGAATTTGCAAAGTGATAAATATGAAGAAATGGCTCAATAATTTGTGTGGTACAGAAAGTATCAAGAAAATGTTCATAAACTAGGCTATGAGCTTAGATTCATCTAGGAATTGGAATCATGGCATTTGGATCAATATTGAGCTCTCTGTGATTTTCTAAAGTTTATCACGTAAATAGGAAAAACAAGATTTGGTAAATGTTTGTGAAGGAAAAGTTCTGGAAAAATGTGCAAGTTGCACCATGAGATAGATCATGATTTTATGAGCTACTAGAAATTTGAATCATCAAATTTGGAGTTAATATGAATATATTATGGATCTTACAATATTCGAAAAGAATAAAAGAGGGAAAGAATCAACCTTATAACGCCAAGACCGGGCGAAGCTCACTAAACAATACCACCGGGCTCGGCCCAAAGGCTCACCTTGCGAGGAAAGGGGTGACGCCAAGGCGTATTACGGAGAGCGCCACCCACCGGGAAGGCGGTTTTGATGGGATCCCGCCCACTTAAACGCCGGGGCCCGGCCGGCCGAGTCGCCGACCATGGGCCCACCTGCAGGTCATCCCTTCCTCCGCGCCCATGACAGAGGGGATCGAGGCCATGTGAGCGCCGGCCGCCGCCCTGCCCGGCACAGCCACCTCTGCCAAGTCGCCGCCACCGAGGGGTCGCCAGGAGCGGCGATCGTGGCTCCCCGGGGATGGCAGGGAGGGTGGCCGAGGCGCGGCGGGCACAGGCCAAGGCGGCGGACACCCAGGCGGTGATGGGCAGGGGCACAGTGCCCCGGCGGCCCGGGAGATGGGGAAAAAGGGTCGCCGGACCCTGGATGTTTTTCTGGTGAGGAGAGGAGGAGGGGAGAAGCCCGCCCTTGCCCGAATTGGAGTGGAGGCCGGCGGTGGCATTCCGGCCATGGGGGGTGCTGGAGAGCACGAGAGGGAGGGGGAGGCTGTCCAGGAGGTTGCTGGGAGTGAGAGAGGGCGAAAGGAGGCTAGGGAGAGCTCGGGGGCTGGATTAAATAGGCGTGGCCACGGAGCACCGTGGGCAGCGTCCACGGACGCGCTCAGGTGAGGTCGTGGAGGGGAGAGGAGAGAGGTTTAGGAGGGGGCCGGCAGCTTGCCGTGTCCCAGACGCCGAGGCGGCCTCGTGAGACACGCCGGGGAGGCCCGAGGTGGACGGAGGCGGGTGGCAGGGGGCGGCTACAGATCTTGAGCAAGATCAGAAGGCCCCAGAGCGCCCATATGGCTGTCCAGTGCCATTTTCTATGCTTGTGGGCGCCTTGCATGTCCAAGAGCATTTGGGGGTGCTAAGGAAGGATCTTGGCCTTGGATGCTTTGGGTGGCAGTGGGTGAAGAGAGAGGAAGGAGAAGAGTGGAAATGGGGCTGTCCGAATAGAAAAGTGGAGTTCTTCCCCTCCATCATTTCTTACTTGGGCATAAAAGCATCCAGTGCTAGAGGGGACTAGGATAGGTGGTGGTAAAAATTAGAGTCCATGGAGATTAGTGGAAGAGGCCAAAAATGGGATTTTGGTAAAGTGGCAGAAGGTGTTTGATGATGGTTTGGGCAATAAGATGACTTTCATTTGTCATGAGGCTCCACAGGGTGAAATGACACATATTACTAGGGCCTTCCACCAATTTGGAGCTCATTTGGAGCAAGTTGGCAATGCAACTTTGGTAAACCCTAGAAATGAACAGAAATGGGTTTCCCAAGATTTAGTCCTGCAATTCTATTCTCCTTGATGCACCACTTGGTGTAGTGCCATCATTAGAGGCTATGAACATGTCCACAAAAGTTGAGATCAAAAGGAGAAAGTTGCCAATGTAGAGTTGTTCAAATTTGGTTCTGGACAGGAAGGGTTTTGGGGCACTTTGATCAAGTTAACTTGTTCTCCAACTTGTGCCATTTGGTCTAGATGAATAATTAGACCACTTGATCATGTTCACAAGGTTTGAGAACATTTGGACATGTTTGGCAATGTAAAGTTGCTCAAACTTCTAAATGGACAGAAATGGTTTTGAGGGGATTTGATGATGTTATCTTGTTCTCCAAGACATGGGACTTGGCAAGATCACCAAATATGTCATATGTGACATGATAGAATTTTCTTGGAATTTTTGGAGAATATTTCCTTTGTAAACATTTCAAAAGCTTGAAATATCCAGAAAGGGTTTTTGAGGGATTTGACCAATATTTTGAACATGGCCATGTGTTGAAACTCTTATATATGGACAATATATGTCCTATGAGTTTCCCTAAATTTTGTCAAATATTTTTGAAGCAAGACAATAATTTTTCCCTATTAAAGACCATTTCTGGCCTTAAGAAAAAGCTCTTAAATAAAATAGGAAAATAACTTTCAAAATTATATTTTTGTGGTTTCTGGATATCCTATATCTAATAGGAGTCAAATATATTTTTAGAAAGATTTTTACTGCCCTTAATTAAGTACTTGCAGTGCAAACCTCAATTCAGGGTTTTTGAAAACTAATTTTGAAAATACTATTTGGCCAAATTATTTTTGTAAGAAAATATTTTTATGTCCTATACACATGGCATGATCATTGGCTCAAGGGTTTGGAGCAAGGAGATGAAGTATAGGAGTTGGGGGATTTATTTGATTTTTAGAGCACTAGCAAACAACAGACAAACATTCAATCAAAGCGAAGACAAAACACTCAAAAGTTTTTGTCAAACCACATTTTAGCATGATTAAGAGCTTAAGTGCTGTGCCATGAAAATCAGGGTGTGACAAAGAGCATCTCCAACAGCTGCGCTAAAAGACACGCGTAAACTGGCTTTTTAGCGCGCGCGACCCGTTTTCTCACGCTCCAGCGCTGGTGGCAAACTAGCGCGCGCGAGAAACGATTGCGCACGCGCGGGAAAAGACGGCAGCTCGCGCTCTAGATTTGGCACACCGCACCGCGTCCGGCGCGCCTATAAAATTGCAGCGCCCTCTGCCGCTCTCTCTCGCTCCTTCTACTGCTTTCTCTCTTCGCCGCCAACACGACACCACCGCGCCACCATGCCGCCTCACCGCCGGGGAGGTTTGGGCTACTGCAGCGTCCGCGTGCGCCTGTCCGGCACCTACTCCGCCTCGATTCGGTCGGGCGGCGGCGTGCGCCTCAACCTCGGAACCTTCGACACCGCCCAGGATGGCGCCCGCGCGAACAACGCTGCGGCGTGGCACCTCCGGCGGCCCCGTTGGGACATGAACTTCACCGACGTGGCGACGCGGGAGCGGGCACAGGAGTTGGCACCTTTCCCGCGGCTTATCACTGACGAGGGTCGTCGCAAACACCGGAGGCGGGAGCGTCGTCTTAGCCTGGCCGAGATGGACGAGGAAGCCATGGCGCTGTGGAGGCAACGCTTCCCGCAAGACATCATCAATGAGGAACAGTTCTTCACCGAGAGGAGGGCGGAGAGGGAGGAGAGAAGGAAGGAGCGAGCCGCCTATCGCGAGGACAAGCGAACGCGGAATGCGGTCGCTAAATACAACATGGCACTAGGAGATGCGTCGTCCTGGGCCTCCCGCGACGAGCGGTTCCTTGACGCCTATGCTCAGACGTCGGAGGAGGACATCACCGAGGCAGAGTTTGAGTCGGAGAATGACGAGTAGTAGTACTTTTCGTTTTATTTTGTATAGTAGAAGTAGGCTCTGTGGACGAAGTAGAACTATATATCGTTGGAGAAGCCTAGATGTACGCATTTTGTATCGTAGAAGCAGGCTATGTAACGAACTATCTCCATATTTTGATGCTCGGAACCTAATATGTATCCAATCGTCAAGGAAAAAAAATGAAATATAGCGCTTTCTTTGGAAGCGGCTCAGCGCCGCTTTAGTTTATGGCGTCATTGAGCAACAAGACCGTCACACAGAAAACCTGGCTCACCCGGCGTTGTATTCTGACTTTTAGCGCGATGCGTGTTGCGCGCCTGTTGGATATGCTCTAACATATGCATATTACTAGTCTAAATTACTTCTCAGTAAGATCAGCCTCATGAGCATGGGGAAGGTATGTGGTGCACCGGTGCTTGTGGTGCTACCGGTGCACCGGATGCCCGTAGCGTGTTCACAAATGTTCGATTTTTTTAGAAAAAATATAGCACATTCACACAACATCCATCTATGTTGTCGCAAAAATTGAACTCAAAATTTGAAATATTCCTCAATGTACAAAAATTACAAAATTGACACTGAATAGTACATAACAGAAGTTGGGCTTTAAATTTGTCCCATTATTAGATCTCGTCCAGTGTTTTGAATTTTGATTTAAAATTTTACGACAACATAGAACAATATTGTGTTAATGTGCTACATTTTTTTCAGATTTTTTGAAACATTTTTTAACGCGCTACGACGTTCGATGCAGCGGTAGCACCACAAACACCGATACACCAGATAGTTTCCCATGAGCATGTGGTTGGTAGCAAGAAGCCAAGGCCAGCCAGACAGGCACACATCCTGTCACTCTCAGGCCGCTTGACTTGCCGGTCGATAGATCCAGTCATCAATATTCCTGCATGACTAGTAAACTGAAATTTCCGTGCCAAACACACCCAAAAACCAGGGACGGGCAGTAGTTCTAGCCATGGAGCAGCAGCAGCACCGGCAGGACTCCGAGGCTCTGCTGCTGGCCGCCTCGAAGCCCGATGGCGCCGCGTCTTCGTCGCCGCCCCGCAACAGGTTCCCCTTCTTCTGTGCCGTGCTCGCCTCCATGACCTCCGTCCTCATGGGCTACAGTGAGTAAACTTGCACAGTTGCAATTACTTCCGACCGCGAGCATACTCTGATAATAATGCGCATGTAGACGTGGCGGTGATGAGCGGGGCGCAGATCTTCATGGCGGAAGACCTCGGGGTGAGCGACACGCAGATCGAGCTGCTCTCTGGTGCCATCAACATCTACTCGCTTGTCGGCGCGCTGCTCGCCGGTTGGACCTCCGACCGCCTCGGCCGCCGCCTCACCATTGTGCTCACCAACGGCTTCTTCCTCGTTGGCCCGCTTATCATGACGCTCGCCGGCGGGTACACGGCGCTCATGGCGGGACGGTTCATCTCTGGAATCGGCGTCGGCTACGCGCTCGTAATCGCGCCGATCTACGCTGCCGAGATCGCGCCGGCCTCCTCCCGCGGCCTTCTCAGCTCCCTTCCCGAGGTCAGCGCTGCAGAGTTTGTTTCACAATTGTGTTCGCAAACTCGTAATGATGCTTCAGAGTTGTGTTCCTTTCTTTTGTAAAGATTTTTATCAACACCGGGGTGATGCTGAGCTACGTCTCCAACTTCGCCTTCTCGGCGTTGCCAGCGCACCTGGCGTGGCGGCTGATGTTCGCGGCCGGGGTTGTGCCCACCGTGTTTCTGGCCGCTGGCGTGCTCACCATGCCGGAGTCGCCGCGGTGGCTGGCCATGAAGGGCCGGCTGGACGAGGCGAAAGCCGTGCTCGACAGGACGTCGGACACGCTCGCCGAGGCCGAACAGCGTCTGCTGGAGATCGAGGAGGTTGTCGACGCCGGCGGGAGCAACGGCGGTGGCAGCACGTGGAATGAGGTGGCGACCAAGGCCGGCGTCAGGCGCGTGCTGGCCACAGTTCTGGCGCTCCAATTCTTCCAGCAGGCGTCGGGCATCGACTCCGTGGTGCTCTACGGCCCGCGCGTGCTCGCCATGGCCGGCGTCACATCCAACACCCTCCTCCTGGGCCTCAACGTCCTCTTCGGCGTGGCCAAGGCGGGCTCGATCCTGATCGCCATGGCGCTCGCCGACCGTGTCGGCCGGCGCCCTCTGCTCCTGGTGAGCACCGGCGGCATGACGGCCTCGCTGCTCGTGCTGGGCTCCGTGTTCGCTGCTTTCGCCGGCGCCAAGGACGACGCGGCGGTGGCCGCCGTGGCCGTGGCGGCTGTGGTGGCGTTCGTCTGCACCTTCTCCGTCGGGTTCGGGCCTATGGCATGGGTGTACAGCTCGGAGATCCTACCTCTGCGGCTGCGCGGACAGGGCGCCGGGCTCGGCACCGCCATGAACCGCGTCATGAGCGGCATCGTCACCATGACCTTCATCTCGCTCTACGGGGCCATCACCATGGCCGGCGCATTCTACCTTTATGCCGCCGTGGCGGCTGCCTCGTTCGTGTTCATCTACACCTGCCTGCCGGAGACCAGGGGCCGGAACCTCGAGGACATGGAGCAGCTCTTCCGCACAAAGTGATCAATCCACCAACCCGTCCTCACATTGATATTTCATACTCCTAATGTCAACTTGTGATTGGAAATAGGGCGGAGAGGAGGGCCCACAGTGTAAAGTTTTTTTTGGGGGGGGGGTAATTTTGGATTAAGAAATCTCTGGATTTGGATGGTAAATTTTGTGATCAAACGGTATACAACATTATCAAAATGATTCTTTCTATCCCTAAAAACTGTTTCTTTCTTCACAATATCTGAACGAGACCTCAACTGACAATCGGTTCATAGGGTACCAAGGGTACTCTTCTCTGCCTTCTTGTCCATTTTTCTTTGCTTTGTGCCGATCATGAATCCTAGATTGACCAAGACAAAAAGATCAAATTACAACACAAAGGTAATATAAAAAAAATCATAGCATTGATTCTATCATGAATATGTACGAGTGGACTACTCGCGCAAGAGACATTGTGATGACACTAATGCAAAACTCTTATACCCACATCGTTAAATACAAATGGCGGGCTTTTCTTCTACCTCGTCATTGATAATTTAAGCCCTACAGGTACCCAACAAAAAAAAATGGCAGGCTTAATTATCTCCCACCACTCCTATACAAAGTGATATCCAAACCCTACACTTCCTTCGCTCCATGCCACGACCTGTTGCTCCCCTCTACCATCCCACCAATCCTGTCTTTGTCCACCCACAAGGCAAACCACCACCACTCTCAACCACATCCTTGTTAGAAATATGTCATAGAGATATCATGCTTGTGTCTGGTCAGACGATGATGGATACCGTAATATCGAGTGGGACCGAAGATTATCCCCCCATCGTTGAAGGAGCAAATAGCAGTCTTAAATCATCGGACGTCCTGACATAGTTTCCCGATGTACCCGTAAGTTACCTTTATGATCTCCTAGTTAGGTGAAACATTTGGCAACCTCAAAGTAACCATCTGGTATGAAGGTCTATGATATTCTCATGGTCTAAGACCGTAAGAAAAAGTAGCATACATATGATAATACATACAATATAATTATGATGGTATCTTGTGGTATATCATAAGTTTGGGTCTATCCAATACCATTGTTATGCCGACAATGTGTTCTCATTATTGCCAGCATCCTTGTTACTTTAACAATGCCTTATGACGAGGAAGAACGGGATCACCAATAATACATGAGTGATACGTCCATTATGCATCACTATTTCCTACTATAATATATCCTATTCCAATGATATATTTCACATTATGATGCCATTCTAATGCGTTTTCTTTCTTAAAATGCAACATATGCAAAATGCAACAAAACAAAAAACAATTTTTTGAAGCTCCAACTGTAGCGGGGATTTTATTGAATTATTTCTAGAAAATATGAAGCCAGCTGCGAGAAGAGGGGCTAGAGGGGACCCACGAGGGTGCCACGCGACCACCCCACGTGGGTGGTGACGATGTCCTGAATTAGGGGGTGCTAATCACGTCGACCTCCAATCATGGGTTGGGCCGAGGACCCCAAGACAACCGACAAGTGGGCCATGTTTACCATGCCCCACGGTGTACTCAAGACGGAATCCTCCGAAGACTTGGCTCATCCAAGACACGTTTGAATCATTGGCATGTTTATCCCTCGATGCAACCGACCTACATGTAACCCTAGGTACCCCTGATGCCTATATAAGCTGAGGGGTTGAGACCGTAGGGTTAGATTCATTCACGTACGAGCTCGAGGTAGATCACCCTGTACTTTGTAGCCCATCCACAATCAATACAACAGAAGCAGGACATAGGGTTTTACCTCTTCAAGATGGCCTGAACCTGGGTAAACAACGTGTCCCCTCTTTGTCCTGTTACCATTAAGCCAAGATCATCAGTTCGGGACCCCTACCAGAGATCCGACGGATTCAACTCTGACCAATGGGCCCTACGTTGTGCCATGTGGCCTCGTGGGCCCCTGGTGGCTTGCCTCCCAACACCATTTGTCCATAAAATCATATCTCACCTAGAAAAAATCATAGAAATTCCACGAGACTTTCTACCGCCATCTGCAAGGTGGCACTGGAGCGGAACACTTTTACTCTCCAATGGTGCAATTCTGCCCGGGAAACTTCCCTCTGGGATGGGGAAATTCAAGCCATCGTCATCACCAACACTCGGTTCATCATACATATTATCATCTTCATCAACATTTTCATCAGCATCATGTCATCTTAAGGCATAGTGTGCTATGTATAATGTTGTACCACCTTGTAGTTTAATATGTTGCCATTTGCTTCTTGATTTGGTTCTTCTTTAGTGTTGCTCTGCTTTCCAATTTTTGTATGTTGCTCATCTTTGGTACTCTACATCGGGAACGAGTATAAGATGAGGAACTACAACGGCAACACCGATGGCGATGCTACCCCAATGCGCCGGTCCTCCCGTCAGGCAGGTCAATCGCTAGAGTGTCCCCCACCTCAACTGTACCAAGCATCAAGCACATGTCAAATTATGAGAATGTTTAGAGAGAGAAGAAACTAGGAGTTTGCAGTTTTTCTGAGAAGCACAGAAGTATTGGTTGGACAGAGGCACACCCAAGGTTCATCGAGGAAATGCTCTCCACTTTCAATCCTTCTACAAGGATTTTTGTTGAACAATATCCTCAACGGTATAGAAAATGGACATGTGATGAGAAGTAGAATAAGAATGGAGCTCATAAGGGCAAAAGTCACTTCAAGGAATGATAAAGCTAGTAGCTCTGAAGGTTGATATGATGTGGTTGTAGACTAACATTGAAAGGAAACCTGATACTTTCAATCATTTGGTGGATCTAGAAGTGCAATCAATTGGCACGAGTAAAAAAGGCTCATGGGAACCAGTATGAGGCATGCTTCACTGGACATAATAATTATTTCCCGATGGTTGAAAGTTCCCAAGGCATTTCTCATAAACGTGGAAAACCATGTCGAAGCTCCGCAAAAGGAAGATCCACTACTGCTTGTCGATGACATGTTAGTGGACTTAGCTTATAGTGACATATATGGAGACCAGATTTTGTTACCTAGATTTGTCAACCATTGTAATTATGTCCATAAACACATCATGTGTTGTAAAAAAACAATTATGTTCGTCGACATGATATGATAGCTATGTCATCACACATGATGCCTGTGGTATGTCCTCTGGCATGTGCAATTTATAATGTAGGTATTGTTTCTGTATGAGTTCGGTCATATGTTGAAATTGGTTTCTTTCCCTTGAGAAACCTATGAAATAATCCAATTGAGAATGAAATATGTTAAGTGGAAACTGGGTCTACTAACATGGTGTTAAGGGAGAGTAATTCGACACTCCTAAGAAGAGTACGTGAAGTGTCATGACAATGTTGTTCATGATGTGGTAATTGTTGGTTCTGGTCAAGATGCAATTCCAGTCCCTATGGGCACTACATGGTAATCATGGATGCATTGATGTATCTAGATTCCACTCGTATCTTGGTGAGTTTTAAGGATATCCACAATGGTTTCTATGTTCAAACCCATAAAGGGAGTGAGGTTGGAAGCCTACTTAATGACTCAGCTAAAGGGATTTGCATGAAATCCTGAGTAAATGTCTTCTCTAATTTGGATTATACTATCCATACATTAAATTGGATATGTCTTGGGCGTATGATAATTTTCTAGAATCTTGTTAAGTTCAAGATATGAAAATGGTTGCCTTGGTCATCCTGGTATTGAGATGATGAGAAAATTATTGGGTTCCACAAGACACATTTTAACGGTGTGCTTTTTTAAAATTCATTGTATTTTGTATGCGATATGTACAGACTGGGAAATTGGTCACAAGGCCGTCTTATCTCAAAAAAGAGGATGTGCCACCGGATTTCCTTGGAGATGAGATATATATAATCCAATTTAACTGTTATATGGAATATTCAGATATTTCATAGTGCTTTCAGATGGATCAACGAGATGGTACAATGTGTGTCTTACCTCTATAATGAACCATGATTTGACAAAATTGATTGCTCAGATCATTAAACTGAGAGCAAATCATCTGAGCACAGGATAAAATCCATCAGAATAGATAATGCTGGGGAATTTAGTTCATACTCATTTGATGATTACTGCCTAGATTTAGGCAGTAGTTGTGGAGCATTTTGGTACTTTCAGTACATACCCAGAATGGTCTTGCGGAATCACTTGTGAAGAGGATAAGTTGATAGCAAGATTACTCCTACAATTGTAATCTCCCAACATCTTGTTGGTGGCATTCATACAGTCTCTCTGTTGCACTTATAAGGTGGAAATCAACAAGTATTTCCCATCTATGATAACCGGTTGCGCTGGATACGTAACAATTTCAACACTGCAGCGTAAATATATGGGCCATCATGGATAAATCGGAATCTATGTGAGGTAAAATTCTCCGTCAATCATAAGGTACCTAAAGTCTCTAGAATGAGACTTGTTTATGGCCGCGTGCGATGTCGTACTTGTGATGAGGATATTTTCTCGCATTAGGGGGAGATAAGAAGCACATTGAATGCTAAGAAATTGATTGAGATGTGAATGGACATCTAGTCCTTTGATCCACGTACGAAGGAATCTGAACTAGATCTTTAAAAGATTATCAATTTGTAAGGTATCACAAAATAATCTACTAGTTGCATTTACTAACACTGGTACGCGTCTGTGCTATACAAACGGTTTTTAACCCCTTTTCGCGACGACGTTTGGAACCGTCGCCAAGTGAGTGTGGGCAATAGGGTGGTCCTTCCCACATGACCCAGAAACCGTCGGGGATATTCCCTCCTAGCACACACGCTCGGAAAAATGAGGTCGTGTGCGACCGACGAGCACTCAAATATGGTAATACGTACAGTAGAGCTAAAAACATACGATTATATATGTGAAATTGTTTCTGGTCACAAGTACATCCCACACAGTCAGTCCCCGCTAAACGTTTCCGTTTGTATGTACATCCCACATAGTCGCTCCAAGGAAAACGTTTCCGTTCACAGGTACATCACACACAATTTTTCCCGTTAAATCGTTTGTGATAGTGTTCCATTGCACACGATATTAACATTTTTATCGTTTGCGTTATTGAATGCATCACATACGGTGCGTAGAAGAAACTGTGTGGTAAAGGCTGTCCATCACACACAATTTTTATGTGGTCAACGCTTGGGCAAGGTGGCCTAACGCAAACAGTTTTCAAGAGGATGTCGTGTGTGCAGTGGAGATTGATCGCACACGTAGTGGATCCTAGAAATGTTTCTGATCTCCACGTCTGTCGCAGATGTTTCGCTTTTTGCAAACCATGTGCAGTGTAATCCCTAATTAATCCCTAATTTAAAAATCACATGTTTTGACTTTGAAAGTAGGCAATCCCTTATTTCATATCCAACCATGTTAATTACAAATATAGGTTCAACCACGAATGCATAATTCGATGCACATGTACATGTACTGAATAACTACAGAAGCACCAAGTAAAGAATGGTGAACCACAGTTGTACTAAAGACTGTAAAGAGAGAGGCGAAAGACATTCTAGTTGCTGGATAAGGTGAAACGGAATGCCCATATTGTGCCCTCCTCCATGAGTAATGCGCGCACGACTCTAGGCCAACCCCTTGTGATGGCTGCCTGTCCATCCTTCACTGTCTTCATTACGACTTCTCGATGCTCATTGTAGTCTGGATGAAATACTTTAACCTTCATTGCGTGTCTGCCAATCATGTACTTTGCAAGGTAATCTTGAGTGAACTACTTCGGAAACCACTGCGAACGAAAAAGATTCTGACATTGTTGTCTAACAACTCATTATCGGCAGTAAAAAGAGAAGGCTGCATAGTTTGTAGTTACCATCCTACAGCTCACTGTTGTGTTGGATAGAGCCTAAACAAATAATTTGCTTGCCACCATTCATATCTTTTTGCTAATAATCCTTATCAGTTTCCTCACTTGATGATTGTTCATGAATATCTCATTGCCCCATACACAAAAAGGGTCGATGCATGGATCCTTGCCAAGGGCATATGTACCTACTAGCAACAAGTCAATATTAGAAGCTAACAAGTGTCCAGGCCTGGATCTATATGCACTACATTACGGAACGATGGGGGGAGTACAAGCTGAGGGATGAATCTAACCTCGGTGGAAAATGGTGGCCACTCCCGTTGTTGTCCTGCATAAGTAGTGGAAAGGCATGGTAAGTACAACAACCTTAACATCAAACAAATATAGCAAAGGTAAACAACATCATCTCCAAATGATAGCTTGAATGTGTTGGTTTCAACATGCTGTTAAAGTAGATACAAAAATGGAAGGCAATGTTACCGACAGCAGGCTTAACAACCATC
The DNA here is from genome assembly GCA_021437245.1 of Aegilops speltoides. Taxonomy (NCBI): domain Eukaryota; kingdom Viridiplantae; phylum Streptophyta; class Magnoliopsida; order Poales; family Poaceae; genus Aegilops; species Aegilops speltoides. The sequence continues at coordinate 109,994,354 of CM038145.1, forward strand.
AAATATTGCAAGTCAAACTGGTATTTTAGAAAATTAATAGAACGTAGGTAATGCTTAAACATCACACTGGATAAATGTGTAAAACTGAAATAAAGGGCATGTGTTAACTGCACCAAGAATAACTGGAACCAAATGTAGCCGTTCAAACTGGTATTGATGTAGTCGAGCGGCACAGTTCCGACTTGCACATAATGAACAACATATTGTGAATGACTGAAATAAACAAGGCATAAATGACCAGTATAACAACCAAATATAGCCATTGAAAACTGGACAGAGTCTCACTGCAACCAACCTAACAAGCAAATATAGATAAATAGGGCATATGCTTGAAAACTGGACAAATGCTCACTGCAACCAATCTAACAAGCAGATACAGATAAACAAGGCATATGCTTGATAACTGGGCTAAAAAAAGCAACCTAACAACCAAATACAGATAAACAAGGTATCTACTTGATAACTGGAAAAATGCTCACTGCAACCAAACTAAGAACCAAATACATATAAACAAGGCATCTGCTCGATAACTGGAAAAATGCTCACTCCAACCAACCTAACAACCAAATACAGATAAACAAGGCATCTACTCACTATAAACAACCAATTATAGCCATTCGTGAAACTGAAGTGGACAATTCATACTTAAACATCACATAGCCCTATTGAACAATACATTTTTGCATAACTAAAGTAATTAAACACGACACAGCTAAAGCACCGCATGACAAATGCTACTACAACAAAGGGTGCGGGTTGGCAAGCTAGAAAAGGTAAGATTTGCTGATAGGATGTTGCCTCACATTTCATGGATGGGATCCTTCCAGTTGGAAGAGCACATACCCATGGTGCGCTCTCTGATGTCACAGATGGGCTGTTTCACCTTGGAAGAACCTTCGTGGGTGCCCTCCTCGTGGTCTTGGTCGATGAGATCTGACTTGGCAATTGAGGATCCCAAGTTGCCGCCGTAGAACGTGTCCTTCAGAAATGACAAAATGGGCTCCATGGCGTATAAAGATCGCAAATCCTTGACCGGTTGGAGTGGTAGGGCCGTCAAAGAGTTTGACGGCGGTTGAACCAGAGGGGTTGGGGATGGACCACTTAATCTGTGACATGGCCCGTGTGAAGCCGTCGCCGTGGACGAGCTTGATGTCGTAGCCAGCTTTCCCGAGATACAGTAATACGCTATCCCGCTGACATGAAGCCTTCGGCATGGCAACGTAGTCAGCGACTTTGCCGGCCTGCACCGTGACGTGTTGCTCTGGGATCGACAGGTCAGGGCAAATGGCGGCCACCTCGCCAACATCCATCGGAGAGGCCATGATAAACATCTTCTTGGCCGAACGCTCGTCGGGCTCCCCGAGATACGTGGTCGAGCTTAGGCTGCGACATTCTGGAGCAGGGGATGTGGATCTGGCAGGGAGGGACACCGCAGGCCTCATCTAAAAACTCAGGGGAGTGGGGCGACGGTATGGGAATTGCTGGGTAACCTAAACTTTATTATCTAAGCTAGGAGGAACGGGCAGACCGTTAGGGGTTGGCAATGGCCGAGGCGCCTGAGCCGCCAAGCAGCTAGGGTTCGAGGGGGGGTGGGGGACTATGGAGGGGTGTTTGAGGATACGCCATGCCATCAAAAATTTTAGTAATAGTGGGTGGAGATGGTGGTGGACGAGGGAGGGCGATGGTTCAAATGCCTCGGCTACTGCAATTTTACTATAATGTCAGTGCTGTCGGAGTGTGGGCGACGGTTGAAGTACGACGGCTACTAAAGTTTGGGTAAAGGAATTGATGCGTGGTGAGAGTGCCCAAGATCGTGCACGGTCCAATAACAATATGCGTGTATGATAGTAAGGAAAAGTGGCGGAACCGCCGATTTTTGCAACGCTTAAGGCGGGTAGTTTGTTTTTATATTTATAGCTAGCTGGTCTATCGCACACGGTTCGTCCTAATTTCCAAATAAACTTACCCGCCTTTAGCTTGCACAGGTGGTAATTTTACAGCACACTTGCATCGCACACGGTTAAGCCAGTACCTCCACCCTTTGCTCGTGCTTGCGCGGTCGGGTGGTGATTATACAACGCACTTGCATCGCACACGGTTGAACCAGTACCTCCACCTTTGCTCGCGCTTGTGCGGGCGTGGTGATTCACAATGCACTTGTATCGCACACGGTTAAGATATTATACCCGTGTCCATTGGGCATTATCAGAGTCTTTGCAGCAAAAAAAACGTTAGAGAGGGTCAGAAGAGAGCCACACCAGCATGTGGCCCAAATATATATGAGTGAAAAGGGTGGCCTGTGATGTTCAAAATTCCAATGCACAATCAGGACTGCTGGGCCCAAGGTGGTAGCGTCGTCAAAGATCGAAGAGAGGGGCCAGAAGTCAAGAACCACCTGGAAGTGGCCAAATATATGTAGGAATATTGGGGTGTTTAAAACTTTAAATACACAATGCATAACTTTGGTGGCACCTGCCTCGCAAACCCGAACGCACCCTTGGATATATCTATAGCGACATAATGTCGTACATAGCTAGGATGCTTGGCCCACCACCTCCCACTTCGTGTCAGCGGGGCGGATGCACGTGATGATCGATACTTTGGTCATACATGCATGTCACCATGACCTACCATAAGATGGACCAATGAATCTATCGTTTGGTCAAACGACAGCTATTGTTGTCGATAAACCTCTTGGGCCAATAGATTGAACCATCATAAAAATTGCACAAGAGGGACCACAAAACCAGCATATCTTGCATGCAGCCCAAAATGATGTACGTTTGGAAGGGGTGATGTGTGTTTTCAATATAGAATAATGTACAATTTAGATGTGGTGCCTACGTCTCGATACAGACAACAACCATGAAGGCAAAGTTGTTAAGGACGAGATACACAGGGTATGATGTAGGTCAAACCCAGCAATCCGAGCATGTGGGAGGGAATCCTAACAACGCATGAGCTCAAGCTTTGGTTGAGCGACATGTGATGGTGACCGGCCCTAACACGAACTAGGAGGAATCCATTCATGGCCAACACATACCCCTCTTTATCGGTCAAAGGGATGGTATATATACACTCGGGGAGCCCATGGATATGCGTGTCGTGATGAAAAACCGCACAAGGGAGACATGGTCGATCAGAAGACCACGTATACACTGCGGCCCGAACATATGTATGGGTACGGTGGTGTGTGATGTGTTTAAATCCTGAATGCACAACTTCGACGTCCACCAACTACATTACAAACCAAACACCGTACCCGACTCCAAGCCTGGTTCAATATGTACAATGTCGGTTTCCCAACTTCGAGGCGGCGGCGGGGGGGGGGGGGGGTCGTCCCACGCATGCTCTCAAAGTTTATTTGGTCTTGCGTGGGACACATCTATATCTATATATACCCCTATATAGTGTGCGAATAACTTTGAAAGTTTGTCGTTGGATGAAGCCAATCTGATGGTACAGAGATGGCAAATCCGAGCACTACTGGCCGTTGGATATCATCTACATTCCACCAGATTCTGCCACATGTACAATCTAGAAGACTCCATGGTTGAATTTAAGCATATATACACTACAAAAAAAAGACACATCCGTGACATTTTGGGCCAAACGAAATTTTTTTCTATCATACTTATGACACTTCTATGACGATAATTGTGACAAAACCCGGTATCATCATAGATGTGGTGGGCTCCTACTTCTATGACAAAAAATCATGACAGAAAATGGGCGTTTCGTCCTGGGTAGGCCAGAGACGTAGCTGCATGACATTCTTTGGGCCATCCATGACGGAAAAAACCGTGGTAGAAGCGAGGGCGAGGAAAATTTCGGCGAGTTCCCGGTTACGCTAGGAGGTCGAGGGCCGAGCGATGTGCGTTTCTCGTACACGTCTGCTGCTGCGTGTGCGTAGGCGCTAGCTCTAATCAACCCGAAGCGAGGCGTTGGGATCTAATCAACCCGAAGCGACAGACCGCATGCTACGACATCGAACCCGAGCGATCGATCGATGGCTGTTAACTGAACCCGATCGAGCGATTCCTTCGCTACTACTGCTAACTGAAGCCGGTCGATGCTGCCTCTGCATGAATAGTGAATGTTGCGGGGGGGGGGGGGGGTTGGATGAACAGTAAGCGGTCGGGGTGGATGAATAGGACCCCGTGGCGTTGCCTTTGGATGAACAAGACCCCGATCGATCGAGCTGGTTGGGGCTGGATGAACAGGACCCCGTGGAGGGCTGGATGAACAGGACGACACCGTGGAGGGCTGGATGAACAGGATGACCCCGTGGAGGGGTGGATGAACAGTAGCCGGTGGAGTAGCGCGCGGTGGAGGCTGGATGAACAGGAGCCCGTGGAGGCTGGAGGAGGTCGACGGTGGATGAACAGAGTCTGTGGAGGCCGGAGGAGGTCGACGGTGGAGATGAACAGATCCCGTGGAGTCCTGCTTTGCGATGCGCCACATCCCTCCCCGATAAACAAGACCCCGCTTTGACCGTGGCGCCCAACACAAGTCCGCTTTAGTCCGCTTTGCGGTATGGCACACCCTCCCGATCAACAGACCCGCTTTGACCGTAGGAGGTCCAACACAAGTCTGTTTCTCTATTTTGCGGACGCTGCACCCTCCCGGCGAACAAGATCCCGCTTCAACGTGGCTGGTCAAGGTCGCTTCTCCGCTTCGCGGTATGCCAGCCTCGCTTCCATCGCTGCCCGTCCCAAGCCGGTTGGCTCCCACGCGTTCCATTGCCTCCCGATGAACACGACGCACTCCGTTGCCTCCCCATGAACACGAGGAGACACAGTTTCTCTGTTCCAACCCAGCCATGTATAGGAGCCCTAGCCGTACGTACGCGCGAGTAGGCGTTCGAGACCCTGCCCGTATGTCTGTACTTGGCCGTATTTACTTTCTTGCACCCTGGCCGATGTACGTATGTGTACATGCTACGTGCACGCCTCTACTACGACACGTATACGCCTCTACATTGACCAGTATGTACGTACACGTTCGCGACCAGAATGACAACGCTATGTACGCTTCGACCATGTGGGTCCCGACTGTTAGGCACTTCCTTGCGTGCGAAGATGTAGCTAGTGGGTCCCAGCAGTCAGGGGGGCGAATCGTTTTTTTTGCCCGGACGCACTTCCTTGTGTGCGAAGATGTAGCTGGTGGGTCCCAGAAGTTAGGGGGGAATGTTTTTTTTGCGAAATACGGTGGCCCGTCTGGTGGGTCCCCGCTGTCAGGTGGAGGAATAATTATTTTGCGCGTAATAAGGAGGCACTTCCTTGCTGCGGCCGTGGACCCAGCTGTCAGCCTTTCCACGTATAGTCCACGTCCGATGGAAGCCGTTCCTTGACCACGTTGACCACGCGGCGCCGAGAGCACTAGGGCGGTGGACGACGATGAGGCCTAGGAAGGGGACGACGCTGAGCCAGGGAAGACACGGCAGTGGATGCCCACGCGTAGAGGAGTATGAGGGTTCACTGGTTCGCTGCGGTGTGAGGCTGCCATCGCCGCAGAATAACAGGGGGTGTGGGTGAGTAGAGGGATGGCCTGGCCAGCGGTGGGAATAGTAGGGGGCGGTGAGGCCTCCACCGCATCTCAGCCAACCACGGGAGGCAGGAGCACGAGGCACGACCGGCGCTGGTTTGGGCGGCTGGAGCAAGAAGATCAGAGGTTGAAGAAGCACTACGGCTGTTGGATGGACATCGTACGGTCACTGGAGCTAGAGTCGTGCATATTGACTAAGTTGACAAAGCCCTCCATCCCCGTCAACGTAGTAGGCCCACAAGTCAGCCTGCCACTATACTAGGTCCCAGCTAGCAGGGGGAGTATTCATTTTTTTTGTGCGTAATAAGGAGGCACTTCCTTGCGTGCGAAGATATAGTTGGTGGGTCCAAGCTGTCAGCGGCAGTAACGTTTTTTTGGCAAAATATAGAGGCCCTTTCGGTGGGTCCCAGATGTCAGGTGGAGGAATCATTATTTTGCGCGTAATAAGGAGGCATTTCCTTGCGTGCGGCCGTGGACCCAGCTGTCAGCCTCTCCACGTATAGTCCACTTCAGATGCATGTCGGTCGCCGACCACGCTGACCAGGCCGCGCCTAGAGCACCGTGGCGGTGGACGGCAAGTGAGGCCTAGGAAGGAACGACACGGAGGCGAGGAAGACTTCGGTTGTTGTTTCCCACGCGAGGGGGGTACGACTGCACGAGGGTTTATCGTTCGTCCCCGTCAGTGGAGAATAACAAACAGTGTGGGTGAGTAGAGGGATGGCTAAGCCAGCGATGGGAGTACGGTGGGCGGTGAGGCTCACATGACAAAGACACCCGCCAAGGGGAGGAGGGAGCAAGCAGTCCCGCCGGCACTTGTTTGAGAGGCTGGAGCAGGAAGAGCAGAGATTAAAGAAGCACGATGGCCATTGGATGGGAATCCAACAGTCACTGCTTGTGCGTCAACCTTTTTTTCAGGAAAGCCTCAAATCTATGGAAAATAGCATACAACCCATCTGTCATTATTTCTAATAATTTACAGCCCATTTGCTAATTCTTAAGGTTTTTTTGGAGCCCATATTCTTTTTGTTAGCGTTACAGCCCATATTGTGGCCACGGTTAAAAATTATACGAAATTTTGCATATTTCGGTGCGGTCCGAACTATTTTTAATCCCAAAATTTCGAGCCACATTCAAAATGATTTTAAAAATAAATGTATATCAATATAAACTCTGACAAATTGTCCATGCATAAAAATGAATGCAATTTAATCTCGAAATGAAAAAAAAAAGAAATTTGAAACTAATTGCCGGTTTGATGTGTTTTAAAAATGTACAACCATTTCTCATTACTGATAGGCCATTTTCTCGGCCAGCTGAATGAAGCTCTCCTCGCCTTGAATGATTTATGCCCAACAGCTCCGACAAAGCGACTTACTTGGCAAATCACAAAAAAGCTGGCTGTGGGTCGTGGACCCAGTGCGGCTGTGGGTCCCAAATGTCGACCTCTCCACGTCTGATATTCTTCCGATGGAAGTTGGTTGTTGACCACATTGACCACGCCGCGCCGAGAGCACCAAGGCGGTGGACGATGGCGAGGCCTAGGAAGGGGACGACACATAGCCGGGAAAGATGTGGCAGTGGATGCCCACGCGGAGAGGAGTATGAAGGTTCACTGGTTCGGCTGCGACGTGAGGCTGCCGGCGCCGCAGAATAACAGGGGGCGTGGGTGAGTAGAGGGATGCCCTGGGCCAGTGGTGGGAGTAGTCGGTGAGGCCTCTGCGGCATTCACAGCCGGCCACGAGAGGCAGGAGCACGCAACACGACCGGCGCTGCTTTGGGCGGCTCGAGCAAGAAGACCAGATGTTGAAGAAGCACTATGGCCGTTGGATGGACATCGTACGGTCACTGGAGCTAGAATCGTTCATATTGACTAAGTTGACAAAGCCCTCCATCCCTGTCAACTTAGTAGGCCCACAAGTCAGCCTCCCAATATGGTGGGTCCCAGCTGGCAGGGGGGTATTCATTTTTTGTGCGCAATAAGAAGGCACTTCCTTGCGTGCGAAGATATAGTTGGTGGGTCCGACTTGTTAGTGGAGGGAACTTTTTTTCGCGAAATACAGAGGCCCTTCCGGCGGGTCCTAGATGTTAGGTGGAGGAATCATTATTTTGCACGTAATAAGGAGGCATTTCCTTGTGTGCGTCAGGACCCAAATCGACCTCTCCACGTCATATCCACTTCCGATGGATGTCGTTCGTTGACCAAGTTGACCACGCCGCGCCGAGAGCACCAGGGCGGTGGACGACGGCGAGGCCTATGAAGGGAATGACATGGAGCCGGGGAAGACACGACAGTGGCTGCCCACGTGGTGGAGAGTATGAGGGGTTACTGGTTCGGCTGCCATCGCCAAAAAATAACAGAAGGTGTGGGTGAGTAGAGGGATAGATAGGCCAGGGATGCGAGTATGATGGGGCCATGAGGCCTGCCCGGCAGCACAACCGACCATGGGAGGCGGGAGCAGGCGGTTCCGACGACGCTGGTTTGGGCGGCTGGGGCAGGAAGATTAGAGACTGAAGAAGCACGATTGCCGTTAGATTGAGATCTAACGGTCTGATGCTGGTAGAGTCGATTGTTGACTAAGTTTCTTTTTGAGAAACCTTGTGTACGCATGAATTTAGTAGGCCCACAAGTCAGCCTCCAAATTTGTGGCAGAGAACATAAAGCCCATTTGCTATTTTTTATAATTTGCAACCCATTTGCTAATTCTTAAGCAATTTATTATAGCCCATTTTCTGCCCAGGACCACGGTCAAAAAGTTTAACCTTATTTTGCATATTTCGGTGGAGTCCGAACTGTTGTAATCCCGAAATGATAAACATTTTTTAAGAACTTATTGATTTGCCAAAAAAATTGTTTTGTTTTTGTAAGCAAATAAGACGTGGGACAATGAGTTGGTTTAAGGGAAACCAGTGGTAAAAAAATCAATGCTGGGTGGAAAAAACAACAAAAATAATGATGTAAATATGAAAAGGGAATTTTATGTGTTTTCAATATAATGATACGTGTGTATGAACTAGTAAACCTATAGGTAGAGATTAGAAAACGTATGTAGGACATGCATTTCAAGAGGAAAATAGAACTGTGCTATGTGTTTGATTCGGTAAAAAAACTGCCTGCGGATGTTGTAAGACAAAATATAACTAACGCTGGCGGGCCAGAGGCCAGTAGATACCTGCTGGATCTTTGTGCCCCGTTGTTGTCATGGGCTGGGCCAGTTAAAGACAAAACCAAGCCTGGGCAGTCTACAACCTAGTTGAAACTTGCTCGACCTGGAAAAACAATATACGTGCTCAATAAACGAGAGAATTTTGCAAGTACAGACTGATAACTGGGATGCAGCAGGGATATTGTTTTTTCATCGTGATAATAAATGCATGCACTTGTTTCGAAAAAATTGGAGAACTGGGAATTCGAACGGCAGATGCTTATGCTACCCATCAAATAAAAATCAGGTGCCTGGAAATTCGTTTCGAAACAAATGATTCAGCTTTATATCCACGTCGACCATCGGCATGATGGTTGGAAGCAAATGCAAGTTCATACCAAAAGATCGTTAACAACAATACCAACTTGTGGACGACAAGGTAGTACAACTACCAATACCAAACTAACGTATAATCCTTTTACTCCTGGCCCTAGTGTTCGTCTGGTACAAAATATTGCAGAGGACCAGCTCCCGCTCCTTCTCTTGCTCCAGGTCCCCGAGGTGGTACTGGTGCATCACGCAGTTGGTCCTCTGCTGGTCGAAGTTCTTGTTGGTGTGCAGCACCAGAACCTTTTTGCTGCCCGTCCGCCGACCGTTGACCATCACCGGCAAGGTATTGCCGGTTTTGTGCCACATCGCGTGTCCTCCGCACTCCGACTATATCTTGCGACGCATCCACGTGCCCCTTTTGAACACCCTGAAATTGTGCTGGAAGAAATGCTTCCTTAGGCCACGCAGTGTGATACCTGTAGTATTGTCGAATACAGGTTTTAGTGTACGTAGTTGGCATTTTCATAACATCTTTGGCATGTTGCAGTCACTTGTTTCACTTTCTATTAACTGTCAAATTGTAATTGCTTCACTAGGTCTGCGTCTAAAAAGAAAAATATAGCTATAAACAGAGGAATATGTTTGTGCAAGTAGACGACCGACCAGTGTCTTACCTGGAAGTTTCTCAGGTTGGGTGTAGCATATGCCGTGCTCGCTGTCGATGGTTGGTATCAACAAATCGATGAGAGGGTGAGATCTCGCGCTGTCAGCACTCACTTTGGCCTCAAGGTGCTCGATCAGCTCCTGATCCGTGGGATCAAACTTGATGCCAGTCGGCACCACCGGCCAATCCTTCTTCGACTTGCATTGGTAATCCCAGTTATATGGTACTCAATGTATGATCAATCGACTGTTTTAAGTGAATGATGAAAGATTTGGACAGATAAGTGGTACTCCAAATCTGAAGTCCAGAATACCCGAACACGCCTCTGGGATTCTTGTGTCACCTCACACGCAGCGTGTTGTCACGTCAATTCAATGTGGGGACATGATGAATAATTTTTTTTGAAACTGGACATGATGAATAATTTGAACGACGTATACTAGTACTGCTGCGGAGGGAGTAAGCTTAGTACAACTTTGTAAGCTTAGTACAACTTTGCGCTAGAACTAGTACAAATTTGAGACACTTATTTTGGGACGGAGGGAGTAGCAATGATGTGGTTATAGACATACTATCTATTCTAAATTTGTAACAATGAACAGGCAGTCGTATTCATAAGGTAAAGATGAGATGAGATAGAACAATTACACAACGATAGGTTCCACCAAAGATAGGCAGCCAATGCAAGGCCGATCACAGTAAACGATGCCATCGTGCACTATAGCATCAGATAGAAATGTTGCCTCAACAGGATTGATGATAAGCCATGACCATCTGTGGTGACCGGATTCCAGATAGACTAATCCCATGTTGAACAAGGCAATGAGCTTGTAATCCATGTTGTCTTCTGATGGTGTGGGCACTTCGCATATTACAACTTTCAGCAAATAGAGGTCGAGCCAAAAGCTTGACGCCTCTCATGCGTAGTAGGCAGGAGTGTCCGGTGGTCCGCGAGGCTCGATGGCGGCAGTATCCAACGATGGAAGGGTGATCTCTCTCGCTGGGTGTAGATATCCATGAGACGCCACGGACTACTGGATTGGTGGATGAGGACGATCCAGTTGGCCTTCATGCCCGCCCAGTAGTGGCCGCACATGAAGGACAGGTGGACGGGTAGTGGTAGCATGTCGAGGGGCACCACGGCAACCTCCATAGGATCGCTGTTGGTGTCCGGGCCACCGCGAGGATCGGGCATCAACAAGCAGGGTGTCTTGAAAAGAGCCACCCGCTGCGCATTTAGTAGACGGTACAAAGACACCAAGCACGCGGCCAGACGGACGGTGCTGAGTAGGTCCATACGATTAAAGATCTGCTCCAAGAGAACATCGGGGAGGGAATTCCAATCGCGGCTCTGCATGTCAGTCGGTTCTGCCATTGGGGTTTTCGGTGCCTGCGAGCCAACGGGGAAGTGGATTCGGCGGCGAAGGAAGAAGCTTCTCCTCGTGGCCGAAAGCAAAGGCGCGGGGATATGGGACGCGCGAGCTACCAAGGAAGATGGCGCGGGCGGGCGAGCAGTGAGCGTGGGTAAATGGTGTGCGGCCGACGATGGGGAAGAGAGGAGGAAGAAGAGTGGAAGACAGGGAAGAAAGTGCATTAAATCTCAATTCTACTAGTACTACTACCAGGATATATCGTTCTTTGGAGTGTAAATAGTTACACCGATGAAATGTGGGTCTACCACAAGAGGGCCCATATGTCAGTTAATGGAGGACAGAGGTGCGTAGGCGTATTTGTGGACGCGTGCTCTACTGGCAAACAAGATGGCAGTACTGGGTAAGGCTGATTTAGTAACACCAACATGCTGGTTTAGCTTATTAATTACGTGTCCCATCTGCTGCAGCGTGTATTGTCACTTCACTGTGAAGACTAGTTGAATAGTTCTCTCTGACCGAGATGGGGAATAATGGATCGCGAAGACTTCCTTTCTACAGTATCCCTATGCCTCTACGCTCACTTCACTCATTTTGCTCCATGCCTAGTCACTTGTTGAAATCTGTAGAAAGACAAATACTCCATATTTGGGAATAGAGGGAGGCTTTTACTCCGTATTTGGAAACAGAGGGAGTATCACCATATGGAGGGAACAGAGGAAGCTTGAAATATGAACGTGTCAATGGGAGGGAGTAAGCCCCATGCATGCATGCATGCATGCAACACTCACACATACACATGGACGCACGCAACACTCACACACCTATGCGGCACACAGCACACGATGCAACACACACGCTCACGCTCAAGTGCTCAACCTACTCCCTACGTACGTGAAAGACTATACATTTAGAGATTTACACATTGACCAGAGCATAATTAACGCCCAAAAGTAACGGACTTATGTGTGCATGCGACCATTGAGAGAAGAAGATGAAATGAAGGCCGTTGCATGCTGTAATTAAGGATAGACATGTAGCCTATACCTAGAGCACAAGTTGGTGCATTGGTCAATCAATATCGATTTAGATTAAAGGCTAAATGCATTGGAAGTGTAGATGTACATCATGTACTACACTCTTTGATTTATAGCCGATGTACACTCTTTGTTAGAAGACCGAGGGAGTACGCGTGCATGCACTCACATACACATCCAGGGTGGTTCGCGCGCAAGGGTTGGACTCGTGTTGCGCCTGCGTAAACTTTTGTTTAACTAATTTCTTTGCTCTGCCAATAGACAGGTGGGACCCAGAAACCAGGTGACAATTTAACCAGTCAACAAAGTGCCACGTCGACTATGTGGCCGGTCAGTAGGGTGCAATACGGTGCTCTACGATGAGCTAGTGATCGTATAATCACCGCAAAACTATATGTAGTGACCATAAAGAGCGTATTGTTACATACATTGACCGCCAGTGTATTTTTCTCATTTCAAATTAAGCCATATTAATCGGAAAGGACGCAGTATGGACTACTAGTACTAGTACTGCTTTGATGTGTCTCGTCAACTCGCCGAACGAGGATAAGCTTGCTTACTACGCCTCTTTCTCGCTCACGCACGTGGTGGTTCACAGGACGAGGAGAGGGTTTTGAAAACAGTGCCCTCTCCCTCTCCCTCTCCCTCGCCCTCGCCTTCGCCCTCTCGGTGGACGTGCCGCAGTTCAATTGGTGTCAGATTGCCAGAAGCATATTGTACTGTAGTATCATCATTGTTGGACCTTCCGAAGAGGCTAAGAGCCAAGTGCAAGGTTCACACGAGCACGAACTGTTGAACCTACCGAAGAGGCAAAGTGCCAAGCGCAAGGTTTTATAGGAGTTGTCGTCCTAGTAGGAGTGTACTACAACTATAGCGAACGATGCTACTGTATGATGCCGCCACATCACTTATATGAAAAGCTGTGCCACCTCTTTTTCTCAAAGAGCATGTTGGAGCCCGTGCAACAACCACACAAGTTGCACGTACACATAACACATTTACTAGTAATAAATTCTAAAGGACAAATGCCAGTATGCCACACAAGTTCATCTCCAATTCATGTGATAAATTTGTGCGCAACTAGTCTACATATATTCACAGAGCTTCCGTTCACAATTACTGTACTCCACTTACACGTTATAGATGGGCTACATGTCCTCCTCCAGATTCCAGTCCTAGGTGTTCTTCATGGATGGCATGATCCATAGCAGTGGGCAACGAGAATCATTGTCGCAACTTTCTAGTCCGGTTCCACACGATGGAGACTCATCCAAGCTGAAGCGGCATAAAAATCAGGGATAACGTGTCCCAGCATGTCGTTCATCCGGCGTTGCGCACTGAAGACACAACCATGCTTCATGAATGGCAGGCCTTCCGTGTCGTGCACGGAAGGTGGCATCCGCTTCACAATGGGGTAGCTGTCCCTGATGAAAAGCAAGTACTCTCCAAGAGTGTTCCTCGGCACCCACGTAGCATCACAGGTGAGGGAGTCCTGGACTAGGGGGTGTCCGGATAGCTGGATTATTATCATCGACCGGACTCCAAGACTATGAAGATACAAGATTGAAGACTTCGTCCCGTGTCCGGATGGGACTTTCCTTGGCGTGGAAGGCAAGCTTGGCAATACGGATATGTAGATCTCCTACCATTGTAACCGACTCTGTGTAACCCTAGCCCTCTCCGGTGTCTATATAAACCGGAGGGTTTTAGTCCATAGGACGAACAGCCATTACAACAATCATTCCATAGGCTAGCTTCTAGGGTTTAGCCTCCTTGATCTCGTGGTAGATCTACTCTTGTACTTCCCATATCATCAATATTAATCAAGCAGGAGCAGGGTTTTACCTCCATCGAGAGGGCCCGAACCTGGGTAAAAACATCGTGTCCCTTGTCTCCTGTTGCCATCCGCCTAGACGCACAGTTCGGGACCCCCTACCCAAGATCCGCCAGTTTTGACACCGACATTGGTGCTTTCATTGAGAGTTCCTCTGTGTCGTCACCGATAGGCTTGATGGCTCCTTCAATCATCAACAACAACGCAGTCCAGGGTGAGACTTTTCTTCCCGGACAGATCTTCGTGTTCGGCGGCTTTGCATCAAGGGCCAATTTGCTTGGCCATCCGAGCAGATCGAAGCTACGCCCGCCATCGTGTCGATTTGAAGCCTAAACTTCACGGCCGACATCCGCGGAGACTTGATCTTCGACGGATTCGAGCCATAGCCGAGCGCCGCCTTGACCGTCACAATGGGCATGATTTGGCTCTGCTGCCGGACAAGGCCTCGAGGTCGCACATATGTCCGCCCGATCCCTAATTCGGAGCCGACCGCGCAACGAGGACGGATGGCTAGACACCGCCTCGGGGGCTGCAACCTTACGGCGATGGAGCCGAATCTCGACCTTGTCCCTTGTAAAGCTCGTGACTCCGAGGTGCCGGACTCCTCGCGGACTCAACCTCCTCGCGCCCTACCAATCGAGTCCGATTGGGCGCCCGATCATGGAGTTCACCGCCGCGGACATCTTTCAAGACTCACCCTTTGGTGACATCCTGAATTCGCTAAAGTATCTCTCGTTATCGAGTGCCCCGCCGGATCGGTCGACGGTTGGGATGCGGACGACGAAGAAATTCAAAGCCCACCCACCACCCACTTTGTAGCCACCGTCGATTTATCTAACCGACATGCTAGACTACGACTCCAAGACATCGACGGCATGGACGACGATGCCGAGATTTACTCAAGAACCAGCGCCACGGGGCCCGGAAGACCACCTCATCATACGACATATACATGGTGGACATCCCAAAGGATGGGAATGGCGAAGAAGCGGCGCATTCCTCTAAGAAACAGCCCAAGCGCCCGGCGTCGGGCGCCGCTTAAATCCCGCCATAGCAAGAATGGAGATTCCGCACCGAGATAATAACACCCCGAGAGTGCCGAAGATAACCCTCCAAAGCAAGATTCAAAGACAGAGGACAGAGAAGCCAGCCTCACGAGAGAGCGGCATTTAAGAGGTAGAGGATGATAATTACATGCCTCCCTCCGGAGACGAGGCAAGCCTCAACGACGACGAATTCGTCGTGCCCGAAGATCCCGTCGAACAAGAGCGTTTTAAACGCAGGCTTATGGCCACAGCAAACAACCTAAAGAAAAAGCAGCAATAGCTCCGAGCTGATCAAGACCTGCTAGCCGACAGATGGACTGAAGTCCTTGCGGCCGAAGAGTATGAACTCGAACGCCCCTCCAAAAGCTACCCAAAACGCAAGTTTCTCCCCCGATTAGAGGAGGAGGCATATAAACCTTCATCACCAGCGCTGTCACGGGCAGATCGACCACCTCGTGGCGCGACAGAGAGGCCTCTAGGCCTCCATCAGACCGCACCCAAGATCGCTCGAAAAGTGACGGCCATGGGGAATGCGCCGACTTGCGAGACATATTGGAGGAAAAGGCAAGACAATCAAGATCGATCTACGGATCACGTGGGCGCCCCACGATGCGAGACGACTAACGTCGCGCCGGATACAACAACTCCGGCCGGGCCGAAGACAGTAGACAAAGCTCGCTTGAGCTATGTCGTGATATTGGCCAATATAGAGGCGCCGCACACCCACTATGCTTCACAGATGAAGTAATGGATCATCAAATCCCTGAAGGGTTTAAACCCGTGAACATTGAATCCTACGATGGCACAACAGACCCAGCGGTTTGGATCAAGACTATCTCCTTCATATCCATATGGCCCGCGGTGACGATCTTCACGCCATCAAATATCTCCCACTCAAGCTTAAAGACCAGCTCAAGATTGGCTTAACAGCTTGCCGCCAGAGTCAATTGGTGTTGGGAGGACCCGAAGCCGCATTCCTTGACAACTTCCAGGGCACATATGTGCGACCACCAGACGCCGATGACCTAAGCCATATAATTCAGCAGCCAGACGAATCGGCCAGACAATTCTGGACACGGTTCTTAACAAAGAGAAATCAAATCGTCGACTGTCCGGATGCAGAGGTCCTCGCAGACTTCAAACATAACATCCGCGATGAGTGGCTGGCCCGGCACCTAGGACATGAAAAGAAGAAATCCATGGCAGCCCTCACATCACTCATGATCCGCTTCTGTGCGGGGGAGGACAGCTGGCTAGCCCGCAGTAACAACCTCAGCAAAAATTCTGGCAGTCCGGATACCAAGAACCGCAATGGCAGGTCGCGTCGAAACAAAAACAAACGCCGCGTTAACGGATAACACTGAGGATACGAAAGTCAACGCCGGATTCAAAGGCTCCAAACCCGGTCAGCGGAAAAAGCCATTCAAAAGAACTACTCCGAGTCTGTCCAATTTGGACCGAATACTCGACCGCTCTTGCCAGATACATGGCACCCCCGAAAAGCCAGCTAATCACACCAATAGGGATTGTTGGGTATTTAAGCAGGCATGCAAGTTAATTGCCGAAAACAATGACAAGGGGCTGCATAGCGATGACGAGGAAGAGACTCGGCCGCCGAACAGTAGAGGACAGAAGGGTTTCCCCCCACAAGTACGGACGGTAAACATGATATACACAACCCACATACCTAAGAGGGAGCGAAAGTGTGCACTTAGGGATGTATATGCGATGGAGCCAGTCGCCCCGAAGTTCAATCCATGGTCCTCTTGCCCGATCACTTCTGATCGAAGGGATCACCCCACTAGTATCCGCCATGGCGGATTCGCCGCATTGGTTTTAGACCCAATCGTCGATGGATTTCACCTCACCAGAGTCCTGATGGATGGCGGCAAAGAGCCTCAACCTCGCTTTATCGGGATACAAAGGCGCAAGATGGGCATAGACCCTCAAGGATTAAACCTACAAAGACGACCTTCAAAGGCGTCATACCAGGTGTAGAGGACAATTGTACAGGCTCAGTCACACTGGAAGTGGTCTTCGGATCCCCGGATAACTTCCAAAGCGAGGAGTTAATATTCGACATAGTCCCGTTCTGTAGTGGCTATCACGCTCTGCTCGGAAGGACCGCGTTTGCAAAGTTCAACGCGGTGCCGCATTACGCATACCTCAAGATCAAGATGCCAGGCCCTCGAGGAGTCATCACGGTCAACGGAAACACTGAACGCTCCTCCGAACGGAGGAGCACACAATGGCTCTCGCGGCAGAAGTACAGAGCAGCCTCTTAAGGCAATTTTCGAGTCCGGCCGTTAAGCGACTGGACACGGCCAAACGCGCCGGAGTAATATACAACAAGACCACCTGGCACGCCCGAGCACGCCAGAGTAATGCGGCTAACCCCGCCCTTGCATAATTGCAAGACCAGTCCTTCGCATACATCATTACGCTTTGGAGATACCATGGGCATAGGGGAAGGGGCACGACCACGACAGGCCCAGAGTGCGGCTTAACCACACCAGGGCTCCCAAGCACGTTGGTCTTTTCCTTTTCTTTTTCTTACCCACAGACTCTCGCTCACCAAAGGCCTTGTCCGCAATGAGACCGCCAACTCACGATGCAACAGCCGTGGGAAGGAGAAAGGCTACGATTTAACACTCACCGGTCTCCATTACGAGCATTAAATCTGTTTAATACACCATTCCGCAGCCTACCCCTGGAGGGGGACATGTTAAAATAGTCCAATCCCTTGCTTACCGCACTATTTGTATCGCTCTGCATTCATGGCAGTATTTCCGAATAAACAATGCATCGCTTTTTGCTTATAATCGCATTTCTTTCTTATATATGTTCGTTTATGACATGTTGCATCCGTACACTTTGGTACGGCCGAATACACCAGGGGCTTAAGTTCCTCGCTGTTGGTGTCAAAACCGGCGGATCTCGGGTAGGGGGTCCCGAACTGTGCGTCTAGGCGGATGGTAACAGGAGACAAGGGACATGATGTTTTACCCAGGTTTGGGCCCTCTTGATGGAGGTAAAACCCTACGTCCTGCTTGATTAATATTCATGATGTGGGCAATACAAGAGTGGATCTACCACGAAATCAAGGAGGCTAAACCCTAGAAGCTAGCCTATGGTATGATTGTTGTAATGGAGGTTATGTCCTACGGACTAAAGCCCTCCGGTTTATATAGACACCGGAGAGGGCTAGGGTTACACAGAGTCGAGCCATAATGGTAGGAGATCTACATATCCAGATCGCCAAGCTTGCCTTCCACGCCAAGGAAAGTCCCATCCGGACACGGGGCGGAGTCTTCAATCTTGTATCTTCGTAGTCTTGGAGTCCGTGGACGATGATAGTCCGCTGTCCGGACACCCCCTAGTCCAGGACTCCCTCAGTAGCCCCCGAACCAGGCTTCAATGACGATAAGTCCGGCGCGTACATAATCTTCGGCGTTGCAAGGCGGGTTCTCCTTTAAATTCCATGTTCCCCGCCAAGCAGTTGTCCGCTTCCTTATCAATGTTGTGCTTCTTGGCTTCTACGCCTAATAATGACCTTCTTCCACGCTGTCATACGAATGCAAAAAGCTAGGGTATCTTTAATGTTTTACCCCCTAGCTGCACAAATAATCTGCCTATAAGAGAGGCAAGAATCCAGATCCAAATCACACCATCTTCCTTCCGCGAGTCCTCATCGGAGCGCCTCTGACCAAAAAAATCCATTCCATCATGGACAATGACGCGGCTCCTCTTCTCGCGCCCCAGCCCTCTGCCCAAGAGATTGAGGAGATGTTCCATCCCGCACAACGAGCTGGTGGCGCTTCAAGCAAAGGGATATCTCCTCCGCCTTCATGGTCCCGGTTCGAGCCGGGTTGGCCACCTACCAAGGTGGGAAGCAAGTGGAGGCTACCCCAAGTCCCAACAAAGGGGAGCGGGTATGCTTCGTCCCCTATCTGATAAGGGGACTCGGATTTCCTATACATCCGTTCCTCCGCGGGCTCCTAGAGTTCTACGGACTCCAGCTCCATCACCTTACGCCCGCCTCTATCCTGCATATCGCGGGTTACGTAGCTCTTTGCGAGCTATTTCTGGGCATCAAGCCCCATTTCACATTGTGGAAGAGGCTGTTCTGCCTCGTACCCCGTTCTCACGAGGGGTCCATATACCAAGTGGGTGGCGCCGAAATATGGCGCATTGCCGGGACCGGATATCCATCCGGAACCCCTAAGATGGCGTCCGAAGATTGGCCTTCGGAATGGTTTTACATGGAAGACGCTCCGCTGCTGGACCCTGTTCGGATCGGCCTCCCGGAGTTCAGCACTGCTCCTCTGAAGAAACGCCTTAGCTGGCGCCCGCGAAGCCCCCAACTGGAGGAAGACAAGAGCGTCCATTATCTGATGGGCCGGATAAGCTTACTGGCCCATTCCGGGTTGACCATGATTGGAGTCGTGGCAACATGCATTACGCGGGGGGTGCAGCCACTGCAATACAGGGGCCACCCCATGTGGGATTTCAACGGGGAAGACGACGCCACCCGTCATGGCCGCAAAGGACCGGATTCGGCCGAGGATCTAGTGACGATCCTATCCGGCCTGTACAAGGGGGAGAAGGAGGACTTTCTCCAGACGAACATGTTGAATGGGTTCTCACAGAATAACCCTCGGCGTTGGGTAAGCGAACACTTTGAGGGCCCGACCCATGTTTTCGAAGTTTAAGCTTCTCATATCATGTTTTCGACACAGGAGCTGCGTCGGATCGTGGAGGACATGATAAGTCCAACTCCGCAACCTGAGGATCCAGAGAGATCCCAAGATCCGGCCTCGGAAGAGGATCCGGACATAAAGGTGGAGCTAATCGACGGGGTGTTCCACCAGCTCATCATGGATAATGCTTTAGTCGCCATTACGGCTGACTACCCCGGATTATATCCGGCTTCCCAGGTGATTGTGACCGAAGTCCCGACACCATTGTTTCTTCCTCGCTCATCTCTAACCTTTGCATATGATGGTGTTTTGTAGGAAGCGCCTGTATGCGGAAGCCGAGCTCATGGCGGCCGACCAACATAGGCCAGTCCCGACCAGAAAGCGGAAGAGGAGGCGCGCGATCAAACGCCGCCGCAAAGGTATAGCTCACGCTCATTATTTGGAGCATCGCCCTCTAAGCGCTTTAGCGCCCATGACTTTGTAGAGAGGCGCTCACGAATCTGCGGGCGTGGAGGTTGCCAATCCGACCCCTACAGTCGAGCTCAAAGACCCGGGTCTCGAGGGGGAGGGAGCGCAAGCGCGGGTTTGATACTCCGACGGAGGATGCCGACAGACTGTCCGCCACCAAGTCTGAGGTGGAGAGCGCCATGAACCATAGGCGCCGCCGGACAGTATTTTGTGACGCGTGCTTCTCCCCTGAGGCGTTGAATGCCTTTAACGCGGGGGACGCGCACCTCCGTGCTGCTCAAGATGGTTTTACCAGAGCCACGGAGCAATATGTAAAAGACATACGGGTAAGAGAATTTAATAGTTATATATGCCAGTAGCCCCCGAGACTTAAAGTAGTTATGTTAACTGATTTAAGGATCATTTGAAACGCAGGATCTTACTGAGAAGAATGCCCAACTGTCTCAGGAGCTACAAGAGTGCAAGACCCAACTTGAGGCCGCACTTGCTGCCGCAGGAGGAAACACAGAGACCCCTCCTGGTAACACATTTTTATTGATAAATATAAGCGCTGTGTGGCGTGCGCGCAAGTCTAAATATGACATTGCAGATGCCGCCGGACAAGATCCGGACAGTAAGAATTATCGCGCCAACCAAGGCCGGGCGAGAGGTGCTGAATAGGGTGCAGCAAGAGAGGAACAAGCTCCAGATGCCCACGCCAAGCTCGGGAAGAGCTGAAAGGTGTTCGGGCCGAGCTATCTGGCTCCGTTAAGGAGAATCAGCGGCTTCGTCGCGGCATCTATAGTAAGTGCTTAAGCGAACTCCATTGAAAAGAAGAGTTTGGCGAGGAAGTCAATTGACAAAATATGTCTGTAGGTATACTCACAGGCTGCCCTGCAGAGGAGATGCCCGTATCGACGGGCGATCAACTTCCCGAACTGTTGTAGCTGCTCGAACGAGTTCGGCAGGCGATGAGCAGCGCCGTTCAGGCTTTATGGCCGTCCCTTTCCCTGCCCGAAGGCCTTGGGGAGCTTACGGAGAAGCTTCAGGGAATGCGGCAGCGCTTCCATTTGTGGAAGATTTCGGCCTGCCGCCAAGGTGCCAGGGAGGCTTGGGCCGTGGTGAAGACGCGGTACAAGAAGGCGGATCCCAACCACATGGCCGAGGTCGGACCTGTGGGGCCCGATGGGAAGGAGATCCCTGTGAGTTTAGTATACGGCCAAGTAGAGTTGGCCGCTAAATTTTCCCAACGGGACTATAAATTAGACAGCCTGTTAGATGAGATTGAGGAGGAATACAGTCAGTAGATTTGACAATGTATTTTTAAAATGACATGTGAAATGCCTTCTAGCCGGATTGTAGATCGTTTGTCTTTGCCGACCTTTTCGCTTCAACCTCGGGACCCTAGAGTCTGGAGTGTGTCCGAATACCTTCTCGGTTAAGAAACAACCGGGGTATGGATGGAGACCAGGCGTAGGGGTCATTAGTGCTTTATCAGACAAGTGCCCAACTAGTTATGTTATATTACATGGTTAGTAAGAAACATCTTCCGTGGAGAATAGTTCCGCTAAGGGTTCCTTTCTCTGGGAGGCATGCCCTAAGGTGCATGTCCGACTGCAAAAAAGCAGAAAAACATCCGGGGCAGATAAATAAATAGGTAAAAATCATCTTTCACGCCACCGATCGAATATTCCCTTAAGAACGCTAGCTTTCGCTTCACCCGGTCCGAGGTACACATCCGGTGACCCGGTAGTAACAATCGCAGAGGTGCTCCCTTTACCTCCTAGCCGAACAATCGGGAACGTAGGGGTAAGCACAGGAGCCAGGCAACCCAGCTTGGCCAAAACTTAAGTCATATCGATGCATATAATGGTGAGTAAAAGGTACATGTGGAAGCTTGACACATGTGTTGGGCATGAAGCCCTTATAATTGAGCTTCTGGAAAAGAAGCCCCCAGGTATAATGAGTGCGGATTGCACATCAAGTATGTGCGAACAATGCGCAAATGGGCCCTTAAGGGCGTTTATGGAAAGTGTTAAGGGAAGAAAGAGAAACAAAAAGACAGCTGAAGTGTAAAAATTTGGGCTTGGGAAGGGGACGAACTCTTAGTCCAGCGCTAGGCATAGAATCTTTGGAGGCAGGCTGCGTTCCATGGGTTTGGCTCGAGTCGGTTGTCCGATGCATTTTGTAGACGGTACGCTCCACCGGTTAGGACTTGATCGATAATGAAAGGGCCCTCCCATTTGGGCTTGAGCTTGTCCTTTTTCTTGTCCGGCAGGCTTAGAACTAGTTCGCCAACGTTGTAGGTCTTGGCCCGTACTTCCCTGCTTTGATATCTTCGAGCCTGCTGCTGGTAGAATGCGGAGCGAGCCTTGGCGACGTCGCGTTCTTCCTCCAATGCGTCCAAGCTGTCCTGCCGATCCAACTCGGCTTCCCTTTCTTCGTACATGCGCACTCGAGGTGAGTCATGAATGATGTCGCAGGCGAACGCCTCTACCGTATACCATAAAAATGGTGTGAATCCAAGAGTACGGTTGGGCATTGTCCGCAGCCCCGCAGACGGAGTCGAGCTCCTCTACCCAAAGGCGTGTCGATTTCGTAAGTGACCGCACTAGTCCGGGTTTGATGCCGCCATTATTAGACCATTTGCTCGTTCCACTTGACCATTGGTTTGAGGATGATAGACTGAAGCGTAATCGAGCTTAATGCCCATATTTTTGCACCATGATTTAACCTCGTCGGCCGTAAAATTCGTGCCGTTATCGGTGATGATGCTATGGGGGACACCGAAACGGTGTACTACCCCGGAGATAAAGTCTATCACTGGTCCGGACTCTGCCGTTTTGACTGGTTTGGCCTCTATCCATTTGGTGAATTTGTCCACCATGACCAATAGGTACCTTTGCTTGTGGGTTCCCCCCTTGAGGGGTCCAGCCATGTCAAGCCCCGGACGCGAACGCCCGTAATGGGTATAGTTTTGAGGGCGTGGGTGGCATATGGCTCGATTAGCAAAGAGCCGACATCCGACGATCTTTGGACTAAGTCCCGAGCATCCGCCGGGCCGTCGCCAATAAAACCCTGTAACGGAATGCCTTTCCTACAAGGGCCCGAGCTGCTGCATGGTGTCCTCCTAGTCTAGCATGAATTTCAGCCAGGAGGTTTCGCCCTTCCTCTTCGGAGATACACCTTTGAAGGACTCGGTTGTGCTTTTCTTATAAAGTTCTCCTCATGGACCTTGTAGGCTTTAGATCGCGGATTATGCAATGGGCCTCATTTTGGTCTTCGGAAGTTCCTGCCTCGGCAAGTAGGCTAGGAATGGTTCTGTCCCACGGGCGATTATCGCCATTATGTCGTGGGCTGAAGGTGTTATGTCATCGGCTGAATCGCCGGTTGGCGCGGTTTTTTCTGGTTTGTCATTTCCGGACTCCTCTTCCCATAGTACGGATGGCTTGAAGAGCCGTTCCAGGAAGATGTTTGGAGGGATAGCGTCACGTTTTACACCGATGCATGCCAGTACGTCGGCTGCTTGGTTATTATCTAGGGCTATGTGATGGAATTCGAGTCCTTCAAACCGAGCTGACATTTTTAGGACAGCGTTGCGATATGCTGCCATTTTTGGATCCTTGGCGTCGAAATCTCCATTTATTTGGGATATTGCAAGGTTTGAATCCCCGCGCACCTCTAGGCGTTGAATGCCCATGGAGATTGCCATCCGGAGGCCATGTAAAAGAGCCTCAGATTCGCCGCGTTGTTGGAGTCCGTACATTATTTGAAGTACGATTGGATCTGTGTCCCGGTCGGGGACGCCAATACGACGCCAGCCCCCATCCGCCAACATTTTAGAGCCGTCGAAGTGCATAGTCCAATTGGAGTATGCGCCGTACTCTTTAGGGAGTTCGGCTTCGGTCCATTCAGCGACAAAGTCAGCCAAAACTTGTGACTTTATAGCTCGCCGAGGTTTGTAGGTTATATCGAATGGTAAGAGCTCAATTGCCCATTTTGTAATCCTACCCGTTGCGTCACGGTTGTTTATAATGTCATTGAGTGGTACTTGGAGGCCATCATATCGAACACTCTTGAAAGTAGTGTCTCGAGCTTCCGGATGCCATGAACACCGTGATACGCTATCTTTTGGTAGTGCGGTAACGGACTTGCAGGGGTTAACACAGTGGATACGTAGTACACTGGTTTTTGGAGAGGGAATTTATGCCCTTCTGTCTCTCGTTCGACAACGAGTACCGCACTTACAACTTGATGTGTTGCTGCGATGTATAACAACATTGGTTCGCCCAGGTTGGGCGCAGCCAGGACCGGATTTGTTGCCAATATGGCTTTTATTTCTTCGAGTTCGGCAGTGGCAGCATCCGTCCACTCAAAGTGTTCGGTGCGCCTAAGGAGGCGATAGAGGGGCATTGCCTTTTCTCCTAGACGGGAGATAAAGCGGCTTAGAGCCGCCACACATCCAGTTAATTTTTGTATTTGCTTGAGGTCTTTTGGGATATCTAGCTGTGACAGAGCTCGGATCTTGGCTGGGTTTGCTTCAATTCCTCTACCGGATACAATAAAGCCCAGTAGCTTTCCGGCTGGTACGCCGAAAACGCATTTTTCCGGATTTAGCTTGATGTCATATGCTCTGAGGTTGTCGAATGTGAGCCTCAAGTCGTCTACTAGAGTTTCGACGCAGTTTGGTTTTGACGACTACGCCGCTCACGTATGCCTCAACTATTTTGCCGATCCGGGTGGCGGACATGTTTGAATCATGCGCTGATATGTTGCGCCGCATTTTTAAGTCCGAAGGGCATCGTGTTGAAGCGAATGGTCCATATGGAGTGATGAATGCCGCTGCAGCTTGGTCTGCTTCGCCATCTTGATTTGATGGTAGCCGAGTATGCGTCGAGGAAGCACAATGAATCGTGTTCGCAGAGCATCGATTATTTGGTCGATGCGGGGAGGAAGGATCCTTTGGGCAGGCCTTGTTGAGGTCTTTAAAATCGACACATAGGCGCCAGGATTTGTCCTTCTTGGTACCATTAGCGTGTTTGCTAGCCAATCCGGATGTTTGATATCTCGATGAATCCGGCTTCCAAGAGTTTGGCTAGCTCTTCTCCCATTGCTGTCTTTTTGGTTCGAAAATCGTCAAGAGCCTGTTTGATCGGCTTGAACCTTTAGGATGTTTAGGCTGTGTTCGCCAATATGCGGGATTCCGGCATATCCGAGGGTGCCAAAGTAAAATGTCCCAATTTTCCCGGCGAATTTCGCAAGACGGGCGTCTACATCGGGGTTCAATTGTGCCCCGATGGAGGCCGTCTTTGTTGGGTCCGTTGGATGGACCTGGAATTTTACTATTTCATCTGCTGGTTTGAATGAGGTGGACTTGGATCTCTTATCGAGTATCGCATCGTCCCTATTCACTGTAGAGCGCAGCGCGGTGAGTTCTTCTGCCGCTAGGGCTTCGGATAGTGCCTCCAGGGCTAATGCTGCTGTCTTGTTTTCGGCGCGGAGTGCTATGTCCGGATCACTAACAAGAGTGATTATTCCGCCGGCCTGCATTTTGAGCTTCATGTACCCGTAATGGGGTATGGCTTGAAAATTGTGAATGCCTCTCGTCCTAATATAGCGTGATATCCGCTGTTGAACGGGCCACTTGGAACGTGACTTCTTCGATCTATAATTGTCCGCGAGCCGAACACCACATCGAGTGTGATTTTTCCGGTGCAGCGCGCTTCCGGCTAGGGATTATTCCTCCAAGGTTGTGCTGCTTCACCAATGCGGCTCCAGCCTATTTCCATTTTTGAAGAGTTTCCTCGTAGATGAGGTTTAATCCGCTGCTGCCATCCATGAGGACCTTTGTAAGTCGGAAGTCGCCCACTATTGGACTAAGTACCAAAGCTGCTGGTTCTCGGCTGTTCGAAATTTAGGTTCATCGCTGGCGTTGAAGGTGATGGCTGTGTCGCCCATGGATTTGTTGTTGCTACTTGGTAGACTTCGGCGAGGTCAGATTGTTTGTTTTCGATATTATTTGATGCGAAAGTCTCAAGACTGTTGATACCGCATCAGTATTGTTGGAGTGGTTTTCCGGGCTAGAAGCTCCTCGCCACTTTTGGCCACCGCCGTAATATCCAACATGCTCAAGGCTATGTGTTGGGACAGCGCTTCAGATTATGAATTTTATAGGGTCCGCTAAGCCATCCCTCCAAGACGGTTCCGCGCCCTCTATGGGGTTTTTGCTTTTTGGTTTTTGTATCCGTGCCCGAGTGTAATGCACCCTTTTGTTGCGGACTAGGGTTAAATGGATTGTCCCAATTTTTTTTTCGGTTTTCCGAAACTCTCCATCGCACAAGACTTTCATACTATGGACGCCAGTCGGGCGTGCGTAATTTTACGATGGTCGACGACGCTCAAGATTCCCTTATCCGCAATTATTGCAAAAATTGAGATTGCGTTATCCTCTCGGCAGTCCTTTATCCTGTCCATGACCAGAGGAATCGCCCAAGAGTGATGTAATCGCTTCAGCGGGCTCTTGCCGGATTAGAGATAGATCGCATATGTCCGGGCGGGTGGGTGGAATTAAGTCCGAACCCTGCCCGCCTCAAGGCTTAAAGGCCGGAAGTTTCCAAATTCGAAGTTTGGATTGCTGGACGAGTCCAATGAGTCCGAATGATGCATGATTTTAAGTTCGATGCTCGATCGAAGTCCGCCCCTCCACGGAAATCCGCATGGAGGGTTCGGGAGCCCGACATGACTAGTTTTCAATATAGGAGAAGAGTCGCCGATTGTTCCTCTACCATCGCGACGTGGTGGGTGACCCGGGAGAGTTAATCTCTCGATCGGTTTTAAGCCCAATCTGATTGTAGTCATGAAGCGACTCCTGGGCGGCGATGCGATCCAAGAGCTCGCTGACGACGAGAGCTCTATTGATCCAAATGCTCGGCAGATTCCGAGCTGACGCGAAGATTGCTTTTGACGACTTGGGAAGTCATTGTCGAGCGATGGCGGACAGCGGTCATAAGAAAACCACCTAGCCGGATAGTTTGGCCGGCAGCCAAGGCCCCTTTGGCGAAAATACCATCCTTGAAGATAGGTGGAGGCATCCTTCCTATCGGCGACAACACGAAGGAACTCTTAATGAAAGCACCAATGTCGGTGTCAAACCGCGGATCTCGGTAGGGTGTCCCGAACTGTGCGTCTAGGCGGATGGTAACAGGAGACAAGGGACACGATGTTTTACCCAGGTTCGGGCCCTCTTGATGGAGGTAAAACCCTACGTCCTGCTTGATTAATATTGATGATGTGGGCAATACAAGAGTGGATCTACCACGAGATCAAGGAGGCTAAACCCTAGAAGCTAGCATATGGTATGATTGTTGTAATGGAGGTTATGTCCTACGGACTAAAGCCCTCCGGTTTATATAGACACCGGAGAGGGCTAGGGTTAAACAGAGTCAGTTACAATGGTAGGAGATCTACATATCCGTATCGCCAAGCTTGCCTTCCACGCCAAGGAAAGTCCCATCCGGACACGGGACGGAGTCTTCAATCTTGTATCTTCGTAGTCTTGGAGTCCGGCGGACGATGATAGTCCGGCTGTCCGGACACCCCCTAGTCCAGGACTCCCTCACCCACATTATGGTGTGATAAGTCCGAATACTTTCACAAGTGCGGCACCCCGAACTTATAGCATTATATGCATCGGCTCCGAATCATGTCTTGGGTCAATAGTTGGGTTTGCCTGCTCCCATGTTTTGGTACCTTACGCCCGCTTTATCGGCTAAGGTAGCACTGGGAGAACCATCGCGATTGCACCCGGTTGAGCTGGGCGAGCGCCTCGATGGAAAGCTAAAACTGATCACATGATAAGGCGAGAGTTGGTCGCTGTTCGAGAGGTTTTTGAGTCCCTAAAGACTTATGCCGCTTAGAGCGAGGAACCGGCTTTGTCCGCCCAGCGTGATAGCGCCTCAAACTCGGTCTTCCGAACACTAGGGGCTTCACCAAATTTAAAATTATAGAATTCTATGGCTAAGTGAGAGTGTTCAAGCATTATAAGACCGGTTGCCTCGTTCGTTGTGTTGAGCGCCTCCTAGATGGACCCAAACATGGGAACAAGAGCGCTCAAGTTTATCCCAACACCCCAAAGACTAGTGGCATGGGGGCTGAAGCCGACGACTTGCCATCTCTCAGATTTGATAAACGGCCGCACAGAAGGTAATATTTTAAATTAATAAGCGTTGCTTAGCGCATATGAACACAGTTTTCAGCGCACAGGATAACATAATGCGATTTTACTCAAATATTACATCCTTGGAGCACTCATGCGCAATCATGCGGGCTCCCTTCAGGACACTCTTATAATACATTTTGGGTGTGCGATACTCCTTGCCCGCCGGCGGCGCGTCCGTCAGAAGCTTCTCAGCGTCCATCCTGCCCCAGTGCACTTTTGCACGGGCAAGGTCCCGACGGGCACCTTCAATGCAGGCGGATTGCTTGACGACTTCCACCCAAGGACACACATCCACCAGCTGCCGCACCAGGCCGAGGTTGCTCCCAAGCATGGCCTCCTTGGGCCACAGCCGAACTATGAGGCTACCTTGTGGAGCTCGACCAGCAGCTTCAGCTGGTCGCTAAGGGGCACCGGATGTCCGGCCTCAGCATACTGAGACCAGAAGACCTTCTCCGTCGAGCTCCCCTCCTCGGCCCAGTAGAATGCGGCAGCATCGGACACGCTGCGAGGCAGATCTGCAAACGCTCCGGGAGAGCTCCAAATTCGGGTAAGTAATAGGTAATTCACATTCACATGCTTGCTTTGCATGAAAAATGCCTTACCTGCCACTATTTTCTTCACCGCCTCAATCTCCTGGAGGGCCTTATGGGATTCGGCCTTAGCGCCTTTGGCACTTTCAAGAGCCAATGCAAGCTCGGACTCTCGAGTCTTCGAGTCGCGCTCCAAACTCTCATGCTTTTCCTCGAGAGCCTGGAGCTCTTGCTGCACCTCCGCCACCCGCGCCTCTTGTTTCTCTCGCTCAGCTCGTTCTGCGGCCGCATTACGTTCGGCCGCGGACACGGCCTCCTTCAGGGTCGCCACCTCGTTCGTGGCCCCTGGAGTACCCACGTTATCCTTGTTATTTCTCTTGCAACCAAAATCCTTTTCTGTAAGGTAAAAATTCAATATGGTGTCACTCACCTTCCTTGTCCTCGAGCTGCTTCTTGGCACGGCCGAGCTCGCTCTCAGACCGCTCGAGGTTCTGCTTCAAAGCACCGACCTCCGTAGTCAGTGTGGCAGAGGTCAGCAGCGCAGCCTGCAATTCCATATTGACATATTTTTTAGAACTCCTGCATATATCTTTGTAAGATCCTCAGTCCGGTTTTTCTTTCCGAACATCGAACTGAGCATCAGGGGCTACTGTCTATGCGGTATTATATTACATGCCTTAAAATTCTTACCTCAAAACCTGTTAGAAGGCTGCTGCAGGCTTCGGCCAGCCCGCTCTTGGCGAGCTGAACCTTCTGAATCACCGCACTCATGACAATGCGGTGTTCTTCCTCGATGGAAGCGCCGTTGAGTGCCTCCAACAAGTTATTCGGCGCCTCCGGTTGGATGGCGGCCGCCGGGGTCACAGTCTTGCCCTTCTTATGAAGGGGCCGCCTGCCGGACTCCGGAACCACTGCGGGTTCCGGTGCGGAGTCCGATACGAAGTCCGGGAGGTTGCCCTGTGGCACCTCCGGAGCCTCCCCGTCCTGGTGGGTCCTCTCCTGGGATCCCACCTCGGCGTCATCAGCGTCACGAGGAGTGGAGGCGGTCGGAAGGGAATCCATATCCGACGGAGCCAAGGACCCGCTCGAGGAAGCGGGAAGATCGTCCTTGGCCGGACTACAGGTTGTATGTGGCTTTAGAAGGACACCACGTGGCAAAAAGAGAAATTATAAATCATCCAGGAATTCAGACACTTACGATCTTGCCAGAGGCTTGGCCCTAGAGGGCCACTCCTCGTCGCCGTCGTCGGTGTTGGCGGAGCAGTCCGAAGAAAGGGTCCGTCCTTTCTTGGACCCTTTGGCCGCCCCCGTTGGGGAGGCCTTCCTCTTCTTCTCTCCCCCCGCTGGGGAAGAGGCCTGTTTCTCCTCCTCCTCGGGGGAGGAGTCCGCCTCGGAGTCATCGGATGATGAGTCCGATATCACCTGGCGCCGGGAACTCCTTCGGGTTCCCGTGGCCTTCTTCTCCGGCACCACATAAAGGGCCAGGACCAGCAGCCCCGTTAAACGGGTGTCCGCTGGGTCTTCGGGAAGGGGAGCCGGACAGTTAACCTATCCGGATGTCTTCTGCCAGTCCTGTTAAAGGCATTGGGAGTTTTAGATCCCACATAGAGTCAAACTATGAAAGAAATGAGTGTCCCATAAAGGATAACATAGCTTACCTTGCCGGCCGGGCGCTGCGTGCTGAGTCCGCGATCTTCAGTTGCGGATGCAGGGGCTTCTCCGCCCTTGAACAACACCCTTCACGCAGCTTCGTACGTCGTGTCGAAGAGCCCGCTCAATGTCCAATGCTGTGCCGGATCAAACTCCCACAAATTGAAAGCCCGTTGCTGGCAGGGGAGAATCCGGCGGACGAGCATGACCTGGATCACGTTGACAAGCCTGAGTTTCTTGTTCACGTGGTCTGAGACAGATCGAGTCCGGTCAGCTCCTCGAACTACCCCATAGCAAGCCCTTCTCTTTCCGGAGGTGAGCTGCATGGGGTACCAGATCTGAACTTCGGGGCGCTGCCCATTTAGGGTCACGCTGCTCGATGATGTAGAACCACCCCGATTGCCACCCTTTGATGGACTCCACGAAGGCACCCTCGAGCCAGATGACGTTGGGCATTTTGCCCACCATGGCGCCTCCACACTCCGCTTGGACGCCCTTCACCACCTTCGGCTTGACATTGAAGGTCTTTAGCCACAAGCCGAAGTGGGGCTGGATGCAGAGGAAGGCCTCGCACACGACGATGAACGCCGATATGTTGAGGATGAAGTTTGGCACTAGATCATGGAAGCCCAGGCCGTAGTAGTACATGAGCCCCCGGACGAAGGGGTGAAGTGGGAAGCCCAGTCCGTGGAGGAAGTGGGGAAGAAATACGACCCTCTCATGGGGCCTGGGGGTGGGGATGAGCTGCCCCTCGTCGGGCAGCCGGTCTTGCTGATGTCGCCGGGCAGTATCCGGCGCCGTGCAGCTTCTCGATGTGCCCCTCCGTAACGGAGGAGGCCATCCACTTGCCTCCCGCTCCGGACATGGCTGGAGAAGGTTGAGGCGAGATGTGCGGACTAGGGCGCTGGAGCTCGAGTGCGCGGAGATGGATAGGCAAAGGAGGAAGAAGGCGTAGGTAAAAAAAGGTGGATCCTTATCCCCTTATATATGGGCGGACGAAGACTATGCGTCCCCACCGGCCTGGTAAAACTCGCCTATCTCCCAAGCGCCACAATCAATGGCGCGGTTGGGTTACCCACGTCCGTATTGATGGGAATCCCGGAATAAGGGGAACACGATCTCTGCTTCGATAAGACGTGCCAAGGAAACCGCTTCGCTAAACGCGCTGAGGCGGTATAATAAAAATGATTCAAGTGAAGGCTTGCTAGTGGCGTGACGTCACACCACAAAATACGTCAGCAGATTGAACTTGTGTACATATTATTCTCTCTACGGTGGTATGTGGAATTTATTTTACAGAGCCGGACACTATCCTGGTGTTCACAATCTTCTATGAATTATTCGGAGGAAGAACCCGCCTTGCAATGCCGAAGACAATATGCGCGCCGGACTCGTCGTCATTGAAGCCTGGTTCAGGGGCTACTGAGGGAGTCCTGGACTAGGGGGTGTCCGGATAGCCGGATTATCATCATCGGTCGGACTCCAAGACTATGAAGATACAAGATTGAAGACTTCGTCCCGTGTCCGGATGGGACTTTCCTTGGCGTGGAAGGCAAGCTTGGCAATACGGATATGTAGATCTCCTACCATTGTAACCGACTTTGTGTAACCCTAGCCCTCTCCGGTGTCTATATAAACCGGAGGATTTTAGTCCATAGGATGAACAACCATTACAACAATCATTCCATAGGCTAGCTTCTAGGGTTTAGCCTCCTTGATCTCGTGGTAGATCTACTCTTGCACTACCCATATCATCAATATTAATCAAGCAGGAGTAGGGTTTTACCTCCATCGAGAGGGCCCGAACCTGGGTAAAAACATCGTGTCCCTCGTCTCCTGTTGCCATCCGCCTAGACGCACAGTTCGGGACCCCTACCCGAGATCCGCCGGTTTTGACACCGACAACGGGGGTCGAACTCGGCGCCATTCATCTGGTACACGCGACATCTTAGATCTTGACCCATGGTGACGTACATAGTCAAGTTCCATGCATAATAATGTTGTGCTCAAATATGGCGGTCTGTGCAGCAAATAGTACTACTCCGATATAGGGGAAGTAAAATAACCGGCTTATTATATATAGCCACTCTTGGCTACATGGATGAGATAGTAAGACATGGAAAAACAAAAATGGTGGTAGCTTGTGGGTTCAACTCTTCAAGGGCCTAGCTAGCTATACGCGTCCTCCAAGGTAAAAAGTACTTCTACTAGTACTACTAAGTATACTACTAGTACAACAATGAAAGAGAAGGCGAGAGGGTTAAAAAATGGAATACCTGGGTAGATGGTGACGGTCCGATAGTGGTAGATTGTGTGACCATGTTGCACATCAGTGATACCATGGGTAATGACTGCTAAGATAGTTGATCCCAATATGCCAAAGTCAGCTACAAGGTTCCAGGTTAGACCGAATCGCGGATGCAAATGCACATCCAGGATCGGCGATCTTATTTTGATCGGGGGATGACTGGTCCCTGCAAAAAAGGGAGTACCGTTAGGGATGCAAATGATAGTTTGTGCATTCCGTTTGTAATCTCCCGTACCGTAGGATGGCAACCAAATGAAACAAGTCCCCTGGCTTGTCACTGCGAAGATGCGGCCCAGATGGTGCGCGGCGTCTTCGAACGTGTAGGGGTACAAATCTGCCGCTGCCAACATGCGCCGGCCTCTGCCGTTACTGCCTCTTGCATTGAAGGCAATCCTTATGTCGAACACCGCGATGAGATAGTAATCATCATAGCCGTGTTGCTTTGTTGGCGGGTCCGCAATTGCTATCTTCTTCAATCTCATGTAGGCATCATCATACGTATTCAAGCCCAGCCAGTCCGGAAGGCCGATCCCAATGGTGGAGAAGGGGTCTACTGGAATGGCCGCACTGCTGTGCATGTTGTGTGAAATGATGGTGGTATCCGGTCGGAGGTATGCAAGCCAATCTTCATTGGCACCGGCCCCGACCTATATATAAGACGGTGGGCAGCGGAGAAATTATGGGATGGAAATGGAATAACTAAGTACTACATGATCAAACTCCATTACTGACCTGCTCATCGGACAAAATCTGACTACCTCTCAACATCGGCAACTCTAGCGGAGTCAACGTGCAACCATGGCGGGGGAACAGTGGACTGTTCAAAGGATTGTCCCATAGAAGAACCTTCTCCTCGAGGACGCATGGAAGACCAACAAGCATGGCCTTTTCCCAAGCCTATTTAAGGACCGTCTTGAAAAAGTTGGTGCAGGAAGCACCGAGTCTTGCGGCGGTGAGGACGTCGGAGTGGCGTGCGATTTCTCCCAGAGGATCGTCGTCCAAGGTCTCGCAGCCCCGACGAGGAGGAGAACTGCCTAGCGAATCCATGGGAGCAACGACAAACTGCCTTCTCTTCAGGGGGAGGGGAACTGGCGAGGAGGAGATGAGAGCGTAGTAACCGCAGGGCCTCGTCCCTTCCAACTGTAGATCGTTCTTTAGCAAAGGGGTGAGGCTACTATTTACTACTAGTACTAGCATTATGGAATGTTATGGCATTGCATTATACTGTAAATAATAGCACTAGTAAGAAATTTTTGGCACTAGGTAGTAGTTTTTGGCATGGATTAAGAAATTTTGGGGGTCTGTTTTTGCTATTTTTTGTACACGCCAACTAGTGTCAAAAAACGTCTTACATTATGTGACGGAAGAGTACGTACTCATACTGTAGCAGTACTAGTACTACTTTTTCTCAATCAGTAGTGCGATGTACTGTACTTCTAGTCTAGTCTAGTATAGTGCACCCGTTTTGAACTCTAGAATCTCAGGGCCAAGGAGCTATAGTTGGAAGTGGAGGGTACTACTGTTCTCTAGAACCATCGCTGTACTATCAATGCAGGGAAAGTACACCAGCGTAGTGGCCTAGTGGGTACTCTCGGTGCTCTATTTAGCCGCTCCTCTCACGTAGCTGGCCTACTCAGCCGCTCCTCTCATGCACACACTAGCAGCCTGTTTATCAGCAACGATTACTGCGGGGGCAGAACATTTGAGTCATTTGATACAGCGAGACTATGCTTTTCGCTTCCA
The DNA here is from genome assembly GCA_021437245.1 of Aegilops speltoides. Taxonomy (NCBI): domain Eukaryota; kingdom Viridiplantae; phylum Streptophyta; class Magnoliopsida; order Poales; family Poaceae; genus Aegilops; species Aegilops speltoides. Next base: position 110,028,921 of record CM038145.1, read on the forward strand.
TTTGTGGAGGTGTAATGGATCTCGTCGAACTTTGTTAGTAGTTCCTTCTTTACGAATGAGATGAAGCAAAGCTTTTGCCTCCGTTTCAAAAAAAACACGTCAAGAAGAATTTCTTTTATAGTAGAGCCGATAATGGAGTGAAGTCCATGCGTGCAACGCCACAAGCTACAGAGTAGTAGTAGAGCACTTTACGTGCAGAGCCATATTGCACAGTTCCCAATGCCCAGCCAGGCTTTTCCGGCTCCTCAAGCTTAAATGGGAGGCGCTAGTTTAAATTTAAATATGCTAATAGCTGATGAGGAAGCTGCAAGCAAGGTGCGGCTAGGGCGAGCACGCGAGCCACGGGATGTTAGGAAGGAAAACCTGTTCACGTGGCTAGCCTATCCAGTGCACCCAGATTGTGGTGCCGCACGTCCGTTTGACTTCAAAACTCAAACTACCCGTGTAAAATATTGGCTCGTAGCAAAGTTACTATTTAAAAAAAAGGCCGCCATGCGTTTGGCCGGGATCGAACCCACAAAACGAGGTATACACTCCCGCGACCACTAGTAGTACTCGTCGGAGTATAACGCAACCTAGAATCGCCTTTTGTCGCTAGTAGTACGTACATTGTTCCTTACAAGAAACCCCTAATAATGCAAGAAACCACTAAAATGCCAAGAAACTACTACCACTTGCTTACATGGTAGACTTAAGATAAGACTACCTTATCAACCATTGTACATGCTCTTACCAACTAGCCCTACCAAGAAACGACTACTCTACAAAGTGCCGTTATAGGCACGTTTCAACCCATGGCCCTGTTTGGATACATTTGTTGTCAATCTAACCCTGCCATCCAAGCACCACTTTGGTTAGAGTTAGTTCAAGGTTAGAATCTAACTCTAACCTCTGACAGGGCCCATGTCACCCATTAAGTCAACGCCTTCTATTCGACCGGGCGTTATGACTTGTGGGACCTACATGTCAGTCTGCACAAAAATCCCCAAGTGACCTCCTACCTCTGACCCGTCCACCTAGTCATCCTCGGCCATGGGACGTAGTTACCGCCGCCAGCAGAAGGCAAGATCAAAACCGCCGGCGGTGCGGAGCCCATGTTGCGGCAGCCCAGATGCCAGCTCCATCCAGCTGCTTGTCTGCAAGGTTTGCTAGCTAGATTGGCATGGCAGCGCGACGGCTTGCTCGCGCACGCCGCGCTAAGGCCAGCCATCTGGCTCGAGCGAAGGCCAGCGTGGCGGCTTGCTCGCTCGTGAGTCATGCTCGGGCCAGCCTGCCAACCCGTGCGGAGGCCAGCGCGGCGTCCGGCCCGTCCGGTGGAGCGGCGGCCAACTCGCTCATCACCGGCGCCACCGACAAACACGCATCAGTACCGTTTGAAGTAATGTTCAGGAAAAATAATGATTTGAGGGGAATAACATGATAGAAGGTCAAATGTGGGTCCCTCGTGTCAATGGTCAAACAAAATGTGTTGGTTTAAGCTGCCTCGTCAGCACAGACGTGTGGGCCGACCCTGTCATAAATGGGTTTAAACGAACATAATCGGCAGGAGTACAAGGTAGTAGTTTTTGGCGTGGATAAAGAAATTTTGGGCATGTTTTTGCTATTTTTTGTACAATAGATTTTTCCTAGGGCTGGTTGAAAGTGGTAGCTTTTTGTTAAATACTCTACATATTGTAAGTAGGAATGAAAGTTAAGCTTTGGAAGCCAATAAGCAAGGCTAGTTACATAGTGCATATGTGTACATGATTGAAAGTAAATATCAACCATGAGTGACTAATATCTTGATGGAAAACTCGAAACTATGGAATACTAGGAAAAAATGCATGGTTGGAAATACTAGCAATGTTCATGTGCGCTTAAACTAATCATAATTAGAATAATACTTATTCACAAACTTGATACAAAACACTCTAATTTTGATATACATATGTCACTAGAGATATATTATGTTTCAATTAGAATATATTCCTTGGGATGTTTTGGTGAGGTCAGGGAGGGATGTGGTTGGTTTTAAGATACTAATTATGGGTTTTTCTGCAAATTGGTAGACAGGTGTGATGTTGGTGAGAAAAGGCAACAAACTTACCTCACAGTCGTTAGATGTAGATCTAATGGTCAGAAACGACGGATGGCACACACACCATCATCACCAACTTAGTCTTCTGTAGGAGTACTAGCAAGATCCGTGCATTGCACGGATCATCAAGATGCATTTTTTATAAAACACTTGTTGTGATTGACCCTTGCGGGAGTAATCCCATGTGTAAAAACTAATGATATCTCGAGAAATATGAGATAAGGTGAAGAGGAGTGGGGTGTGGTGGTGATTGGTGGTCGGACTGAGCGGAGGCATGGGGATTGACAACGCCGGCAGCAGCCACCAGGCCAGTTTGTTCCAGAGGCTTCCTTTCTTAATTGCTCAACAATGAGTTTTGTTGGAGATAAGGATGAATGAGGGAAGGCCTTGTCTGCAAATGTGGAGAGGGGTGCGAGTATGTTTTAGTTTAATTTCCATCCGTCAGATATAGATAGGACGATCTATATTGCAAGATGGCACACGTACCATCATCACCAACTCGGTTTTTTAAAAGAGAAGAAATATAAGTATGGAGATACAAATGTATTATTGATACTTGCTTCCGTAAACTAGCATCTACATTCTATTCAACGCCTCGGCATGTGGGGCCTTAGCACAATGACTACTCTATTGTGTAAAATAAAGATTTTCCCGTCGCCGATAAGGAGGGGGTGAGGGCGGCGCGCTTTTTGGCTTGCTCTAGTCCTAGTAGTCATACTAGGTGGTCTAAGCACGTGTAGATTTATTCTTTTTCATGTCTTGTGTTCGCCGTACTGCCATGACTGTTGATGAATAGACGGTAAGTTATCCATGGGGAAACCCTTGTTGAGCGTGTTTGCGAGCGAGAGAGACAGTGTGCTGTGTGATATGTTAGAGACTGAGGCAATGATAACAGATTCTTTGTGTCTATGTGTGTGGAGGATAGAGAGAGACATGTACATGGGGCTTTGTGTTGTGTAACGTGGAGACAAATATACATAATTAGAGTGAGTGTGTGAGATACACATGCGAACATGGGGAGAGATGAGGATCCAGATAAATGGGTGTTTGTGTGTGTTTGTGCACGCGTTTGTGTGTGGGAGGGAGTGTGTGTATGTGGAGTAGAGAGACCACTAATGATGTAAACCTAGTATAAGGGAAGGGGGAATGGTGTGACATGTGTAGTAGCGGGATAGCACGGGTGCGGGCGGGGGGAGCAGACTATTTTGAAGAGACATCGAGTGTGTGTGTGGGAGAGGGGTGTGAGAGCAAGAGAGAGAGAGAGAGCTAGCGACGGAGAGAGAGAGAGAGAGAGAGAAAGAGAGGGGGCGAGAGGAGTTGTTTGTGTCCATAAATGGCGTATAGATAGGGATACAATGTTGATGTTGTTCGAAATTGGCCTATGTATGGAGACGCAAGGGAAGCGAGTCATCGTGTGTGTGATAGGGACTTCATGAGAGATCTAGAATAGATGGTGTAGAGAACAATGTGCGAAATCGAGAACGATGATACATTAGGGAGCTATGGAAAGAGTCACGACATATATGTATACAGGGAAGGAGTTGGGGCGGGTCCGCATGTGGGAGAGATAGAAAGAGGAGAGTGGTGCACAAGGAGACAAAGTGTGCTTGTTTGCAGCGGGGGTGGTGTGTGAGGTGAGTGCGCGAGAACCACATAACTAGGGAGATAGACGTTTGGGGGCGACGTTTTGTGTGTATGGGAAATATACGCTCTACATAGTGCGTGTGCTTGGGAAAGAGAGATAGTGGGAGACCTAGAGAGTGAGGGAAGAGATGTGTGCATGCCCGAGAGATAAAGTGATATAGACCTATATTGTGGTCCGGACTTTAGAAGAGAGATGGGTGTTAATGTGCTCGTGTGTTGGTGTTTGGGGGAGAGAACGACTTCTCTCTATGTGTGTGGGGGGGGGGACGTGGGGGGGGGGTGGCTTCAGATAAAGAGTGAGGTGTCGATATTTGAGGGACTTTAGCGTAATTGAGATATTGTGCACTCATGGTCGATCAATTTGTTTCACAGTTTGGACTATGAGATAATGATACTTTTGAACATGTGTGATATACCTTGATGTACCAGAATTACAAACCTAAGATTGGAATTTTGGAATTCGACTCCATCATTAGCTTTTGTAATTCATTTAAACGGAGGTACATTTTTTAAGCCGGGATTTCATGATTTCAAATTCATATATCAAACCTAGAGATATACACATACGGGCATGTTCAAACTTTATAATCATCCACTTTATTCATACACATAGACATTTTTGCTTTTGTCATCATATTTAGGACAAACACATATGGATTCATTTGAATTGGACCGTATGATGGTATTTGCTTGTAGTAGCTCAATGATCCATATTTGAATTGAATGGACAATCTAAGTTTCGAGTTGGAGACATTGATTTTCAAAACTTGCACTTATAATAGTAGGCCGTACAAGAGCAGAACACTTATAATTTTAGGCGCCAAAATCTTTCAAACTTCCCGCTCACATCGAAATATCACGCGCCCGAAAGTTTAGCCCTGTGATATTCCTGTTTTACCCCTGCCACGTGAACGGAAAAGGGCTGCTTTGGTAACTCCATTGTTTTCCCCTCTTTGCCCCCAACATTCTTCCCTAGAGCTCCTCCCCTTCCCCTTCCCGACCCCCAACCACGGCAAGCTGCCGAATCTAGTCCTCTGCTGCAGCGGTGGACCTCACACCCCGCCGGATCTACCTTCCACACCTTGGAACTTCCAACTGCCAACTCACCACTTCACCGGAGCCGCTTCAGCGACTGGCTTGTCTACCACTCCAGATCTCCTTGACCGCCATCATGGTCCACCGCACCGGATCTTCTTAACTGGCGCCCTCGTCCACCACAGCGTAGGCCCTTCACTGACTCCCTCGTCCGCCCCTTCGCTGGCCCTTCATACAAGCCGTTGTCCGCCGCAACAGATCCGCCTCACCGAAAGCACTATACAATGCGCCCGTCGAAGCCTTCGTCCACTGCGCAGGACCCGCTCCACGGACGCCATATTCAACTCCACTGGCCCTGCTTTACCGACGCCACAGCCTCATCAGGTTATTTTGATTTGTATTCCTTCGGTTTTTCTCTTTATCGTGCAACTGTTCACTTACCACAGATGAGCTTTCTTGTATGTCGACAGGTGCCGCAACCGTAGCACCGGAGCCGCTTCAGCGACGGCGACAGCCGGCCAAACTCAACTGCAACATGAGCACCATCGACGATCCTTAGATATTAAGTATGACAACGATACCCATACGCCGCCGAGAATCAGGTACTATTATCCAATGGCCGGTGCCTACATTCACTTTCCTAGCATAAGCACCGCACCTTTGAATTTCTTCAGGGCATCATTCAGCTTTTCATGAGACGCGTTATTCTGCTTGCACCTGTAGGGCCATACTTCTGGCAGTGAACATGTTACATGTGCTAAATTACATACCAGTGCACATATAGTTAATATGCTTTAATTCTGTCCTAAGTACTCCCTCCGTTCCAAAATAGATGACCCAACTTTGTACTGAAGTTAGTACAAAGTTGAGTCATCTATTTTGGAACGGAGGGAGTATCACTGTACTTCCTAGATATCACTGCCTACTATTTTACTTCTTGAATGCTATATTTATGATAATGGTGTTGTTCTGATGCCACCTGTTGGTTCCATCAGACTGCTTAATGTTCTCTATGCTTAATTACACATCAGCAAACTAGCATGTGGTTCCGCTACTTTTTGTTTGTTTTACCCTACATTTTCTGATGCTAGCTATTACATCACTGCTCCGAGCCTCTGTTCAGTACTTGTTTGTGTGTTCTTGATCTTTCCAAGTTGCATGACTCTATTAATTATGGAGCTGCCAACCCCATCAAGCAAAATATTTGTTCTTTTGGGGCTGGCACCTCGAACAAGCATAAAAATAGAGGTAAGCAGATATATTGTCGTGTATGCACACACCCTTCTTTTATTAGTTTACATGAACCATTGATGATCAATTCGGACCAGTGCATGCGATTAAAATTAATTTTACCTAAACAGAGGGTGTAGAATAAACTACAACAACTAGATTTGCAACCACGGGATGCTGACGATATCATCAAAGAACATTGCAACAGTAGCGAGGCTTCATAGCAACATATGGTAAGCTAGTGTGTTTTAGTACATGTGAAATGTAATGCGAGTGGGCTGCTTTCTTGGCTTGTGCCCTCAACCTGTAATCCTACCGAATTACAAATAGTTCAGTTGTCTGCTTTGCTGTATTGCTTGATTCGAATGCTTGTTTGTTGTTATGTTATACCTGAGTTGGTCAATATGTCAGTAGTGCCTGCTGTACTATCGTAAAGAAATGCATGCCTATTTCATTTGAGTCCTTAACTTTTCCTCTCAACTTCATAACAAGACTGTCTTCGTAGTTTATATGAGGCCACACTGTTAAGTGCTTTCTCAGATTATTTCAACTGCTTAGATGCCTTGGCAACTTAAATATAGTGGTGGTACACTCCCTTTCAACTAGGGATGTCAACTGGTCCTGTTTAATCCCGATTAAAGTCCACTAGTGGTATGATAGTTCAAAAGTGTTTTTGTTTTTTGAGGAAAATGAACTAGGGAGCTAGCAAAAACTAACTAGATGGGACTGGCGGATGTCGTTTATTTGCCACTTACATCCCTAGTTTCATCTTACCATTTTAATTTCTTTTTGGCTGATGCTGCTTCGAACCATTTAAATATAGCTTGCCATGCTCGGCAATATTTCGTCTGCCGTTTACCATGTAAGCTTACTTCCTGGATCATATGATAACTATCTCTTACTTATGTCCAGCGGAAACCTTTTGGGATGCCGTTCACACTAGGACACAATGTACAACCCCAGAATCTATTTGTGGAAGCAGTGCGCCATCCATGTTACCAGATGGTAGAAGTTCAGAGGCAACACCGCCGAGAGCGATCGAGCACGATATTATAGTGCTTGAGGCTCTACTAGAGGCAGAAAGAGATGGTGTGGCTGCCATGAATGAGGTAATCTTTATCTTGAGGCTGGAAATTACGGAATTAGCAGCACATATTATCCAAGCAACCCAAGAATTGGAGGAAGTAAGAATGTTGCATTTGAAGACGGAGGAGGTCCTGCTATTTCTGCTATCTGAAGCCCAGGGTAATCCCGGTTCTTCTTTAGATACCAGTTGAAATTGTCATTAGATTATTGTACTTGCATATTGTGTCATGTCTCTGAATGGATTATGTTGCAAGACCCCCTATGTTTGTCCGTGTGTTGTAATGATCCGAATTTTTTAGGCGAGGTACTCCTCAGTACTTGTATGATTGACATACGGTGAACTGTTTTTCGTGTGAGCATATTGTATTGGATGAAATAACTGTTTGACTCAGAGTGTATCCAACCTACTGAATTCGAAGATCACGACATTTCTAAATCATAATAATATCTAAAGGTGGAATAAATCTTTGTTGTGGTTTTGAAGAAATAAATAACAAAACATAGAATTATCTGTGGATATTCGTAATCGAATACAAATTGGATTTGAATTTAGTTTGCCAGGGCCCAAGGAAAACGTGAATGCTAATTCTCCCAAGTTTTGAACGAAACGGCTAAACACCCACTATAATTTGTGGGCTGCCCGAAGCAAGTGTTTGCGAGATGGAAATTACTGTCTACCCCTGACAGTTGACATCCTTATCAACCGGATTTACACTACTGTCGACAGTGGTAGACTAGTAACTTCAATCAGACGTGACACGGCGGCATCTGAGCCCATTCAGACACGGTAGGCGCCAAACATGGGCGGCAAAACACATTTGATTCAAGCTCGTCCGAAAGACATGTGTCTCTTCCACCATTTCCCCATTCATACATGGTGGGAGGCAAAACAAAGTCTCCTCGTCCGAAATCGATGAAGGCTAATATTTTAAATAGGGGCAGATGTGTAACTTACCTCATACGTGACACAACCGCCCTACCTATCAGCCCCGTTCATACACCGTGGGCGCCAACCGTGGGCGGAAAAACACCCTCTCCTCGCCCGAAATAGATACCGGCAAATATCTGGGAGATGCGAGATTAGCGTCTTATCCCAAACCGATGCGATGTCCGAAATTTTAAATGGGGGATAAGTTCGTAACTTTCCCACATTTCAGACAACCACGTCCCAAAGTTTGAGACCCCCCTCCCCTCCATTTCCCCATTCATACACCGTCGGTGGCACGACAACCTCCGCACTGCGGCTAGCCTCCTCTGTCCGCCACCCCATCCTCCACCTTGCCGGAGCCGCTACCCCTACCCCGTCGTCCACTGCAAGAGATGGACGCCTCTCATCCACGGCACTGGACCAGGATCCTTTCATCGCCTCCTCTCGCTTCATCGGCGCCCTCGTCCACCTAGCCGTTGCCGCTCCTACGACCGCCTCGTCCACGGTAACATGATTTATCCCCCGACCCGGCCGTCTGCCGTCTAAAGTCTTCTTCCCCGCCGCCGATAGCCATCGCACCCGCAGCACCCTCAACGTATCAGCATAGGCCTACACGACATCGCAAGAGAGGTGGTACTCTTCCATATGTGCTTAAGTTATTGATCTCACTCGGAAAATAGATCGTAATTTGTATACTATACTTTTCTTGTCCGTACCAAATCATAGTGGCTAGTTGAAAGCAAACATTGGTTGCGAAGTAGCTTTGTCCGGTTTGCACCTTCAGATCTGCCATGGCACGGGCACTATACTCGTAAAGCTTATGGTTTCCCCCCTTTATATTCATTACCATCATCGTAGGTGGTTCGTGTCATGCTAGCACTGCTCCCCAAGACCTCAACCCAAAGCTTACGTGTTGAAATACGAATCTGATATGATGCTCATATCACTAAAACAGAGAACGTTTAATTGGTCACCTAATGTTCCTATATTCGTTTCGAAAAGCATGTGCGCCACCCACTGGTCCAGCTAGTTCCACTTTCCTGATTTTTCTCTTGATGCTTAGGGTTTTACCCTTTTTTCTATTGTACTATGATCTACGTAGGTCCTTTCTGTCGTACTAGCATTACTCTATCCTTCAAGCTAAACAACACAACACTCGGAATTCGAAAGCTTAGTTGTTCAAATATATTGTGATATGATACTGATATTAGTTAACCGACACATTTAATTGGTTAGCTAAAGGTCCCACTTGAGTTTCCAAATGCATGTCGCGACATATAGAGAGATAGCATAATTGCATTTCTTTGTCACTTTATTGTCCATACCAAATCTTAGTTGTTATTTCAAAGCAAACATCGGTTGCTAACTACCCTTTGCGCAGTTTGCAGCTTCAGATCTGCCATCCCACTGCCACGGTCTGTACTCATCATGCTTATGGTTTCCCCATTTTATGATGACCACAATCAGCCTACGTGGTTCGTGTCATAATAGCACTGCTCCACCCATCGAGCTAAACAAGCTTAGTTGTACAAATTCATATCTAATATTATTGCCAATATTAGTAAAACTAAGAGATGTTTAATTGGTTAGCTAAATGTTCCTACTTTAGTTTCAAAATGCATGTGAGACACATATGGAGAGACCGGAAAGAATAGTATTTCTCTGTGCGCTCTGGTTCATCATGGGTGGCCAACCGACATTGTATTGAAAGACTTGTAATATCTTCAATCTGCTTGCTCTTCTGCTCTTCTTTAAGATGATCCTCTTCTCTTGCGGTCGACTGGTCAGGTTGAGTTGTCCTCCCTTAGTATATTTTCAATCTGTCAGGTCAGGTCGACTTGTTCTTCTTTACTATATGTTGAAGCTGTCATCTGCGAAGTGTCATCACTTCTGGAGCTCTCATATTTTGAGTAGTAGGCCACATTATATTAATGCACACAACAAAGTATAGCATGCATGGCATCTCTTAAAAGAATTGCAGAGATAGCACAAAGGGGTTTACACGGAGGCAGTATTGGATTAGAATCACTTCTGCATTACAAAGAAAATATCACTTGTTTTTATGTTTTCATGCATGTCAGATATTGAACATTATCAAAATGAATATGAGAATGGGCGCACGAGAGGAATATGGCGGAACAATCCACTGGCTAACAAACTTCGCATGGTCGAGGATGGCCTATCTTATTCACCCATCAAGGTGCTTGCTCTAAATTTGCAAAGTTGTATTGGTCGCACATATTTTGCATCTGACCTCTTACATTACTTCTACTTTGTTACACCATCTGCTTAGTTTAAGCATCATATATGAGTATATGCCATACCTATCCATTTTCTATACCTATTCCATGTGTCGTCACACTATGTTTTTCCAGTCAAATGGTGTTCTTTCGTAATAGATGTCCAAAAGGAAGAGGGTGAGTGTAGATCCTCAAGGAGTACAAACTAGGTATTTGGAAAAGGTAGTGATACCTGTTAAATCAGATAGATCAGCAGCCACAGAAAACACAGGCCCAACTGTACCACACTTTGCCCCTACTCCAGTGGCCAAACCCCTATTAGAATGGCTGAGAGGCCAGCGTCAGGTACTGTCTATGATATCAATTCAAAATTTGAACTCCTAAATTTCTGCATGTGCCTTACCTTCTCTCTTGTATGAAAACTAATTTCAGATGAATCTCCTTTCTCAAAGGATCATACGATCTCACAACAATACTGGGCTCTGCATTGCTCTTGTCAGTACCTCTCTCCCTTTTGCCTTGTAACGCTGTACTTATTGAATTGCTATTTGATTATGTATCATCAGTCTGCACCTGAGCTTCATTATCCTCTATTTCTTCCAACATTATTTCATCTATATTTACTCTTTGCAAAATGTAGAATAATGGAAACGCTTAAAAAGAATTTTCTTTGGGGAATTTATTGAATTATCCTTCCATCAACATGGAGAAGGGCTTTGTCCAACCCGTGTTAACATGTAATGTAAGTTCATCCTTCTCAAGCCTTCAAACTTTGTTATAGTATAGATTTGGATCGGCATCATTTCCTCCACTGTTGTTTGCTTTTCTGTTTACATCTGATTGGATGTTTGCAAAAACTACCAGTTTCAAATTGTAGTTGTAAAAACATGTTCCTTATGCAGAACAGATCCATTTATTTGCTTATATAATTGTGAAACATGTTACGTGTCTCCTTGTTTCTCTTTCAGAGTTGTATCTCTTACGCCAGGCAGAACTTTAGGGAAGATAGTGAGCCAAACTGTCTTGAGGATAGCAAGATGACCCCAAGGTCCTGTCTTGATGAAGATAATGAGTTGAAGCTAGTCACCAACAGGTGTGAGACAACCCTTGTGCAGTCGCTACCTCAATCAGTTCGACTTCTTCGGTATCAACTTAAAGCGGAAAGGCTTGCTTCAGCTCAGCTCCGACTTGAAGTCAAAGATGCAATGAAGATGTCAGAGGACTGCCGTGCGCACCATCATGCCATACATCTACTGTTGATGCATCTATCGTTGACACAACTGAGGTCTACTCAGTTTCTTCGGCTCTTTGGGGGGCCGACTTGGCCAGGCCTAGTGCCTTCTGAAGTGCTCTCAGTTTTGTATATTCTTTTGTCGGCGCGTTTATTTGCACTAGTGGCGAACTTTGATGCTCATTGGATGTAATATGTGTGATAGCCGTGATAGCCTGGCATAAGTTGCTTGCGTATTTATTTCCTTGTTGTCTTGTTTATTTGTTTGCTTGTAGTCATTGCAGTTCTTTTTCCGTGGTTTGCTAGTGGCTGCAATAACCTATTTTTTTTAAAACTAGGCCACAATAACCATGGGCTAATATTTACTGTAGTGACACTGGGCCTCCTACGGGCCGTAGAAATAGTGGGCCTTCTACGGGCCGTAGAAATAGTGGGCCTTCTACGGGCTGTAGAAACAGTGGGCCTTCTACGGGCCGTAGAAACAATGGGCCTTCTATGGGCCGTATCATCAATGGGCCTTATACGGGCCGTATGATCGATTGGCCAAACATGGGCCAATAACAGGCCGCATTAAGGCCATAAACGGGCTAGAGTTGCAATCGTCCGTTCATGGGCCGACCATAACGGGCCATCATTAATAGGGCGTATTTGATGACGCTATGAAAACGGCCCAACGTATTAACGGACCACAAACGGGCCGACTGTAACCACGGGCTGAATTTGGCCCACAAGCAGAAAATGACAGTAACGAGCCATAAGTAAACGAATGTTGGAAATGAGCCCAAGAATTAATGGGCTCTGAGAAGGCCGAAAGATAACATGGGCTGGAAACGGACCAACGGAATAATGGGCCGTTAATAGGTATAAAGTGATACACTGTTCATTACGGGCCAGTTTCACCACGGGCCGTTAATGGGTGTAAAGTGATATACTGTTCATTACAGGCCAGTTTCACCACGGGCCGTTAATGGGCCAAGAGTTACAAAGAGCCTCATATGGGCCGAAAGACGTCATGGGCCATACATGGGCCGGCGAAAACGGGTCGAACCATATTGGATGGCCCAGATGATGCTACTGGGCCTAATTCGGATAGGGCGTAACAGGCCTTGGGTTAGCGGGCTGTAAATGGGCTATATGCGGACAGGCCGTTAACAGGCTTTCCATGGGCCGGCCCGCCACCTTTTGGCCAAGTCAAATGGACCGGCCTTTTCATACGAATGGGCCTCTGTTGGGTCGTGCCACATGTCAACATATCATAGGCGCCTTCTGTCTAATGAGTGGATGACATCTGTCCCAACGATGAGCCGACACGTGTTTACTCCAGCCAATGATGATTTTACACGTGGAAAATCCCCATTGGTCGAGGCTGTTAATGGGTTATCGGATCCGAAACCCGGCCCGATAGCTTAACGGCGTTCCGTTACGGTATATGCCACGTGTCGGTCACCCTTGACGAAAGCACTTCTGTGACGCGCGATTTATCGTCATGGAAGTGGACACTTCTGTGATGATAATTTTGGTAATGTCATGGAACACTTCTACGACATCACATGTATGACTATCTTGATTCTGTCATAAAATCGTCATGGATGTACATGCATGACAAAAAACGCGACCTACTGTGACAAACACGTATCATCACGGAAGTGTATTTTTTTGTAGTGATAATGCACAAACCTTAAAACATAAGCACTTCTCCTTTGCTCTAGAATCTTCCATATCTTAATTGCCCAAATTTGTTTTTCTAAATGAATTGTCACCTTTAGTTTTTTACTTTATGATTTACAATGCAAAATTCCATGAATCGTAAAATGGATTTTTTTATAAAACCAATTGATTTTGGATGAGATGAACTATAAGAACTAAACGAACATCTACATCATGCATATATGACATGCTATAGTCTGGTATTTATTCATAAATTGGTTACCAAATCTCATTCATGCAATGCGCGTGTACCTTACTAGTATCAATAGGAAACCATCATGGTTAAACCCTTGTTATTGTTGGGTCAAAGGGATAGATTGTGTGGGGCCCCCTAATTGTCGGTAAAGGATAGTATATATACCTCGAGGAGCCCACAGATATGTGTCGCGTCTATAAGCCGCACAAGGGAGACGTGCTCAAGAAGAACACCTTGCCTCCTATACCCTGCATGCAACCTGAAAAAGGTTTATATAATCGCCATGACAGGTCAAGTCAATCATTCTTTAATGTTTTAGAGCAAAAAATAACCCATAAAAACATAGTTGGTTTATATAACCGCCATGACAGGTCAAGTCAATCATTCTTTATTTTTTTAGAGCAAAAAATAACCCATAAAAACATAGTCTACAATTTAGCAAAACAAGGATCCCAAGGTTTATATAATTGCCATGATAGGTCACTATAGTGATATAATATATTTCTATAATGACCGTGAAATGAAGCTTGAGATATGCAACTTCCCACCAGGTCACCCGTCCCTGGACTACTCTAGCCCGAGCACGCTTAACTTCTGCATTCTATTCGACCAGGCTAGCGGATGGGAAGCCGCCCCTTGCTGATAAGAATTGCCTCCTTACCATTAAGGCTTTTCACGCTGGTCACCCTATCGGACGTACTCCCTCCTATCACACACATCTGTGCTTTTAGAAACTGTGTGGGATATTTACATGGCCGGTGTGTCGCCGCTAGCCTTCAATGAGCACTGACACTGGTAGTGGGAAAATGATGGGAGAAGAGGCAGGACTACGATGGGAGAAGAGGCGGGAAACCAATGAGAGAAGTGGCGCGAAACAGTAGCCTGTTTAGAAAACCTAGTAGAGAAGGAAGCACGAGCTAGCACGACGCATGCGTGCAGTGCTTACCCATGTACTGCATGTGCTGTCGAAAGGGCTCAGGGTTGCCGTTCGATCTGGGATCATCCAACGGTGCACACGTATGATCCATGGAGTTTGGGTTCTGGCCAATCAAAACGCATGACTCAGATCGTACGCGCAGCAAGGGGGGAGGGGGAGGGGGCATCGGCCATGGTTTGGTAGGCACACGAATTTTGTCAGTGAATCGTGTGCTATTTAAAAACATTTCGTGAGAAGAATCTTGGTTTTTACATCCCCGTAAATCCAAAACTCACCCGAAAATCGTGAAACCTAGCATGGTGTCATGACATGGCACATATATGTCGAGCAATTTTTTTCGTCCATTTTGGCGCAAGTTTTACTACAAGCGTCTTACAAACCGGAGCTTCTCTCAAAGAAGCCTCGTAGTTCCGATAGGGAAACGTGTCCCCCTTGTGGGAAAAACATAATCACTGCCTCTTTTCGCCTTGTATTTTCTTCTACGGGCAACATGGAACGACATGATATCCATGCTGACTCATTCAGGGTTCGTTTGACCTTTTTATACACTAATTGAGTTTCCTAGGCATTTAATGTCCATAATTCAAATCGGAACTTCAAATACATGCTCCAATTCACCAAAATGGCTAGAAAATTTATACATGTGTCCTTAGGTGCATGTCAAGGTCCCATGCCAGGAATGGGAACAAATTACAAGCGTACCCGCGTCCTGCTCGTCCTCAAACATTTGGAATCTCAATTTTCAAATCACCGTAAATCCTAAACTCACCAGAAAGTCATCAAAGGTGTCCTGGTGTCACATCATGGCACATATATGTCGTGGTAAAAACATTGTCCAATTCGGGCCAAGCTTTCTTACAAACCTCTTACAAACCGGAGCTTCTCTCAAAGAAGCCTCGTGGTTTCGATAGGGAAACGTGTTCCCCTTGTGGGCGAAATGTAATAACTGCTGCTTTTTGCCTTGTATTTTCTTCTACGGGCAACATGGAACGACAGGCTATCTGTGCTGAAATTTAAACTTAGTCAGGGTTCGTTTGGCCTTTTTATACACTAATTGACTTTACTAGGCATTTAATGTCCATAATTCAAATCTGAACTACAAATACAAGCTCCAGTTCACCAAAATGGATAGAAAAATTATACATGTGTCCTTGGGTGCACGTTTAGTTCCCATGCCAGGAATGGGAACGAATTACAACCGTACCGGTGTCCTGGCTCGTCCTCAAACATTTTGAATCTCGGTTTTTAAATCCCCATAAATCCAAAACTCACCAGAAAGTCATCAAAGGTGGCACGGTGTCACGTCATGGCGCATATATGTCGTGGTAAAAACATTGCCAATTTGGGCCAAGCTTTATTGCAAACCTCTTACAAACTGGAGCTTGTCGCAAGAACCCTCGTGGTTTCGATAGGGAAATGTGTCCCCTTGTGGGGCAAACGATAATCGCTCCCTCTTCTAGCCTCGTATTTTCTTCTACATGCAACACGGAACAACGGGAGATTTGTTGAACTTTGAAATTATCCAGGGTTCGTTTGACCTTTTTTATTCATTAATTGATTTTTCTAGGCATTTAATGTCCATAATTCAAATCCAAACTACAAATACATGCTCCGGTGCACCAAAATGGCTAGAAAAAATGTACATGTTTCCTTAGGGTGCATGTTTAGGTCTGATGGAACGAATGGGAACGAATTCAACTGTCTCACTGTCCTGGCTTGGCTGCAAACATTGCGAGTCTCGGTTTTTAAATCTCTGTAAATCCACAACTCACCAGGAAATCGTGAAACATGGCATGGTGTCACTACATGGTACATATAATTGTCCAATTTGGGCGAAGCCATATTACAAGCCTCTTACAAACCAGAGCCTGTCGCAACCCTCCTGGTTCCGGTAGGGAAACATGCCCCTGTTGTGGGCGAAACAATAATCGCTGCCTCTTCTCGCATTAAACTTTTTTTTCTACACGCAACATATAATAACAGGAGTGCCGTGCCGCAATTTGAAACTGTTCAAGGTTCGTTTGGCCATTGTATATATTACTAATTAAGTTTCTATGCATTTAATGTAGTCCATAATTCAAATTTGAACTACAAGCACATGCTCCAGTGAAGCAAAATGGGTGGGAAATCATACATGTGTCATTGGGTGCATGTTTAGGTCTCGTTTAAGGAATGGGAATGAACTACAAACTTGTCGTCATCCTCAAACATTGAGAATCTCAGTTTTTAAATCCCAGTAAATCAAAAACTCACCCAAAAAACATGAAACTTGGCATGGTTTCATGACATGGCACATATATGCCATGGTAAAAAAATCGTCCAGTTTGAGAAGAGGCGCACACATTAGTAGGCAAGAAAGTACTTTTTGAAACAAAAGGCTGACACGTTAATATTGCAAACGGTTGTATTATATTAACCATGTCGAAATTTAACCATACTCGGTGGCGTGCGTGCATATGTTTGATTAGACGGGACGAGCGCGAGAAGTCCGCCGTGCAGGCTCGACGGGACGCGTGCGAGCAGTCCGCCACGCAGGCTCGACAGGACGCATGCATCCTGTCCACCTGGTAGGCTTGATGGGACACGTGCGATCATCAAGGCCACCCATGCTCACCTGGAAGCGAGCTCTTTGACATCCATGCACCAGCCGCCTCCCGCCTCACTCAAAACTTCTCCATGAATGGGTTAATTAAAGCACCTAGACTGAGGGTTTTTGCTTGTGATCCCATGGCAGCATTTGCTTTGTTCGTGTTTTCAACTCATATTTCGGCCTAATTTAAATTGCCACATATGGCAACAGATACTACAACCACAAATAAAATGGCAACGGATAATATGACGACAAATTTACAATGGCACAGATAATAATTGTCTTACATATTTTGGATAATTTAAAATGTCACATGCGGCAAAGCCCGGAAGACAAGGGGGCAAGAGAAGAAAGAAATTGCAGACAACGATCTGGGTCGCTACTGTCTCTACTCGTTGATGGATCAGCGGGCGATGACATCCTCCAGCTCCATCTTCAATTCCTCACGACTTTGCTTGAAAGCACCCACGGATTCCTTCAATCCTGCTCGCACTCGATCTGGAGCTTCCTCAAGTCACCCATCAGTTCCTCGACAAGCGCTGTCAGTGTCTTACCCAAGGCACTGCTCTGCTCATGCAGCATCTTCCAGCCGGCGACCTCCTCATCCTTCTCGGCGAGCGCCTTGAGGAGCTTCGCATTGTCACCCATGAGTTGCTCGACGAGGCCGGTCGCCTTGTCCATCGAGGCATCGCTGATCTTGAGCAGCTTCATCAAGCCGTCGACCAGGTCCCGCTGCTTAGTGATGTCAGCGAGAATGTTGTTGTCGCCGGCCAAGGACTTCAGCAACGCCAGCTCGTCGCGATGGCCGATGCCGCGAGTACGCTTGTGAGAGCCCTCGCGTGCCCGTGAGAGCTCGTTCGAGGGCTCCGCGGCGCGCCGGGACATCTCTGCTGCGGCTGCGGCTTTGCGGCGGGACCTCACTAGTGCTTCCGCGGCCTTGGTCTTTGCTGCCTGGTTATATGTCCACCCTAAACTCCTCCTGCCGGTCATGGCGGAACGACTTGACAGGAAAGACTAGTTTTGTGGGTGATGAGGAGAGGAACTGTGAAGTAATTTTTGAGTGGGTAGTTTTTATAGCCCGGTGCTAAGTGTGAACACATATTGGTTTGATACGTGTGAACAGATTTGCAATTACTTATTGCGTTGTAATCTGCAATGTGACGAGAAAGATGGTCAAAATTTATTGATGGCAGAAGGTTGACCACGTGGTTGCTCGCCATTGAGGCGACCACGGCGCGCTCTGCTCACTTCCGTCCAAGCATTTTGCTCGCCATTGAGGCGGCCGCGGCGTTCTCCGTTCATCCGAGTAGGCTGTTTGCCACGTATCACACACATCTTGTTAAGTTGAACCGTTTCTATTGTGTTCCCTAATCGAAAACAGTTCGTCCGAGTGAACCGTATGCTGTATATCACACACACCTTGATTTGGCTAACCATTTCTGTTGCACTCCCTAATAGCAAACAGTTCATCGGAGTGAACTGTATGCCATATATCGCACACACATTGATATGGCTGCCCGTTTCTGTTGTTCTGCCACATCGTAAATAGTTCAAATGGATTAACTGTGTGCCCTGCATCGCACACGCAACTAAAATCTGAACCATGTTTGATGGCTCCGCCATCGCAAATGTTTTGCACCTTTTTTATGGTTTTTTACATCCCCGTTTGCGATTAATGCATCACACACAGTTTTGTGAAAGGGTCTCTGATCATAGTGTCGCGTTAGCAGCATCTGTTGGAGATATGCCCTAGAGGCAATCATGTATGATGATATTTCCTATGTGTTTATTAATAAAGAAGTCCTTGGACATTATCAATGATGTGTATCAGCAAGTATGTGACTTTTTTGTAGGACTATGCATTGTATGATGACTGTCCTAAAAGGTCCCTAGTCGAAAGGGCTGTGTGGACGCGCTTCCGACTAGACTAGCACATGACACGGTCGATGGCTTGGTCTCACTGGCCATGGAGCATTGGATTCTAAACGGATAATATGGACTTGGAAGGATCTGGTCAGATTCGACATAGTCAGATCCGAGTCGAGATAAGGTCCGAGTCGGATAGACCCAACTATGAGATGCAGCGATATGTCATCTGTGAGTCTCTAGTACAACATATGTTCTATGTCCTAAGACCTGAGCTGGCGCATGTACTCGGGATGGTGACAGACCTGCTTTGGGCCGACCAAACGCTACTCCGTGACTGGGCCGAACAAGTGAACCCTCATACTCCTCTACGCGTGGGCATCCGCTGCCGCGTCTTCCCCGGCTCCGCATCGTCCCCTTCCTATGCCTCGCCATCGTCCATTGCTGTGGTGCTCTCGGCGTGGCATGGTCAATGTGGTCAACGACCGACTTCCATCGGAAGAGTACTGTACATGGAGAGGCTGACAGCTGGGTCCACGGCAGTTGCAAGGAAGTGCCTCCTTATTATGTGCAAAATAATTATTCCTCCACCTGACAGCAGGGACCCACCCGGACGGGCCACCGTATTTCGCGAAAAAACGTTTCCCCCCTGACTGCTGGGACCCATCAGCTACACCTTCGCACGCAAGGAAGTGCGTCCGGGCAAAAAAACGATTCACCCCCCTGACTGCTGGGACCCACTAGCTACATCTTCACACGCAAGGAAGTGCGTCCGGGCAAAAAAACGATTCGCCCCCTGACTGCTATGACCCACCAGCTACAACTTCGCACGCAAGGAAGTGCGTCCGAAAAAAATGATTCGCCCCCCTGACTGCTGGGACCCACCAGCTACATCTTCGCAGGCAAGGAAGTGCCTGACTGTCGGGACCCACCTGGTCGAAGCGTACGTAGCGTTGTCATTCTGGTCGCGAACGTGTACGAACATACTGGTCGTTGTAGAGGCGCGCTGATGTCTACTAGACAACCTTGTTCTTGTAGACGTTGTTGGGCCTGCAAGTGCACAGGTTTGTAGGATAGTAGCAAATTTCCCTCAAGTGGATGACCTAAGGTTTATCAATCCGTGGGAGGCGTAGGATGAAGATGGTCTCTCTCAAGCAACCCTGCAACCAAATAACAAAGAGTCTCTTGTGTCCCCAACACACCCAATACAATGGTAAATTGTATAGGTGCACTAGTTCAGCGAAGAGATGGTGATACAAGTGCAATATGGATAGTACATAAAGGTATTTGTAATCTGAAAATATAAAAACAGCAAGGTAACAAATGATAAAAGTGAGCGTAAACTGTATTGCAATGATAGGAAACAAGGCCTAGGGTTCATACTTTCACTAGTGCAAGTTTTCTCAACAATAATAACATAGATAGATCATATAACAAGCCCTCAACATGCAACAAAGAGTCACTCCAAAGCCACTAATAGCGGAGAACAAACGTAGAGACTATGGTAGGGTAAGAAACCACCTCAAAGTTATTTTTTCGGATCGATCTATCAAAGAATTCGTACTAGAATAACACCTTAAGACACAAATAAACCAAAACCCTAATGTCACATAGATACTCCATTGTCACTTCAAGTATCCGTGGGCATGATTATACGATATGCATCACACAATCTCAGATTCATCAAACCAACACAAAGTACTTCAAAGAGTGCCCCAAAGTTTCTACCGGAGAGTCAAGAACGTGTGCCAACCCCTATGCATAGGTTCATGGGTGGAACCCGCAAGTTGGTCACCAAAACATACATCAAGAGGCACGTGAAATCCCATTGTCACCACAGATAAACACGGCGAGACATACATCAAGTGTTCTCATACAAGACTCAATCTGATAAGATAACTTCAAAAGGGGAAACTTAATTCATCAGAAGAGAGTAGAGGGGGGCGGGGGGAGAAACATCATAAGATCCAACTATAATAGCAAAGCTCGCAATACATCAAGATCTTGTGAAGTCGAGAACACGAGAGAGAGAGAGATCAAACACATAGCTACTGGTACATACCCTCAGCCCCGAGGGTGAACTACTCCCTCCTCATCATGGAGAGCGCCGGGATGATGAAGATGCCCACCGGTGATTGATTCCCCCTCTGGCAGGGTGCCGAAACGGGCTCCCGAGAGGTTTTTGGTGGCTACAGAGGCTTGCGGCAGCGGAACTCCCGATCTATCTTGATTTCTGATGGTTTTAGGGTACGTAGGGTTATATAGGCGAAAGAAGTTGGTCGGGAGGTTCTCGATGGGCCCACGAGACAGGGGGCGACCACCCTGTAAGGGGGCGTGGCCTCCTATCTCGTGGCCTCCTCGAGGATCTTCTAACGTGGACTCCAAGTCTCCAGGATCATATTCTTCCAAAAAATCACGCTGCCGAAGGTTTCATTCCGTTTGGACTCGCTTGATATTCCTTTTCTTCAAATATCAAACACGCAATAAAACAGCAATATGGGCTGGGCCTCCGGTTAGTAGGTTAGTCCCAAAAATGATATAAATGTGTAAAATAAAGCCCATAAGCATCCAAAAGGGGTAATATAATAACATGGAACAATAAAAAATTATAGATACGTTGGAGACGTATCAAGCATCCCAAGCTTAATTCCTGCTCGTCCTCGGGTAGGTAAATGATAAAAACAGAATTTTTGATGTGGAATGCTACCTAGCATAATTCTCAATGTAATTTTCTTTATTGTGGCATTAATGTTCAGATCCAAATGATTCAAAATAAAAGTTCATATTGACATAAGAAATAGTAATATTTCAAGCATACTAATCAAAGTAATCATGTCTTCTCAAAATAACATGGCAAAAGAATGTTCATCCCTACCAAATCATATAGTTAGGCTATGCTTCATTTTAGTCACACAAAGATATTCCCAACTTCTATACCCCCGATGACAAGCCAAGCAATTGTTTCATACTTAAATAATCTCAAACTTTTTCAACCTTCACGCAATACATGAGCGTGAGCCATGGATATAACACTATGGGTGGAATAGAATATGATGATGGGGATTGTGTAAAGAAGACAAAAAAGGAGAAAGTCTCACATTGACGAGGATAATCAACGGGCTATGGAGATGCCCATCAATTGATGTCAACATGAGGAGTAGGGATTGCCATGCAACGGATGCACTAGAGCTATAAATGAATGCTCAACAAAAGAAAACTAGCGGGTGTGCATCCAACTTGCTTGCTCACGAAGACCTAGGGCATTTGAGGAAGCCCATCGTAGGAATATACAAGCCAAGTTCTATAATGAAAAATTCCCACTAGCATGAAAAAGACAACTTATGAGACTCACTATATGAAAAACATGGTGCTACTTTGAAGCACAATATATGAGACTCTCTACGTGAAGAAAAGGTGCTACTTTGAAGCACAAGTGTGGAAAAAGAGATAGTAACATTGCCCTTTTTATTATTTTTTATTTTTTTCTTTCTTTTCTTTTTTCTTTTTTCTTTTTTTGGGTCTTTTTTTGGCCTTTCTTCTTTTTTTTCCTTTTTTTCCTTGGTCAATGCTCTAATAATGATGATCATCACACTTCTATTACAACATATGAATTACAACTCGAAACTAGAACAAGATATGACTCTATATGAATGCCTCCGGCGGTGTACCGGGATGGTGCAATGAATCAAGAGTGACATGTATGAAAAATAATGCATGGTGGCTTTGCCACAAATACGATGTCAACTACATGATCATGCAATGGCAATATGACAAAAGTAAGGTATGTCATGATGATGATGAACGAAACGGTGGAAAGTTGCATGGCAATATATCTCGGAATGGCTATGGAAATGCCATAATAGGTAGGTATGGTAGATGTTTTGAGGAAGACATAGGGAGGTTTATGTGTGATAGAGCATATCGTATCACGGGATTTGGATGCACCGGCGAAGTTTGCACTAACTCTCAAGGTGAGAAAGGGCAATGCACGGTACCGAAGAGGCTAGCAATGGCGGAAAGGTAAAAGTGCGTATAATCCATGGACTCAACATTAGTCAAAAGAACTCATATACTTATTGCAAAAATTTAGAAGTCATCAAAAACCAAGTACTACGCGCATGCTCCTAGGGGGATAGATTGGTAGGAAAAGACCATCGCTCGTCCCCGACCGCCACTCATTAGGATGCACAAGCCAGGTACACTTCATGTTTCAAATTTGTTACACAATTTAACCATACATGCATGCTACGGGACTTGCTAACTTCAACACAAGCATTCTTTAAATTCATAATCACCCAACTATCATGACTTTAATATCACTACCTCCATATCTCAAAAGAATTATCAAGTATCAAATTGATCATAGCATCCAATTCACTTCCTATGATAGTTTTTATTATACCCAACTTGGATGCTCATCATTCTAGGACCAACGTTGTAACCATAGCAAATACCATGCTGTTCTAAAATACTCTCAAAATAATATAAGTGAAGCATGAGAGACTAGCAATTTCTACAAAATACAACCACCGCCGTGCTCTAAAGGATATAAGTGACGCACTAGAGCAAATGACAAACTACTCCGAAAGATATAAGTGAAGATCAATGAGTAGTCGAATAATTGTGCAACTATGCGGAGACTCTCTCTCATTAAAGAATTTCAGATCTTGGTACTCTAATCAAACAGCAAGCAAAACAAAATAAAATGACATTGCAAGGATAGCACAACTCATGTGAAGAAGCAAAAACTTAGGCTCAACCGATACTGACCGATAGTTGTTGAAGAAGAAAGGTGGGTTGCCTACCGGGGCATCCCCAAGCTTAGATGCTTGAGACTACTTGGAATATTATCTTGGGGTGCCTTGGGAATCCCCAATCTTGAACTTTTGTGTCTCCTTAATTCCTCTCATATCATGGTTTCTCTATTTCTCAAAAGCTTCATCCACACCAAACTCAACAAGAACTCGTGAGGTAGGTTAGTATAAACCAATGCAAAACCTTATCATATTATGCTGTAACAAATCAATAAAATTATTATTAACATTGCATACTAAATGCCCTGCATATTTAATACTCCTATCCTCAAATAGAATCATTAAACAAGCAAACATATGCAAACAATGCAAACATAACAGCAATCTGCCAAAACAGTACAGTCTGTAAAGAATGCAAGAGTATCCATACTTCCCTAACTCCAAAAATGATGAAATAAAATTCCCACTGTAGTAAACTTATCAGAGATCATTATTCAAAAGGTTTCAACATTATACCATTCTCTGACTTTTCTAGGAAATTTTTGCAACAGCGGTAAACTTTCTGTTTTCAAACAGCAACATGTATACTAGCAAAATAAGCATGGCAAAGGCTATCCTTGACATTTTTATTGAAAATAAAGATGTAAAACATTAATCTAAACAACAGCAAACAAATACTAACAAAAGAAAATGACGCTCCAAGCAAAACACATATCATGTGGTGAATAAAAATATAGCCCCAAGTAAAGTTACCGATGAACGAAGACGAAAGAGGGGATGCCTTCCGGGGCATCCCCAAGCTTAGGCTCTTGGTTGTCCTTGAATATTACCTTGGGGTGCCTTGGGAATACCCAATCTTAGGCTCTTGCCACTCCTTATTCCATAGTCCATCGAATCTTTACCCAAAACTTGAAAACTCCACAACACAAAACTCAACAGAAAACTCGTAAGCTCCGTTAGTATAAGAAAATAAAACAACCACTTAGGTACTGTAATGAACTCATTCTAAATTCATAATGGTGTAATATCTACTGTATTCCAAGTTCTTTATGGTTCATACTACTTAATACTAGCCATAGATGCATCAAAATAAGCAAACAACACATAGAAAACAGAATCTGTCAAAAACAGAACAGTCTGTAGTAATCTATATCAAACGTATACTTCTGGAACTCGAAATATCCTACCAAATTAGGAAGTCCTAAGAATTTTTTTTACAAATACAGATAAAAAAGAATCAGATCAAAATAACGTTTCTGCGAATTAACAAAACTAATTTACTGGGTGCAAAAGTTTCTGATTCTCAATAGGATCAACACAACTATCACCGTAAGCTATCCTAAAGGTCTTACTTGGCACTTTATCAAAACAAAAGCTATAAAACATGATTACTACAGTAGCATAATCATGTGGACACGCAAAAACAGTAAGGATAAATATTGGGTCGTCTCCCAACAAGCACTTTTCTTTAATGCCTTTCTAGCTAGGCATGATGATGACAATGATGCTCACATAAAAGATAAGACTGGAAACATACGGGAGCATCATGAAGCATATGACTAGCACATTTAAGTCTAACCCACTTCCTATGCATAAGGATTTTATGAGAAAACAACTTATGGGAACAATAATCAACTAGCATAGAAAGGTAAAACAAGCATAGCTTCAAGATTTCAAGCACGTAGGGAGGAAACTTGACATTATTGCAATTCCTACAAGCATATGTTCCTCCCTCATAATAATTTTCAGTAGCATCATGAATTAATTCAACAATATAACCAGCAACTAAAGTATTCTTTTCATGATCTACAAGCATAGAAAATTTACTACTCTCCACATAAGCAAAATTCTTCTCATGAATAGTAGTGGGAGCAAACTCAACAAAATAATTATCATGTGAGGCATAATCCAATTGAAAACTAAAATCATGATGACAAGTTTCATGGTTATCATTATTCCTAATAGCATACAAGTCATCACAATAATCATCATAGATATCAACTTTGTTCTCATAATCAATTGGAACCTCTTCCGAAATAGTGGAATCATCACTAAATAAATTTGACACTCTTCCAAACCCACTTTTATCAATATAATCATCATAAATAGGAGGCATGCTTTCATCATAATAAATTTGCTCATCAAAACTTGGGGGACAAAAAATATCATATTCATCAAACATAGCCCCCCCTAGCTTGTGGATTTGCATATCATTAGCATCATGGATATTCAAGGAGTTTATACTAACAACATTACAATCATGCTCATCATACAAAGATCTAGTACCAAACATTCTAATGCATTCTTCTTCTAGCACTTGAGCACAATTTTCATTTCCATCATACTCACGAAAGATATTAAAAAGATGAAGCGTATGAGACAAGCTTAACTCCATTTTTTAATACTTTTTCTTTTATAAACTAAACTAGTGATAAAACAAGAAACAAAAAGATTTGATTGCAAGATCTAAAGATATACCTTCAAGCACTCACCTCCCCGGCAACAACACCAAAAAAGAGCTTGATGTCTACTACACAACCTTCTTCTGGTAGACGTTGTTGGGCCTGCAAGTGCACAGGTTTGTAGGACAGTAGCAAATTTCCCTCAAGTGGATGACCTAAGGTTTATCAATCCGTGTGGGAGGCGTCGGATGAAGATGGTCTCTCTCAAGCAACCCTGCGACCAAATAACAAAGAGTCTCTTGTGTCCCCAACACACCCAATACAATGGTAAATTGTATAGGTGCACTAGTTCGGCGAAGAGATGGTGATACAAGTACAATATGGATGGTAGATAAAGGTATTTGTAATCTGAAAATATAAAAACAGCAAGGTAACTAATGATAAAAGTGAGCGTAAATGGTATTGCAATGATTGGAAACAAGGCCTAGGGTTCATACTTTCACTAGTGCAAGTTCTCTCAACAATAATAACATAGATAGATCATATAACAAGCCCTCAACATGCAACAAAGAGTCACTCCAAAGCCACTAATAGCGGAGAACAAACGAGAGACTATGGTAGTGTACCGAAACCACCTCAAAGTTATTCTTTCGGATCGATCTATAAAAGAGTTTGTACTAGAATAACACCTTAAGAGACAAATCAACCAAAACCCTAATGTCACATAGATACTCCATTGACACTTCAAGTATCCGTGGGCATGATTATACGATATGCATCACACAATCTCAGATTCATCCAACCAACACAAAGTACTTCAAAGAGTGCCCCAAAGTTTCTACCGGAGAGTCAAGAACGTGTGCCAACCCCTATGCATAGTTTCATGGGTGGAACCCGCAAGTTGGTCACCAAAACATACATCAAGAGGCACGTGAAATCCCATTGTCACCACAGATAAACACGGCAAGACATACATCAAGTGTTCTCATAAAAGACTCAATCCGATAAGATAACTTCAAAAGGGGAAACTCAATTCATCACAAGAGAGTAGAGGGGGGGGGAGAAACATCATAAGATCCAACTATAATAGCAAAGCTCGCGATACATCAAGATCGTGTGAAGTCGAGAACACGAGAGAGAGAGAGAGATCAAACACATAGCTATTGGTACATACCCTCAGCCCTGAGGGTGAGCTACTCCCTCCTCGTCATGGAGAGCGCCAGGATGATGAAGATGGCCACCGGTGATGGATTCCCCCTCCGGCAGGGTGCCGGAACAGGCTCCCAAGAGGTTTTTGGTGGCTACAGAGGCTTGCGGTGGCGGAACTCCCAATCTATCTTGATTTCTGATGGTTTTAGGGTACGTAGGGTTATATAGGCGAAAGAAGTCGGTCGGGAGGTGCTCGAGGGGCCCATGAGACAGGGGACACCACCCTGTAAGGGGGGCGCGGCCTCCTATCTCGTGGCCTCCTTGAGGATCTTCTGACGTGGACTCCAAGTCTCCAGGATCATATTCTTCCAAAAAATCACGCTGCCGAAGGTTTCATTCCGTTTGGACTCCGTTTGATATTCCTTTTCTTCGAAATACTGAAACAGGCAATAAAACAACAATATGGGCTGGGCCTCCAGTTAGTAGGTTAGTCCCAAAAATGATATAAATGTGTAAAATAAAGCCCATAAACATCCAAAAGGGGTAATATAATAGCATGGAACAATAAAAAATTATAGATACGTTGGAGACGTATCACGCACACGTGTCGTAGTAGAGGAGCGCACGTAGCATGTACACGTACGTACAGCGGCCAAGGTGCAAGAAAGAAATACGGCCACGTATGTACATACGGGTAGAGCCTTGAACGCCTACTCGCGCATACGTACGGCCAGGGCTCGTGTACATGGCTGGGTCGGAACGGAGAAACATCGTCGTCGTCGTCGTGTTCATGGGGAGGCAACGGAATGCGTCGTGTTTATCGGGAGGCAACGGAACGCATGGGAGCCAACTGGCTGAGTTAGAACGGAATGCGTCGTCGTGTTCATCGGGAGGGCTTGGACGGAACAGGCGATGGAAACGAGGCCTGGCGTACAGCAGAACGGAGGAAACGACCTTGTGTTCAACCGGTCACATTCGAAATGGGATCCTGTTCATCGGGAGGGGTCTGGCGTACCGCAAAACGGAGGAAGCGGACCTCCTACGGTCGAGACGGGGGTCCTGTTGATCGGGAGGGGTGTGGTGTACCGCAAAACGGATGACACAGACCTCCTATGGTCGAAACGGTGGTCCTGTTGATCGAGAGGGGTGTGGCGTACCGCAAAACGGACGAAACGTACTTGTGTTGGAGCACTACGGTCTAAACGGGGGTCCTGTTCATCGGGAGGTGTGTGGCGTACCGCAAAACGGGACTCCACAGGATACTGTTCATCTCCACCGTCGACCTCCTCCAGCCTCCACGGGCTACCGTCGACCTCCTCCAGCCTCCACGGGCTCCTGTTCATCCAGCCTCCAACGCGCTACTCAACCGCCATCGCTCAACTACCCTCCACGGGCACCCTCCACCGCTCTCGCTCATCCAGCCCCCATGGGGTCGCCCTGCTCATCTAGCCCTCCACACCACGGGTCCTGTTCATCCGAGGCAACACCACCGCCCAATCGTACATCCAACCCCCCGCAACGGTCATCGCTCATCTAGAGTGGCAGCATCGATCGGGTTCATTTAGCAGCGAGAGCGGCGAATCGCCGATTGGGTTCAGTTAACAGCCATCGATCGATCGCTCAGGTTTAGTAACGCATAGCCTGCAGTGCAATCGCTCGGGTTCAGTTAGAGCCCAACGCCTCGCTCGGGTTCAGTTAGAGCCAACGCATCGCACACACGTGCGTACGTGTACGAGAGAAACGCGCATCGCTCAGCCCCCGACCGCCCACCATAACCGGAAACTCCCCAAAATTTTCCTCGCCCTCGCTTCTACCACGGTTTTTTCCGTCATGGACGGCCCAAAGAATGTCATGCAGCTGCGTCTCTGGCCCGCCCAAGACGAAAAGCCCATTTTCTTACATGATTTTTTGTCATAGAAGTAGGAGCCCACCACATCTATGATGATACCGGGTTTTGTCACAATTATCATCATAGAAGTGTCATATGCATGACAGAAAAAAGTTTCGTTCGGCCCAAAATGTCACGGATGTGTCTTTTTTTGTAGTGATACCTTGTATCCATCCTCTTATAAATAGGGACAGGGGTCTTTATCATTTCCCCCTTGCCTCCTCATCTTCATCTTCGTCTCGCAACTCCTCTGCAGCCTCGAGCTCCGTCGCCGCTGTCCTCCGTCAACTGCACCAACTCAGGCCGCTGCAACGACCTAACGGGACCAGAGAACGCCAGCGCCCCACCGCAGTCCATCTGCATCCGTAAGTATTCACCTCCTTATACCTTAGATCTGCATTAGGGTTAGCCTTGTTCATCGGTGTTCTTCACCGTTCTTAGCTTTCTGCTTTAGTTCGAGTAGCTTTTGATCTGAACATGATGTGAGACTTGTGCGGTAGTAGTTTAGCATCAGAATGCCTCCTCTCCGTAGAAAATCTTATCGAAGCACACAAACTTTTGTACTGGCGCCACCTTAGGTTTAGAATTTTACTACTTTTTCTGAACCATGGTAGATCCAAAATTATTGCTCTAGACTGGAAAATCTGTTTGTCCAACACTTCACAAAATTTTCACCGATATATTTGAAGTACCGTAACTGCTATGGCAGCTTATACAATAAACCGAGACCTGTCATGCAACATTAGGCCCCGTTTAAGCCGCCATCATACGCTTCATATTTTGTATCATCCGGCAATCTTTCCGACTTAACCATGCTTGCTTATTTATTTTCATAATTTGATTCTGCACCATGCACTTGGATTTTTACCTTTTGCCGATTTAATAGCATAATCCTTAACCCGGTAGGTACCATTAGCCTCCTTTTAAACCGCCAATATGAATATCCGTGTACTTCAATGTTCGTTGTCAGGTTCAACACATCAGCTATTTATAGCGCTTTAATTTTGAATCACTGGTCCGTCTTAACAGCATAATCTTAAACCGATAATATTGCTTTCTTTTAGGCCTTTTTCCTCAAAATGGTCAAAACTGCCACTTCCTGCAACTTGGTTGTTTCCTGGGGCATCAAGGAAGACTTGAACGAATATGTTCAGACTGGCGTCCTAGCCAAAAAAGATGTCATCTATTGGAGGGTTCCAGGCACTGAAACCCCTCCTGATCCCAAGGATGGTGAAGTAATTATCTTTACTGATCATATGATTCGGGGCTTCAGCCCTCCCGGCTCAAAATTCTTCCGCGATGTGCTGCAGTTTTTCAAACTTCATCCCCAAGATATCGGACCAAACTCCGTTTCAAACATCTACAACTTCCAAGTATTCTACGAGGTGTACCTTCAACAGGAGCCCGCCGTAGAATTATTCTGGGAGTTCTGTTACTTAAACTGGCAGAACGAGTTCACCGACGGGCCCACCCTAGAGCTAGGCGACATTTCTATACAGCGACGGAAAGAAGCCACTTTCCTAGCCGCCACTCTGCCCAGTCATCCCAAAGACAGGAACCAAACCTGGTTTTATTGCAAAGACACTTCACCAGAAGGGGAAAATCCTCTGCAGGGTTATCGCGCCAGCCGGCTTAGCAACAGGCATCATCTTCTAGATCGCATCAGTATAGCAGAACGGAAGAAATATATGCCAGTATTTTCATAAATCCAAGCCTTGATGGCTAATGGCTTGACTGAAATTGATCTGGTTCGATGCTGGGTCGCCTGGAGAGTCTTGGCTTTAAGCCGCCGACCCGGCTTAATGTGCAAGTACACCAGCGAGTTAAAATATCCTCAACGCCACTGTCAGGTTGGAATGACTGACGAAGATATCAATAATATGATCAAAACTCTGATAAATGAGAGCTTGGAAGACTACAGCAAACTCGGATTGAATCCCTTCTGCGTCCTTAACAAACCGCCAGCTATAAGCTTTTAACCAACTTCACAATTGACTCATACCTTCCCTTCAATTTCCTTTTCATACCCATTTAACTTTTTGCAGGATGATTCACCTTTTTGGACTAGGAAGCTACAGGATAAGCAGGCCAAGAAAACCCGGACGAAGAGCAAAGCTATCAAAAAGCCTGCTAAGAAGAAATCCAATCCTACCGAGTTATTCAACTTGGATGATAAGGATGATCATGACGAGTCGGAGGTAACACTTGACTCCCTTGACTCATTTTTTGTACATCTTATTGATAATGATCACTATCAGGATGATGCGGAGAGAATCCAAGCCAATGCTAAAGAGGTAACTATCCTTTCCTCCGACTCTGAACCTCTGCCAAGACAGAAAATTCGTCAAGCAAGCCGGAAAGTAAAATTTTCCCATCCTTTAGCTTATTTGGATCCCAACTTTCTTTTGAAGAAGCAGCAACATGAAGCTTGCCGCACAACCCGGAATAGTGGCGGCGGAATTCTTTCCTCCGTCTTACCAAAAACCCCAGCACCTCACAAGCGTCGGCCGGAGGTTTCAAATATTTTTGATTTATCTCATCCCAAGGCAGGTCTTTTTTTGACAACCTCTTAATTCGTCTGATTCAAACTATCCGGGAACATCTCATTGCTCCTCTGGCGACTCAACTGGGACTCAAATCCCGTCTTTCAAGACTGTGCCTGGGTGAGAATATTAAATCTATTCGCTTTGAATCATGCACTTGATTGTCATACTAACTCTATCTTATGCTTCATTTTCAGTACTATGGCAAAGCCCCGCAAAAAGCAGAAAATTGACAAACCGGCTGAAGAGCCCAAAAATATCGATCCGGAACAACATGCCACAACTGAGACTTTGCATCAAGTGTCAGAAGCTATTATGGATGATCCTCCTTCAGAAGACCAACCCGTTACCCAAGATGCCATAGATGTTGATCCAAAAAATGATAAACCGCCCAGTCCTGCTCAGCCGGCTCAGCAATCTAATGATATAATGATCACTGGGACGGCTTATCAGGCCCCAGGCAACCACATTGCCCTGTCCAATCACAGCTCCAAGGAGGAGTTCTCTGTTGTTGACAAGGGAAAATGGAAAGTTGACTTGGAAGGCTATGCTCAATTTAGTGCTCAAGAGATCCACTCTGGTTATTTGAACCGTCTTCACACCAGCCGTGACTTCGAAGCCGGCTTGGTCAACTTGATGAAGGAGCGTTTTGAGGTAATCCAACACAATCCTACTCATAAAATATACGTCTATTAGCCGCCAAGTCTATAGAACATGATAGCATTGAATGTACCGTAGACTTTTTAGTTAGTCAAAAAATATATGATCAAACTAGTAGCCCCCAAGGGCCAGATTAAATTGTCAAATTAAGCCGGGACTTCAATTAGTAGTGATCAACTTTGCACCTGTAGCCCCAAGGGCTGGTTTAAGCAGCATGCATAAACCGGGACATATCACCATCACTGTAAATAAAATCCAAGTATGTAGCCTTTATCCACTAGATCACATCATTTTGCCCAGGTCATCAGATGAACTTGTCTTTGAAAAGAGCAATAGGCATTAGCCCCCAAGCGCCAAGGAAAATGCTTGTATTGTGCTTGGGACTTCAAAAATAATCATGATTACAATACCTTCCATGTTGTTCATGTCACAGACTGAACTAAATGAGAAGGAATCCCAAGTCAAAGATCTAAGGGCCAATATTCAAACTCAACAATCTAAGACTTCAAAAGCTAAGTCAGAGCTGAAGACTGTATTGGAAAACATTGAGCAGTTGAAACAGAGCTTCGGTGCTGATAGAACTGGCTGGGAAACCGAGAAGGCAGCTTTACTAAAAAGAGCAGAAGATGCCGAAGCAGCCCTTAAACCGGTGACTGACGAATTGTCCGGTTTAAAGCATCAGATCAACAGCATGACTTTAGCCATCTTCGGTAAGTAACAAAAAATACTTTGCTTTGCACTAATAGTAGATCATAATCATCCTTCGGTTTACCAGTAATTTTACTGATGTAGGCTCTCGAAGTGCCAAGTTAGGGCCAGACATGGGCATCAAGCTCAAAGATGTCTATACTCTAGTAGAGCAGCTATACACTGGTGCTCAACGGTCAATCTGTCCTGCTATTCATAAGAAACAACCGCCCTCCCTCATCAAGGAAACACTTGAATAGTTATTGGCATTGCCCCAAAGGATTGAAGATTTAAAGCGATCCGCTGCTAGAGCCGGCGCGATGACTGCCCTAAGCCGGGCAAAGGCATGCAAGCAGATCTTGACCCAGAAGATTTGGCTAATGGTTGCCCAAGTGTAAAAGAAGACAGGTCTCCCTTCAGCGCTGATGACTTTGCAAAAATAGAAAGGGAAATGTGTCCAGTAGCAAGCAAACTGGCTGAAGACACAGATCTATCCCAATATCAGGCAACTTATGATGATGATAACAAGAAGGTAAAGGCGTCGGTTCATCAAGAAGTGGATCTCATCCCGCCGACTCGTAAGCACACCTTCGCTCCTGACATTGATCCATCAAGTTTTATAGATGATGAGGCTGTGTTTAGAGCTTTGACCGGTATCAACTGGGCTTTGCCTGACTTCCAGCCAATGGATAACCAAGGAGAAGAAGAAGCAGCGCAGGATGACCCGGAGGCTTCGACCCGCCAAGACTAGAAGTCTTAATTTATGAGCCGATTTCCAGTCGTAGCATTTGGATGCTATGTCTCAAAAACATTTGTCCTTTTGGGCCATCAGATGCCTTGTAATAGGCTAGTTTAAACAATTCTGATCTATCACGCCATCGTGCAGGTTTACTTGCATAATACTGCCGATCCATCATTTGAAGAGCTGCCACTTATGCTTATAATATCATCAACTATGCAAACCAGGCTTTATCATTTTTTCCTGCACATAAGCAGATAACATGTGCCTCGGCGGTTTTCCCCAGGGCGGGTCATAATACCCCATAAAAAACCACTGATGACTAAACAGTCCATAACTAGGGTCGGCTCATCAAAACCTCATATAATCACAACAAAATAAATATCATACCTTGTGATATTGGTTGATACTAACGGCTTATCATACGTCATGCAATAAGGGTAACAGCCCAAACACAGAGCACAACGCCTTGTTCAATCTTATTCATACCTCCGGCTTACAATGCCATAAGCAGCAAAGGGTAACATCCCAAAAACTTAGAGCACAGTACTCCAAGCACATAATCATCATACCCTGGCGACATAAAGACCAAAACCAGGCCGGGTTAATAAAACTCTGGATAAATTCATACATGAACCATAAGGCACCATGGCCCTAATCGGTTTTCAACCATGTATTAATATGTCACGAAAGATGAACCTCAAAAAATGTTTGAATCAAATATAAATCAGAAAACAAGGCTTCCATAGGCGGCGAGGCATCAATGTCAAGTGCTATTCAAGGGCCGCACAACCGCTGAGTTAAACCTTAATTCAAACCCGTAAGCCAGACCTTACATGACCTATCGCCGTTTTAACTTTGAAAAATCCAGGGTCTTTACAAGATTTATTGTCAAGAGTACGGCGAGTCATTCTAGGATTACCTAGTCGGAGTGGCAAGCAAACAAAGGCATGATAACCCAGATTTTTTTAGTGAATACACCTGGCGTCCAAGCCTATTACAAGGGTCAGAAAAAGCTCTGTTCATTAACAAGGAGCCCCCAAGTAATATTTCATTCCAGACGTATAAGCCGGATCAGCAGGGTAGTCGTAGCTATGCTCAATGAGGAGGAAGCCCCCAAGTATTTTGTAATCATGGCGTATAAGCCGGAACAAGAGGGTAATCATAGCTATGCTCAATAAGCAGGAAGCCCCCAAGTGACCGTATGAAGTGACAATAAAGACTCGTATTCTCAGAAATGAAACGACAGAGGCCCTGAATTTAGGGATGCCGGCTTTATTTTATTCATCATAATATATACATTGACAATGTATGTTCATCACAAGAGCCGGTGGCTCAGGTGTAATAAGGCTGAAGATGAGCAATATTCCACGGCCGGCGGGTCTCCTCCTCCGACGTGCATGAGTCCTTATTGTCTCGAACATCGATAAGGTAGTATGATCCATTGTTCAAATTTTTGCTGACCACAAAGGGCCCTTCCCAAGGTGGGGATAACTTGTGCATGTCATTTTGATCCTGGTGAGCCGGTGCCAAATCTCCTTCTTGAAAGGTCCTAGTTTTAACCCGACGGCTATGATAACGACGCATATCTTGCTGGTAAATCGCCGAATGAGCCGCCACACGGTCCCGCTCCTCATCCAATAGGTCAAGAGCAGCCTGACGTGCTTTTTCATTATCAGCTTCAACATAAGCTCCCACACGGGGCGAGTCATGACGGATGTCACTAGGGAGAACTGCCTCTGCTCCGTAAACAATGAAGAAAGGCGTGTAACCCGTAGAACTTTTGGGGGTAGTGTTGATACTCCATAATACTGATGGAAATTCCTCCACCCAACAACCCGGTGTCCTCTACAAAGGGACCATAAGCCGGCGCTTGTTGCCTCTCAAAATTTCTTGATTGGCTCTTTCAGCTTGGCCATTGGACTGGGGGTGAGCCACTGATGATACATCAAAATGAATATGCTCTCGCTGACAGAACTCTTTCATAGCACCCTTGGACAGATTAGTGCCATTATCAGTTATAATGTTGTGGGGATAACCAAAACAGAAAATCACCTTTTTGATGAATTGAACTGCTATCACCGCATGACACTTACTAACCGGCTCTGCCACAACCCACTTTGTAAATTTGTCGACTGCCACCAAAAGGTGGGTCTTTTTATCCATGGATCTTTTGAAATGTCCAACCATATCAAGCCCCAAAACTGCAAATGGCCAAGTAATTGGAATCATCCTCAATTCTTGAGCCGGCATATGAGCTCGTCTTGAGAATTTCTGACAACCATCACATTTGCTGACCAAATCCTCTTCATCAGCATGAGCCGTCATCCAATAAAATCCATGATGGAAAGCCTTGGCTACGAGGGACTTAGAGCCGGCATGATGACTACAATCTCCTTCATGAATCTCGCATAGAATCTCATAGCCTTCCTTAGGAGAAACACAACGTTGAAACACCGCTGTGACACTGCAGTGGTGCAACTCTCCATTGACAATACTCATTGATTTAGACCGCCGGGTTATCTGCCTGGCCAAACTTTCGTCCTCAGATAACTCTCCCTGGGTTATATAAGCCCAATATGGAACATTCCAATCAGGAATAGCATGAAGAGTCGCCACCAACTGCGCCTCCGGGTTAAGAATAGCAAAATCTTCCTCTGTAGGCAATTTGACTGAAGGACTATGCAGAATATCAAGGAAAACATTAGGTGGTACCGGCTTACACTGGGATCCTAGCCAGCTCAAAGCATCAACCGCCTCATTTTTTCTATCATCAACATGTTCCACTTGATAACCTTTGAAATGACCAGCAATAGTATCGACCTCTCTGTGGTAAGCCGCCATGAGTGGATCCTTAGAATCCCAAGTGCCTGAAACTTGCCGCGCCACCAAATCTAAGTCTCCCAAAGCACCTCACTTGGCTTAGATTCATCTCTTTAGCCATCTGAAGACCGTGGAGCAAGGCCTTATACTCAGCTGCATTGTTAGTGCAAGGGAACATCAACCTTAAAACATAACAGAATTTATCACCTTGTGGGGAAGTCAAAATAACTCCAGCCCCCGAGCCTTCCAACTGCCTGGATCCATCGAAGTGAATAGTCCAATAAGTAATATCTGGCTTTTCCTCAGGCATCCGCAACTAGGTCCAATCATTGATAAAATCCACGAGTGCTTGAGACTTGATGGCTATCCAAGGCATTATTTCAAACCATGGGGTGCAAGTTCAATGGCCCACTTGGCTACCCGACCTATGGCCTCTTTGTTTTGAATAATATCTCCTAAAGGAGCAGAACTAACCACAGTGATGGGATGACCAAGTAAATATTGCTTGAGATTTTGACTAGCCATGAACCCCCCATATACCAACTTCTGCCAATGCAGATACCTCTTCTTGGATTCAATGAGCACCTCACTGATATAATAAACCGGCCGTTGATACGTCTCCAACGTATCTA
The DNA here is from genome assembly GCA_021437245.1 of Aegilops speltoides. NCBI lineage: Eukaryota > Viridiplantae > Streptophyta > Magnoliopsida > Poales > Poaceae > Aegilops > Aegilops speltoides. The sequence continues at coordinate 110,065,965 of CM038145.1, forward strand.
CTTTTCCAAACACTTTTGCCCTTGTTTTCGACTCTAACTTGCATGATTTGAATGAAACTAACCCGGACTGACACTGTTTTGAGCAGAACTGCCATGATGTTGTTTTACGTGTAGAAAACAAAAGTTCTCGGAATGACCTGAAAATCCACGGAGGCACGTTTTGGAAAATATAAAAATACTAGCGAAAGAATCAAGACTAGGGGGCCCACACCCTGTCCACGAGGGTGGGGGCCGTGCCCACCCCCCTTGGGCGCGCCCCCTGTCTCATGGGCCCCCTGAGGCTCCACCGACCTCAACTCCAATTCCATATATTCCATTTCACGGAGAAAAAAACAGAGAGAAAGTTCCATCGCGTTTTACGATATGGAGACGCCGCCAAGCCCTAATCTCTCTCGGGAGGTTTGATCTGGAGTCCGTCCGGGGCTCCGGAGAGGTGGATTCATCACCGTCGTCATCATCCACCATCCTCCATCACCAATTTCATGATGCTCACCGCTGTGCGTGAGCAATTCCATCGTAGCACTACAAAAAAAAGACATCCGTGAAATTTTGGGCCGAACGAAAATTTTTCTGTCATACATATCACACTTCTATGACGATAATTGTGACAAAACCCGGTATCATCATAGATGTGGTGGGCTCCTACTTCTATGACAAAAAATCATGACAGAAAATGGGCTTTTCGTCCTGGGCGGGCCGGAGACGCAACTGCATGACATTCTTTGGGTCATCCATGACGGAAAAAACCGTGGTAGAAGCAAGGGGGAGGAAAATTTCGGGGAGTTGCCGGTTACGGTGGGAGGTCGGGGGCCGAGCGATGCGCGTTTCTCTCATACACGTACGCGTGTGTGTGTGAGGCGTTGGCTCTAACTGAACCCGAGTGAGGCGTTGGGCTCTAACTGAACCCGAGCGATTGCACTGCAGGCTACGCGTTACTGAACTAGAGCGATCGATCAATGGCTATTAATTGAACCCGATGGAGCGATTCCTTCGCTACTGCTGCTAATTGAAGCCGATCGATGCTGCCTCTGGGATGAATAGTGAGCGCTATGGGGGGTTGATGAGCAAAGGAGCGGTGGCGTTGCCTCTGGATGAACAGGAACCCGTGGTGTGGAGGGCTGGATGAACAGTAGATGGTGGAGGGGTGGCCGTGGACGGCTGGTTGAACAGGACCCCATGGTGTGGATGGCTGGATGAATAGTAGACGGTGGAGGGGTGCCCGTGGTGGGGTGGTTGAATAGTAGCTGGTGGAGTAGCGCACGGTGGAGGCTGGATGAACAGGAGCCCGTGGAGGCCGGTGGAGGTCGACGGTAGCCCGTGGAGGCTGGAGGAGGTCGACGGTGGAGATGAACAGTATCCTGTGGAGTCTCGTTTTGCGGTATGCCACACTCCTCCCGGCGAACAGACCCTGCTTTGACCGTAAGCGCCCAACACAAGTCTGTTTAAATCTGCTTTGCAAGACGCCACACCCCTCCCGATCAATAGGACCCCCGTTTCGACCATAGGAGGTCAGTTTCCTCCGTTTTGCGGTACGCCACACCCCTCCCGATCAATAGGACCCTGTTCCGAACATGGCCGGTCGAACACAAGGCCGTTTCCTCCGTTCTGTGATACGCCAGGCCTCGTTTCCATCGCCTGTTCCGTCCAAGCCGGTTAGCTCCCACGCGTTCCGTTGCCTCCCGATGAACACGACGCATTTCGTTGCCTCCCCATGAACACAACACATTCCGTTGCCTCCCCATGAACACGAGCCCTCGCCGTACGTATGCGCGACTAGGTGTTCGAGACCCCACCCGTATGTACACATATGTGGCCGTATTTTCTTTCTTGCACCTGGCGCCAGACGACGCAGTACATGCTACGTCGCGCCTCTACTACGACACGCGCGCGCTCTACATCGACCAAGATGTACGCATATCGTCGCGACCAGGATGACAACGCTACGTACGCTTCGACCAGGTGGGTCCCGACTGTCAGGCACATCCTTGCCTGCGAAGATGTAGCTGGTAGGTCCCAGCAATCAGGGGGCGAATCGTTTTGGGTTTTTTTTGCCCGGACGCACTTCCTTGCGTGCGAAGGTGTAGCTGCTGGGTCCCAGCAGTCAGGGGGGCGAATCGTTTTTTTTCGGACGCACTTCCTTGCGTGCGAAGGTGTAGCTGCTGGGTCCCAGCAGTCAGGGGGCGAATCGTTTTTTTGCCCAGACGCACTTCCTTGCGTGCGAAGGTGTAGCTGGTGGGTCCCAACAGTCGGGGGGCAAATTGTTTTTTTCGGATGCACTTCCTTGCGTGCGAAGATGTAACTGGTGGGTCCCAGCAGTCAGGGGGCGAATCGGTTTTTTTCCCGGATGCACTTCCTTACGTGCGAAGATGTAGCTCGTGGGTCCCAGCAGTCAGGACGCGAATCATTTTTTCGTGAAATACGGTGGCCTGTCTGGTGGGTCCCCGCTGTCAGGTGGAGGAATAATTATTTTGCGCATAATAAGGAGGCACTTCCTTGCGGCTGCCGTGGACCCAGCTGTCAGCCTCTCCACGTACAGTCCACGTCCGATGGAAGTCGTTCCTTGACCATGTTGACCACGCCGTGCCGAGAGCACCACGGCGGTGGACGACGGCGAGGCCTAAGAAGGGGACGACACGGAGCCCGGGAAGACGCGACAGTGGCTGCACATGCGGAGAGGAGTACGAGGGTTCACTGGTTCGGCTGCGCTGCCGTCGCCGCAGAATAACAGGGGGTGTGGGTGAGTGGAGGGATGGCCAGGCCAGCGGTGGGAGTAGTAGGGGGCGGTGAGGCCTCCACGGCAGCACTGCCGGGTACAGGAGGTAGGAGCAGGCTGCACGACCGGCGCTGCTTTGGGCGGTTGGAGCAACAAGACCAGAGGTTGAAGAAGCACGACGGCCGTTGGATGGACATCGTACAGTCAACTAGAATCGTTTATATTGACTAAGTTGAGAAAGCCCTTGGTACATCAACTTTATAGGCCCATAGGTCAGCTTCCGAAACGGTGCGCCCCAGACGTCAGGGGGAGGAATCATTTTCTGGGCAGGTGAAGCTAGAATATCCGAGATTGAAGAAGAAGCACGGCATCCGTTGGATGGACATCCAACGGCCACTGCTGCTAGAACCGTGTGTTGACTATAAGTTGACAAAACCTTGCATACGCGTCAACTCTGTTTTTTTAGGGACGCACAACTTAGTAAGGCCGTAAGTGTGTGGCGAGAACTTATAGCCCATTTGAGATTTGTAAGAATGTGTAGCCCATTTTTGAATTCTAATGGAATACTACAGCCCATTTACAGTTTGTTAAAAGTACAGCCCATTTTAACCAACCGTTCAAAACAGAATTCAATAAAATTTCCTACATTTTGATGGGATCCAAAAAATTTTATCCCGAAATTTCTAGTCAGATTAAATACAATTTCAATATAAATTTATATTATGTAAAAATCCAACGAAACATTGCGCTCGCAACAATTAATGAAATTAAAATTTTCAATATTCCAAAAATAATATTTTATAATGTAATCACTGTTTGGTGCATTTTTTGTAGTTACTACCCAGTTTTTATAATTACATCCCATTTATTATTTCTTCAAGCCCATTTTCTTGTTAAGCCTAATGCATCCCTCATAGGAAAGATTTGCAGCCCGGCGGGGTGGAGAATAACAACTTGACCTTGCCTGGGTATTCCTAAAAAAAGTATAGCTGGGCTAGCCATTTTCAGCTTGGAAAAAATTAATATCTGGGCTGGATATCTGGCCTGGGCTAGATGGGCCATAGCCCGCCCAGTTAATACCTGCAGCGATGTTTTCGTTGTTGTTCAGAGGAGAAAAATTAATATCTAGGGTAAACATCAAAAAACTCTGCAGTGCTCACACCTCAAAAACACAAAATACTGCTCGAGCTGCTTGGTCCAGCTGTCGGCCGCTTCTTGTGCAATTCTCTCGTTTATTGACTACTCCCTCCTTCCCGGTTTATAATGCTCAATTCAAAAATCTCACCAATCAAGGTAGATGGTAAGTGGTGGAATACATTTTGTAGTTTTGCAAAAGCACCTAATTAATGCTCTTGTTATCCTCAAAAAATTATGTTTATCAATGCATTAATTGCAATGCATGCATGCATAAAGTACATGCATTGGTCAGTTTTCTCTTAATACTTGCATGCAATGATTTAATGCACCTTGGAATTTGAACATGTGGTGGAAAACAACCAAATTGAGCCTTATAAAATGGAAAAACTAAAATTTTGAGATAAGCTCTATAAACCGGAAAGGAAGGAGTACGTAGGTTGACAATGCTGTGGGACCGTGATGTCAGGAAACAAGGAGGAAGCAAAATAAATTATAGTTACATATATATATATATATATATATATATATATATAAAATAAGGAGGCACTTGCGTACGTGAAGCTATGGACCTGGTGGGTCCCCATTGTGATCCTATCCAAGTAAAGTCATCTCCTCGCTCGCTTCTTCGCTCAAATGCCAAGATCGGCCGCCGCCCGCTTCCCTGCAGCGATTGCTCCGCCTTCAAACGACACAGCTGCTGTTCGTACGTCCATCTGCCGCACACATTAATGATACGCGGTAGTCGAGGCAGCTACTCTGGCGCAACACGTCCGTCCCTCCGCCCGCCCACCATTGCTATATAAACTGCTGCGCCGGCCATAACCGCAGTCATCCGCATCCGTTCCCTTTCTCCTGTCCACACCACTACTACCCACCATGGCTTCCTGGCGCTCCACCGCTCTTCGGGACGGGTGGACGACAGACCAGAAGGAGATGGTAGCCACTGCTGCCGACTGGCTGGCCGGCAGGCAGCTGGAGGACGATGACGTCCCAATGGAGAACATGGTAGTCGACGATCCGGCGCCAACCCCCTCCTCCGCGCCATCCTCACCGATGCATTGCACCATGACCATCGGCGAGGCCTGTGCCCAATATATGGACAGGGTGAGGCAGATGCATGAGGAGAAGTTCCAGGAGGCGCAGGCCGACGCCGCCTACAACCACCATCTCCTCCAGGAGCACCTGCAGGCGGAGGAGCAGATCGCCGCGGAGCGGGCAGAGCAGGAGGCGCTGCTCGACTCATACCGCTCCGCCTGCAAGGGCCGCCTCGAGCGCTGGCGGTACTGCATGCGGGTGGCGGAGGCTGCGGCCGCCTACAAATAGGCTAGAGGGTGATGAAGTGGGCGAGATGCTGTTTGGCGAGACCGAGGACAAGCCAGAGGACACTGCCGGCTCTGACGAGTCCCCGCTCCGCTAGCGTCGATGACGGCCTACTCCACTGAGGCCCCGCGGCGCCAACAACGAGGCAGAGGACACTGCCGGCTCCGCCAAGGCCCCGCCCCGCCAACAACGAGGCAGAAGACATCGCCGACTCAGCTGAGGCCCCACCCTGCCGGCAACGTGGGGGAGGATTTCCACCGCTCCGCTGAGGCACCGCCCGCCGGCAACAAGACAGAGGACTGGCTCCACCGAGGCCCCGCCCCGCTGCCAACAAGGCCGCGCCACATAGAAAACGAGGAAGAGTAGAACACGGTAGGTTGCCGCCGCTTGGGTCCAAGTAAGTCCACCGCTGCTACCCTCCGGTTGAAGACAAGCTAGGCGGGTTGACCATTGACGGTCGGTTAGCTTGTTGGCGGTGACATGGAGTCGGAGAGCTGCACTGGAGAAGAACGCTGCTTCTACTTAACTGCTGGTGCAGTTGGCTGACTGACACGTGGGCCCAACAGGCCACATGTCAGTTACGCAACTGCACCTGCAGTTAAGTCACTGAAGCTTCTGTTTGGCTCAGCGGGACATAGGTGGGTAGCTTCGGTTAATTAATTATACCTCCAGCGCACCCCTTTTTAGTTTTTTTAGAAAAGGAGGATGACCCCCGGCCTCTGCATCTGGGAGATGCATGCGGCCACAAACACTCCTTTTTAGTTGAAGAGTGTATGAAATGTAATGAAATCGGGCATGTTTATATGAAATCCGACCGTGTATGAATGAATTTATTTCGATTAGTTCAAATTCCTGTATCACTGGCATTGGAATGCAAAACAATACGTACTAGCATTATTCCCAGGGTGATCACCACGTTTGCAGCAGTTTCACATGTACTCCCTCGGGTCCTTTCTAGTTTGCATACAAGTTTTGTCTGCACTCAAAGTATCTCTACTTTGACCAATCTTATACAAAAAAGTATGCACTTTCACAATGTGCTAAGTAAAAGGAAATGTATGAGTACAAAGAGTTTGAGCAGCTTTTTAGCGTTTCTGTACATTGCAATCAAACACACAAGCCTAGCAATTCATAGAGAACATTCAAAACAATCGATGATTATGCATCTCAGCAACTCACATGTCAGAGGCAATATTTACTTCACAACTAAAGAATAAATAAAAAATTGATCGACGCTGCTGACAGCAAAGGGCGTCCCATTCGAAAATATCAAACGCATATCTTGCTAAAATCAATGAGCAAAATTTGACAAGGTTGTCCCATTCCAAAATATCAAATGCCTATGATTGTGGAACGGGCAGGGTTTGCCATCAGTTCGGACATTGACATGGCATCTCGTGCTAAATAAACCAGCTGTTCTTTTTGTGCAGTTCCACCAAAATCAACGAAATTCGTGCGTAGTTTGTATGATCTCGCCCTTATATGTTGCAATGCCTTGAACTTATAGGCACCTCCTTTCTTGTGGTGGAAATGAATGATTTGATGTATTCATGAACATTTTGTGCAGTTCCTGTTGAAATCAAGCTGAGCACCCTTGTTTGCACAAATACAAAAAAGTGATTAGTATAAAGCAAACCGTACTATGAATTGACAGTTTCAACAGGCACATACATGGTCCATGTAGAGCACACTTTTAGAAAAATGGAACTCACCAGAAAGAATCCTAGAACAACATTGTACTCACAAGATCACAAAAAAAAAAATGGAGATTTGTCACCCTTCCGAGCTGAAGTTAGTTTGGTCTTGTGGGGAGTAATGTAACCATCCTTCAACTGCTCCTTCTGATGAGAAGATAGACAGGGCTTCTTCATCCTGGCATAATCGGAACTACTCACTTTCACGTACTCCATATTCTTCTTCAGAGGAAGATGATCCCTGTTTGCTCGAAGAAAAGGAAAGGAAATATTTAAAATAGCACAGATAAAGCACTTCTCAAGGATAATACCACTTTTTCATGACCGTATCTAAACAGTAGCACAACACCAATAGAGATGACAAAGCTCAATCATATCGATGAAATCAGTGGGTGAGTACCAACATTTGTCAGGAGGCTGATTGTGTAGAGCATACAGATGAAGCACTTCTCCGGAATGATCTGTTGCTATCTACGGGGGTGGCCATGCTTACTATATACTCCTCGATTAGTTTAATGTTTCCAACATCTTCTTGTGTAGTTCCACTAAAATATATGGTATCTTCAAAGAAGATCCATGTTTGCACAACTAGAGATAATTACGTATGGCATCAAATCAGTGGCAAAACAATTGCTCGTTCCAGCCATAGCAATAAATTAAGATGCAAAACTATATCATTACTTGTGTCATCACAGTTACAGTGCTTCATTACAGCACCGGGAGTTGATTTTTGTTTTTCTTCCGCTTGTTCTTCCCCTTCATCACTTGGTTCGATAAAAGACAAGCTGCGACTTCAATGTAAGATTTGGCATGTCAATTAGGGAGCACAAGTATAGTACTAAACTTAATTTTCTGATGAAAGTGGCAAAATACAGGCAAGCAGTTGTGAAATATCCTTATCTTACCTCAATGGGATATTACGGTGCACATACAGATTGGAAGTCTTGTCTCCATTTGTGTAGTTCACTAAAATCAATCAACATTATTGTACAAGTAGCACAACATATGAAAGCACACTGCAGAATCATGTGAAAGAAGGCTAGTACTGACCTCTCATGATGCGGAATTCAAACAACTCATAAGAAGAAGATCTGAACCAAATTCGCCTTAACGGATAGGAAGTAAGATCTCGTCTTGTGCAGTTCCACTAAGATCAAGCAATCAAGCAACGTTGTCGGTGTGACATTTTGGTTGAACTACACAAAACACTCTTAAAACAAAACTGTTTTGTGCAGTGCAACAAAAAGTCACAATGGCAACGAGGTGAAGTAGAGAACCCTGTTTACACAGAGGTGCAAAGGAAACAATTAGTGGTCAATAACGGTGGATGACACAGAAGCCAACAATTTCTATATGGGAAAGAAAGCAAGACAGTAGCATTTCTCAAACGGTGGCATTGATTAATATTAATATAGAGATTATATTAACAATAAAATTCGTTAAACATGTAGTTTGCTTTTAACTGTGGCATTGCATCAATTTTCCAGCGGTATTATTAGAGGGTGTTTGTTTACAGGGACATTTTGGTGTAGGGATTAAAAAAACTCCGTGTCAGTCACATCTAAACCAAACAGGAGGGACTTTTAGGGACTAAAAGTGGGGATTTGGGACTAAAGAAAGAAGACCCCGAGGGAGTCTTTTTGGGACTTTTTCCAACAGTTGCCCCTGCCGCACATCGCACCTTGTTTCTATTAGTTCATTACTAGGGGTAACATGGTCTTTTATCATGTCATTTAATAACCTCTAGTCCATGTTCAGTCCCTGGAACCAAGAAGGTAGGGACTAGGGAATTTTTAACCAAACATGGCCATAGATTAACAACAACTAATGAGTTGCACGGGACAGTGGACGCACCAGTACCATGTGCATCTATCGATGTACTGTGGTCATGCACAGTCTGTTGCAACAAAGAACAAACAACCAAGGAGCATATTTGTGTTGGTCCCAGTTTTGTTATCTTTATACACCTTTCCCTATGTGGGCGCAACAAATATAGTCCTGCTCAAACTCTACAGCCTTGTCCCTTCCTTTCCTTTTTGAACTAGTACTTTCGCCCCTTCCTTTCCTCTTTGAACCACGTCCTAGATTTATGCGATACAACTTTCCCCACTACTTTCCCCCATTCCTTTTCTCTTTGAACCACGTCCTAAATTCATGCTATACAACTTTCCCCCTTCATTTCCTCTTTGAACCACGTCCTAGATTCATGCTATATACAACTTTTCCCACTACTTTCCCCCACTCCTTTCCTCTTTGAACCACATCCTAGATTCATGGTATACATGCGGCTAGAGCAATGCATGTGGAGTAAGTAAAATATACATTAAGGTTCTTGGGGCGTGGTTCGGTGCGCGACGCGACGGCGTCGAAGAAGAAGGGGTCGGAGGCCCTCCCGCGCCGCCGCTGGGTGGAAAGTGAATAGCTGCGCCGGTAGTGGATTCCCTCCCTCGCCGATGGTGACAGCGTTAAGCCTCCTTCCCTTCCCGGCGGACGGATCCTGCCGGCTCTTTGAGCAGTAGTGAGGGGAGAGAGAGAGGCCAATGAAGTCTTGTTTAGATCTGAAGAGGGCGAGAGAGTGTGAAGAGAGCAACTACAAGCGCTGAGGCTCCAGCGGGAGAGGGCGAGAGAGCGTGAAGAGAGTAACTACAACGCTGAGGCTCCAGCGTGTATATATATACTGGAGAGAGAGAGAGTGTGAAGCGTGCAAACCCTAGAAAATATTTTGACCCCGTTTCGAAAAAACAGAAAAAATTTTGACCAGTCAAAGAATCCTCCTGGCAAAATATATGCTCAAGTGTAGTTATCGAACCCGAGACCTCAAGTTTGATGAGCGAACAGGCTAACCAGCTACACAACCCTCCCGTTATGTTCAACGAGAGGAAAATAACCTTTTATACATTCCTGCATTCATGTGACAGGCATGCCGTGTTGTTGTGTGTGTGCGGGAGTCATTAGGATTTCAATCATAATCGTGTCATGTGGCTTTGGTGGTAAGACTATCCACAGTGGTGCAGAAATAATGCAGCCTTAGTCACCTTACCTCTCTCCACGTAGTACGTTGGGTCCCACTAGTCAGAGGGTGAAACAAACAAATTAATAAGAAAAATTAAAAGCGCCAGCGGTGTATCTTACTACCTCACACATCTCGCTACTGCTCGGGAACACTATCCAATTGACCCCTCTGTTCGCTCACGTACTATTTTAAGTGAATCCTTATTATAACATGCACACAAATTATGGGCACTTGTATTCAACTTAAGTCAGTGTGCCACCGTATCTCGTATACTTACTACTCCCTCTGTCTAGGTGTAATAAGTCACGTTAGAAGGTGCAACGGGACCAAGGTGCGTGCGTGTGCGTGTGTGTGTGTTAGAGAGTGCGACAGATAGACCTACTCCTATAGAGAGATGGTGTGTAGTGTACGATTTTAGATGCGAGAGTCGGTGCATCCTCTCGTTTCCGGGCGTGTCCGGTAGGGACATGCGGACAGCTGCCACGCCCGCTCCTGACCAGCCTGGCCCACCCAAAGCCCCTCCATCGCCCGCGCGTGCTTCTCGCCCGAAACGGTTAGCGCCGCTCCAAAGAATCTGTGCCGCATTCATGCCCGGGCAGAGCGGACGCGAACTCTCACTGGCGCAAGAGTGATGGTTGCTTCGTCCGTCCAACTTACTGCAGGGTCTATGTGATTTGACGGCTCATTGGTCTTTATTACTGAGGTGGTAGGACTGCTGGTTGTCCCACGCTTTCGGCGAAAGGAGGTAGTATATTACAATTTTCTCCATTCTTACAGCGGAGGAGTGCAAGAGCAGTGAAAACACGCAGGCTCAGTGATTACATGGCCCACCTCACACTATCACCGTGCGACACCTAACTCTTTACATAGTACTCCCTCCGTTCCTAAATATTACTAGATGAGTCCCTGCGCGTTGCCACGGAACAGCGGTATATCTCTCTGCGCAAAATTATCGATTTCATAGAACTAAAAAAAATCTATAACCTCATGACAAATGTGGTAGCCAAACTAAATAAATTCCCATCATCATTTAGATCATCCCATGTAAGGAAAAAAGATCAGCCAACTCCTACTGCATAAGGCTGGTCATAGTGGGAGTAACTTAGCAAGTAACATAACGCATTTCAAGATAGGTTTGCTTATGTGGCATAGAGTTAATGAGGAAAGAGGTGTTTGGAGTAACATAATATGTTACTGTAACATAACACAACCCAAAGCAAAATGAGTCTATAATGTAATAAATGTTATCATCTATGATATTGCACTATGAAGGTAGTAACAAAGACTAGTGTCATATGCATGACACTAGTCTAAGTTACTCCCAAGTATTACTAGCCTAATGGGATTATATTTTTTTTGACATGTTAATGGGACTTAAAAGCTCACTTACATGCATGCTACTGGTGCATGCTTGCATGCAGACATGTTGATGTGATTTAAAACCCACTCACATGCATGTGCCACGGTATCTCTGCATGCTTACATGTGGCTTAGTGCGGAGCCTGTCAACGTCTAGATCAGACGGCTGTTATGACTGATTTACTTCATCTAACGGCTACGTCAATTTTGATGATGTGGCTCAAGGAGAGGATAGAGAATTCCTAGTAGTGGGGGCTAGCTATTACTAGTAGAGAAGTCTTTGTAGAGATTCCACTAGGTGAACTACATACGGAACAAAATGAATGAATCTACACTTAAAATGCATCTATATACATCCGCATGTGGTTCATGGTGAAATTTCTACAAAGACTTATATTTAGGAATGGAGGAAGTACTAGTATAGTACTAGTACGTACTGTAATTTATCAGCGAGATAAATTTGTACAATGCTATGAAGCTTCCAGCTCCTGTTACATGTATCTAGCGTCCAAGGTTGCCTGTTGCAACATTTCATCAAATACAAAGGAGACTAACATGCATGCTATTGCATCTCAATGATTGACAGATCATAGCAAATATGTACTCCCTCCGTTCCAAAATAAGTGTCTCAACTTTGTGCAAACTTTAGTACAAAGTTGTACTACTACTAAAGTTGACACTTATTTTGGAACAGAGGCAGCTAAAGAAAAAAAATCCATGCAGTCCCTAGCCCTTGAACTGTGAACCCTGACCATTGGATCATTTTGTGCGTTTCACCAAAATCGAGATGAGCATCCCTGTGGCAAAGAAATTGAAGAAGCGTGATTAGAATAAGATTACTGGGACTAGTTGATGAGACATAAACTCATCACAAATACAGTACATAGAAGCCAGTAGAGGTATCAGGTATGTGCGGGGCAAAGAAGTAGAGAAATATCCACAGGGAGTGATGTGGGCAGCTGGAGCAGTGGTGCAAGCCGGCTGTAAAGGGAGTTGTACCTGAGGGACGTAGCTCAACCTTGAGGAGGGCAGCGGGAGGCGGCAACTGCCCATGTCGCGGCAGTGAGCAAGGGACGAAGGCAACCTCACCGGCTTTGTGAGAGAGAACGGCGGGGACCCCTGATCGGGACGTGCCGACAGTGGGTTTTCACCGTCGGCGACGGCCACCACATCTACAATAAGCATCCACCCCTTCCCCAAGAGGACGTGATCCGCCGGGATGTTAGAGATGTGGCCATAGTTGTTTTGTGCGAGAGAGTGTGAAGAGAGCAACCCCAACAAGCAACCGTGTGGGCTGGCCCGTCCTGACTATGTATATAGTGGAGCGGTTTCCTTTTCTCTCCATATGAACCTATCATATTGCGTACGTGCCACTGAAGAAAAAAAATTATTTATAAATGACGCGGCACCTACTACTCGTTCTCCTATAACCTTGCGCTTGGCATCTCCAAAATATTAACCTTGCGATTGGCTCTTCGCCTCTTCGAGAAGTCGAGCAATAATGGTAGTGCAGTATATATCGTTCTAGCTATATGAGACCGACTGAATTGCTGCACATCCACCACGTGGGCGAGGGTCGAGGGGCGAGGGAGAGTGCTACTCCCTCCGTCTAGGTGAGTAAGTCATCTTAGGCTGTGCACCGTGACCAAGGAGGAGAGAAAAACGAGAGACATTAATGTCTATTTGCTAATTAATAGTATTGCATGCAATGAACTAACGACTGCATGTCATGTTTGATAGTCTCAAGTCATTAAAAGCATGCACACCCTCATCTCTTATTGGTTGATATGTCAAGAAACAAGAAACAAGGTAGAAGCTAATGCACCACGCCCAAGTGTTTTGGGATTATTTGGTTTTCGTAAGATGACTTACACACCTAGACGGAGGGAGTACTACATACGGAGCAAAATAAGTGAATGTGCACTCTAAAATACGTCTATATACATCAGTGTTTGGACTATGTACTAGTAGTTCATATTGAAATCTACTAAAGGACATATATATTCTAAACAATATGATATAATCTCTATAACCAAGGTAGTAGGGACGAGGAGTAAACGGAGGGAGTAGTAATTTTTTCTCCTCATCCTGCGAGCCACCGCGCGCATGGGCGAGGGAGCGGGCGTAAAGGCGTACAGTAGTACTCCAGCTTCACCTCATCCTGCGAGCCACTGCGCCCGTGGGCGGGGGAGACGGCGTACTAAGCAAGCTTCTCCTTGTTCTGCGAGTTGACGGGACACATCAAAAGTACTCCAGTGTATAGAGCCTTGCCTCTAAGGTAGGCCCCACATGGTTTGCCTCTTTTTTTAATTTAACATAACGCGTCAAGTCGCAATTTGTTTGTTCACCCATGGTAGACGATCCCCCCTCCACTAAGTGGACAACCAGTACACGTGCCAAATTACCACGTGGGCTGCCTTTTTTGTACAGAAATGAGCTCCACCGTGTACCCGCGCGGGTGTGGTTGGGAAAGAGACGGGAGTACGTGCATCGTGCATGCATTTCTTCTCTTCGTGCATGTCCCCCACCTACGTGGGTCTGTGTGAGAGATACAAACCGCGTTCGTAAGTGTTTTTTGTTTTGTGGTGGGGGGTGGGGGGTTGATTTTGTGAATTATTTGTGGGAATATGTGTCGATGACATCTCAAACAAATTTTTGCATGCAATGTGTGTGAAATGGATGCCTATACATATCACACATAGAGGGTCGGGCAATCCACAAGAAGAGAGGGAGGAGTCATAGCTATCGATAGAGTCGAAGAGAGGATCAAGTGGGTGGGTGCGAGATCGATGAAGAGAGCCATAGAAATCGTGTGTGTGTGCAAGTCAAAGATATAGGGCGACTGGCCTACCGGAACATTAGAGAGCACATGTCAAGTTTGTGTGTGGCAGAGAGACATGACTAGAGCGCTTGATGTATCGGTGTGTGTGGGGGGGAGGGGTAGGCAGAGGCCTAACTATAGAGGTAGAACGACTCGTATATGTGTTGAGAAGGAGAACCCAGCTATGTCTTGAGGGAGATCGGTCGACATCCATACATAACTGAAGGACGGGAAATATGATGGGACAGAGAGAGAGAGGAGAGAGAGAGGGAGGGAGGGAGAGGGAGGGAGAGGGGTAGAGTGCTGGATGGGTGATGGAGTTGCTTCTCAGAGATGCTGGGAGAGGCCTACTAGACAAACTGAGGGTGGAACTGCAATGTTATCAATAAGAGTGGGGATGTGTTTCTGTGTGTGCCTGTGCGTGATAGATCTGTCGGGACACATCCATGGATGATGAAGGGGAACCATGTGTTTGGTAAGCAAACCTAACTAGATCGGTAGATCAATTGTTGTTTGTTGGAGGAAGGGAGAGACACAACTAATGAGGTAGATCAATCGATGTGTGGGTAAAAACGAGTTATAAGGACCTAGCTGGCTATATGTATATAGCGAGAGATCAGTCGGTGTACGTCCATTTGTTAGAGGCAAATAAGGCCCAGCGAGACGGATAGACAGAGAGAATGGAGCTAGGAGGTGGTGTGAGAGGCCCAACTACTAGCTAGATAGGGGGAGGAGTGTGCGGTTGTGAGATCAATGAAAAGGGGGGCGAGAGTTTACACGTGTGTCTGACCATATGAGAGACACGAGGCAAGGACACATAAAGGAGGAGATTGAAGCTGTGTGTGTATGTTGTAGGCAGGCATCGCTGGAGAGGTTTATCGATTGGTGTGTGTCGGAAAGGAGTTGTGGAGACTCTGGGAGAACGACCTAAAGAAAAAAATGAATATGCCCGGTGGATAGAATGCTGAGGGAGGGGAGGGCGAGGAGGACGTGTGCATGCACGAGAGAAAGTTAGTGGTAGCTACAAAGGTTAGAGGATTGAGTGGGTGTAAGAGACTAACAAAGATCATAATTTGATATGAAAGCGGATTCATATATTTGAATAGGAGATCATAGTGTTTTAAACATTGCATGCATGAATATAGCGGTGATACACGTGCTGTGTACATGTTATACCATAATGTGATAATGCATGGCGTTTGCAACTCACAGCTAAATGCCGAACAATCTAAACCATACTACACATCAAACAATCTCACATTTTATTTGAATTTGTGATAATGTGCGGCGTTTGCAGCTTACAACTAAATATCGAGCAATCTAAACAATACTATATATCGAACATTCTCACATTTTATTTGAATTTGTGGTAATGTGTGGTGTTTGCAACTCACCTCTAAATACTTGTCGGCGTAGGGGGCGGGGCACCATACATAATGTGATAAACACATTATACATATGAGACATGGTTTAGATTATGAAGATCTAGCTAGAGGTAGAAATGTAATGTGATTTGAAATCAAAATAAAGTGGATTCAAAAAATCTAGTTCGAGTTTATATAGTACACATAGTTCATATGTAACTCGAGACTAATCATGTGGTGTGCTGTGAAGATAATACACAAACGATGGTTTAACTTGACAATAATGATGATTATAGATCTTATTAAAACAGAGAAACGAATTCAAATGCTTTGACTTCACAACAATCATTACTGTAGATCTTATTCAAATTTAGTTCATATTGAAGCGGTAGTATATACGTTTCGAATGCATTAAAACGTTCATTTGAGTAGTAGGTTGCATGCATTATACATGTAGCGAAATATTTTAATTGAACATAACATGAATTCAAAGTTTTGAATGACATTTGTAGTGCGCATTGATTTGGTACAGTACACGTTAGGCTTGTCTGGAAATTTCAACCCGCGCCTTCTTAGCCCGAAATATTTAAGATATATCTTTGTCTCGTTGTGCTCCGACAACTCCCTCCATCTCAACCCGCGCCTTGCTATTCCGAAATTATAATGCGCGCGAAAACTTCCACCTCCTGTGAAATCCCGACACGCGAAATGCCCGTGGCACTCCTGAACCAAAAGTACCGCCTCAAATCGGTGGGGGGTACTTTCATAACTTACCCCACATTTCGGACAAGCGTGTCTCTAAGCCATGGTCCCCCACTGCCATCCCATCCGCCCACCCATTCATACACTGAGGCCGCGAAAACTCGCGACGAAACCCCACACCCTACTCCGTCCGCCACCCAGCCGGAGCCTCTTCCCCGACGACGTCGTCCACAACAACACCTCGACGTCCCTCATCCACCGTACCGGATGAGGATCTGTCGTCGATCTCATTGTCCTGCCGGTTCAGCCACCCCGTCCTCCACCTCCAAGGAGCTGCCCCGACGTTCCCCTCATCTTTCGCGTCACCTCCATTCCCACACCATCGTCTTCACCTACACCACCGGAAGAGCATCATCATCACCGTTTCCTCGGATGAAGTTGTGGCCTAATCGGTGCCACCAAAGAGGTTGTACACTAATCGCCGCATTTTCTTCTTGATTCGATCTCACGGTGCTGCCGGCGCTCAGTCTTGAGCCGACACGGCACGGCTCCATCCACGGAGGCATCGCCGGCCACTTCCTCCACGGCGTCGCTCCCTCGGTGGCGATGTCCACATCAGTAGGAGCTGCTGCTGCTTTAGCTCTCGCTCGCACTGCTGCTCTGCTCTTGCTCTCGGTCCCCTGCCTGGTCTGCTCTTGCTATTGCTCTTGCTCGCGCTGCTGCTCTCGCTTGCGATGCTGCTCCGATTTGGCTACACTTCAGTCGACTGAATCGACTTTTGGGTCAGTCGATTTTCAAGGGTTGGGCAAGCCAGGGTGAAGGAAGAACAAGCCGCGGCAGGGAGGGGGGCTCGCCGGAGAGGTACCCCACTATCTATCTTAGGGTTCTGGATGAAGGTGGTGGTCGCCGGCGGTGGCGGGGCGTTGGCGGGGCGGTGGCGTGGGGATCGCCGGAGAAAAAGCTCGGCACGGGGGGGCCTAGAGTGATGGCTGGGGCGGCGGCGGACCGGCGGTGGGGAGTGTTTTTGGGGCGGGCGGGGCGGCGCACCGTCGGCCGCGGGCGGCGGGGGGGCTGCTGTTTGGCCAGTGGTGGCTGGCGGCTTGGGGGGGTGGAGGTTGAAGATGAACCGCATGCCCTTAATTTCGTATCCAACGGCTGCAAAATCGACTGACCAGAGATGAAAAATTCAGTCGACCGACGTGTAGCCTCACCTTGCTAGTGCGTTCAGTTTCGACAACAAAATTCAGTTTCGACAGCAAAATTCAGTTTCGACAGTTAGGTTCAGTTTCAACAGTTAAGTTCAGTTTCGACAGTTAAGTTCAGAGATGAGCGGCTGATGTATTTTACATCTAGCACTTTGTGGTTATGTATTTTACGTCATGTATTGGAGATGCTATTAGAATTCCACTCAGGTTAACGTTGTTCGTTGTCTCTCTTGTCCTGCTTCAGCCTCGGCTTCGTACAACTCACCGGAGCTGCTCCAACGACGAAACCCTCCATCACAACAGAGCAGTACCTCGGGCTCCTTCTCCAGACGCCTAAGATCTTCTTCCCCTCCTCCGGCAGCAAAGTCAGCCGGAGCATCCTCACCGGCTAACCCAATCACGCTGAGATCGACATGGCTTCGCCAAAGAGGTTGTACACTTGTTGCATCTCTTTTTTACTCTACATGTTATATATATTGTCCACTTAGCACACAGATTTGTTCCTTTAGTGTCTCCTTGAAAGAAAAAATGTAGGAATTTTAATTTTCACTTGTCCTCCTTTTCAAATTCCTATTCATGAAGCACAAGACTAAGAGATAGTAGCATAATAGCATTATAACCGTACATTTTCTTGTGGTTTGACTTAATCTCACCATGCTTCTTTGCATCCTGTGATCTTCCAATTGTTGTGAATCAAACACCCAGATTGGCAGAAATCCTGTGTTTTTAAATTCTCTGTTTTGCACGTGCATTCCTATCCTATTCCTGTCTATTTCCTATCCCTGCATTGTTGGAATCCTCCAATTCAAATGAGCCCTTACAGAATTACTTCTCTTACAGATAGTTGTCAAAGAAAACCTTGCGTGGTTTGTCCCGCTCCTGCTGCACCGTCGTCCACCCCAGCTCAGCTGCTCCAACGACAGAAGGGTCCAGCACAGCAGGGATCCGGCCTCCAGACTGTCTTTCGCCGCCTCAGATCTTCTTCCCCGCCGCTGGCAGCCATGAAAACTGCATTACCATCATCAACCGAGCAGATGACCTCGAGGACTACACGGGTCCGCAAGAGAGGTCGCACTCTTTCGTGTCTGCTTACGTTATGCATCGCTTAATATTACATGCTACTTTATCGTCCTGTTGACCGATTAGACTCTAAGTCAGCTCCAAACTAATGGTCAAACTTGAGTTTTTAAATGATTGTGGGGTACATATTGGGGCCGCTATCAATAGTATCTATCTACTATCTGGTTAATCTCCAGTGTCTACTATGAGTTTCATGTTGGGTGGGAAACAAACAATAAAGAAGCCATTATCTGTATTTTTAACTAAAGCCATGATCTGCCTGCTATTATTGGTTTTGGGTCTATCCACAAGTTGCTACCATCACTCTGGATTTCTGCATGCACTCCTTACATAATCTCACTGTGTTTTATTCCTATGCATGAGAGTTATTGTAAACAATGGAACTGAACATGTAGAGCAAAAGAGACGAGCCTTGCGAGGCAATATAATTTCATGCAGACGTCGCGCCATGGTAGGCGCAAAGGCAGCCCCCCCCTCCACGCATTTCGGATTGTAATTGAGAGGAAGATACCTGTTCTGAGGGGGATTCAGAAGGAGAAGATAACTCCTATTTACCCCCTGAGGTCTTCGCTCTAACTTGGCATGCTGATGTTGGTTATATCATGCATATGGTGTCTTGCATTCCTTATTTATACATCAAATATGTCATCTGCTTAGTTTAAACATCCTTTGTGCGAATGCCATCTGTCTAGTTTATTCATCGTTTATGTGAATTATGCAACGCCATCTTGTTTAGCCAAGCATCATATATGTGAATTTTGCAATGACATCCTGCTTAGCCAGTCATCTTATATGTAAATTATATCAGGCCATCCTTTTTTTGTTACATATTACGTTTGTCAACAATGTTAGTACATTCAACTGCCCTTCGTGTGCATCAGCCATTTGACACGGTGATGGCAAATTCTGGAGTGAAAACAAGGTCTTCTGAGCAGACTATGCTATCTGACGAAACACATATCTCGCTGGTTACGGATAGCTCCTCCGAGGAGGATTCAGAGACAGATGACCAGTCCTATTCCCCCCCGAGGTATATGCTCTAACTTGGCAGGGTTATGTTGCTCATATCGTGCGTGTGGTGTCTCGCATTGCTATGTCATTTGATTAGTTTAGACATGCTTTGTGTGAATGCCACCTGTTCAGTGTCTAATTACCATATATGTGAATTATGCATTGCAATCTTGTTGCAAGACATTATATATGTGAATTATACAATGCTATCTTGTTGAAAAGGCATTATATATGTGAATTACGCAATGCCATGCTGTTTAGCCAATCATCATGTATGTGAATTATATCATGCTATCATTTTTTTTGTATTACGTGTTCCATTTGTCGACAACGTTTGTATATTCAACTACTCTTCCTGTGCATCAGCCATTTGAAGCGGTGATGGAAGTATCTGGAGTGAAAACAAGGTATTCAGAGCAGACAATGCTACCTGCTGAAGCAGACATCTTGCTGGTTACAGAGAGCTCCTCAGAGGAGGATTCAGAGACTGATGACCAGTCCTATTTCCCCCCTGAGGTCTATGCTCAAACTTGGCAGGGTTATATTACCCATGTCATGCATGTTGTCTTGCATTGCTTAGTTTTTACATCATATATGGATTGCCATCTGCTTACTTGCTTACTATATAAATCATATATTTGAATTATATCATGCCATCATGTTTACATAGTACATACACATCATCTATCTGAATTATGGCATGGCAACCCATTTAATAAAGACATCATATAGTTATATCATCTCATCCTGTTTAGTGCTTATAGTCATCATACTTAGAATTATGGCATTCTATCCATGAATGTATGTGAATTATGGCATGCCAACCTATTTAATAAACACATTACATAGTTATGTCATGTCATCCTGTTTACATAGTCTCATATTTTGAACTATGTCTTTCCACCTTTTTTAGTTAGCCATCATAATGTGAAATTGTGTCATGCTATCATGTTTAGTTAGCCATCATATATGTGAAATTGTGTCATGCTATCCTGTTTGGTTAGATAACATAAATATGAATTATCTCATGCCCTCTTTTATTCCCCACTATCCATTGCACCTGTCTATCACACAATGTCTATACTTTCAATTACTTTTCTTGTTTATCAACCATTTGAATTGGAGAGCGTGATGGCAGTATCTAAGGGAGGAACAACACGGTCTTAAGAAAAGATAGTGCTACCAGTTGATTTAGATAGAACCACGGTTGTACTTGCCCAAGGACCAGATCCACCACACATAACCCAGACTCTCGCAGATTGTACCCCTACCTAGTTGGACAGAGAACTAGCTACACCCCTTCTAACCCCAACCCCGGCAGATAGTAACCCAGTTCCAGTTGACACATCACCGTCTCCACCACAAAGTACCCAAACACGAGCAGTTAGTAAGGGAACTGCAGTGCCCAAAGCACGAGGACCACCACTCCGAATCCCAACTCAACACTTAAAGTTGAAGAAGATTTGTTCTCAGGCCAGGTTCTGTAGCTATGGTTCATACTCCTTTGCTCTTGCATTACTGTATTTACTCATACCAACTATTTTCAAATTTGAAGGATGGAATTGAAACTCCAATGGCGCAACAGGTATGTTTTAAACCTGTTTCTTTAACTGGTTTGCTGTTGTAACCTGCTCTATGTTGATTTCAGTTTCAATTGAATAAATAGTTATGTTCTCATGTCATGCACATTACAAGTGTTGTTATTGCTCTATAGTTACCCACACTTATATTCTGTCTATTCTGCTTTGTCTTGAACAAATATTATTTGAACTGTGTCTCTATCTTGATTTGGCAACAAAAACTAGAATGATATAGACCATAAAGTGACCATGGTACATAGATATATGTTTGTTTCATGCTGTTATCCTGTCCACTTTACTACTGAACTCATTTACCAAAATGAGTTTCATATACAACATGGTAAACATGTGATGTGTCTGCTTGTTTCTCTTTTAGAATGCGGACAAAATATTGGAGAACAGTACCGTGTTATCCAATGGTAAAGGAAGTAATGCAGATAAGGTTCAAGATAGTGAGACATCCCTGTTGGTCTCCAAGAAAGCTGATAAAAACTATCTTGACGACAGTGAGGGAACCCAAAAGTCATGTCTTGATGTAGTGTTCGAGTTACTGGCCACTACTGCTGGCACAAGCTCTTCGAACTCGCTGCCTGAATCAGTTCGTCTTCTTGAGTCTCAACTTCAAGTTGAAAGACATCGATCAGATGTGCTGCGACAGGAAGCTGAAGGACTGAGGAAGTCCCTGCAGAATTCAGATGCATATTTTCTGGTGCAACAGCAAGCGCTGGAGGATTTAAGCGCCAAACAAGAGAAAGTTAATAAGCTTGCTAAGCATCTTGCCAGCATTATGGGTACCCAGGATATTGTTTCTTGAGATCTTCTGAAGTGGTTTCAGTTCTGGATTTGTTTTGCTGCGGCGTTTATTTGCGCTGGTCGCCAACTTTGACAACCAGTGTATATGATATGCTGCTTTGTTCCCTATATTTGCACTGGTGGCGAACTTTGATGCCCAGTGGATGTAATATGTGTAACAGCCGTGATAGCCTAGCATAAGTTGCTTGCTTATTTATTTCCTTGTTGTCTTGTTTATTTGTTTGCTTGTAGTCAGTGCAGTTCTTTTTAAAACTAGGCCACAATAACCATGGGCTAATATTTACTGTAGTGACACTGGGCCTCCTACGGGCCGTAGAAATAGTGGGCCTTCTACGGGCCGTAGAAACAGTAGGCCTTCTACGGGCCATAGAAACGATGGGCCTTCTACGGGCCGTAGAAACATTGGGCCTTCTATGGGCCGTATCATCAATGGGCCTTATACGGGCCGTATGACCATAACGGGCCATCGTTAATAGGCCGTATTTGATGACGCTATGAAAATGGCCCAACGTATTAACAGACCACAAAAGGGCCGATGTAACCACGGGCTGAGTTTGGCCCACAAGCAGAAAATGACAGTAACGGGCCGTAAGTAAACAAATGCTGGAAATGAGCCCAAGAATAAATGGGCTCTGAGAAGGCCGAAAGATAACATTTGCTGGAAACGGCCCAACTGAATAACGGGCCCTTAATGGGTATAAAGTGATATACTGTTCATTACGGGCCAGTTTCACCACGGGCCGTTAATGGGTGTAAAGTGATACACTGTTCATTGCGGGCCAGTTTCACCACGGGCCGTTAATAGGCCAAGAGTTACATAGGGCCTCATATGGGCCGAAAGACGTCATGGGCCATACATGGGCCAGAAGTGAAAATGGGCTGGAATCATATTGGATGGCCCAGATGACGCTACTGGGCCTAATTCGGATAGGGCGTAACGGGCCTTGGGTTAGCGGGCTATAAATGGGCTATATGCGAACAGGCCGTTAACAGGCTTTCCATGGGCCGGCCCGCCACCTTTTGACCAAGTCAAACGGGCCAGCCTTTTCATAGGAATGGGCCTCTGTTGGGTCGTGCCACATGTCGATGTATCATAGGCGCCTTCTGTCCAATGAGTGGATGACATCTGTCCCAACGGTGAGCCGACATGTGTTTCCTCCAGCCAATGATGATTTTACACGTGGAAAATCCCCATTGGCCGGGGCTGTTAATGGGTTATCGGATCCAAAACCCGACCCGATAGCTTAACGACGTTCCATTATGGTGGATGCCACGTGTCGGTCACCCTTGACGAAAGCACTTCTGTGACGCACGATTTATCGTCAAGTGGACACTTCCGTGATGATAATTTTGGTAATGTCATGGAACACTTCTACGACAGCACATGTATGACTATCTTGATTCTGTCATAAATTTGTCATGGATGTACATGCATGACAAAAAACGCGACCTACTGTGACAAACACGTATCATCAAGGAAGTGTATTTTTTTTGTAGTGTAGGCTTGCTGGACGGTGATGGGTTGGATGAGATTTACCATGTAATCAAGTTAGTTATGTTAGGGTTTGATCCCTAGTATCCACTATCTTCTGAGATTGATGTTGCTATGACTTTGCTATACACAATGCTTGTCACTAGGGCCCGAGTGCCATGATTTCAGATCTGAATCTATTATGTTTTCATGAATATATGTGTGTTCGTGATCCTATCTTGCAAGTCTATAGTCACCTATTATGTGTTATGATCCGACAACCCCAAAGTGACAATAATCGGGATACTTCTCGGTGATGACTGTAGTTTGAGGAATTCATGTATTCACTATGTGATAATGCTTTGTTTCGGTTCTCTATTAAAAGGAGGCCTTAATATCCCTTAGTTTCCGCTAGGACCCCGCTGCCACGGGAGTGTAGGACAAAAGATGTCATGCAAGTTCTTTTCCATAAGTGCTGAAGCCATGTACCTAGGGTAGGGTCAGGGACCTGTCCAAGGTACCCTTCCCAAGGACATCTATAGAAGAAACTACCTTTCAGTCGACCTGGAAGTATTCCACTCGACGGACTCGCAGACACTCGACCATGAAGCCATTCACTCGACCATCAGGAGATCTAGAGTCACTCTGCACACAAACGGTCTGTCATTAAGTAGTCTTTATGGTCATGATAGCACTTTATGTAGGGCGTTACCAGTTGAAAGATCGAGGATGCCGCCTAGAGGGGGGGGGTGAATAGGCGCTTTAAAATAATTACGGTTTAGGCTTGAACAAATGCGGAATAAACCTAACGGTTAATTTGTCAAGCACAAAACCTAAAACAACTAGGCTCACCTATGTGCACCAACAACTTATGCTAAGCAAGATAAGCAACTATGTGATAGCAAGATATATGACAAAGAACAATATGGCTATCACAAAGTAAAGTGCATAAGTAAAGGGCTCGGGTAAGAGATAACCGAGGCACGCGGAGACGACGATGTATCCCGAAGTTCACACCCTTGCGGATGCTAAACGCTGTTGGAGCGGTGTGGAGGCACAATGCTCCCAAGAAGCCACTAGGGCCACAGAATCTCCTCACGCCCTCGCACAATGCAAGATGCCGTGATTCCACTAAGGGACCCTTGAGGCGGTCACCAACCTGCATAAATGGCAACCCTTGGGGCGGTCACCGAACCCGTACACTTTGGCAACCCTTGGGGCGGTCACGGAACCCGTCAAGATGCTCAGGCGATCTCCACAACCTAATTGGAGACCCGACGCTTGCCGGAGCTTTACACCACAATGATTGAGCTCAACACCACTAACTGCCTAGGGCGCCCAAGCACCCAAGAGGAACAAGCTCAAGGGCACCAAGCACCCAAGAGTAATAAGCTTCTCAAACTTCACTTCCACGTATCACCGTGGAGAACTCAAACCGATGCACCAAATGCAATGGCAAGGGCACATGGAGTGCCAAGTCCTTCTCTCTCAAATCCCACGAAGCAACTAATGCTAGGGAGGAAAATGAGAGGAAGAACAAGAAGGAGAACACCAAGAACTCCAAGATCAAGATCCAAGGGTTCCCCTCACATAGAGGAGAAAGTGATTGGTGGAAATGTGGATCTAGATCTCCTCTCTTTTCCCTCAAAACTAGCAAGAATCCATGGAGGGATTGAGAGTTAGCAAGCTCGAAGAAGGTCAACAATGGGGAAGAACACGAGCTCAAAGGATAAGGTTCAATGGGAAGAAGACCCTTTTATAGGACCTCCGAATCCAACCGTTATGTGCTTGGGTCGTGCAAAGCGGTACTACCGCTTGGAGGAGCGGTACTACCGCTTGGACGAGCGGTACTACCGCTTAGCACGCTCAAAACAGCCCAAACGAGAGAGAAAACACGAGTTTTTGGTCCGGGGCGGTACTACCGCTTAGGAGCCACGGTAGTACTGCTCTGGAGCGGTAGTACTACTCAGGAGCCGCGGTAGTACCGCTCTAGAGCGGTAGTAAAAAATTACATCCGCTCTAGTCGCGGTAGTACCGCTGCAGCCTTCACCAAAACAGCCACAACTTTTGCAAACGGACTCCGAATTCGATGAAACCAAGTTTGTTGGAAAGCTAGCGACAAGGGCTAGCAAAATCTTGAAAGAGATACCAATAATAAGCAAATGAGAAAAGGCCCAAAAGAAAATGGTGAGAACCCTTCCTCGGAGAAGACCGGTAAAACCTCCAACACCGAAAACATCATAGAAGACGCATGCAAACTCCGTTTTCGATGAACTCAAGCTTGTCATAAAGATGACCATAAGCTCTAAGACTCACAAAGATAATCAAACAAGGACCAAGAAACATGATGCAAGGATGCAATGGTTTGAGCTCTCGACGAACGATACGATCAAGCTACTCACTTGAGAGCCCCCCTTGATAGTACGGCTATCGATCCTATAACCCGGTCTCCCAACTACCACCATGAGACCAATAAAATAGAAAACCTATCAAGGGCAAACCTTTGCCTTGCACATGGTCCACTTGAGCTAGATGATGACGATCTTTACTCCCTCAAGTTGGACCACCTTTCTTGATTGCATTGGCTCGATGAAGACTAGATGATTGCTCCCCCATAGTCACTATGGGTGAGCGACTCTTCGGCACATCTTCACAAGTCCATTGACACCACAATGGATGGCAAGATTCAAACTTGATTGCTCCCCCATACTCCATTATGGGTGAGCCACTCTTTGTGTTGCTCCACTTGAACTTGCACACTGCAAACTTGATGACGATCACCACTTGATGTCATCCTCCATGGGTTGTATGGGATCTTCCTCTTGACGCAAGACCATGGAAACATACCTAACCCCACAAAGAACTCTCACGTAGACCATGGGTTAGTACACAAAGCGTAATGGACAATGCTTACCATACCATGGGAACACTTGGTCCCACTCGGTACATCTTCTATGCTTTGTGAGTTGATCAACTTGATTCACTCTTGACTTAGTCTTGATCACCCTTGAATCTTTCCAACTCTCTTCATTTGGATGATGTATTGAAGGTAAATATGAATGATCACACAATCTTCTTCTTCAAGACATGCTTGCAATAAGCTCAACACTCACATGACCAATCTTTGGATAATTCCTTAATAGCACCTTGGTCAACCCATAAACTCCTTGAAACCAACACATGGACTTCAAGAAATGCCTTTGGAAACATCCTTCAAATATAACTCGATGCAACCATTAGTCCATAGAGAATGTCATCAATTACCAAAACCGCACATGGGGGCACCGCATGTCCTTTCAATCTCCCTCATTTTGGTAATTGATGACAATCACTTTCAAGAGAGTTTATATAAGGAATTATGCATCACAATGCAATGCAACAACCAATGATGCAGGAGAATGAGATGCAAATGCTTAGGACCAAAACCAAAGCAAGGAGAAAACTCAGAAGACTTCTCCACAAAACTCTCTGAAACTCCTCCCCCATTGGCATCGATTGCCAAAATGGGTGAAAAGCTGAGAAGGCCAAAATAAAAGGTGTTCCTCCATAAATTGTGTATTTCTCAACAAGAGAGTGGAATGCAATACACATATCCAACTGCCAATACTTGGAGGAAGACAAACTATATCGAGGCCCAAAGATTGCAACAAAAATATATGACACAAAGACATAACAAAGAGAGACACAAGCAATCAGAAGATACCAATTGAAGCAATCAATCAACAGATATCAATTGAACCAACTAGACCAATGATCCTACATGCCACAAGAAAAAGAAATTATGATAAACGCAAAGGAGTGTTCTAAAGAAACTAGAGAAGCTCCCCATGATTTGTGCACACATAAGAATTTTTGTATTTGAATACAAAGTGCACAAAATAGGATCATAGCTCCCCCAAAATCAATAGAAACTCACATCCAGTGCAAGTGAGCATATAGGAAACAAAGCCTAGCGCTTGCAACAAGCACATGGTTGAGCAACATGTAAAAGAGGCAACTTAAGAATAGGCTCAACCAAAATGATGTGTGTGAGTCATGGCGAAGCACTTGAGAGGACTAAAAATAGGATGAGCATTAAGCATCAACATAGTCTTGAAATAATGAGGCACACGGTGCAAGGCCTATCATTCCCACACACACAACTAGCAAATGGGTTCACAAGCTTACTAATAAGCATATGAAGAACTTATGCTTGTGACAACCCGTGGTGAAGGTAGAAGATGAAAGCCTCATCAAGACGAGGGTTGCCAATTAAGATGGCAAAAGCCTTGTAAAGATAAGCATGAAGAAAATAATCTTCACCACACAAGAGTGCATAAAGATGCAACGATAGAGGACACGCACTCAAGACAAAAGCTTTCACGGAGCCACCAAAGAAATAACATAAGAAAGACAAGGTGGACGTGAAAGAAAGGATATCAACTAGAGATGTAATTTCTCTCAAGTGTATAAGGTTCTATGTAGACGAAATCATGATGATATATATATATATATATATATCTACAAAGAAGGATGTACACCCGAAATAGTTACACCACGAAGGAACAAGATATCCACAAGGAAGTCATAAATATACCAATAAGATATTTGCTTGAAAGCATAGCACTTGGCTAGATATGGTCTTATTGTATATAAATGAAGTCCAAACACACATCCATCAAGGGCATCACAACTAGCAACAGAGAACGTCGTTGGGATGCTTTGAGAAAGGAAACAAGTGTCACAAGATATGAAATGAATATCATGCGAAGATACAGCCTACACAAGGTTGAATGCAAGAGAGGAAAGCATGAATAGATACTTGTTACCGAGATATCATTGGAAGGATGTAGTAGATACCAATTGAAGGTAGATAGTAGTTCATTGATCATCCTAGCTTGACTCCAATATGCACATGGTGACAACACCTTCCTTGTGAGTGAGCCGAGCATCCAATGCATCTCCAAATGTTCCTAGAAGAACAACACAAACTAAACGGTACCCAAACTCATCGGGACCAAATAGTTAGAAACACCAATACATAAGACAAACTCCACATAAATATGTGCATATAGATATGAAAATGAATTTCATGCACATCTCATCCAAATTGAGACTAGGTGGAGTTTCCCCTATATATTGAGTCAAAGAAAGAAAGCATGCCAAATGAAATACATGAAGTAAACATGCATGCTCAAGACTTTCAAAACCCGAAACCAAAAGACAAAGAAATTCCAAGTGAAAAGGATACTAAATGGAGAAATCATCACTTGGAAGATATCATTAAAGATACATCAAGGAATGAGATATCCATTGATACACACTAAACTAAAGATGTCAAACTCCCAAAGAGAGGATGGTTTCAAACAAACCAAGCCCTCAACAAAGTTTCATGATGGCACAAAGTACCAAAAAGAAATGGCTTGCCTTCCACCAAAACACACTTGATAAGGATCACAAGAAGAGTGTTCTAAAGAAAATAGAATAGCTCCCCCACGAGTTGTGCATTATATAGGATTTGTATTTGAATACAAAATGCACAAGGTGGGATCACCGCTTTCACTATATCTAGAAAACACTAGACAAGAACAAGAAATAAACAAGATCCACAAGTGGTATGGAAGACAACGGGAGTTGACACAATCCTTGGCAAGAGAAGAGGCAAGTACAAAAGCCAATGTAAAGATGATCAATAAATTCTACCACACATAAATGACTACCAATTGTCAAAAGACAAGAAGTAGATGGAAAGAATTCCCGGTGGTAGATAGCAAGGATATCCAACATCATCTTCACACCACACACAAGCAGATTGTAACTTGTAGAGCTAACATGCCACCTAGGAACAAGATAATCTACAATATCAACACTAGGTGACAATATCTCAAATGTACACATTTTCTAGGCTAGTAATATACATAGCACATTACTCCCCCATAATGTGATACCAATGAAGAAAACTTAACAAGATGCAATAAGAGGATCCAACAAGAGATAATTAATGGACAATTTAGAATTTGAATTTCTCATGAGAAGACATACCACATAGTGACTAGATAATCTTGTAATATCAATACTAGATGGTATTCCTCATGTACACACACTTATAGGAGTGTGAGGTGCACAAAGCACATCACTCCCCAATAATGGGATATTCCATTAATCTATCACAAGAGCAAACTAAGATACAAAGAAGATGCACAAAGGCTCAACAAACAACTCACACGTACATGAAGTGCACACCAACATACATAAGCAAGTTGGAAGCGTAACATATACAAACACATGCAAGGAACAAAACCAAAACATGCAAGGGGGCAA
This sequence comes from Aegilops speltoides, assembly GCA_021437245.1. Taxonomy (NCBI): domain Eukaryota; kingdom Viridiplantae; phylum Streptophyta; class Magnoliopsida; order Poales; family Poaceae; genus Aegilops; species Aegilops speltoides. The sequence goes on from CM038145.1 coordinate 110,095,548, forward strand.
GTAACTTTCAAAGTAAACAATTTAAGTACAAGTTACATAAGGAGGCACATTGGATATAAGATAGAAACTTGATAATCCAATTGACTTGGCTTGTGACAAAAAGAATGATGAAGTCCCCTTAATTCTTCATAATGTAGCCAAGTCTCCAATGCCCTCCAAAAACACCTATTGATCAAGTTTGAGCTTGTTGGTCCCCAACCAAGTTGGGTGCTAAGAGGTTAGTCACAATAGGCTTGGCTAACCAAATGGTTCTTTTCTTGACACCACTTTGAGTACCAACAAACTTGGCAAACACATTGCCAACCTTATCCTTCCCAAGAGAATAGATATCATCAATAATAATTGGGTTGGATAAGTTACCACTAGTGCATGAAGAAGCGACATGACCTTTCTCACGACATAAGTAGCAACGTCTACTCTTCACTTTCTTCTCACTTGATTTTTCCACAAGAGAAGCATTAGCTTGAGTCTTCTTGGGAAGTGGCATTTCTTCAACTTGAGGTTGAGCATGAGATTGAACTTGTGCCCTCTTCCCTTGTTGCTTGACACTAATGGCCTTCTTCTTCAATGGGCAAGATCTAACATGATGCCCTTCTACTTTGCACTTGAAGCAAACAATCTTGGCCGAATTCTTGACTTGTTCTTGGCCCTTCTTTTTGTTCATGTTGGACTTCTTCTTATTGGAGTTGAATCCAAGTCCACCTTTGTCATTGGGGGATTTTTGCACACTCAAGATATTGTTGAGTGCGGATTTCCCTTCATGACACTTTTTCAAGTCTTTCTTCAAAGAAGTGACTTGGGCCTTGAGCTCTTTGATTTCCTCTACATGGTTAGTCTCAACACAAGTACTAGAGGAAGTATAGGCTTCATCGTTAGAGCAACAAGGCAAGGAAAGCAATTCGTCACAAGATGTACCAAAATTGTGAGTAGATGAATTACAAGGACTAGCACATGGCAATATACTATTTTGGCTAGAAGTAGTGCTAGTATCCACATGAGGCTCACTAGATGTTACCTTAGCAATCATGGCCTCATGAGCTATCTTTAGCACACTATGGGATACTAGATGATCATCATGAGAGCTTGAGAGCTTTTCATGACTTTCTTCCAATTTACCATAATTGCAAGATAGCACCTCAAGTTGAGCCCGTAGCTCAACATTCTCCTTCAAAATGGATGCTTCACAAGTAATAGAATTAGCAGCACAAGCATCATCATTAACAACAAGAGGAGAAGGCAACTTGGCAAGCTATTTTAAATAAGAAGCTTCAAGTTGAGCACGAGACTCGGTGAGTTTGATGAGCTCACCCTTGATGACCCTTGAGCCATTTTCGAGGTGCTCAAAATCCTCAAGGAGTCTAGCATGAGCAACTTCAAGCTTAGCATTTTAGTTTCAAAAACATTGGCCACCTCAAGGGCTCTATCAGTAGATTCCTTCACTCTAGACAATTCTAGAGCAAAAGTCTCCTCAAGAGATTCCTTGGTGTTTTGTTCAAGTTCAAGAGCTTGAGAGAGGTCCGCAATCTCATTAGCGTAATCACGCCCATGACCTTCCATTTTATCAATGGTGACCTCATGCTCCTCAAGACGAGATTCCAACTCATCAATATATTTCTTGCTCTCAATAGCAATGGACATAATTTCCATGAAGTTGGAACGAGCAATTTTATTTTTATGAAGAGCTTTAAAAACCATTTACCCCTTAATTTTTAAGGAGGCAACATTATCATTCTCTTCATCATTATCCTCATCATCGTTAGCATCAACATCCTCATCAAGGGACATATTGGGGTACAAAGTAGGAGATACCTTTGACGCCTTAGCCATAAGGCAAAACACAATAGATGATGATGTAGGATCCCTTGAGGCACCATTAAACAACACATCTTGTTCCATGGAGTGTTTGGTTTCCTCTACATTGTTAGCACAACAATTCGAGGAAATAGTTGCATTTTTATCATGGCAACAAGACATAGCAAGCATATCATCATGATATTTAGTCAAGCAATTTCTACATGATATGCAAGGACTATCAACACAAGCATGTGAAACATTTGGAGTGCTCGAAGTGTTAAAGCCCAAAGAGGGAGCATTGCAATAATATAGTGATGAAGGATCATCCACAATAAGCATACTATCATCATTGCAATGACCAACACTACTCACCATATCATTACCTTGTGGCAAACCACATGTAGGTGAAGTAGAAGAAGTTGAGAAGACTATATGACCGGAGGTGGAGGGAGAACAACCATCCCCACAAATCTTGGACACACCATATTTATCTTGAAGCTTTGTCCATAACTCATGAGCATCCCGGAACGGCATGAGTTGAAAAATAAATACATTGCTCAAAGCATCAAAAAGCACATTAGAGGCTTGAGCATTGAGATAAGAGTTTTTCTCATCCTCTAAAGATAATCTTTGGGGATCCTTTGGAGGAGAAAAACCCATATCTACAATTCGCTCTAAATTTGGGTCCATGACCCTAAAGAGATTAAGCATGCGAATTACCCAAACATCAAAATTTGTGCCATCGAAACTAAGAGTGTCAGAGAATCCTAATCCTCTAGTCGACATCTTTACTCTCTAGGCGGTTAAGCCCAACAAAGAGAGACGAGGCTCTGATACCAATTGAAAGATCGAGGATGCCGCCTAGAGGGGGGGGTGAATAGGTGCTTTAAAATAATTACGGTTTAGGCTTGAACAAATGCGGAATAAACCTAACGGTTAATTTGTCAAGCACAAAACCTAAAACAACTAGGCTCACCTATGTGCACCAACAACTTATGCTAAACAAGATAAGCAACTATGTGATAGCAAGATATATGACAAAGAACAATATGGCTATCACAAAGTAAAGTGCATAAGTAAAGGGCTCGGGTAAGAGATAACCGAGGCACGCGGAGACGACGATGTATCCTGAAGTTCACACCCTTGCGGATGCTAATCTCCGTTTGGAGCGGTGTGGAGGCACAATGCTCCCCAAGAAGCCACTAGGGCCACCGTAATCTCCTCACGCCCTCGCACAATGCAAGATGCCGTGATTCCACCAAGGGACCCTTGAGGGCGGTCACCGAACCCGTACAAATGGCAACCCTTGGGGGCGGTCACCGAACCCGTACACTTTGGCAACCCTTGGGGGCGGTCACCGGAACCCGTCAAGATGCTCGGGGCGATCTCCACAACCTAATTGGAGACCCCGACGCTTGCCCGGAGCTTTACACCATAATGATTGAGCTCCGAACACCACCAACCGTCTAGGGTGCCGAAGCACCCAAGAGGAACAAGCTCAAGGGCACCAAGCACCCAAGAGTAATAAGCTTCTCAAACTTCACTTCCACGTATCACCGTGGAGAACTCAAACCGATGCACCAAATGCAATGGCAAGGGCACACGGAGTGTCCAAGTCCTTCTCTCTCAAATCCCACTGAAGCAACTAATGCTAGGGAGGAAAATAAGAGAAAGAACAAGAAGGAGAACACCAAGAACTCCAAGATCAAGATCCAAGGGGTTCCTCTCACATAGAGGAGAAAGTGATTGGTGGAAATGTGGATCTAGATCTCCTCTCTCTTTTCCCTCAAAAACTAGCAAGAATCCATGGAGGGATTGAGAGTTAGCAAGCTCGGAAGAAGGTCAACAATGGGGAAGAACACGAGCTCAAAGGATAAGGTCAATTGGGGAAGAAGACCCCCTTTTATAGGACCTCCCGAATCCAACCGTTATGTGCTCAGGTCGTGCACAAGCGGTACTACCGCTTGGAGGAGCGGTACTACCGCTTGGACGAGCGGTACTACCGCTTAGCACGCTCAAAACAGCCCAAACGAGAGAGAAAACACGAGTTTTTGGTCCGGGGCGGTACTACCGCTTAGGAGCCACGGTAGTACTGCTCTGGAGCGGTAGTACTACTCAGGAGCCGCGGTAGTACCGCTCTAGAGCGGTAGTAAAAAATTACATCCGCTCTAGTCGCGGTAGTACCGCTGCAGCCTTCACCAAAACAGCCACAACTTTTGCAAACGGACTCCGAATTTGATGAAACCAAGTTTGTTGGAAAGCTAGCGACAAGGGCTAACACAATCTTGAAAGAGATACCAATAATAAGCAAATGAGAAAAGGCCCAAAAGAAAAAGGTGAGAACCCTTCCTCGGAGAAGACCGGTAAAACCTCCAACACCGAAAATATCATAGAAGACGCATGCAAACTCCGTTTTCGATGAACTCAAGCTTGTCATAAAGATGACCATAAGCTCTAAGACTCACAAAGATAATCAAACAAGGACCAAGAAACATGATGCAAGGATGCAATGGTTTGAGCTCTCGACGAACGATACGATCAAGCTACTCACTTGAGAGCCCCCCTTGATAGTACGGCTATCGATCCTATAACACGGTCTCCCAACTACCACCATGACACCAATAAAATAGAAAACCTATCAAGGGCAAACCTTTGCCTTGCACATGGTCCACTTGAGCTAGATGATGACGATCTTGACTCCCTCAAGTTGGACCACCTTTCTTGATTGCATTGGCTCGATGAAGACTAGATGATTGCTCCCCCATAGTCACTATGGGTGAGCGACTCTTCGGCACATCTTCACAAGTCCATTGACACCACAATGGATGGCAAGATTCAAACTTGATTGCTCCCCCATACTCCATTATGGGTGAGCCACTCTTTGTGTTGCTCCACTTGAACTTGCACACTGCAAACTTGATGACGATCACCACTTGATGTCATCCTCCATGGGTTGTATGGGATCTTCCTCTTGACGCAAGACCATGGAAACATACCTAACCCCACAAAGAACTCTCACGTAGACCATGGGTTAGTACTCAAAGCGTAATGGACAATGCTTACCATACCATGGGAACACTTGGTCCCACTCGGTACATCTTCTATGCTTTGTGAGTTGATCAACTTGATTCACTCTTGACTTAGTCTTGATCACCCTTGAATCTTTCCAACTCTCTTCATTTGGATGATGTATTGAAGGTAAATATGAATGATCACACAATCTTCTTCTTCAAGACATGCTTGCAATAAGCTCAACACTCACATGACCAATCTTTGGATAATTCCTTAATAGCACCTTGGTCAACCCATAAACTCCTTGAAACCAACACATGGACTTCAAGAAATGCCTTTGGAAACATCCTTCAAATATAACTCGATGCAACCATTAGTCCATAGAGAATGTCATCAATTACCAAAACCGCACATGGGGGCACCGCATGACCTTTCACCAGTAACGCCAGACCTTAATGTACCTTAAACCCTGCATAACTGAGGGCCGGAGGGGTCTGGCGGACTCTATATAAGCCACTCCCCTCCTCAGTGTAAAGGGTTCACACCCCTGTAACTCATACGCATATAATCCAGTCGACCGCCTCCGGGCTCCGAGACGTAGGGCTATTACTTCCTCCGAGAAGGGCCTGAACTCGTAAATCTCTTGCGTATACAACTACTCCATAGCTAGGATCTTGCCTCTCCATACCTACCCCCTATTCTACTGTCAGGCTTAGAACCACGACAGTTGGCGCCCACCATGGGGCAGGTGTCTTAGCGACTTATTGGAGAAGTTGCGATTGTTCCGATCACCTTCATCATGGTTTCTGGCGGAGTTTTGGTTGAGGGCCGCGAGATCCATCTCGGCGCGCTCACGTTCATCGCCGACGACTCCGCTTGGCTTCAGGAGGCTCCACTCGACATCGACGCGCTCCCAGTCCGCGGGGCGACGCACTTTCGCGCGTATGTCCGCGGCGTCCTCCTGCGGCAACCGTCGGCCCCGTATCGGTCGACCCCTGCGTCGTCCTCCCTCCCTGTCTCCCGCCAGCGCAAGCGCTCCGGTCGGTCGAGGCTTCAGCGGTGGGTGAGGCACGCAGTGGCCCGCCAGTCGGCCACCCCCCAAGTCGCGGCGATCGAGCCCGACGAATCTCTCTACGGCCTGTTCGACTGGCTCCGTAGAGACTGCATCCGAGTGCGACAGCAGTGATCCAGCGGCGGAGGTCCTGATGGTCAACAGACCGTGCAGTCCTCCCGGCTTCCCTCACGCCGACGGAGGAGACAACGGAGGCGACCCAGCGCAGGTCCACGAGGAGTATTAACCCAAGCCACTCACTTCGCTGCAAATGGAAGATCTTCGCCGCCGGAACATGGATGCACTGCATACTCCTATCGTTGGAGAAACCCCCGAGGCGCGTGCCCTAGAGGACGTGTGTTTGGCCAACTTGGCTGAGCGCACTCGACTGGAGAACCTCCAGCGAGCACTCGACGAGCGTGCGTGGCAACGGGTACCAGACTCCAGTCGACGTCAACTCTTTCCACCACCGACTCAGGTATATCGAACTCCGATTCAGAATCTAGCAGCTGCAGCCCGTATAGCAGAGTCGATTCAGCCCTCTCAGTCAGAGGCTGGCAGAGGCTTGATGCAGATCAGAGATTTACTCCGGGCAGCAGGAGATCAAAATTCAGCTGTATCGCAGTCGCGAAATAGGATTCACAGCAGATCCGTCGCTGCGAATACAGTCCAGTCGGCCCATAGCCCAAGATCGCCCCCGAGGCGTGAGGGACGTGGAGGCCGGCGTGATCAGTATGATGACCGATTCGATCGCGATGATCGGCGTCGAGTGCCCACTCCTCCCCCAAGGGGTGGGTCGTACGCCCTTGACAGCAAGATGACAGACGCCAGCACAGTGTTGGGCGAAGGGTTCCAGTCGACCCCAGAGAACCAGGCTTTGATGCGAGATCCATTATCGTTCAAGGTTTGGTCGATCGGAACAGAGCTCACCGAGAAGGCCATGACAGAGATGTGCCCACCAGCAGCAGAGTTCACGTCTCAGGACCAGAGTGTTTTAGCAGAGCCATCAGGGCCGCGGTGATTCCTCCCAACTTCAGGTTGGCGACTGGAGTTAGTAAGTTCACTGGTGAGTCCAAGCCCGATACTTGGCTTGAGGACTACCGGGTAGCTGTTCAGATTGGCGGCAGCAATGATGAGATGGCCATGAAACACCTACCTCTTATGTTGGAGGGCTCGGCCAGAGCATGGCTGAATCAATTAGCACCTAGCAGCATTTACTCTTGGGAAGATCTTGCCCGAGTGTTTGTCATAACATTTGAAGGAACTTGCAAGCGACCAGCAGGGTTGACAGAGCTGCAGGTTTGTGTGCAAAAGTTGAATGAGACTCTGAGGGATTACATCCAGAGGTGGATCACATTGCATCACACGGTGGAGAATATATCTGATCACCAGGCAGTTTGCGCCTTCAAGGAAGGTGTAAAGAACAGGGAGTTAAGTTTGAAGTTTGGTCGGACCGGAGACATGACTCTGAGTCGAATGATGGAGATTGCCACCAAATATGCCAATGGTAAAGAAGAGGATCGGCTCCGGAGTGGCAAGTACAAGCCGGCCGCTCATGAAACCGGGGGAGGGAACTCCAGTCGGAAGCAGAAGCAGAGAGCCGAGCCAACTGCTCCTGGAGAAGCCTGGGCCGTGACTCAAGGAAAGTTCAAAGGAAAGCCTAAAGGGTCTTGGAACCCTAAGAAGGTGAAAGACAAGGAAGGAAATGACGTGATGGATTTGCCGTGCCACATTCAGACGAAAAAAGATGAGGAGGGTAACTTCATTTACCGGACACATACCACTCGGCATTGTCGGCTCTTGATCCAGCAATTTCAGGGGAAACAACCCAAAGATAAGGAAAAGGAGTCGTACAAAGTTGAGGACAAAGAGGACAGTGATGAAGGATACCCCCATGTCAATTCCACCCTGATGATTTTTGCTGATGTTGAAAGCAAAAGTCGACTGAAAGTTATTAACTGTGAGGTGAATATGGTTGCTCCAGTGACACCCAGTTACCTGAAATGGTCTCAGACTGCCATCACATTCGACCAGTTTGATCATCCGACACACATTGCCACCCCTGGGAGGCAAGCTTTGGTGGTCGACCCGGTCATCGAAGGCACTCGGCTGACTAAGGTCTTGATGGATGGTGGCAGTGGCCTGAACATATTGTATGCGGAGACGCTGAAGGGAATGGGCATTCCGACGCCCAGACTCAGTACCAGCAACATGAGTTTCCATGGAGTCATTCCTGGGAAGAAGGCTGAGTCACTCGGCCAAATTGCTCTTGATGTGGTTTTCGGCGATTCAAAGCACTTCCGCAAAGAAAAGTTGACATTTGAAGTCGTGGATTTCCAGAGTGCTTACCCCGCTATTTTAGGCAGACCAGCTTACGCGCTTCATGGCTCGACCATGTTACGTGTACCTCAAATTGAAGATGCCTGGTCCCAAGGGTGTGATCACCATTACTGGCAATCGGAAAAAGGCAAAAGAGTGCTTTCAGAAGGGTTCAAAGATCGCCGATGCTCAGATAACAGTGGTAGAGCTGCAGGAATACCAGAAAACTGCAGATCCGAGTGATTTATTGCGGGCCAAGAAGCCCGCCACAGAGTCAGCGTTCCAGTCGTCCGGTGAGACGAAACCCGTTCACATTCACCCGACCGACCCCAGTGCTGCTCCGACTCATATCTCCACAACACTCGACTCTAAATAGGAAGAAGCGCTCATCCAGTTCCTCCGTGAGAACTGGGACATCTTCGCATGGAAGCCTGCTGACATGCCGGGTGTTCCCAGGGGGCTGGCTGAGCATCGTCTACGAGTCGACTCAAAAGTGAAACCTGTCAAAGAACATCTTCGACGGTCCGCCGTCCAGAAGAGAAAGGCCATTGGCGAGGAGGTGGCTCGGCTCCTGGCAGTAGAGTTTATCCAAGAGATTTACCACTCTGAGTGGCTCGCCAATGTTGTCATGGTCTCCAAGAAGGACAAGTCAATTCGCATGTGCATTGATTTCAAACATATCAATCGGGCCTGCCCAAAAGATCATTTTCCTCTCCCCCTCATCGACCAAATAGTCGACTCGACTGCGGGATGTGAGCGCCTGTCTTTTTTAGACGCCTATTCCGGTTACCATCAGATCCGTCCGTATGGGCCCGACGAGATCAAAACAGCTTTCATCACTCCATTCGGGTGCTTCTGCTATGTCACCATGCCATTCGGTCTCAAGAATGCCGGAGCCACGTTCATGAGGATGATTCAGAAGTGTTTACTCACTCAAATCAGTCGGAATGTGGAAGCATACATAGATGATATTGTGGTCAAATCACGGAAGGGTTCCGACCTGTTGACTGACCTCGCTAAAACATTTGCTAATCTCAGGAGGTATGATATCAAGCTTAATCCATCAAAGTGCACATTCAGAGTTCCTCACAGAAAGTTACTCGGTTTCCTCGCTTCCGAACGAGGAATCAACGCCAACCCAGAAAAGTTGGCACTATACTCCGAATGAAATGCCCTGTGCGTGTGCACGATGTCCAGAAGCTTACTGGATGCTTGGCCGCTTTAAGTCGATTCATCTCTCGCCTCGGTGAAAAAGCATTGCCTCTTTACCGACTGATGAAGAAGTCAGACAAGTTCAAGTGGACTCCCGAAGCTGATGTAGCGTTTGCAGAGCTAAAAGCTCTGCTCTCCACCCAGCCGATGCTCGCTGCTCCTGTCAGCAAAGAGCCTTTGTTGCTTTACATTGCAGCCACAGGACAGGTCGTCAGTACAGTACTTACGGTCGAGCGGGAAGAAGAAGGAAAAGCCTTCAAAGTTCAGCGCCCACTATATTATCTTTCCGAAGTGTTGAGCCCATCGAAGCAAAGATACCCTCATTATCAGAAGCTTGTATATGGGATTTATATGACCACGAAGAAGGTTGCTCATTATTTCTCTAATCATTCCATTACAGTCGTCAGCGACGCCCCATTATCAGAGATCCTGCACAACAGAGATGCAACTGGTCGAGTGGCAAAATGGGCGATTGAACTTCTTCCTCTTGATATCAAATTTGAAGCAAAGAAAGCCATTAAGTCCCAAGCAGTAGCAGATTTCATCGCTGAGTGGATTGAACAGCAATTACCGACTCAAGTTCACTCGGAGCACTAGACCATGTTCTTTGACGGTTCTAAGATGTTGAATGGTTCCGGTGCTGGGGTAGTATTGATTTTCCCCCGAAGAGATAAGCTCAGATATGTGCTCCAGATCCACTTTGATTCCTCCAACAATGAAGCAGAATACGAAGCACTTCTGTATGGGTTGCGTATGGCCATTTCACTCGGCGTCCGTCGCCTTATGGTTTATGGCGACTCAGATTTGGTGGTCAATCAGGTGATGAAGGAGTGGGACGTCAGAAGCCCAGCCATGACTGGTTACTGCAATGCAGTGAGAAAGCTTGAGAAGAAATTTGAAGGGTTAGAGCTCCATCATATACCCCGACTGAAAAATCAAGCGGCTGATGATTTGGCAAAGATAGGTTCCAAGAGAGAAGCCATTCCCAGTAATGTGTTTTTGGAACACATCCATACTCCATCAGTTCAAGAGGATCCTTTCACCAAGGAAGCTCCACAACCAAAAAGTGTCACAGATCCGACTAAAGTTGAAGTTCCAGCAGTGGTCGACCTGATCATGGAAGTCTTGGCCGTCACTCCCGACTGGACTGTGCCTTACATTGCGTATATCCTAAGGAAGGAGCTTCCAGAGGATGAAGAAGAGGCTCGACAGATCATCCGTCGATACAAAGCCTTTACCGTGATAAAGGGACAGTTGTACAGAGAAAGCGCGACTGGAGTCGGTCAGAAATGTATAACGCCAGAAGAAGGTCGGATAATCCTTGACAATATCCACTCGGGGACCTGTGGTCATCATGCGTCCTCTCGGACCATTGTGGCTAAAGCATACCGAGCGGAATTTTACTGGCCAAGAGCAAATGAAATGGCAAAGGAAATAGTCGACAAGTGTGAAGGATGTCAATTTTATTCCAATATGTCACACAAGCCCGCCTCAGCCTTGAAGACCATTCCACTCATCTGGCCTTTCGCTGTATGGGTATTGGATATGGTTGGACCACCGAGAATAGGCAGAAGCGGCTTCACCCATGTGCTGGTGGCAGTCGACAAGTTCACTAAGTGGATTGAAGCTAAACCTATCAAGAATCTTGATGCCGGCATTGCTGTCAGCTTCATTAGGGAGTTGATATTCAGATATGGAGTTCCACATAGCATCATCACTGATAATGGGTCGAACTTCGATTCCGATGAATTCAGAGCCTTTTGTGCTTCTCAAGGCACACGAGTCAACTATGCTTCAGTCGCTCACCCCCAGTCAAATGGTCAAGCAGAACGAGCAAATGGTCTAATTCTCAAAGGACTGAAACCCTGGTTGATGCGTGATCTTAAGAATGCAGCAGGAGCGTGGGTCGACGAACTTCCTTCAGTTCTTTGGGGATTGAGGACCACTCCTAATCGCTCGACTGGGCGAACTCCATTCTTTCTGGTTTATGGAGCTGAAGCAGTCCTCCCAAGTGACCTGCTTCATAATGCACCCCGAGTCAACTCTACACTGAAGAAGAAGCAGAGCAAGCCCAGCAAGACTGAACCGACCTTCTAGAAGAAGAAAGAGAGATGGCCATGGTCCGATCGACTATCTATCAGCAAGACCTGCGTCGATTCCATGCCAGAAATGTGAAGAATCGAGCCTTCCAAGAAGGAGATTTGGTTCTCCGAGTGGATCAGCAGAAGCCACACAAGCTTGCTCCTACTTGGGAAGGTCCCTTCATCGTCACCAAAGTCCTCCACAATGGAGCGTACCGTCTTTACAATGTCGGTCACCAGATTGACGAGCCTCGAGCTTGGAACGCGGAGCTGCTCCGCCCCTTTTATACTTAAGTACTCACTCGGGTGAGATGTAATAAAAGTACTTCTGTAGTTTATTTATCAAAGACAAGAGTGTTATAATTTTCCCCAGTGATTGTTGTTACTTTTGTTTACATAAGAAATCCCTAGTGGGTGGCTTAGCTGCGAATCTGTTTCACCTAAGTTTGTAAAAAAATCCTTGCCGAGTGGTGAGCCAGCCTCCCACTCGGGGGCTTAGCTGCGAATCCGTTTCGCCTAAGTACTTTAAAATCCTACCGAGTAATGAGCCAGTCTCTCACTCGGGGGCTTAGCTGCAGTCCAGTACTCGCCTAAGTGTTTAAAATCCTACCGAGTGAGGAGCCAGTCTCTCACTCGGGGGCTTAGCTGCAGTCCAAGTACTCGCCTAAGTGTTTCAAATCCTACCGAGTGATGAGCCAGTCTCTCACTCGGGGGCTTAGCTGCAGTCCAAGTACTCGCCTAAGTGTTTGAAATCCTACCGAGTAATGAGCCAGTCTCTCACTCGGAGGCTTAGCTGCAGTCCAGTACTCGCCTAAGTATCTAATACAATGTGCGCTCCGCAAGGAGGACAAGGTGCAGGTTGACTGCTACCTTTCCCTTCTGAGCTATGCCACAAATACAACGTGCGCTCCGCAAGGAGGACGAGGTGCAGGTCGACTGCTACCTTCTCCTTCCGAGCTACGCCACAAATACAATGTGCGCACCGCAAGGAGGACGAGGTGCAGGTTGACTACTACCTTTCCCTTCCGAGCTACGCCACAAATACAACATGCGCTCCGCAAGGAGGACGAGGTGCAGGTCGACTGCTACCTTCTCCTTCCGAGCTACGCCACAAATACAATGTGCGCTCCGCAAGGAGGACGAGGTGCAGGTCGACTGCTACCTTATCCTTCGGAGCTACGCCACGAAAAATCATACGGAGTGGAGAGCAAACCTCCCACTCGGGGGCTTAGCTGCAGCCCAATGCTCGCCTAAGTATCTGAAAATCCTACCGGGTGGAGAGCAAACCTCCCACTCGGGGGCTTAGCTGCAGCCCAGTGCTCGCCTAAGTATCTGAAAATCCTACCGAGCGGAGAGCAAACCTCCCACTCGGGGGCTTAGCTGCAGCCCAGTGCTCGCCTAAGTATCTGAAAATCCTACCGAGCGGAGAGCAAACCTCCCACTCGGGGGCTTAGCTGCCGCCCAGTGCTCGCCTAAGTATCTGAAAATCCTACCGAATGGAGAGCAAACCTCCCACTCGGGGGCTTAGCTGCAGCCCAGTGCTCGCCTAAGTACTTAATCTATTCTGCTCTACAAGGACGATGAGGCGCAGATCTGCTGCAATCTGTGTTCCACCCCTACCCGCCAAAAAGCGGTGAAGTGTAGGTCGACTGGGCTTACCACCTCAGAGCTGCGTCTCAAGCATTAAAATATATTCCGAGTGAAGAAGAAAATTCGCTCGAAGGCAAATGCAGGCATATTCAATGATAAGCAAAGTTCAGATAACGAATTCAGAAGTGCACAGGCGTCAAGCCTGTAAAAGTTTATCGGTTACAAAAACCACTCGGCATACCGAGGCAAATTTAAGGTGAAGCATAGAAGTTTTTTACTCCTCAGGTGGAGGACTGGAGGGTGCGACAAACTGGTCCAGGTCGATTCCATCAGCAATCCGAGTGGCAGCAGCAATGAAGGTCTCCATGAAAGATTGGAAGTCATGCTTCTTGGTATTGGCCACTCTGATGGACGCCAGCTTGTCCTCTCGAGCATCCTTGCAGTGAACGCGTACCAGGGACAGAGCAACGTCAGCACCACACCTGGCGGAGGACTTCTTCCATTCCTGCACTCGACCTGGAACGTCATTCAGTTGAGTCATTAAAGACTCGAGGTCATTGTGAAGCGTCTCTCTTGGCCAGAGTGTCGTGTCGATCCGCGACACCGCGACCTTCAGTCGAGCGAGGTAGTCAACCACTCCAGCAACGCGAGACTCCAGTCGGAACACGTTCATAGAAGTTTCGTCCTTCACTGGAGAGTTAATAGGGTCCAAGTTTGGCTCCAATCGACTGGTCTCCTCCTCGAAGTTTTGACAGAATTCTGTAAACACAGTTTGGAGTTAAGCCAACAGTTCTATGACGAGTCGACAATAACAAGTCAGTCAGATGGAAGAGATTACCCTCAAGCATAAGGAATAACTTCTTGGCGAGCCCTTCCAGATAAGACTCCAGATCGTTCTTCTTCCCCGTCACCGCGCTAGCCTTGTCACTCAGGGCTATCTTGTCGTTCTTCAGACGGCTGACCTCCTTGTTGGCCGCGTCGAGAGCAGCTTTCAGATTGGTATTCTCTTCTTCAAGTTTGCCGACTGAAGCCAGCTTTTCTTCTGCGAGCTTCGTCTTGTCCGGAGCCGCTTTCTGCGCCTCGGCAAGGTCAAGGTCCTTCTTCTTCAGAGCCTCCTTCAGTTTATCTGCAAAGTGATAATGAGATAGACTCAGGATTTGACAAAAAATTAAAGGCAGTCGTCAAGATTCTCACCAAACATACCTTTTGCCACCTCCTTCGCCTTCGTGAAGTTCTCCTGGACACGCTTCAAGTCAAGTTCGAGCTGGATATGTTTGTTCTCCAATTCAGTATAACAAGACACAAGCTCGCAAGATTTTTGCGAAAGATCAGTCAACAGACATCAAGGATAGGTCACTTCCGAGTGACTAAGAGAAAAAGTCGTAGCATTTCTAAGACTACAGCCGAATCAAAATATTCAACTATAGTCTCGGGGACTACACCCAGTGGGTGCACTTAGCGTGGCCCCACTGGTTCTACCGACTCGGTTCGATCAGTCGACCGAAAGAGATAGAAAGTTATGGTCCTAAACCATAGCTAACTGATAGCAGTCAGCCACAGCAAAAAAGATGTTCTTCAGACCATAGTCGACCGCCAGCAGTCGACCATGGTCTCGGGGACTACACCCAGTGGGTGCACTCAGCGTGCCCCCACTGGTTCCAAGATTTCACTCGACCAGATCGAGTGGAGAACTTAGAGTGAACAAATTCAAAGTATAGAGACTACAGTCGACTGCCAACAGTCCACCATAGTCTTGGGGACTACACCCAGTGGGTGCACTAGCGTGCCCCCACCAATCCAAACAGTCAATCGACACACCCAGTGGGTGTACAGATACTAAGATCTTCAGAAAGAAGAGTTTTCAGGTACCATATCCTAACAGAACAAGCGGTGATCAACTAACCTGGACATTGCTCTGAAGAGCTGAGCTTGCATCATAAGCTGCTTGGCTGGTGTCTCGGATCGCTTTCCTTGCTCCATCATGACCCCCGCCTGGCGTATAGCTTCCTTAGCAGCACCTGCTTGGTCCTCTGGGACATGGTGTGTGGAGAAAAGGGAAGGTGGATCAGCACTCGACGACGAAGGGCGAGCGCTCGTCAGCGGCACAGCAAAGGACACGGTAGTCCGAGTGACGTTGCCTCCCTCCGGAACCAGCGTCTCAGGTGCTGATACAACCGGAGCAGTCTTGCTAGCAGGCGATTTCTTGTTCTTCCTCTGCCTTAGTGGCTCCTCATCGTTATCATCAGGGAGTTCAATGACAGGAGGTTGGGCTACAGGAAATATTCAAAGTTAAAAACATAAGATCCAATCGACCAAAAGCGAAACTACAGAGATCATACCAAGGTTGGAGGTGGCATCATCTTCCATTTCTTGGTCTTCATGCCTGACTTAGGTCTCGGAAGTAGCAGCACTACGGATTTCAGAAATCAGTCGGTCAGCCAACGAGTCGACTAAGAGTGTATCCATGTTAAACAGGAAAACACAAGTTCTGCCATTACCCGGAAATAGTGGGAATCACCATCCTCATTTTCGGCAGGGCCTTCGTCAGTTTTGATGACGCTGCTCGGGGTTGCTTCGATGCTTTCTTAGTCGGCGCCAGGGAGGTCGTCCGAGGACGTTTATTCGACTGCCCAACAGGCACGCCCGCCTTGCCACGCTCGACTGCGGGGTCATGGGTGAGCTTGGATAGTCTTTCAGTGCGGGGAGGGTCGACTTCCTCCTCCTCTTCACCAGAGCCGGCATCTTCTTCATCCTCCTCACCATCAGATTCCCACTCCTCCGGACTTTCCCCTCCTCTCCCTTCCTCCTCTTCGATCTGTTCTTGCGCCCCGTTGGGCATCGAATACATCTCGATAGTGATCTAGAAGACAACAAACAAGACAAAAATCAGTCGACTGAATTCTAGCAAAACGGAATGAAGGAAGCAGGATCACAGTCAGAGATTCATAATTGGACCTTGTCTGGCTCGTATGAATGGTCGAGTGGAGGGATCCTCCTGGCTCCTCGGGGGTTGTCCTTGTTCCCTGTGATGGTAGTCATGCACCTCTCCAGTGTGGCATCCTCGACATCCTCCGTGTGGACCCGAGTGGTGTCTTCAGTGCCAGAATACATCCACATCGGATGGCCTCGATATTGAAGTGGCTGGATGCGTCGTCGAAGGAAAACCTCCAGAAGATCCATGACAGTCACCCCGTCACGGATGAGCTGGACTACACGCTCGACCAACACCTTAACCTGAGCCTTCTCCTCAGGGACCACCTTCAGAGAGGACGGCTTGCTCACTCGATCCATGGAGAAAGGAGGGAGTCCAGTCGACTGCCCTGGCGTCGGCTGGTCTTGGCAGTAGAACCAGGTCGACTGCCACCCTCGGACCGACTCAGGAAGGACCATGGCTGGAAAAGCACTTTTACTACTCATTTGAACCCCAAGACCCCCACACATCTGAATCACTTGGGTTTTCTCGTCACTCGGATTAGCCTTTTTCACCGTCTAGGAGCGACAGGTGAAAATGTGTTTGAAAAGGCCCCAATGTGGTCGACAACCCAAGAAGTTCTCACAAAGGACACGAAAGCAGCGAGATAGACGATAGAGTTGGGTGTGAAGTGGTGGAGTTGTGTCCCTCATTGGCCAGGTCGTCGAGGTCTTTCTGGCGGACGGTCGAGCGGATCCAGTCTCCCTGGATCCAGCCTTGCGGCAGACCGGCCCGCGATGAGGATCCGCCCTGACTGGTCGCCCTCCCCTTCGCCTTCGCCGTCGCCTTCTTCGCCCGCTCCAAAGTCACCGTCTTCTCCTTCACCATCGTCACCGGTGAAGCAGGCACAGAGCAGCAACGCTGAGATGGTGGCGAACGCAGCAGGTGAATCTGAGGAAGAGGGAGGGGAAAATGATGGTGCACTGTTCAAAAAAACCCCGGCCGGCGCCTTATATGAAGTCGCTTTCGAGTGGCTGACTGGTAGGCCCGGACGATCCTGTCAAATCACGCAACAGTCGCGCGCGCGATATGTGGCGAAAAAGGTGGCGCAAAGATCGAGGCGTTCCTGCCTTATCCCATCCGAGTACCGCGGCCTACTCCGCCTTGCGCGCTTCCCGAAATTCGGATCCCGCTAAATCCGCGAACAGCAGAGCAACTTGTGAGACCGGAGATTTCCTCCGATCCGTCGCTCGAAAATCTCCAAGCACAGAAAATTCACTCGACAGATGCAAAGAATGGATCAAGGCGACTGAAAAAGAAGTTGTTGCCGTCATTTAAAGTCATTGATCCAGAACAAGACATACTCATAGCACGAAAAACGGGTCAGAAGAATTCTCAACTCCTTCCTCACTCAAACCTCAATCCATTCGGGGGCTAATGATGAAGCCATGTACCTAGGGTAGGGTCATGGACCTGTCCAAGGTACCCTTCCCAAGGACATCTATAGAAGAAACTACCTTTCAGTCGACCTGGATGTATTCCACTCGACGGACTCGCAGACACTCGACCATGAAGCCATTCAATCGACCATTAGGAGATCTAGAGTCACTCTGCACACAAACGGTCCGTCATTAAGTAGTCTTTATGGTCATGATAGAACTTTATGTAGGGCGTTACCAGTAACGCCAGACCTTAATGTACCTTAAACCCTGCATAACTGAGGGCCGGAGGGGTCTGGCGGACTCTATATAAGCCACCCCCTCCTAAGTGTAAAGGGTTCGCACCCCTGTAACTCATACGCATATAATCCAGTCGACCGCCTCCGGGCTCCGAGACTTATGGCTATTACTTCCTCTGAGAAGGGCCTGAAATTGTAAATCTCTGGCGTATACAACTACTCCATAGCTAGGATCTTGCCTCTCCATACCTACCCCCCTATTCTACTGTCAGGCTTAGAACCACGACAATAAGCACGTATGACTATTTACAGAATACATGCCTACATTACATTGATGAACTGGAGCTAGTTCTGTGTCACCCTATGTTATAGCTATTACAAGAGGAATCGCATTCGACATAATTATCCGTCACTAATCCAATGCCTATGAGCTTTTCACATCTTGTGTTTTGCTTATTTACTTTTCCGTTGCTACTACTACAACTACTACAAAACTATTATCTTTACTTTTGCCACTGTTACTAGGGGTGGATTAAGGAGTAGCTCGGCTCGTTAAGCTCGTAATCGTTAAGTTCGTGTTCGTTAAGGCTCGGCTCGTTAAGCTCGTTAAGATTAATGAGCATAAAGCCCTGCTCAGCTCGGCTCGTTTGAAACTCGTTAAGCTCGTAAGCGCTCGCGAGCGCTCGTTAACCGATTATAATGTGTTATGATATACATGATGAATGTGTGGGTATGATTTTCTTGATGAAATATGGTGACTACAAAAAGAAATGTAGTAGTTTGTTGCCTCATATGTCGATTAGATTAAATAGATAGGCTGAGGTGCTACAAAAAGTTTGTCACGTAAGATGCAAATATATGTTGTGTTGTTAATAATGAGCTTAACGAGCTACTCGTGAAACTCGTTAGCTCGCTTGTTAAGATCGTTAAGCTTAACGAGCTAATATCAATGATTGGCTCTATTCATTAAGAAGCGACCTACGAGCTTAACGAGCCGAACTATCTAGCGCTCATTTAGCTTGCGAGCTACTAGCTTTTGGTCCAGCCCTAACTGTTACCTTTATTATCATACTACTTTCCTACTAAATACTTTGCTGCAGATACTAAGTTATCCAGGTGTTGTTGAATTGACAACTCAACTGCTAATACTCAATAATATTCTTTGGCTCCCCTTGTGTCGAATCAATAAATTAGTGTTGAATACTTTACCCTCGAAAGTTGTTGCGATCCCCTACACTTGTGCGTTATCAAGACTGATTTCTGGCGCCATTGCCGGGGAGCATAGCTCTATTCTCTGAGTCGCTTGGGATTTATATCTGTTGATCACTATGAGGAACTTGAAAGACAAAAGAATCAAGATTTTGCCCTCAACTATGAGGGGAGGTAAGGAACTGCCATCTAGCTCTGCACTAGATTCTCCTTCTGTTATTAGTAAGCTTGTGACACCTAAACCTGCTACTGCTATGAATTCTGATATGTCGCATGTTATTGATGATGCCACTTCTGCTATGCATGATACTTATGATGAAACTACTTCTATGCGTGATACTACTTTGCCATTAGGTGAATTTCTTGATGAACAACTTGCTAGGGCTAGAGAGAATGAAATTATTGAAGATGCTATTATTGATGATAGTGATGATGAAACTTCTCCCCCTGAATATGAATTACCTGTTGTTCCTGAGGGTTATGTTATGGAGGAGGAAGCTGCTAGGGCTATCTTTGCTTGTAAAGATAGATATGATCTTAAAAAGTTATTAGCTAAATGGAAGCAGCAGTCTCTTAATGCTAGAATGAAACTTGGCCCTGCTTTTGCTACTTCACCTATCTGTGTTACTGATAAGGATTATGAATTCTCTATTGATCCTGAGATTATTACTTTGGTTGAATCTGATTCTTTTTATGGCCTTGAATCTGAAAATGTTGTGGCACATCTTACCAAGTTAAATGATATAGCCACCCTGTTTACTAATGATGAGAAGTCTCACTATTATTATATCCTTAAGATATTTCCGTTCTCATTAAAGGGTGATGCTAAGACTTGGTTTAATTCTCTTGCTCCTGGTTGTGTGCATAGTCCCCAGGATATGATTTATTACTTCTTTGCTAAATATTTTCTAGCTCATAAGAAACAAGCTGCCTTGCGGGACATATATAATTTTGTGCAAATCAAAGAAGAGAGTCTCCCACAAGCTTGGGGGAGGCTTCTCCGATTACTTAATGCTTTGCCTGACCATCCTCTGAAGAAAAATGAAATACTTGATATCTTTTATAATGCACTAACCGATGCTTCCAAGGACTACCGCGATAGTTGTGCTGGTTGTGTTTTCAGGGAAAGAACAGTCGACGAAGCTGAATTACTATTGAATAATATGTTGACTAATGAAAATAATTGGACTCTTCCCGAGCCAATTCCTGAGGCAATTCCTGAACCAATTGAGCCAACTCCTTAGCCTATTCCTAAACCCACTCCGAAGGAGAGAGGTGTTCTATTTCTCAATCCTAAAGATATGCAAGAGGCAAAGAAATCAATGAAAGAACAAGGTATAAAAGCTGAAGATGTTAAGAATTTACCACCTATTGAAGAAATACATGGTCTTAATATACCGCCTGTTGAAGAACCACATTGTCTTGATAACCCGACACAGGTAGTAAAGGTAAATTCTCTCTATAGATACGATAAAGTTAAAATCCCCTCTACTAAATTTCATAGCTCATGCTTAGATGAATTTGATGACTTTATGGCTAGACAAGAAAGTTTTAATGCTTATGTTGGTAGAGAATTAAAGAATAATGCTTCGAGATAGGACGCTTGAGTGATTATATGGCTAGAGTTAAAGGTGAACTTAAACTCATTAGCAAATATGCTTCTATGGTTGCTACTCAAGCTGAGCAAGTACTTAAAGCTCAAAATGATTTTCTTGATGAATTAAACAATAAACCTGACTTTGCTGTTAGAGTGGCTACTAGAACTGGTAGAATGACTCAGGAACCTTTGTATCCTGAAGGCCACCCTAAGAGAATCCAGCAAGATTCTCAGAGAAACAATTTAGAGGCACCTAGTTCTTCCAAAAAGAAGAAAAAGAAAAAAGATAGGACTTTGCATTCTTCTAGTGAACCTACTGTAGACACACCTGAGAATCCCAATGATATTTCTATCTCTGATGCTGAAACACAATCAGGTGATGAACATGAACCTAGTGATAATGTTAATGATAATGTTCATGTTGATGCTCAACCTAGCAAGAATATTGATGTAGAGATTGAACCTGTTGTTGATCTTGATAACTCACAATCAAAGAATCAACGTTATGATAAGAGAAACTTTGTTGCTAGGAAGCACGATAAAGAAAGAGAACCATGGGTTCAGAAACCCATGCCCTTTCCTCCTAAACCATCCAAGACAAAGGATGATGAGGATTTTGAGCGCTTTGCTGAAATGATTAGACCTATCTTCTTACGTATGCGCTTAACTGATATGCTCAAGGTAAATCCTTATGCTAAGTATATGAAGGATATCATCACAAATAAAAGAAAGATACCGGAAGCTGAAATTTCCACCATGCTTGCTAATTACACTTTTAAAGGTGGAATACCAAAGAAACTGGGAGATCTAGGGGTACCAACTATACCATGCTCCATTAAAAGAAATTATGTTAGAACTGCTTTGTGTGATCTTGGAGCGGTGTTAGTGTTATGCCTCTCTCTTTATATCATAGACTTGAATTGAATAAGTTGACACCTACTGAAATATCTTTGCAAACGGATGATAAATCAACTGCTATACCTGTCGGTATTTCTGAGGATGTGCCTGTTGTGTATGCAAATGTCACTATTTTAACGGACGTTGTTATTCTTGATATTCCCGAGGACGATAGTATGTCGATTATCCTTGGTAGACCCTTTTTGAATACTGCAGGGGCTATTACTGATTGCAACAAAGGCAATGTCTCTTTTCATGTTAATGGTAATGAGCATACGGTACACTTTCCGAGGAAACAACCTCAAGTTCACAGCATCAATTCTATTGGAAAAGTTCTGACTATTATTATTGAAGGTTTTGAATTTCCTCTCCCTACTATCAAGAAAAAGTATGATATTCTTATTGTTGGGGATGTTCATATCCCCGTTGAGGTAACATAGTGTTATTCGAAATTTCGCCAGTTCCGTGTTATTCGGAATGAGTTTGTTAACAAGACTTGATCAACCTTGTTAGTGGATTCATTTTGATGATCATGAGATGGATGAAACTAGAAGGCACAACCTTCTGTACCCTCTTTTTACTTTCTATTATTTAGAATAAATAAAGCAAAAATAGTATTATCCGTCTGTTTTCTGAATTATCCGTGCAATAAAAAAATATCCCAAAAATAAAAGTGCTCCAAATGCCGTGCAAATTTTATATCATTTTTTTGTGGAATATTTGAGGATTTTAGGCACTTAAATCACTCCAGGAGGGGCAAGCACCAGGTCATGAGAGTGCAGGGCGCGCCCCCATGTCTCGTGGGCCCCTGGTGGCCCCCCTCCACTTAAGCGAACACCCACACAGTCCATCTTCTTCCCCAAAAAATCCCCATCCAGCTCAAGTACGAGTTCTAGCTCATTTTGCTGCGATTTTCGATATCCTTGCTCAAAGCTCCATTCACAAAACTGCTTTGAGAGATTGTTGCTTGGTATGTGACTCCTCCATTGGTCCAATTAGTTTTTGTTCTAGTGCTTTATTCATTGCAAATTTTTGCTGCATAGGTGACCATGTTCTTGAGCTTGCATGTTAAATTTATGAGGTCCCAAGTAATTCTAATGCATGATATAGGCTCTAGGCACTTGTAGGAGTAGTTGCTACCAATCTTGTTTAGTCTTATTCAATTTTATTTTGAAGTTACCAAAATTTCAGAAATTTTCAGAAAATGGTAAGGAGATTTTTGAGGGGCTCTTCTAGCCGAGGCTCCTAGGAAAAACAAGCTAAAGAGAAGGAAAAGGCCAAGTATAATCTTCCTCGCATAGCAGAAGTACGGCCGTGTGAATGGCCCTGTGACGAATTCTAGGGAGAAGCCGGGGTTTATGAAGACTTTTATTCCTTGATTGAAAATGCGGGCCTCACCGACTTCCTCCGTGAACGGATCGATTAGTATCTCTTACTCACCAATACTTCCGTGAAAAACTTTTATTATTATCCTAAGAAGTCACCGCCTTCAGTATCATTTCATTTATATGATGAATTCAGGGAAATGTCTTTACGTAATTTTTGCGCAGTATGTAGGATACCCTTTGAGGGAAAATTAGAGGAACCACATCGTAAGGATGTGGATGGCTTTGTTAACACTATCACTGTAGGGTATCCAAAGAAAGGTTCTGATGCGAGAATCTCTAGCATACTCTTTCCTGTTTTACGCTACTTTGCCATATTTGCTAGCAGATGCTTAATTGGTCGTGGAAATAGTGGAAACTTCAATGTTCCTGAAATTATTATTCTTCACCATGCCTTGTTTGGAGATAATAGTTTTTGTATGGGTGCCGTCATTGCTAAACGACTAAGCCTGAATCGTACAAAAGGCCCCATCTTTGGAGGTATCTATGATGCACGTCTTGCTAGACATTTTGAGATACCTATTAGGCACCATGAGAAAGAGGAGACAAGATTGCCTCCTTACATTTCAGATTACAAGAGCATGGTAGTGCATGAGTTTATAGTTGACAACAAAGATAAGATGCTCTTGTATAACCTGAGATTTAATAAGAAACACAATGAGACTATTATTTTGCTTGCGCCTCTGTTGTTTGATTTGATTGCAGATAATTTTCTTGTCACGCCGGAAGCGGTTTACGCTCATCGAGGCCAAGCATCCACTCCAGAACCTGAGCCTGAGCCGGAACCTGCACTGGACCCTTATCGTGTATCATCTTACGAGTGGGACCCGGAGATGGCCAGCCAGTGGTATCCTGATTACACCTCTCAGTACACGGGGGAGAGTAGCCGCGGTCCTTGGCATTAGACCAACTTAGGCAAAAAGCCTAAGCTTGGGGGAGTACGTATTTCTCACGGACTTTACATCCATGTTCACACACTATTCTAGTCGTCGGTGCTCATACTCTTTCATTGTATTATCCATGCAAGTTTAAATTTCTTTTTCTCGCTTTTTCTTGTGTGTTTGATAAACCTTAAGAAAATCCAAAAAAAATTGTTAGTTTAATTTCAATGCTTGTAGTAGTAATTAAAATGAAAACCCAAAAGGATTTCTCGTTCTTCTTTTACTTGTTGGGAGCTTTCCCGTGTAAATAGTTTTATTTTATTTTCTTTCCTTTGGGGGTCGAGAGTAGAAGACCATATTGAAAATGTTTAGCGGCTCTCATATGCATGATTGTTTATTTAACTTAGAGCCCATATACTTTGTCTTCTCTCTTGAGTTGAATGCTTGCAGATTCCAACTTAGTGCAATGCACGTGCACTATTATTATTATACACATCGTTCGGTCGTGCAAGTGAAAGGCAATAATGACGATATATGATGGACTGATTGAGATGGGAGAAGCTGGTATGAACTTGACCTCTCTTGTTTTTGTAAATATGATGAGTTCATCGTTCCTGATTCAGCTTATTATGAAGTAAACATATTTGCAATGAGATTTAGAGATTATAGTTGCTTGTGCCATGCTTGATTAGCTATGAGTTATAATGGTTTACCTTGCGTGCCAACATGCTAGCCCCTTCCTTTTCTCCGATCATAAATAACCTGATCTCTTTCTTTCTAATTCATCCCCTTCTTTCTAATTCAAAAAAGAAAGGGGGGGAGAATGATTATGATGTGGTATGATGGGATGGTATCCTCCATTGAATGAATTGGGTGACATGTTCACGCATGTAGTTGAAACAAATCAACATAGCCTTCATGATATTTATGTTCATGGTGGATTATATCCTACTCATGCTTGTACTTGGTGTGAATTAATTTTAATGCATGTTTATGACTGTTGCCGCTCTCGCAGTTGGTCACTTCCCAGTCTTTTGCTAGCCTTCACATGTACTAAGCGGGAATACTGCTTGTGCATCCGAACTCCTTAAACCCCAAAGTAGTTCCAATGAGTCCACCATACCTTCCTATATGCGGCATTTACCTGCCATTCCAAGTAAATTTGTATGTGCCAAACTCCAAACCTTCAAATGAAATTCTGTTTTGTATGCTCGAGCAGCTCATGTTTCAACTAGGGTTGCCTATATCTTCCATGCTAGGTGGGTTATTCTCAAGAGGAGTGGACTCCGCTCCTCATTCACGAGAAAGGGCCGGTAACCGGGATGCCGAGTCCCATGATCCAAAAAGATCAAAACAAATTGAAATAATTAAACAAAACTCCCCTAGGGCTGTTGTTAGTTGGAGGCACTTGTTGTTTCGAGCAAGCCATGGATTGTTGCTTGTTGGTGGTGGGGGAGTACAAACTTTTACCATTCTGTTTGGGAACCGCCTATAATGCATGTAGTATGGAAGATATCGCCATCACATAGTTGTTGCGTTGACGGTGAAAGTATACCGCTCAAAATGTTATTCAATCTCTATTTTAAAATCGATCTCTGGCACCTCTACAAATCCATGCTTCCCTCTGCGAAGGGCCTATCTATTTACTTTCATGTTGAGTCATCACCTTCTTATTAAAAAGCACACGCCGGAGAGCACACTGTCATTTGCATTCATTATTATTGGTTTATATTGGGTATGACTTAACTGGATCTCTCTTACCATGAATTACAATGTCTAGTCAGTCCTTGATCTTTAAAGGTGCTCTGCATTTATGTTTTGCGGTCTCAGAAAGGGCTAGCGACATACCATTTTGTTATATCATGTTATGATTGTTTTGAGAAAGTGTTGTCATTCGAGTTTTATTATTATGGCTCGCTAGCTGATTATGCTATTGATATGAGTAATTGTGAGACCGAGGTGTTATTGTGAGTATGGTTAGTTCATAATATTTCCTGAAACCTGAATGATGGCTTTGCATGTTTACAACAACAAGAGCAAACAGAGTTTGTAAAAGTTTTTCTTTATCACTTTCAGTTTATCAAGTGAATTGCTTGAGGACAAGCAAAGGTTTAAGCTTGGGGGAGTTGATACGTCTGCAACGTATCTACTTTTCCAAACACTTTTGCCCTTGTTTTGGACTCTAACTTGCATGATTTGAATGAAACTAACCCGGGCTGACGCTGTTTTCAGCAGAACTGCCATGATGTTGTTTTATGTGTAGAAAACAAAAGTTCTCGGAACGACCTGAAAATCCATGGAGGCACGTTTTGGAAAATATAAAAAATACTGGCAAAAGAATCAAGACCAGGGGGCCCACACCCTGTCCATGAGGGTGGGGGGTGCGCCCCCCTATCTCGTGGGCCCCCTGAGGCTCCACCGACCACAACTCCAACTCCATATATTCTGTTTCACAGAGAAAAAAATCAGAGAGAAAGTTTCATCACGTTTTACGATACGGAGCCGCCGCCAAGCCCTAATCTCTCTCAGGAGGGCTGATCTGGAGTCTGACCGGGGCTCCAGAGAGGGGGATTTGTCGCCGTCATCATCATCATCAACAATCCTCCATCACCAATTTCATGATGCTCACCTCCGTGCATGAGTAATTCCATCGTAGGCTTGCTGGACGGTGATGAGTTGGATGAGATTTACCATGTAATCAAGTTAGTTTTGTTAGGGTTTGATCCCTAGTATCCACTATGTTCTAAGATTGATGTTGCTATGACTTTGCTATGCTTAATGCTTGTCACTAGGGCCCGAGTTCCATGATTTCAGATCTGAAACTACTATGTTTTCATGAATATATGTGTGTTCTTGATCCTATCTTGCAAGTCTATAGTCACCTATTATGTGTTATGATCTGACAACCCCGAAGTGACAATAATCGGGATACTTCTCGGTGATGACCGTAGTTTGAGGAGTTCATGTATTCATTATGTGCTAATGCTTTGTTCCGGTTCTCTATTAAAAGGAGGCCTTAATATCCCTTAGTTTCTGCTAGGACCCCGCTGCCACGGGAGGGTAGGACAAAAGATGTCATGCAAGTTCTTTTCCATAAGCACGTATGACTATTTACGGAATACATGCCTACATAAACATTGATGAACTGGAGCTAGTTCTGTGTCACCCAATGTTATAGCTATTACATGAGGAATCGCATCCGACATAATTATCCATCACTGATCCAATGCCTACGAGCTTTTCACATCTTGTGTTTCGCTTATTTACTTTTCCGTTGCTACTATTACAACTACTACAAAACTATTATCTTTACTTTTGCCACTGCTACCTTTATTATCATACTACTTTGCTACTAAATACTTTGCTGCAGATACTAAGTTATCCAGGTGTGGTTGAATTGACAACTCAACTGCTAATACTCAATAATATTCTTTGCCTCCCCTTGTGTCGAATCAATAAATTTGGGTTGAATACTTTACCCTCGAAAGCTGTTGCGATCCCCTACACTTGTGGGTTATCAGCCGCTGAACCGGATGTTCCTTGCCTGCTTCTTTCTGTTCCACCACAATTGCTACACTAACGGCTCGGCCATGGGCAGCCACATATAACAACAAGGGCTCTTTATCAATGGGAGCGGAAAGGATTGGTGGCTCAACTAACTGTTTTTTCCAGGCTTCAAACGCCTGATCGGCAGCATGACTCCAGAAAAAGTGATCTGTCTTCTTCATCATGTGGTACAGAGGAATTGCTTTTTCACCCAACCGGCTTATGAATCGGCTTAAGGCAACGATACAACCTGCCAGACACTGAACATCATTAATACACATCGGTTTAGCCAAGGAAGTGATAGCCTTGATTTTCTCTGGGTTAACTTCAATGCCCCGTTCAGAAACCAAAAAGCCCAAGAGCTTGCATGCTGGTACACCAAAGACATACTTGGTCGGTTAAGCATCATCTTGTAGACCCGGAGATTGTCAAAGATCTCTTTCAAATCATCTATCAGGGTTTCCTTCTTCCTCGATTTCACAACAATATCCTCCACATAATCATGAACACTGTTGGATTTCAGGTTCCGCAAACCCTTGATAGGTTCGAACTCTGGAGTGCCTGCAGAGATCTCAACCTACCAAGCCTGCCTACTCGCGATCTTCCTAAGCCTAGCACGTCGAGCTCAAAGGGGCAGAGATACACAGCAATATATCCTTGTTTGGGCCACCTCGCGGTGTAATACCCTACTCCAGCATTTTGGTGGATTGCCTCGAGGGGCTCAAGATGAACTAAGACAGTGGATGATCTGGCCTCACGTGGTGAGGTGTTCTTGAGCTCACGTGGTGAGCTAAGTCCTATTTATAGTGGCCCTGGTCCACTTCCCAAATGTTGGCGGGAAGGGATCCCACAATGGCCAGTTTTGAAGGGGGACAAGTAGTACACCCTATCCTGACTAAAGTGGTCTTTGCCTACGAAAAGCCTCTGGTCGTGACGCTGCGGTGGGCTCGGCGATGACCTCCGTCCTGACGTCCTGGCGATCTTGGTCTTGCTGCACCAGAATGGAAACCATTGGCTGATTCCTTGGGACTCTGCACCTGCCACTTGCCTCCTTTGCACCAAAGGGGAAACTGGCGCTCTACGCCCGCTTGGCCTTAATCGTCACGTCTCACGTCAGCTGACCCTCGTGAGGTGCACCTTGCATAGAACTCTCCGCCCCTCGGAGCCAGCCTGAGGAGGCCGATCCCCTCGGGGGTCTTGGCGCCATCCGCCTCGTGAGGCTTGGCCCCTCGTGAGGGTCTTGAGCTGTCGATGTCAAAGCTGGGCCATACCAGGCCACCGATGGAGCCGTGCGGTGGGTTGCAGGCAGGCAAGTCTGGGTACCCCCGTATCCAGAATGCCGACGGTAGCCCCCAGGCCCAAGGCGCACTCAGACTTGGCTTCTAGGCAAAGCCAAAGGGCATGTGTGGAGCGCTGCGGGCCCTAACAGCCTGCGGCCTTGACCGACGCATGGTGATTGATGGGACATGGGCGTCTCCACTTCCCCATGCCAGCTCGACTACCTTTCGACTTGACGGATCGATGCTGCATGCTGAAGATCATCACTGTGTGAGGTCGTGGTGGCCGGTGGCTGGCCTCCTTCCAGCTATAAATGAGGGGGAGGGGTAGAGCCCCCCTCGCTCATTTCTTCCTCCGTCTTCTCGCTGCTCGTTTCTTCTCCTGCTCCATCTTGCTTCCATGGCGGCGATTAGGAGGTTTTCTGCGGTTGAGAAAGGAAAGGCCCCTCAGGAGGGGCCCGATCCTCTCCCCCCCGGAAAAGCGGTTTCGCCTTCCTCGCGATACCAGTGCGTGGCAGGAGGTGACCAGGCCTTAGCAATCGAGACCTCCGCCCGGCTTTCCCCTTCCTCTGTATGCCCGCGCCAGGATGAGGATGTGCATCGTCGAGCTGTCCCAGGCGGCGAAGGTCGAGCCGCGCTGTCCTGCCTGCCGAGCCACGGACCCACGCCAAGGGTAGCTCACGCGAGTTCGTGGTGTAGGCAGCGATGCCGCCCGACTCGTGGATCCGGCTCCCGAGGTTCTTTGCCAACGAGCTGCCTCTAAGGGGGCCGCTTGAGCTATGGCTGCAGCATGGCGGGTGCTGGAGCCTGGCCACCAGAGCCGAGGTCGAGGTGGTGCCCCCTGGGGATGTCTTCATGACGCGCGGATGGGGCGAGGTCGCTCGAGCCTGCCGAGCAGTGGGGGACCTCGCAATCCACTTTGAATACGACGGCGTCTCCACTCTGTTCTTCAAGGTCTTCGACGAGGAGGGCCGACGGCTGGAGTGCTACCCCAGGGGAAGCAGCCCGCGGAATGCGACCGAGGGCGCAGACCCGCTTCTGTCCCCGCCAGCACGTCCTCTAGGAGCAGCGGTGACTCTTGGGAATCCATCGATTCTCCTGAGCCTAGCGAATCTCCGGAGTCCAGCGACGACAGCTACGTGCCGCCAAGCTCCCGCCACAGTCGAAGCATGGCCGGGCCTGCCACTCGGCATCGTCGATGATGCGCGCTGGCCTAGTCGAAAACTTTCTCCTTTTGCTTCCCTGTGCGGAATTAGAACTAGCCCCGTGGGGCATGTATGGATCGACATGTTTTAATTCCAGCATCACTCTTTTGGTTTTATGATGAAATCGCGTGTCACAATCTGGCATGATTCCTCCCCTTTATTCCCCTTAGGCAGCATAGCACTCTACGCCGGCGGGACCCAGTCCCCAGGCAGGCTTCAGCCGTCACTAGTATGCCAGTACGCGATGCCATGGTCAAGGCTAGGAGGTGAGCGGCTTGAGGTCCAGTGAGAGCTCGAGAGGCGCGATGCTCACGAGGTCCCCCTTGGCTTGCAAGTAGCTGCCCAAGAAACGGAAGGGGAGTAAAGCTGCCGGAGTGGGAGTGCGAGACTAGGGTGAGCGGGTTGCAAGTCTCATATCACAATGCGAGCGACTTATCTTTTAGTAGACTCGTCGTGATTTCCCTGAGTGGTGCCTATTCATGCACCTATGGTAGCGTCACCAAGCGGGGCCCATGATGATCACCCTCTTCCCTTGCTTACCTAGGTGCTCTACATCCTCGGGTCCCGGCTCTCGAGCAGGCTCAGCAGCCGCTGGTATGCCAGGTCACGATGCCGTGTTCAAGGCCAGGGGGTGAGGGTTGGAGAGCCTGTAGGACCTCCTGAGGCGCGATGCTCAAGAGTCTCCCCTTTTAACACGCAAGCGACTCGAAGGGTAAAGTGGTGACCACCAAGGTCTGCCAGTAGATTGGCCTCGATCAAACCTGCAGGTTAGCTGGCAGGACAGATTGCAATTCCTTACGGGGCAGACTGCTTGTCCCTGGACCCTTCGTAGGAAGACGAAGGCACCGAGGACCTGGTGAGGTGGCGCGCGCGAGGCAGGCTGCGAGCCAGAGCTCGGTCCTTTGGTTTGTCAGCATTGCAGGGGTGATCCCAAGCACAAGCGCCGTGCCAGTGTTGGTAGCCCCCGTTGCGGGACGGGCAAAGGACAAGTCAACAAGCATAAGGAGACCGCGAGGCGGTTAAGATTTGAAGTGAGCAGGCAATGATCATAGATAAGTTCATGAGGGATAGTTAGGCGACTCCGACTGATGCAAAAGGATAAATGCCACAGGGGCGGACCCACACGACTTGGGGATAATGCAGCCCGAGGGGCGCCCCCAGACTGAATGAACTAAAAAGATGTCACCTGGCACCATTGTTGAAGAGATGTTGGGATAGAAGAAGGCGCGCGCCACTGAGGTCGTCCCTCACGAGCCACCTTGGCCCTGAGCCTCGGGAGGCTCTGGGGGCCTGGGGGGCTCCTAAAGGTGCATCTCCATATCCACCAGGATCGCCTAATGCCTAGCCTCCCGAGCCGCCAGGACGTCCTGCATGCGGTGCCGAAACACCACTGCCCCGCTCGGCAGGCCGAAGGGCATGCGAATATAGCTGTGAGGTGGACCCTCGCATTGGCCGATACGAGACGGCCAGAAGAGCTGCCGAGATGCGGCCCTGTTGAGCCCTGAGATGTTGATGCAGACAAGGAACTCCTTACCCTCTCCAGGGCAATGAGCCACGCCCTGTAGAACCCTTGCCTCTTGAATCTCCTGGACTTCCTTGCTGATGAACTCCTGAGTGCCCGAAGCCTTATGTCCCGTGCCTCCTCCTAGGAAGCGTGCACTGAAGCATGCCTCCATGGTGCCCGAGCGCCTCCCTCGCGATGCTGGCTAGGTCTAAGGCCCTCCAGAGGAGAGCCCCCGGGCCCAGCCTGAGAGGGGGGTCGAGCGCGCCTTCCTATGCCATAGGTGACGGTGCCCCATCCAGGGGCGCGAGGCTCAGTGCAGCGCTGTCGGGTGATGCTTTCTCGTGAGATCCCTGACCCAGCTGCAACTTCTTCATCTTGGGGGTGACCTCAGGAGGGAGGACACCACCCTCGTCTTTAGGGTTCTCGACTGCTGCGGCCTGGTAGGCGCGCTCGAGAGAGCACACCATGTCCTTCTCCTTGCAGGCAACCGTGATGATGCCGCCGCTCCCTCGCATCTTGAGGACGTTGTAGCCGTGGTGCGTTGCTGCCATGAACTTGGCTAGTGCTAGGTACCCAAGGATGGCATTGTATGGCAGATGAATGTCTCCGACGTCAAAGTCGATGAGTTCGGTGTGGTAGTTGTCGCGCTCGCTGAAGGTGACAATGATACAGATATGCCCTATTGGATGCATGGAACCGTCGGTCACTCCTGAGAACGGCTTGGTAGGCTGAAGCTGGTGATATGGCACTTGGAGTCTATTGAACGTCTGGATAGAGAGAACATTGAGACCTACTCCACCATCAATGAGGGTCTTGGTGACGACTACATTGCTGATGACAGGCGAGCAAAGCATTGGGAGCGGGCCAGCAGTGGCCGCGCACTTGAGCTGATCGGAGGAGTTGAAGGTGATGGCGTATTTGGACCACCTGAGCGGGCGAGTTGCCTCAGGCTTGGGGAGCGAGGCGTTCACCTCGCGCGCAAACTGTTTGAAGATGCGGTGAGAGGCTGGGGCCTAGGAACCGCCCAGGATGCAGGCGATGGCTCGAGGCTCCTGGAAGCCCCCAGCCTCCTCGTCCTGGTGATGATCTTCATTCCTTCTCGGTGGTGGAGGCAGTGGAGGAAGAGAAGCGTTTTCCTAAGGCCAATCCTCGCGAGGCTAGTCCCTCCAGGCGCCCTCGCGAGGCTGGCCCTGCCAGCGGTCCTCCCGAGGCTGGTCGTGCCACTCCTGGCGATGGTCTCGGCCGTCCCAGCGTCCTCCACCTTGGACACCTCCGCGAACGTAGCCTCGATCGTTGCGCTCGAGGCGTCAACCGAGGCGCCCGTCGGGGAGGGCCCTGAGCTCCTGGCAGTCGTTGGTGTTGTGTCTGTGGATGTGTGGAAGATTCAGAATGGTCGGTTGCCCTTGGATGACTCGGGGTGGTCGCAACCGCGCTTCATCTCTGGCTCGGCTGCAAGCACAGCTGGTCCCTTGCGCTTCACGTCCTTGGCCTTGGCTTTCTTGTTTTCTTGGTCTGCATCGGGGAGCTCGAGAAGGGAAAGGCATCCCTCCTCAGCCCTCACGCCTTTGTTTGCCATGTTGAACATCTCCAGGGCTATGTAGAGGTCCTCGTGAATGGCGAGCTCCTCCTTCATCTTGACATTGCAGACGCCATCAGTGCATGCTGAGATGATGGCCTCGTCCGACACCTTGGGGATCTTGAGGTGAATGTTGTTGAAGCGCTGGATGTACTTCTGCAGGGTCTCTCCTGGCTGTTGCTTGATGCGTCGTAGGTCACCCGCGGCCTGCCGGCGGTCGCGAGTGCCCTGGAAGTTGGCGATGAAGCAGTCGCACATCTCGTCTCAGGAGGAGACAGCCCCATGGGGAGGTCCAGGGGCCAGGAGCACGCGCCATCCATGAGGGCCATGGAAAACTAGTACGCCATGATCTTCTCGTCGCCACTGGCCGCCTCGATGCTGAGCTCGTAGAGCTGCAGGAACTCGGTGGGCTCATGGAGCCATCATAGCATGGGGACAGGTTAGGCTTGAACTTGCCCGGCCAAACAACGCTGCGAAGCTCTAGGGTGAACGCGCGGCACCCTGCTGTGGTCATGGGAGCCCGTCGAGGAGGAGGAGCCTGGTCTTGGTGCCCGCGTGCCACCACCATCACAAGCGGCACACGGTCTTGGTGTGGGGGTGCTGGAAGCACACGTGCATCTTCTTGGGGCCGCTGCACCACTTGGCAGCTCGCCTCTTCGTGCGCAGGTGCCTGGCGCGGCGGGTCGTGTCGTGGTGCCACCCACCTTGGTTTGATGATGTCGCCCTGGGCTGGAGGTGGTGGCGGTGCCCCGTGATCCACGTCGCCCATGGCAGGCAGCTACTGAGGCAGCCAGCAGGCCAGCGCAGTGGAGTCTCCGACGGCGCTGATGAGCTCGGCAATGCGCTCGAGCCACTCCTCGTAAAGGTCGTCGATTGGGCGGTAGCGGAGGAGCTCCTGCGCCATGAGCAGAGCAGCTTGCGCGTTTGCCGGGCCACGACGCGTGTGGGAGGACGACGCAGCCGGGCTTAGCGATGGAGTGGCAGTGCGCCCGTCATGGCTCACCGAGGGGTGCAGCAATGAAGCTTGCTGCTCGTGGCCAGCAGGGCCCGTGACAGCGCTACTGCCGGTGACGGAGGACGACGGGGACAACCATCGCCCGTAGGAGCTGTCTGAGCGATGCGAGCGGCAAGCGCGGCCCGGAGCTTAGCGCGCGCCCGACGCGCATCAGCCATGGAGGTGTCAGAGCAACGGTGGATCAATCGACGGAAGAGAGGATCCGACGCACCCCTACCTGGCGTGCCAAATGTCGGATTTCGGGTTCTGCAAACCCTTGATAGGTTCGAACTCTGGCGTGCGTGCAGAGATCTGAACCTACCCAGCCTGCCTACTCGCGATCTTCCTAAGCCTAGCGCGTTGAGCTCAAAGGGGCAGAGAGACACAATAGTTTATCCTGGTTCGGGCCACCTCGCAGTGTAATACCCTACTCCAGCGTTTTGGTGGATTGCCTCGAGGGGCTGAAGATGAACTAATATAGTGGATGAACTGGCCTCAGGAGGTGAGGTGTTCTTGAGCTCAAGAGAGCTGGTGAGGTGGTTGGATGAGAAGGGATTTGATCTGTTCATCCCCCCTCTTTGGTGGTGGCTAAGTCCTATTTATAGTGGCCCTGGTCCTCTTCCCAAATGTTGGCGGGAAGGGATCCCACAATGGCCAGATTTGAAGGGGGACAAGTAGTACACCCTATCCTGACTAAAGTGGTCTTTGCCTGCGAAAAGCCTCTGGTCGTGATGCTGCGGTGGGCTCGGTGATGACCTCCGTCCTGCCATCCTGCCGGTCTTGGTCTTGTTCCACTAGAATGGAAACCTTTGGCTGATTCCTCGGGACTCCGCACCTGCCGCTTGCCTCCTTTGCACCAAAGGGGAAACTGGCGCTCTGCGCCCGCTGGCATCCGCCTGGTGCCCGCGTGGGTCGTCACGACTCATGTCAGCTGAGCCCCGTGAGGTGCACCTTGCATAGAACTCTCCGCCCCTTGGGAGCCAGCCTGAGGAGGCTGATCCCCTTCAGGGTCTTGGCGTTGTCCGCCTCGCGAGGCTTGGCCCCTCGTGAGGGTCTTGAGCTGCCGATGTTGAAGCTGGGTCGTACCAGGTCGCCGATGGAGCTGCGCGGTGGGCCGTAGCAGGCAAGTCTGTGTACCCCCGTATCCAGATCGCCGACAAATATTGCGTCCAATCTGACCATGAAGGCAATTTTGAACACACCGCTAGTAAGTCGCCTGGGCACTCTTGAGCCCAAAAGGCATAGATACATAGCAGAAGGTCCCAAAGGGAGTAATGAAGGTTGTCTTCTCTTGGTCCTTAAATGCCATCTTGATCTGATGATATCCAGAATAAGCATCCAAAAAACTCAAACGCTCACAACCCGCCGTAGCATCAGTAATCTGATCAATACGGGGAAGAGCAAAAGGATCAGCTGGGCAGGCTTTATTAAGGTCTGTGTAATCCACACACATGCGCCAAGTACCATTTTTCTTAAGCACCAGCACCGGGTTAGCGAACCATTAAGGATGAAAAACTTCAACAATGAACCCAGCTGCCAAGAGCCAGGCCATTTCTTCACCAATGGCCTTACGCCTCTCTTCGTTGAAGCGACGAAGGAACTGCTTGACCAGTTTAAACTTTGGATCAATATTGATAGTGTGCTCAGCAAGTTCCCTCGGTACACTTGGCATGTCTGAAGGCTTCCATGCAAAGATGTCCCGGTTCTCATGGATGAACTCGATGAGTGTGCTTTCCTATTTCAGATCCAGATTAGCACTGATACTGAACTGCTTGGATGAATTGCCAGGAACAAAATCAACCAACTTAGTGTCATCTGCCGACTTAAATTTCAACAGAGGGTCATGCTCTGTGGTTGGCTTCTTGAAAGGTGTCATATCTGTTGGTTCAACATTATCTTTGTAAAACTTCAACTCTTCTATTGCACAAACAGACTCAGCATAAGAAGCATCGCCCTCTTCACATTCCAAGGCTATCTTCTGGTTCCCATGCACTGTGATGGTGCCCTTGTAACCCGGCATCTTAAGCTGCAGATAAACATAACAAGGTCTTGCCATGAACTTAGCATAAGCCGGCCGCCCAAACAAAGGATGATAAGGGCTCTTAATTTTGACCACCTCAAATGTCAATGTCTCAACTCTGGAATCATGATCATCACCAAAAGCCACTTCCAAAGCTATCTTACCCGCTGGATATGCTGACTTACCAGGCACCACACCATGAAAAAAAGTGTTAGACGGCTTAAGATCCTTGTTAGTCAAACTCATGCGATGAAAAGTTTCATATTAAAGGATATTAATGCTGCTGCCTCCATCCATGAGCCCCTTAGTGAACCTGTAACCTCCAACCTGAGGCGCCACCACTAAAGCCAAGTGACCCAGATTGTCAACCCGGGGCGGGTGATCCTCATGGCTCCAAGGAATCGGATGTCCAGAATATCGCAAATAACGGGGAATCACCGGCTCAACTGCGTTTACCGCCCTTTTATGAATCTTCTGGTCTTGTTTACATAGACTCATGGTGAACACATGATATTGTCCACTATTCAACTGCTTTGGATTACTCTGATAACCAGACTGCTATTGCCGATTCCCTTTGATTGCTCTGATTGAAACCACCTTGATTGCCTTGGCCCTGGAAACTAGAGTTTGAACCGTCAACACCAAAGCCAGGTTGGTGACAGCCAGATCCTAAACCGCCATTCGGGTCATGATTGTTCTGGAAAAAATTGGAATTCCTATACTCCCTCATGATGAAGCAATCCTTCCACACATGCGTGGCTGGCTTCTTGTGCGTACCATGCTTTGGACAAGGCTGATTCATCATCGCCTCAAGGTTAAATTTTGGCCCTCCAAGCTGGGGCAGCTTTCCCTTCCGACGCTGGTTATTATTTTGCGTATTGGTGTTAGCCACAAAGTCTAAATTGCCATCAGCCTTACGCTTACCATTGCCACCTTGACCTGTCGTATTATGTTGCTGCCCCTTCATATTTCCGCTCTTCTTCCCCTTTCCAGCCTTCTCTTCATCAGACTCAGGGTCTTTGGTACTATCAGAGTCGGGATACTTGGCTAGAGCCGCCATGAGCTCCACCATGTCATTGCAGTGGCGTTTAAGCTGCCCCAGTTTCTGCTTAAGGGGGAGGAAACAACAATTTTTCTCCAACATCAGGACTGCTGAACCGGCATTGACACTATCCGATGAGTGTATAACAGCTGAGATCCGGCGCACCCAATTAGTTGTTGACT
This sequence comes from Aegilops speltoides, assembly GCA_021437245.1. NCBI lineage: Eukaryota > Viridiplantae > Streptophyta > Magnoliopsida > Poales > Poaceae > Aegilops > Aegilops speltoides. The sequence continues at coordinate 110,132,511 of CM038145.1, forward strand.
CGCCCTCACCTTGGACACAAGAATCCAAATCCAGGATCGACATAGGTTGCTTGCACGTGTCTTTAAGATTTTTGATAAAACAAGTTTTCAACTCCGCCCGTGATCTATGGAGTTAGCGGGCAGCCCTTTCAACCAAGTATGAGCCGGTCCATCCAACATCATGGTGAAGTATTTAGCACATGCAGCATCACTAACATCCAGCATCTCCATGGCCATCTCATAGCTCCCAATCCAAGCCTCAGGGGGTTGATCCACCGTGTAATTAGACACCTTACGAGGACCCTTGAAATCCTTAGGTAAGCACTCATTGCATAGAGCTGGCACTAAACATGGCATACCCAAGGTTCTCGAGGTCACTCCTGCCTCCACCGACGCTGATGGATAAACCGGAGATTGTTGTTGAGCCGCCAGCTGAGCCACCAGCTCAGCCTCCTGACGCACTCTGACCTGATCCACCAAGGTCTGAGCATCGACACCATCGCGCTCCGAGTCATGCCCACGAGGTTGGTTACGGCGCTATTCACTGCAAGAAACTGCTGGCGAGTCAATGTTCCTGCTATACCTCCGACTTGGTCAAGGGGTTGAGTGAATCCTTTCACGGCTGTACGAATAAGCCGCCTGTTGATCCAGTGATGTCTGAAGAAGTTCTCTAGCCCTCCGCGTCTCTATCGCAGCCGGAGACTCGCCTTCAACTAGGAGAGCCGCAATCGTGTCTCCGCAGCGATCATATTATCCAAAGGGTTAGAATAATGAACCGACGGTGTCGGAACATGCTGAGGCAGAGTAATATTGAAACATGGAGGATCCATCACATGCGGCTGAACCGGCGCTCCAGTCACGGGTGCCTCAGCCGCCCGGTTCACCACTGGCGAGTCGCTGGTCCCTGCTCCAAGCGTGTTTAATACGTTTCTCGCATCATAAACTAGGGGTAAACGAGTCTGGTGCCTCCTTCTCATGATTTCATTTGAAGTGTTTTGGTCCAAGCTGAGCCGGAAAGAGTCTGCATGTATTCATTGTGCCTGAGCATCCAAAGCAGCTCGCTCCGTGGCCATCCTAGCATTCTTAGCCGCCATCTCCTCCTTAGCTTGAGCTATCTCATCCCGTAGCTTCTCAACATCCACCTTATTCTATTCTTGAGTATCCGGGGTTATCTCCATCCCCATCAAAGTCGCCAAAAGCCTCCAACAACTCTGTCAAAACCTGAGCCGGTGGGCGTGCAGGGCCGCTAGCACCAGCTGCCACCGCACCATTGAGCTAGAGGTCATAGCCGTGGTGGTTGTTGAACCGAGCGCCGGATGTGTATCGGCCATGAAGATCGCCACCCTGTTCGGTGGCTCATAGGGGTCCGGAATACTGTCGCCATCGGAACAGCCTCCAAGCCAGCCATCCTGCCATTGATATATTGAATTGGTTTCACCGGTTGACAATTCACCATCAGAGTATATGGCCGTCTCGCCGCCAGACACATATCCTTCCTCAAATTCTGCCCCATGGATGCAACCAACAAAGGCATGCTTCACGGCGGCTTGAACCTTGGCTGGTCGTGCACGCTGAGCCGTCTCAATGATGTCGGTGCAGATGTCCGGCTCAGGGCCCGATTCACCGATCTTGCCGATGAAGACGTGGATTCCGCCGAAGGGGACCCCGTACCCGTACTCAATTGAGCCATCCTCGGGGCCCCAGACTGTGTCGTTGATGTAGAGCTTGCCGCGATGACTCTTGGTCATCCGGCCCACAGCGTATCCCTTGATCCCTGCGAAGCTGCCCTTCAAGAACTCGAAACCACCATACGCTGGCCCCATGGTGGGCGCCAACTGTCGTGGACTTAACACAGCAGATGTCCTAGTGTAAGGACTTAGTCGTGGAGCCATCACAACTAGGTTAGCTTAAAGGGGTTAAACGAGACAAAGGACACAGAGAGTTTATACTAGTTCAGCCCCTCGCGGTGGAGGTAAAGGCCTACTCCAGTTTGGGATGTATTGCTTGGGTTTCGATTACCAGGGAGCGAATATGCTTGACCTAGTTCTCAATCTCTTGTATCTTGCCCTTAACTTGCCGTCGGTCACCCCTTTATATACACAGGTTGATGCCCGGTGGCTTACAGAGTCCCGGCCGACACATACACAATGTGTCCGGCTCGATGACAAACTAATCTTGTCTTACAAAACAAGTTATACATATAGCGGTTCATCCTCTTGGGCCTCAAGTTGCCTTTGGGTCTTGGGCTGTCAATAGGCTTGCTATGACCCGCCATCTTCATCGATAAGTCGCCAATGGTATAACCCGGCCTCTCCTGGGCGATTAATACCCAGTAGTTATATCCCCAACACGAATCAATCTAGATCATCAATCAACCCAAAAGACAAAAGAAATCTACTCAAAACATCATAGGATGGCAACACATCATTGGATCATAATATGTGACATAAAGCACCATGTTCAAGTAGGGATTACAAGGGGTGCGGGAGAGTGGACCGCATAAAAGAGATGAGGATGGTGATGAAGATGATGATGTTTATGAAGCCGATCACCGCGGCAATGGTTCCCCTGATGGCACTCCGGCGCCACCGAGAGAGAGGGGGAGAGGTTCTCCCCCATGTGCTTCCTCCTCATGGCCTTCCCCCTAGATGGGGAGAGGTTCTCCCTCCGGTCCTTGACCTCCATGGCGATGATGGCCCCTCCGGGATCCTTCTTCATAGCCTCCGATGATGATGGCCCTCTCCGGCAGGGTGCCGGAGAGGGCCTAGATTGATTTTTCATGGCTACAGAGGTTTGAGGTGGCAGAACTCCCGATCTAGGTTTCGTTCTGTGGTTTTTGGGTTTTTATAGGAGGTGTTGGTGTCGGGGACATGTCAAGGGGGGGCCGCGAGGTGATGGCTCCGGAACTCCTCTCTCGTGTCTCGGAACTCCTCTCGGGACTCCTCTCTCGTGTCTTTTCGCTCCAGTATTTTTTACATTCTCCAAAAATGTTCTCCGTAAATTTTCATCCCATTCCGAGAACTTTTATTTCTGCACAAAAACAGCACCACAGTAGTTCTGCTGAAAACAACGTCAGTCCAGGTTAGTTCTAATCAAACCATACCAAAATCATGTAGAATTGTTGTAAACATGGCATGAATACTTCATAAATTATAGATACATTGGAGACGTATCAGCATCCCCAAGCTTAATTCCTGCTTGCCTCGAGTAGGTAAATGATAAAAGAAATAATTTTTGAAGTGTGAATGCTAGCATTGTGTATAAGTTTGATCAATGATAGTTCCAAACACTTTTTCTAGCATCATTATATATCATAAACAATAGCTCATCTCATAAAACTTCTCATGATCAAGTAGCAAGCTATTCACAAGTTAAAGTATAGGCCATAAAGTTTCTTGAAACCTAAAAAACCATGTTCTTAGTCATCAAATGATTGCAATTCATCTTATTTTCAGGAAGGGTCTATGTTAGAGCTTTGATTTAGCAAATTCCACATACTCAACTATCATATAGTCTTCCATGATTGCTAACAATCAAAGCATATTTTTAGAACAAATAACATCTGTTAAACATAGAGAAAGATAGGGGCTTAATGTTTTGCTTCCCAACTTATTTATCATATAGATTGTCAATAATAATAATTCATGATAAAATATATTTGAATGGCCATATATGCTTGGATCTTTCCCCCACCACATGATGCTTGCCAACTAAAGAATAATTGAGGTTAAAATAGGATGGGATACTATTTACTCTTGCATAAAAGTAAATACACGAAAGTAAAATATAGGCCCTTCGCAGAGGGAAGCAGAGGTTGTCATGCGCTTTTAAAAGTTGGATGTGCAAACCCTTAATGCAAAGGAATGTCACGTTGTATTGCCCTTTGTGATAGCAACCTTTATTATGCAGTTCGTTGCTTTTATTTCTTTACCACCACAAGTTCGTACAACGCTTATTTTCCCTTACAATAAAAGATCATACATATTTAGGAGCAATTTTTATTGCTTCTTGCACCGATCACAACTTACTTGCAGGATCTTATTCAATCCATAGGTAGATATGGTGGACACTCATGGCATGAAACTGGGTTTAAGTGTTTTGGATGCACAAGTAGTATCTCTACTTAGTACAAAATTTTGGCTAGCAAAAAATCCTAAGAAAGCACCACATGTTAGAGGATCCATAACAATATAATTTCTATGCAAATATACCCAAACATAACTCATTATCTTGTCTTCCTTGTCCAACTTCAACTGATTTGCTCAAGTTTGAAAATAATTAATGGGGTGACAATCATAGAAGTCCAAGATAGTATATTTATATGTGAAATTTGTCTTCTTTCAATATTCTTTCATGAATTGTTCAAGTGACCAATGTTGAGTTTGCTAACTTTCAATAAATTTTACCACCTATACTTCTTATAAGTGAAGTCATTACTCCCCATGGGATAATCATCTGAAGCATAAATAATTTCAGATCTATGATATTCAATTCATTCAACCATTTACTCATAGGATATAAGTGAAGCACGTGAGTAAATGACAAACTACTCCAAAAAGATATGAGTGAAGAACAACGAGTATGTCCGGACCCCGATCCTAAGCCACACCGATCTAGCATGTAACACATCATATCACTTTGCGGCCTCACGCACGGTATTCCCACGGCTGCCACCTTACCTGGCCCGGGACCGTTTGCGCCTTTTGGCTCACGTATATGATTGTGTTGCTAGCATCCATATGCCAGAGAACCCGGGCCGACATGACTAGTCGTAAACCCAAGGTGGTACAAACTTACAGGAACAAGCATACATGACCCAGCAACGAACGTGTCGGTCATTAACGAGTGAATCCGGGCTGTACCAGCTGGGATAACAGGACTCCATAGAATCCGGGATATAGCCGGCTAACAGGACTATGGTAGACACTGCATGACATTTCCTCGAAGGGACAGACACAGGAACTAAGAAGGACACATGCCGGCCAGTCGAAGTGTTCCGGAGCAGTCGCAAGCTACCATGGCTCACTGGAAGCACTAGGAGACATTTTCCCATAAGAGAGGCTACCAAGAATAAACAACTAGGTTGTCGGATCCCACACATAGCAATACACATTACACAAACGCATAACATGCAAGTATGTGATGTACAACATGGCATCACAACATAACTCAACAACTCATATAGATAAAGACTCAGAAGAGCCATCATAGCATTTATTACAAACAGGGGTCACATGACCCAACATTCAGAGCATACAAGCAACAAGCAGAAGCATTACATGTCTGAGTATAGACATCTAGAAATGAAAAAGGCTGAAGAGCCTGACTATCTACAACATCTGATCAAGATCGTAGCTGAGGTACAAGCTACTTGTCGAAGTCCACGAGAACACTTGTAAGACCGAAGTCTCCGCTGCAAAAACATAAATAAAGCAACGTGAGTACAAAGGTACAGCAAGACTTACATCAGATCCTATCATACATGCATTTTTATCAAGAGGGTAATGTGGGGTTTAGTTGCAGCAAGCCAGCTTTGACTCATTGGCTATCCTGCTCTACGACTACGAGAACTTCTTTGAGGTGAGGCAGTGCACACGAGTCCACTATCCACCACACAATACACTACTATGAATTCATCCCCGTCTCCCTACGAGAAGGCCATCCATAGCACTCACACTTGTCTTGAGCATTTTAGAGTATCCACTTTAAGTTGTCTATGTACCACATAAGCATCCAAGAAGTCCATAACCGCGGACCCGGCTATTCGAATAGATCATGTTAACCCTGCAGGGGTGTACTTCTTCACACACGCTCTCGCCACTTACCGCCATGTACACGTCATGTATCTCGGCAACCTTCAAGCGGAAGCCTGGTGAGGGTGTCGGCCACGACCTGACTAACAACACAAGACCCTAGTCAGGGTTTACCGCCTATTCGGGTTGTATCCGCAAGGGAATCCGGCCGAGGTTTCCATCACGGCCCCAAATGATGTGTGCAGGGTTCCCGAGCCCACCATCCGGGTGCTACTCGGAACACCAGGCCACGTGTGTCTAGTCTGTCCCAAGCCCACCCTGCCGGGTGCCAGTTGGTAGAAAAATAACACTACCTACAAACACCAGAAACTAGTTGCGACTCCTGGATAGAGATCAAGTCGGTTAATAAGCCGAGAGGGCTTGGAGCGCCCGGAGCCCAATGTGTGGTAGTAGCTAGTCATTGGCCAACATACACAAAACTCAGTGCTTAAGGACAGTTCCAGTGAGACAACCCACCATGTACTCCTACATGGCCTCGCACCGCTACCTTTACCAAATCTTGTTCACACACTTTACTCTCAGCATCAGAACATAGAGCACTGCACTCCAATTCATTCCCAATGAATCAGACCTGACACACTCTAAGCAATAGCAGGCATGGCATGGTGGAACACAACAATGGCTTCAATCAACTCCTACACATGCTAGTGGGTTTCAACTATTTACTGTGGCAAAGATAGGTCATGCAGAGGAATGGGTTCAGCTACCACAGCACAAAGTAGCAATTGAATCGTTGTTGTCCTAATGCAATAACAGAGAGCAGGAGCCAGAGAGTAGGATTGTATCAGAATGAACAAGGGGGTTTGCTTGCCTGGTAGATCAACAAGGGAGGCACTGCTTCACAGACAGGTACTCTTGAGCACTCTCTGGAGCAAGACCTATCAAGAACGAATGGTGTCGACAATCAATACACAAGCATATGCAACAATATGATGCATGAGCATGGCATGAAGATGTGATGTTGTTTGAGCTAATGCAACTAGCATCTATTTGGTTGGAAGTCCATTTGAACCATGAGTTCAATGCAACTCCAAGTTAAGCCTTTATAAATGTCATTTATATGTTTTCACTTATACATTAGGTATAAGTTGGTTACAGATGGATAGATTGAATTTTTGGATAATTTTTCATATATAAATTATTTCAATCTGAGCTACGGTTGAATTTCTATGAATTTTCAAGTTTATATCATTTTCTGGATTTTCCTGATTTATTTTAATACCAGAAAATAAATAACTGTGTCATGCCTGTGTCAGCAGGTCAACGGCACTGACCTGGTCAAACCTGACGTGTGGGGTCCACACGTCAGTGTCTCGGTTAACTAACAGGGTTAGTTAACACTAATATTAACCTAACTACGAATTAGCTAGGCAGGGCCCACATGTGAATGTCAGGGGGATTAGCTAAATAGAGATTAGCCCTAAGCTAATCACTTGACTCACGGGGCCCACCTGACGAGCCGGCGCGGTCAAAACGGTTAACCTCACCGGCGTTTAGCCGCCGGCGAGGCCGAACGAGGTGGAGGCGCTCGGGATCGTCGCTCCGGCAACCAAACGCGCGGCGGAGAACACCTACGCGCAGCCCAGGCTCGCGCGCATCTAGTAGGACACACGGGAGACCGTGGGGTGGTCGGAGCTCACCGGAGCAGAGCTCGCAGTGGCGGCCGGAGCACGGCCAAGTGCGGGCGAAGGCTGCGGTGCACGGGGAAGTGAGCGGAGAGGCTCTACGGTCTCCTAGCGTCACCAGCAGGATGGTGACGCGCTCGGTTGTGGGCTGCGGTGGCCAAGGCGACGGTGGCAACATGGACGGCGGCGAGGAGCTACGGCCGTGGAGGGGGGTGGAGCTACGGCGTGCAAACGGCTAAACGGAGAGAGGGGTATGGAGCAGGAGCTCACGACGGTTCTAGTGGAGTCTTCAGCGAGCTCGGGGGAGGCCGGACGTGAGCGGAACAGCGAGGGTGATCTCCGACGGCCGGAGATGAAGACGGCGGTGATGGAGGCTCTCCAGGGCTTCCCGCATCGCGTGGCTGGATGGAGAGGTAGACATAGACGTGGCGGAGCTCCTGAGCTTGTCGGAGAGGCGAGGCCGTGGTGGTGGGCGCGCCAACGGCGAGCGGCGGCGATGGTGGAGCTCGGGCGGGTCGAGAGAGAGGGATCTAGGGGTGGAGAGAGAACGAGAGAGAGTGAGAGACGTGCGGGGCGGCTTGTGGCGTCGCGCAGGTGTTCTAGGCGGCGAGGGGGAGGACAGGCAGGCAGGTGGCATGGTGGCACAGCCGTGCACGCGCGCCGGGCACACGCCTGGCCGATTCGCGCCAGGAGGACGACGGTCCTGGTGGGCTGGCCCAGCTGGGCCGCACAGTGCTAGGCCAGCTGAGGCGCCAGGGCTGCAGGTGAGCATAGGTAGGTTTTTCCATTTTGTTTTCTTTTCTTATTTTTCTGACATTTGTTTGATTTAATAAAAATACTAAACCATCTATTTTCTTATGCCAATTTTTGTAGGGGCTAGTGGTATTATTCAGAGCTCCTCAATAACTGGCATAATTTTTGGACATATATATATCCAAGGCAAAATAATTACTGGATTAATCCAAGTGTCCAAAATAAATACTTATGAGCTCCTAAAAATATTGGTTTGATTTTTATCTCTGTCCAATATTTTCAGAGAGCAACATGAACATTTTCTTGGACCTTTTTGGAGCACTTTTTATTTGGATCATTTCTAGAAATGATTTCTGAGGGTTTCACAAATCCCCATTTCAAAATTTAAATGGAATTTAAACATGATGCACACATGACTAGCTAGCCTTGAGCATACCAGAACTAGGGATGTGACAACTCATCCCCACTTGAAAGAATCTCGTCCCGAGATTCAGGGGTCGACGGAAAGAAAGTGGGGTACTCCAGTCGAAGACGATCTTCTCGCTCCCAAGTAGCTTCTCTCTCCGAATGATGAGACTAGTGAACCTTGAGAAACTTGATGTTCTGACGCCGAGTGACACACTCTGCTTGATCAAGAATGCGAACCGGGTACTCTTGGTATGTGAGGTTATCTTGGAGATCAAGCGTTTCATGGTCCACTCCGCGGATGGAATCCGAGAAGCAACGCCTAAGTTGAGAGACGTGGAAGACATCATGAACTCGAGAAAGATGTGGGGGTAGTTCCAACTTGTAGGCAACCTCTCCTCATTTAGCGAGAATGCAAAAAGGACCAATGTTACGAGGAGCTAACTTGCCCTTGATACCGAAACGATGGGTACCCTTCAAAGGAGTAACCCGAAGGTAATCTTTATCGCCAACTTCTTAAGTCATATCCTTATGATGACGATCATACTAACTCTTTTGACGAGACTGGGCTGTTTTTAGATTCTCATGAATGATCCGAACTTGCTCTTCTGCCTCCTGGATCATGTCCGGTCCAAAGAATTGTCTTTCCCCGGTTTTTGACCAGTTCAAAGGTGTTCGACATCTTCGTCCATAGAGAATCTCAAAAGGAGCTTTCTTGAGACTGGATTGATAGTTGTTGTTATAAGCAAACTTGGAAAAAGGAAGACATTTCTCCCAATCCATACAGAATGAGATAACGAAAGCTCTAAGCATGCCTTCGAGAATTTGGTTGACCCTTTCCACCTGACCACTCGACTGAGGGTGGAAAGCGGTACTGAAGGAAAGATGGGTTCCCATGGAAATTTTGAAACTCTCCCAGAAATGAGAAGTGAATAGACTACCACGGTCTGAAATGATCTCTAGTGGAACACCATAAAGTGACACTATTCGAGAAATATATAAGTCAGCAAGCTGACTAGCAGTGATACTCTCTCAAATAGGTAAGAAGTGAGCCACTTTGGAGAGTCAATTAATGCCTACGAAGATAGCATTATTCCCTCTCTTGGTCCTGGGAAAGCCGGTGATGAAGTCCATACCAACTTTATCCCATTTTCACTCAGGAATAGCTAAAGGCTGAAGGGTGCCAGTAGGTTTTTGATGCTCTGCCTTCACGTGACGACAAACATCATAGTTAGCAATGAACTGAGCAATTTCTCTCTTCATCCTAGTCCACTAGAACCTCTGGCGTAGGTCCTGATACATTTTAGTGCTACCAAGATGAATTGTGAGAGGAGATTCATGTGCCTCCTTAAGAATTAATTTTCGCAGATGTTGATTCTTGGGAACCACCAAGCGATTCTCAAAGAAAACAACACCTCGATCATCCATAAAAAACATCCACCAACTCCCTTCTTAATGTTTCTCTTGACCCGGGAAATTCCCGTGTCCTGCTTTTGAGTAGCGATAATCCAATCCTCAAGATCAGGTTTCGCCACCAGGGTAGAAAGAAATCCGTGAGGAGCAATGTGAAGGTTAAGCTTACAGAATTCCTCATGGAGAAGAGGTTGGCCCTACTGTGACATGAGATTGTTGCAATAGGATTTATGGCTTAGAGCATCAGCCATGACATTGGCTTTGCCTGGGGTGTAGGTAATCCCTAGGTCATAATCTGAGATCATCTCCAACCAACGTCTTTGCCTAAGGTTCAAATCTGGTTGGGTGAAGATATACTTGAGACTCTGGTGATCGGTGTAGATCTCACAACGTTTACCAAGAAGGTAATGTTGCCAGGTCTTGAGTGCATAGACTATGGCTGCTAGCTCTAGATCATTTGTAGGATAATTTTCCTCATGTGGATGCAACTGTCGGGATGCATAGGCAATCACATGACGATCCTGCATAAGAATGCAACCTAGTCCCTGTCGTGAGGCATCGCAGTAGATAACAAAGTCCTGCACAAGTATGGGAGTGGAAGTCAGGCGTCTTTTCAGTTACTAAAAACTGTAGTCACACTATGGGGACCACTCAAACTTTTTATCTTTCTTGAGAAGTTCCGTGAGAGGTTTGGCCACTTTTGAGAAGTTTTCAACAAAGCGGCGACAATAACTGGCTAGACCAAGGAAACTCCTAACTTTTTTAACTGTTTCAGGTGGAGTCCAATCAAGAACGGCCTAAACTCTCTCGGGATTGACAACAATGCCCTTACCAGAGATCACGTGGCCTAGGTAGGTCAATTCTGGCGACCAAAATTCACACTTGGAGAACTTGGCATAAAGGTGGTGCTCTCTGAGTTTTTCTAACGCAAGTCTAGGATGTTCGGCATGCTCTTCCTCATTCTTTGAGTTAATAAGAATATCATCAAGGTAAACCATGACAAATTTATCTAAGTACTCCATGAAGACCGAGTTCATCAAGTGGGAGAATGTAGCTGGAGCGTTGGTTAGACCGAAGGACATGATGATGTACTCGTACTGCCCATAACGAGTGACAAAAGCCATCTTGGGGACGTCCCTGTTTTGGATCTTGATTTGGTGGTAGCCTAACCTGAAATCCATCTTAGAGAAGACTGAGGATCCAGCGAGCTGATCATACAGGTCATTGATCCTGGGAAGCAGATATTTGTTCTTTATCGTGACCAAATTAACGGGACGATAATCTACAACCATCCGGTCCGCACCATCCTTCTTCTTGACGAAGAGGATGGGGCAAGCCCAAGGAGAAGAACTGGGACGGATGAAACCCTTTTGCAAGGACTCATCAAGTTGTTTCTTAAGCTCAGCTAGTTCTAAAGGTGCCATCTTGTAAGGTCTCCTAGAGATTGGAGAGGTTCCTGGGATAAGATATATGACAAACTCTACATCTCTGTCAGGTGGAACACCTGGCAGTTCCTCTGGAAAGACATCCGGAAAGTCATGGGCTACCGGGATATCTTCAAGGTCTAGAAGGGGGTTGGCATTAAGAGAATAGAGCTGACGCTTTGCAACTCTAGTGGAGACAGTGACTATCTTGCCAAATGGGTGTGTAAGCTAAACAGACCTGTGTAACAATCAACCTTGGCATGATGAGCTGTCATCCAGTCCATACCCAAGATGATGTTAATATCTGAGGACTTGAGGGCTACAAGTGATGCAAGGAATACAAGTCTGTCCACAAGGATTTCATTACCATAGCTTATTCTGGTAATTTGCCATCTAGACCCTGGGGTTTGGATTTCAAGTGGAGTTGGCATATCACAAAATGACATGTCGTGCAAACGAGCATAGCCTTCAGAAATGAAGGAGTGAGATGCTCCAGTATCGAACAGAACCGATGTTGGATGACAGTTTACAAGGAGTGTACCAAGAACGACATCCAGATCATCATGAGCGTCTTTAGTTGAGACGTGATGCACACGTCCACGTTCAGTGCATGCTGGCTTGGCATTGATCGTCTTGCTTGATGGCTTAATACAGCCAACAAACTTCTTGGGTTAGGGTGGAGCATAACTAGCCTGAGAGCAGTCACGTGGATAGTGTCCTGGCTTCCCACATGTGAAGCAAGTCCCTGAAGTTGGATGTGGACCCGCACTGACAAGCGGTCTACCAATAGGCCTGGGTGGAGCATACGACTGAGCTGGGTGAGGCACCACATAGGATGGTCTCGGTGAATATCCGGAAGGAAGAGCGGAGTTCGGAACCCAAATCCACGCTTCTGAGGGCTAGAGCCGGAGGAAGGTCCCAAATCACGGGTGTGCTTACGAGGCTCCTCATAAGTGAGCTGAGTTGTCTCTGCATTAATGGCCTTGTTCACAAGAGCTTGGAATGTATCACAATGATGTAGGTGGAGATCACAACGCAACTTGGGGTTGAGACCCTTACGGAACCTAGCCTGCTTCTTGGCGTCCGTGGACACCTCTTCTAAGGCATAGCGGGCGAGGTTCTCAAACTCTCTACTGTAAGCATCAACAACCATGTTACTCTGGTGAAACTAGAACTCTGCTCTCTTGCGATTGATGAGGGCCTGGGGAATGTGATGCTCGCGAAAGGCCTCAGTGAAATCCTTCCAGGTAGGAATCTGGCCAGCTGGAAGCATAGCCTCATAGTTCTGCCACCAAATACTAGCAGGACCTTCCAGGTGTTATGTGGCATAGGTGACCTTGTCAATTTCAGCTACGTTGATGGAACCCAGCTTATGAGTGGTGCTATGGATCCAGTCATCTGCATCGAGTGGCTCAATAGAATGATGAAAGGTGGGTGGGTGCAAGCGAATGAAGTTATGAATGGTCGCAGACTCTTTGAACTGATGTGCGGTGTTCTCCTCGATACGTGCCAACAAGCGGTTAGACTCACGCTTCTTTCTCTCCATCTCTAACATGAACTCTGCCAACGAAGGCGGGTCGGGAGAATCCTCATCCCTACCATCTCCGTGGTTCTGGCCACGAGCAACAGAACTTCGCTTAACTGATGACATCCTGAGAAATGAAACCAAGGACGGAATCAGCATCAACTATAGGCTGTAGAATGTAGGACAAGGAAACCAGTATCCTTCAAACTCCTAGGGCAATTCTGGCAGCATAACAGCAGTAAGATGCTCAGAGTGAGACATCCTGCCAAAATGGAATAGTACATCAACTCAACATCACCACTCAGGGCTCTGAGATAATACTAAACAGACTACACCGGAAGTACTCGAGAACTGGGGTATAACTATGATCAACCAATCCTATGGGACTACAGAGTAGTAACACGTGATCCTGATAGACGGAAGAGAAAGCCTAGTTCCTTAACCCCGTAGGAAAGGTAGGATGACTCATATCAGAAGGCCATGAGGTATAAGGAGTAAAAAGAGCTTTATGTTCCTTCCCACAATCAATTCCCTTACATAACTAAACAATTTCTTGACTCAACTTCGACCAATTTGGCTTGGTAATCCTCTGAGCATCGAGCTCGTCTGGCTATCGGGATCGATCCTAAGTCACACCGATCTAGCATGTAACACATCATATCACTTTGCGGCCTCACGCACGGTATTCCCACGGGTGCCACCTTACCTGGCCCGAGACCGTTTGCGCCTTTTGGCTCACGTATATGATTGTGTCGCTAGCATCCATATGATAGAGAACCCGGGCTATCATGACTAGTCGTAAACCCAAGGTGGTACAAACTTATAGGAACATGCATACATGACCCAGCAACGAACGTGTCAGTCATCAACGAGTGAATCCGGGCTGTAGCAGCTAGGCTAACAGGACTCCGGAGAATCCGGGCTGTAGCAGGCTAACAGGACTCCGGTAGACACTGCATGACATTTCCCCGAAGGGACAGACACAGGAACGAAGAAGGACACATGTCGGCCAGCCTAAGTGTTCCGGAGCAGTAGCAAGCTACCATGGCTCAGTGGAAGCACAAGGAGACATTTTCCCATAAGAAAGGCTACCAAGAATAAACAACTAGGTTGTAGGAGCCCACACATAGCAATACACATTACACGTACGCATAACAAGCAAGTATGTGTTGTACAACATAGCATCACAACATAACTCGACAACTCATATAGATAAAGACTCAGAAGAGCCATCATAGCATTTATTACAAACAAGGATCACATGACCCAACATTCAGAGCATACAAGCAACAAGAGGAAGCATTACATGTCTGAGTACATACATCTACAAATGAAAAAGGCTGAATAGCCTGACTATCAACATCATTCGATCAAGATTGTAGCTGAGGTACAAGCTACTTGTTGAAGTCCACGAGAACACTAGTAAGACCGAAGTCTCTGCTGCAAAAACATAAATAAAGCAACGTGAGTACAAAGGTACTCAGCAAGACGTACATCAGATCCTATCATACATGCATTTGTATCAAGAGGGTAATGCGGGGTTTAGTTGCAGCAAGCCAGCTTTGACTCAGTGGCTATCATGTTCTACGACTACGAGAACTTCTTTAAGGTGAGGCAGCGCACATGAGTCCACTATCCACCACACAATACACTACTATAGATTCATCCCCATCTCCCTACGAGAAGGCCATCCATAGCGCTCACACTTGTATTGGGCATTTTAGAGTATCCACTTCAAGTTGTCTATGTACCACGTAAGCATCCAAGAAGTCCATAACTGTGGACCCGGCTATTCGAATAGATCATGTTAACCCTACAGGGGTGTACTTCTTCACATACACTCTCGCCACTTACCGCCATGTACACGTAATGTATCTCGGCAACCTTCAAGCGGAAGCCTGGTGAGGGTGTCGGCCACGACCTGACTAACCACACAAGACCCTAGTCCAGGTTTATCGCCTATTCGGGTTCTATCCGCAAGGGAGTCCGGCCGAGGTTTCCATCACGGCCCCAAATGATGTGTGCAGGGTTCCTGAGCACACCATCTGGGTGCCACTCGGTACACCAGGCCACGTGTGCCTAGTCTGTCCCAAGCCCACCCTGCCGGGTGCCACTTGGTAGAAAAATAACACTACCTACAAACACCAGAAACTAGTTGCGACTCCTGGACAGAGATCAAGTCGGTTAATAAGTCGAGAGGGCTTGGACCGCCCGGAGCCCAATGTGTGGTAGTAGCTAGTCATTGGCCAACATACACAAAACTCAGTGTTTAAGGATGGTTCTAGTTAGAAAACCCATCATGTACTCCTACATGGCCTCTCACCGCCACCTTTACCAAATCGCGTTCACACACTTAACTCTCAGTATCTGAACATAGAGCACTGCACTCCAATTCATTCCCAATGAATCAGACCTGACACACTCTAAGCAATAGCAGGCATGGCATGGTAGGAACACAACAATGGCTTCCATCAACTCGTACACATGCTAGTGGGTTTCAACTATTTACTGTGGCAAAGACAGGTCATGCAGAGGAATGGGTTCAGCTACCGCAGCACAAAGTAGCAATTGAATCGTTGTTGTCCTAATGCAATAACAGAGAGAAGGAGCGAGAGAGTAGGATTGTATCGGAATGAACAAGGGGGTTTGCTTGCCTGGTAGATCAATAAGGGAGGCACTGCTTCATAGACAGATACTCTTGAGCACTCCCCGGAGCAGGACCTATCGAGAAGGAACGGTGTCGGCAATCAATACACAAGCATATGCAACAATGTGATGCATGATCATGGCATGAAGATGTGATGTTGTTTGAGCTAATGCAACTAGCATCCATTTGGTTGAAAGTCCATTTGAACCATGAGTTCAATGCAACTCCAAGTTAAGCCTTTATATATGCCATTTATATGTTTTCACTTATACAGTATGTATAAGTTGGTTTTTCATGCATGAAACTAGTAGAGATGGATAGATTGAATTTTTCTGATAATTTTTCATATGTAAATTATTTCAATCTGTGCTACGGTCGAATTTCTATGAATTTTTGAAGTTTATATCATTTTCTGGATTTTCCTGATTTATTTTAATACCAGAAATTAAATAACTGCGTCAGCACTGTGCCATGCCTGCGTCAGTAGGTCAGCGGCGCTGACCTGGTCAAACCTGACGTGTGGGGTCCACACGTCAGTGTCTCAGTTAACTAACAGGGTTAGTTAACACTAATATTAACCTAACTACAGATTAGCTGGGCAGGGCCCACATGTTAGTGTCAAGGGGGATTCGCTAAACGGTGATTAGCCCTAAGCTAATCACCTGACTCATAGGGCCCACCTGACGGGCCGGCGCAGTCAAAACGGTCAACCCCACCGGCGTTAGGCCGCCGGCGAGGCCAAACGCGGCGGAGGGGCTCGGAATTGTCGCTCCGGGGACCAAACGCGCGGCGGAGACCACCTACGTGAAGCCCAGGCTCGCGCGCATCGAGTGGGCTATGCGGGAGACCGTGGGGTGGTCGGAGCTTGTCGGACCAGAGCTCGCGGCGGCGGTCGGAGCACGGCCAAGTGCGGGCAAGGGCTGCGGTGCACTGGGAAGCGAGCGGAGAGGCTCTACGGCCTCCTAGCATCACCACGAGCACGGTGACGCGCTCGATTGCGGGCTGCAGTGGCCAGGGCGATGGCTGCGACATGGACGGTGGCGAGGAGCTACGGTCGTGGAGGGGGATCAAGCTACAGCGCCCAAACGGCTAAACGGAGAGAGGGGGACGGGCAGGAGCTCACAGCGGTTCTGTGGAGTCTTCACCGAGCTCGGGGGAGGCCGGACGCGAGCGGAACGGCGAGGGCGATCTCCGGCGGCTAGAGATGACGACGGCAGCAATGGCGGCTCTCCAGGGCTTCCCGCGTCGCGTGGCTCGACGGAGAGGTAGACGGAGACGTGGCGTAGCTCCTGAGCTTGTCGGAGAGACGAGGCCGTGGCGTTGGGCGCGGCAACGGCGAGCGGCGGCGACGGTGGCGCCCGGGCGGGTCGAGAGAGAGGGATCCAGGGGAGGAGGGAGAACGAGAGAGAGAGTTTGAGACGTGCGGGCGGTGCGTGGCGTCGCGCGGGTGTTCCAGGAGGCGAGGAGGAGGACAGCGAGCGCGGTGGCGTGGCGGCGCGGCCGCAGCAGCGCCGCCACACGCCTAGCCGATCGGGCGCCAGAGGGGAACGACAACTGGTGGGCTGGCCCAGCTGGGCCGCACAGTGCTGGGCTAGCGGAGGCTACAGGGCTATATGTGAGCACAGGTAGGTTTTTTCATTTTGTTTTCTTTTCTATTTTTCTGACATTTGTTTGATTTAATAAAAATACTAAACCATTTTATTTTCTTATGCCAATTTTTGTAGGGGCTAGTGGTATTATTCCAGAGCTCCTCAACAACTGGCATAATTTTTGGACATATAATATATATAAGATATATATATATATATCCAGAGCAAAATAATTACTAGATTAATCCAAGTGGCCAAAATAAATACTTATGAGCTCCTAAAAATATTGGTTTGATTTTTATCTCTGTCCAATATTTTCATAGAGCAACATGAACATTTTCTTGGACCTTTTTGGAGCACTTTTTAGTTGGGTCATTTCCAGAAATGATTTCTGAGGGTTTCACAAATCCCCATTTCAAAATTTAAATGGAATTTAAACATGATGCACACATGACTAGCTAGCCTTGAGCATACCAGAACTAGGGATGTGACAGAGTAGTCAAATAATTAACTAGCCATGGGAGGACTCTCTCTCATTCAAGATTTCAGATCCAATGATTTTATTCGAACAACAAGTAAAATGAAAATACTCTCCAAGCAAAACACATATCATGTGACGAATAAAAATATAGCTCCGAGTAAGCTACACTAATGGTTTTCAAGACGAAAGAGGGGATGCCTTCTGGGGGCATCCCCAAGCATAGGCGCTTGAGTCTTACTTTATTATTACCTTGGGGTGCCTTGGGCATCCCAAGCTTAGGGTCTTTCCACTCCTTATTTTCCTCATATCGATATCTCACCCAAAACTTGAAAATTTCAATCACACAAAACTTAACGAAACTTTGTGAGATGTGTTAGTATGATAAAGAGTAAATCATTCACTTTGGTACTGTCAAGATAAGAATCATAATTGTTCTCACACCATGCCTACTGTACCATACCATTTCTACAATTTATATTGAGCAATATAAGCCATAGAAATTAGAAAACAAGCAAACTGTGCATTGAAAACAGAATCTGCCGAAAACAGAACAGTCTGTAATGATCTAAACCATGACCATACTTATGATACTCCAAAAATTCTGGAAAATCAGGAAAACCTAGGAAAATTGTATATAAATCTTGAGTGAAAAATTCAGATCAAAATCGCGCTTCTGTGATTTTTTTTAAATTCTAGCAATGAGCGCAAAAGTTTCTGTTTTTTAGCAAGATCAAATCAACTATCACCGTAAGCCATCCTAAAGGTCTTACTTGGCACTTTATTGAAACAAAAGCTATAAAACATGATTACTACATTAGCTTAATCATCTGAACACACAAAACAGTAAGGATAAATATTAGGTTGTCTCCCAACAAGCGCTTTTCTCTAATGCCTTTTTTAGCTAGGCATGATATTATAATGATACTCTTCCAAGCCCAATTCCGATGATAGTCTTATATATACTATAAAAGATATAAGTGAAGTTCATGGAGCATTCTATAATTAATATAGATTGAAAAATATCCAAGCACACAATATATAAGTGAAGCACACGAAGCATTCTATAAAGTCATACTCAAAAGATTTAAGTGAAGCACATGAATCATTCAATAAATCAATGAAGGACTATCTCATACTATCATGGTGCATAAAGGAAAAGAAAAGAAAATTAAACACAAAAGACGCATATCATGTGAACAAAACAAAAACCGAGGTATACCGATAATTGTTGAAGAAGAAAGATGGGATGCCAACCGGGGCATCCCCGCTTAGATGCTTGAGTATCCTTGAAATATTTACTTGGGGTGCCTTGGGCATCCCCAAGTTTGAACTCTTGCCTCTCCTTATTCTTCTCACATTGGTAACTCCTCGTTCTTCGAACACATCATCCACACAAAACCTAACAAAAAACTTTGTGAGATCCGTTAGTATAATAAAGCAAATCACTACCTTTAGGTACTGATGTAAACTCATTCCAATTTCATATTAGCATTATATCTACTGTATTCCAACTTCACCATGGTTTGTACCCCCCCCCCCCCGATACTACCCATAGAGTCATCAGAATAAGTGAACAACACATAGAAAATAGAATATGTGAAAAACAAGACAGTCTGTAGTAATCTGGAAACTTCGTATACTTCTATAACTCCAAAAATTCTAAAAAAAATAGAACAATCTAAACAAATTGTATATAAGTACTGCGCAAAAAGTTTCAGAATACTTTGAAATTCTAGTAAAATATGAAATTTACGCACTACAGACAAAGTTTCTATTTTTGCACCAAACATAGCAAACAAGCAATCCAGCCATCCTAAAACCAAATCTTGGCACATTATTTTTGTAATACAATTGATATATAAGGGGATAATTATTTTTAAGAAACTTACATGAAAAATTCTACATTGTTTCCATGAGCATGAACACAAGTGTTCAAGGTCGACCCTCACTTCTCCAATGCATAACCTTCCAATCACCTCTCTATTTGAAAAAGTTTTTAGGCATAAGAGGCAAGTAATATATTTTTTGTATTTTCATCATTTTAGTTTTTTTGTTTGTTTCACTCAGTACTAAAGAAAACAAAAAACAAAGGGAAAACAAAATCTACTTAGTGAAGAAAGCAAACAGGCACACACAGGAATATCAACCCCACACTATTGCTCCCCGACAACGGCGCCAAAAAAGTGCTTGATAATCCCCAAGTGCAAGGAATCATCGTAGCAATTTACAAAGACAGAAGTGATAAGTATGGAGTGTCGAACTCACAAGTAGCTAAAGGTAAGATCAATATTCTCTCAAGTCCTATCTCCCACTGATACGACTCTGCTTACACCGAACGTTTGCTTCCATCTAGAAACGAGAAATAAAACTATGTTGTGGGTATGAAGAGGATAGCTTTGCATGATATCAGAGAACTAAAATATAAAAGTAGGTGTTGTTAATATAAAGTTATAATATATTACTATATATTATAAATAGCGAGTGTGGAATAATGATGGGTCGGTGTGCGGAATTGTCCTAGGCAATTGTTAACAAGATCGGTAGTCATGCATTATTGCAATTTCATATGAGGGAGAGGCATAAGCTAACATACTTTCTTTTCTTGGATCATATGCACTTATGATTGGAACTCTAGCCAGCATCCGCAACTACTAAAGATCATTAAGGTAAAACCCAACCATAGTATTAAAGTATCAAGTCCCATTTATCCCATACGCAACAACCCCCTTACTTGGTTTTATGCTTCTGTCACTCAAGGAACCCACTATAACCGAATAATGAACGTATTGCAACACCCTACAGCGGGAATCCACCACGTGTGTGTGGCACGAAAGGCACCATAGGACAGCACCAAAATAAAACATAAAACTCAAACCAATCTAGATCATCAATCAACCCAAAAGACAAACGAAATCTGCTCAAAACATCATAGGATGGCAACACATTATTGGATCATATATGTGGCATAAAGCACCATGTTCAAGTAGGGATTACAGCAGGGTGCGGGAGAGTGGACCGCGTACAAGAGATGAGGATGGTGATCTTGATGAAGACGATCACCACGACGATGGTTCCCCCGATGGCACTCCGGCGCCACCGTGAGAGAGGGGGAGAAGTTCTCCCCCTTCTGCTTCCTGCTCCATGGCCTTCCCCCTAGAAGGGGAGAGGTTCTCCCTTTGGTCCTTGGCCTCCATGGCGATGATGGCCCCCTCCGGGATCCTCCTCCATAGCCTCCGGTGATGATGGCCCGCTCCGGTAGGATGCCGGAGAGGGCCTAGATTGATTTGTCATGGCTACAGAGGCTTGCGGCGGTGGAACTCCTGATCTAGGTTTTGTTCTGAGGTTTTTGGGATTTATAGGAGGTGTTGGCATCGGGGACAAGTCAAGGGGGCCCGCGAGGTGATGACAAGGCAGGGGGCGTGCCCTAGGGGGGACCCCCACCCTTGTGGTTGCCCCGGGACTCCTCTGGTATCTTTTCGCTCTAATATTTTTTATATTCTCCGTAAATTTTCAGCCCATTCTGAGAACTTCTATTTCTGCACAAAAATAACACAATAGTTCTGCTGAAAATAGCGTCAGTCTGTGTTAGTTCTAATCAAACCATACCAAAATCATATAGAATTGTGGTAAACATGACATAAATATAAATTGTAGATACATTGGAGACTTATCAATATGTTAGTGCAATTGGTATGAGAGGATTCTGATGTTTACAAGCTTCAGGGGGAGCGTGTTCCTGAACGATAACTTGTTTGACATTCTTAGATCTTCGATATTGCAATCTTTTCCTTTATGAGTGTTTTCTATATGTATGGTTTCTAATAGAAGGTTTTTAATGAGGCTATGGTAATACACGCACTGTGATATGTCAATTTCCTCTTATTTTCCACTGCATTTCTGGAAGGGCGCTTATAGGCACCAGTCGGCCGGCGCACTTTCGGCCGGTCGCACCCCAGCCACTCGATTTAGCTGATGTTGTCCGTTAGATCTAGTCCCAAGACAGAAAAAAATGCAGTGTTGTTCCCCTATTCCCATAGTCCAGCTCGGGAGCAATCATTCTGCTCGCATGCACCATCCTGAATGATCACATCCGTCGACTCCTCCCATCGTGCTCCGATGATGATGAGCAAGACAGTCAGGCTCTCTCCCTCCCCTCGCTTATCCTTCACAAAACAATACACACACCCAACGTCTTCAGCAGGAATGCCTCCTATAGCCCGCTTGATACGTCTCCATCGTATCTATAATTTTTTTTCATGCCAATATTATATACCTTTCACATACTTTTGGAAACATTTTATATCATTTTGTGGGACTAACATATTGATCCGGTGCCCAGTGCCAGTTCCTGTATGTTGCATGTTTTTTGTTTCACAGAATATCCACACCAAACAAAGTCCAAACGCGATAAAAATTTATAGAGATTTATTTGGAATATATGTGATTTTTGGGGAAAATATTCAATGCGAGACGATGCCTGAGGGGCCCAAAAGCCCTAGGGGCGCTCCCCTACCCTAGGCGTGCTTGGCAGGCTTGTGACCACCCCGTAAGGCGGTTGTTGCCCTTCATCGGCCGCAAGAAGGATAATATCCGGTTAAAAATCGTGCTAAATTTCAGCCCAATCGGGGTTACAGATCTCCAGGAACTTAAGAAACGGTGAAAGGCCAGAACATAGAAGGCGGAAACAGAAGGAAACAGAGAGAGATCCAACCTCGGAGGGCTCCCCTCGCCACCCCGCCATCATGGAGGCCATGGACCAGAGGGGAAACCCTCCTCCCATATAGGGGGAGGTCAAGGAAGAAGAAGAAGGGGGGCTCTCTCTCTCTCTCTCTCCCGATGGCGCCGGAACACCGCCGGGGCCATCATCGTGACGGTGATCTACACCAACAATGTTGCCGTTGTCATCACAAACTCTCCTCCCCTCTATGCAGCAGTGTAACACCTCTTCTCCCTGCTATAATCTTTACTTAAACATGGTGCTCAACGCTATATATTATTTCCCAATGATGTATGGCTATCCTACGATGTTTGAGTAGATCGGTTTTGTCTTATGGGTTGATTGATGATCATGATTGGTTTGAGTTGTATGCTTTATTATTGGTGCTATCCTATGGTTCTGTCCGTGTCACACAAGCTTGAGGGATCCCCGTTGTAGGTTGTTGCAATATGTTCATGATTCACTTATGGTGGGTTGCTAGAGCGACAGAAGCTTAAACCCAAGTACGGGGGTTGTTGCGTATGAGAGTAAAGAGGACTTGATACCTTATAATGCTATGGTTGGGTTTTACCATAATGATCTTTTGTAGTTGCAGATGCTTGCTAGAGTTCCAATCATAAGTGCATATGATCCAAATAGAGAAAGTATGTTAGCTTATGCGTGTACCTCATATAAAATTGCAATAATGATTACCGGTGTAGTTATCGATTGCCTAGGGACAATCAACTTTCTTGTGACAAAAAGCTCTCTACTAAAACTAACTTAATTTCTTCTTTATCTAAACAGCCCCTAGCTTTTGTTTGCGTGTTCTTTATTATCTTGCAAACCTATCCCTTTACACCTACAACGTACTTCTAGTTTCATACTTGTTCTAGGTAAAGTGAACGTAAATTTGCGTAGAGTTGTATCGGTGGTTGATAGAACTTGAGGGAATATTAGTTCTACCTTTAGATCATTATTGGGTTCGACAGTCTTACTTATCAAGAAAGGCCACAATTGATCCCCTATACTTGGGGGTTATCAAGACCTTTTTCTGGCGCCATTGCCGGGGAGCAATAGCGTGGGGTGAATATTCTCGTGTGTGCTTGTTTGCTTTATCACTAAGTAGATTTAATTTTCTGTTCTAAGTTGTTCTCTATCTTTATTTATGGATATGGAACACGAAATACCAAAACAAATTAGGTGTACTTGCTACTCATAGAGATGGGGAACCTCCTAAAACCCTCGATGCTCATTATGTGAAAAATATTAAACACTACTTTGATAATCCTGAGAAAACCCCGTTCAACTTGATAATGGGAGACACATTGGATCAACGTGAATACTTTAGGGATTATCACTTGACTCAAAAAGGGAAATTCTTATGGGATCAAATTGAAATGTTGCATTGGTATGCTTGGAAATTATGATTGAGATATGACTATACTTGTTGCCCTAGGATGAAGGCTCCACACCTTCCCTTTTCATGTAAATTTAATGATAATGAAACCTTGGCTTCTTATGCTAACGGTATATATGATTACTATAATGTGGAACGAATAGAAGAATTTTTTTGTTTAAGGGTGCTTATGAAATTGAATCATTATTTGAAAAGTGTGAAAATTATGATGATGTTGTTTACAGACCTGAAAATTATGCTATACTGAAATATTGCTATGAGAGTTATGAATATAATGCCGATATTAGTGAGTTTATTGAGAAAGTCTCCGCTGTCCAAGAAGAGACTAATATTTTTCAGGAATCTTTGAAAAAAGACAGTGTGAGCTCATTGGATGAAAAAGACGACGAGGAGAGCGAACAACAAAAGGATGAGGAGCGGATTAGCTACCCATGCCCACCTTCTAATGAGAGTAACTCTTCAACTCATACATTGTTTAATTTCCCTTCATGCTTCTCAAAGGATGAATGCTATGATAATTGCAATGATCCCTTGGATTCATTTGAAATATCCCTTTTTGATGAAATTGATGCTTGCTATGCTTGTGGCCATGATGCCAATATGAATTAAGCTTATGGAGATGAACTTGCTATAGTTCCTAATGTTAAACATGAGATTGTTTGATGCAGAGCATCCCACGTTCATCCCCATGCACACTCCGACTACTCTGCAAGCCCCAAGAGGACATATGACGAGACCTCAACTTTACGCCATTGGATACAAGGTGAACTCGCTCCTCTCCGAACCTTCACTTTCTACATGTGAGACATGGCTACTACCTCCAACGTGTGTGCTATGCATGATCAGGAACTTAGGGGAAAGCCACGGAGCCACCACATCCAGTGGACGAGCTAGCGAGGTCGCCAAGTACAAGGACCAAGAGAAGAAGCTGCCCGAAGTCTATAGCCTCCGGACGACCGGACCCTGCCGGACGTCCGACGCCTAGAGCTCCCACCAGCCTGAAGAGTCACACCGTGAATGCTACAGTGGCCGGACGACCAAGCACCACCGGACAACCGGCGCCATGGCAATAGAATGATATTTACGGAAGTCCGAATATCACCGGACGTCCGAACCGTTCCGAGCCTCCGGACGTCCGACACCCACCGGACGTCCGACGCCTGTCTGTGCGCAGAGTATCGGGCCGAGGCCCATGTATCCCCCACTTACCCCTTCGTGGCCCTAGACTATATATACTCCTCCACCTCCTCCTAGTTGGGTTAGCATTGAT
The DNA here is from genome assembly GCA_021437245.1 of Aegilops speltoides. NCBI lineage: Eukaryota > Viridiplantae > Streptophyta > Magnoliopsida > Poales > Poaceae > Aegilops > Aegilops speltoides. The sequence goes on from CM038145.1 coordinate 110,157,551, forward strand.
TTAGCTCATTTGTGAGATAGATCCTCGCTCATCCATCCGGATCTACTCCTTCGCGAGGGACCAACACCTCTTCGGAGAAGATCCTTGTTGGATTCAAGACCTCCTTTTGGAGAAGACCATCATCAAGACCTCCTCACGGAGAAAATCCGGTTACCCTATGTATCGTCCCTTGTTGGATTTAGATCTTGTATTACCTTGTGGCTCGATGATCTAGCGTATGTGTGACTTTATTCGTGTTGGTTGAGTGTTCTCTCGTGTTTTCCCCTCGTTCTCCTCCTCGTGTTCTTCGTGTTCCTCGTAGGGATCCGCTCCAATCGTGAAACATCATCCTCTAGGGTACCCTACATCATCTTGGTATCATGAGCCACGTTGATCACGTTTTTGAGCCCCTACCCTTTGTTTGCTAGCTTGATTTTGTTGATTTCGTCCTAAACCCGAAAAAACCCACCAAAAATAGCCCCAATTTTTTTTATGATTTGTTGGTTTGATGATGTTTTGTTGATCTTGATCCGTGGATTTGCTTGGTTTCGAGTGGATCTAGCATCTCCCCAAGTTTCCCCATCTTCCATCCGACAATTCCCGCGAATTTTGACCCCGAAATCTCCATTTTCCGCCCAAAATCACGCCCCGGATCTCGGATCTCATGTCGACCCCGACCCACCGGTTTACGGATGTCCGGACCCCCCACGAAGCACCGGACGTCTGTCATCCACCGGACGACCGGAACCGGCCACCAGAACAGAACTTATGGATTTCCGAGCCCAACCGGACATCCGTCCATTTATAGACGTCTGACACCTGTAGTTTCACACTTCGGCTGATTTTTGTTTTGTCCATAACTAATTCACCCGAACTCCGATTTTGATGTTCTGTAGCTCGTTTTGAAGCTATTGACATCCCCCATCCCACAAAAATACCATCAACATCATTTGACTCCATCAAATTTTCAAAACTTGGCATCTTTTCCTAGGGCTTCCACCACATCATCCGCTACACCACCACCGACTTCCGCAACCTAACCCTTTTTGTTCACCATTTCATTTGTGGTTGTTTGAGTTGTGATTCGAGTCTCCTAAGGTGTTTCGGCTACTTAGGGATGGTTTCTTCTTCATTAACCACCACCACCACTTCCACATAACCTCGCCCACCATACACTTCCACCAACCCAACTTAACACAATTGTTGTTTGAGCTTGTTTGAGTTGTGGCTTGTGTCTCCTAAGGTGTTTAGGCTACTTAGGGACGGCAACTTCAACTCCGACACATGTATAGCCCATCATTCCACTTCCGCATTGCCAAGTGCAAAACCACCACCGCTTTCCGCTACCACCATTTGACATTTGCCTTTGAGATTTTGAGTTTGCGGTTTTTCCGCTTCCTAGGGTGTTTCGGCTAACTAGGAACGGGTCGACATTGGCAACACCGCCTCTCATCATCACCAAGGACAGTAACCTCGACGACACCATTTTATATTCCCCTTGCCATTGCATTGTTACCTCTAGCCCATTTTGTGTTACTTGCCTATCGAGACTAGCCATTTGAGTATTGCCGGCAATGTTACTTGTGCACATTAGTGATCTATACTTCCCATTGCATACATACCATATCATCGTGGTGCATATCTTGGTATCATATCTTGTGTCACAAGTTTGTTCCCGCATATACGCAATTGCTATCTTGGTTTGTGCATTATGCAAAAGTGGCCATACAAAAATAGGAAAAAAGAATAAAGCTTTTAAGCAAAAGAAAGAGAGCAAATAATCTTGTAAGCAATAGCTATATCATCATACCACATTGCATAAGATTGTCATATCCGATCATCTTGGATCATCTTGAGAGAAACACCGGGAACCATACATACATAGCATACTTGGGATATAAGTCCATATATTTTGCATCTTATAGGTTGTGCACAAGTGTCATATCTGCCTATTGAGCAATCATGCTAGCGTCTCTCTTGAGTTGTGCAACAAGAATCCACATTTTGTGCTCAATCCTTGGTTGCACGACCCCATTTATCTATCCGTGTGTGTGTTTCCGTGTGCCATTCATTGCTATTGGTCTACTTGTTTCACTTGAAAATTTGTGAATCTATTTCAACATTATTGACTCTTGCTAACATTTTGCATCAAATGTTTTGTGACACTATCCTCACCGAGCTCCACCATAAGCTTTACTTGTGTAGGTGTGAGAACCGACAATAATTGGTACCAATTGTGCTATTTCCTTGTTGCACATTTGAGTGATCATTGATCCATCTTCAACATCGGTCAAGGTACATTTGGTCTAGTTCTTCTCTTTCTCCCACTCATACTTGCTCGAGTCTTTTGATGGATAGGCAAGGCATTTCATCTCCGGTCTTCGACAACCACGACGGTGTGAACAACTACATCACCAAAGCGTCCATCTTCGATCTACAACGACAAATGCAAGGCGCACAATCTAGATTGCGAGAGCGCATCGAGAACATCTCCATCGAAATTCATCACTCTAAAGCAAGGAAAAGGGACTACATCGACAAGAAGCTTTCCACACATAAAGAAGAGCAAGATGCAAGGATGGAGGAGATTCGGGCCTTGATCAAGTCTTCTTCCTCTTCGTCATCTTCAAGGTGGCGACGTTCAAGCCACAAGTCTTCGGAGCGCGAAAACGATGCAAGCACAATTCGTCCACGTCCACATCTACATGCTGACCATCATCACGTTTGTGATCCACAACGTCATGAAGGGCAAGTCACCTCCAAGGATTGTGTGCATGACGACGACGAACGACATCTGCTATGAGCTCAAGCATGACAACAACATCATCATCAAGAAGATGCTCCACAAGTGGAAATGCACAAGTCCCAACAAGCCCTACTTCATTCCAAGTCGACGCTTGATGAGCAAAAGAGAAGACTGCAAGACGAGCACCACCAAGACGGAGCTACATCTACACCGACCACTTCGGCATTTCGCCAAGTGCCATCAAGGTATCTTCGCCTTTGGACGTACGGCATCTTCTCCTACTTCCCATGAGTTCGCCTAGATCGACATCCTCAACAACAAGGCGACCTCCTACAAGTGAGGGAGACACTTCCATCTTCAGAAGCCCCTCAAGGAAGATGGCCGAGCATGGGGAATTCCCTTCGGTCATGGAGACGAGCTATGAGGTGCCACATCATATGGGCCTCCCACAACAATACGACGACAAGAAGGTCGACCAAGGGTCATCCCTTTCGACCACGGCGACGAGCGCGAACCTCTTCAACAACATGAAGACGGCACCCACATTGGACTCATACTCTGACTCAAGCTACACGACCGCACATGGAGAAATTTGCACCTCCATCTCTACGACATCCACATATGTCGAGATGCCCCATTTGTCATGTGAGGAGAGCCACCACCCCATGAGTGAGATGAGTGAGTCCACCATATATGACATTAAGAGCATTTCCTATGAGAGGATGAGTGTGACCACCACTAGCCCCTTAAATGAGAGCATGCCACGCATCCTATGTGAGGTTGAGCGCCATTTGAGTTACTCCACCAACCATATGAGTGAGAGCATCCTTGAGGGAGTGAGTGAGCCACAACACTTAGCGAGTCAGGTAGTAGATGATTGATACGTCTCCAAGGTATCTACTTTTCCAAACACTTTTGCCCTTGTTTTGGACTCTAACTTGCATGATTTGAATGAAACTAACCTCGACTGACACTGTTTTCAGCAGAACTGTCATGATGTTGTTTTATGTGTAGAAAAGAAAAGTTCTCGGAATGCCCTGAAAATCCACGGAGGGACTTTTTGGAAAATATAAAAAATACTGGCGAAAGAATCAAGACCAGGGGGGCCACACCCTGTCCACGAGGGTGGGGGGCGCGCCCCCTCCCCTTGGGTGCGCCCCCCATCTCGTGGGCCCCCTAGACCTCCACCGACCTCAACTCCAACTCCATATATTCACGTTCGGGGAGAAAAAATCAGAGAGAAAGTTTGATCGCGTTTTACAACATGGAGCCACCGCCAAGCCCTAATCTCTCTCGGGAGGGCTGATCTGGAGTCCATTCGGGACTCCAGAGAGGGGGATTCGTCGCCGTTGTCATCATCAATCATCCTCCATCACCAATTTCATGATGCTCACCACCGTGCGTGAGTAATTCCATCGTAGGCTTGCTGGACGGTGATGGGTTGGATGAGATTTACCATGTAATCAAGTTAGTTTTGTTAGGGTTTGATCCCTAGTATCCACTATGTTCTGAGATTGATATTGCTATGACTTTGCTATGCTTAATGCTTGTCACTAGGGCCTGAGTGCCATGATTTCAGATCTAAACCTATTATGTTTTCATGAATATATGTGTGTTCTTGATCCAATCTTATGTGTTATGATCCGACAACCCCGAAGTGACAATAATCGGGATACTTCTTGGTGATGACCATAGTTTGAGGAGTTCATGTATTCACTATGTGCTAATGCTTTGTTCCGGTTCTCTATTAAAAGGAGGCTTTAATATCCCTTAGTTTCCGCTAGGACCCTGCTGCCACGGGAGGGTAGGACAAAAGATGTCATGCAAGTTCTTTTCCATAAGCACGTATGACTATTTATGGAATACATGCCTACATTACATTGATGAATCGGAGCTAGTTCTGTGTCACCCTACGTTATAACTATTACATGAGGAATCGCATCCGGCGTAATTATCCATCACTGATCCATTGCCTACGAGCTTTTCACAAATTGTTCTTCGCTTATTTACTTTTCCGCTGCTACTGTTACAATCACTACAAAACCCAAAAACATTACTTTTGCTACCGTTACCTTTATTATCATATTACTTTGCTACTAAATACTTTGCTGCAGATACTAAGTTATCCAGGTGTAGTTGAATTGACAACTCAACTGCTAATATTCAAGAATATTATTTGGCTCCCCTTGTGTCGAATCAATAAATTTGGGTTGAATACCTTACCCTCGAAAGTTGTTGCGATCCCCTACACTTGTGGGTTATCAAGACTAATTTCTGGCGCCGTTTCCAGGGAGCGTAGCTCTATTCTCTGAGTCACTTGGGATTTATATCTGTTGATCACTATGAAGAACTTGAAAGACAACAGAACCACGATTTTCCCCTCAACTACGAGGGGAGGTAAGGAACTGCCATCTTGCTCTACACTAGATTCTCCTTCTATTTTGAGTAAGCTTGCGACACCTAAACCTGCTACTACTATGAATTCTGATATGTCGCATGTTATTGATGATGCCACTTCTGCTATGCATGATACTTATGATAAAACTACTTCTGTGCGTGATACTACTTTGCCATTAGGTGAATTTCTTGATGAACAACTTGCTAGAGTTAGGGGGAATGAAATTATTGAAGATGCTATTATTGATGATAGTGATGATGAAAATTCTCCCAAGGATTATGAATTGCTTGTTGTTCCCGAGGGTTATGTTATGAATGAAGAAGCTGCTAGAGCTATCTTTGCTTGCAATGATAGATATGATCTTAAGAAATTATTAGCTAAATGGAAGTAGCAGTCTCTTAATGCCAGAATGAAACCTAACCCTGCTTTTGCTACTTCACCTATCTGTGTTACTGATAAGGATTACGAATTCTCTGTTGATCCTGAGATTATTACTTTAGTTGAATCTGATCCTTTTTATGGCCTTGAATCTGAAACTGTTGTGGCACATCTTACCAAGTTGAATGACATAGCCACCCTATTCAATCATGATGATAAATCTCGCTATTATTATATCCTTAAGATATTTCCGTTCTCGTTAAAGGGTGATGCTAAGACTTGGTATAATTCTCTTGCTCCTGGTTGTGTGCGTAGTCCCCAGGATATGATTTATTACTTCTCTGCTAAATATTTCCCTGCTCATAAGAAACAAGCTGCCTTGCGGGAAATATATAATTTTGTGCAAATCAAAGAAGAGAGTCTCCCACAAGCTTGGGGGAGGCTTCTCCGATTACTTAATGCTTTGCCTAATCATCCTCTTAAGAAAAGTGAAATACTTGATATCTTTTATAATGGACTAACCGATGCTTCCAAGGACTACTTGGATAGTTGTGTTGGTTGTGTTTTCAGGGAAAGAACGGTCGATGAAGCTGAATTACAATTGAATAATATGTTGACTAATGAAAATAATTGGACTCTTCCTGAGCCAAATCCTGAGGCAATTCATGAACCAATTGAGCCAACTCCTGAGCCTATTCCTAAACCCACTCCGAAGAACAGAGGTGTTTTATTTCTCAGTCCTGAAGATATGCAAGAGGCAAAGAAATCAATGAAAGAAAAAGGTATTAAAGCTGAAGATGTTAAGAATTTACCTCCTATTGAATAAATACATGGTATTAATATACCGCCTGTTGAATAACCACATTGTCTTGATAACCCGGCACAGGTAGTAAAGGTAAATTCTCTCTATAGATATTATAAAGTTGAAATCCCCCCTACTAAATTTCATAGCCCATGCTTAGATGAATTTGGTGACTTTATGGCTAGACAAGAAAGTTTTAATGCTTATGTTGGTAGAGAGTTAAAGAATAATGCTTTCCAGATAGGACGCGTGAGCGATAATATGGCTAGAGTTAAATGTGAACTCAAAATCATTAGCAAATATGCTTCTATGGTTGCTACTCAAGCTAAGAAAGTACTTAAAGCTCAAAATGATTTGCTTGATGAATTAAATAATAAACATGACTTTGCTGTTAGAGTGACTACTAGAACGGGTAGAATGACTCAGGAACCTTTCTATCCTGAAGGCCGCCCTAAGAGAATCGAGCAAGATTCTTAGAGAAATAATTTAGAGGCACCTAGTTCTTGTAAAAAGAAGAAAAAGAAAAATGATAGGACTTTGCATGCTTATAGTGAACCTGCTGTAGACACACCTGAGTATCCCAATGATATTTCTATTTCTGATGCTGAAACACAATCAGGTGATGAACATGAACCTAGTGATAATGTTAATGATAATGTTCATGTTGATGCTCAACCTAGCAAGAATAATGATGTAGAGATTGAACCTGCTGTTGATCTTGATAACCCACAATCAAAGAATCAATGTTATTATAAAAGAGATTTTGTTGCTATGAAGCACGGTAGATAAAGAGAACCATGGGTTCTGAAACCCATGCCCTTTCCTCCTAAACCATCCAAGACAAAGGATGATGAGGATTTTGAGCGCTTTGCTGAAATGATTATACCTATTTTCTTACGTATGCGCTTAACTGATATGCTCAAAGTAAATCCTTATGCTAAGTATATGAAGGATATCATTACAAACAAAAGAAAGATACCAAAAGCTGAAATTTCCAGCATGCTTGCTAATTACACTTTTAATGGTGGAATACCAAAGAAACTTGGAGATCCGTGGGTACCAACTATACCATGCTCCATTAAAAGAAATTATGTTAGAACTGCTTTATGTGATCTTGGAGCCAGTGTTAGTGTTATGCCGCTCTCTTTATATCGTAGACTTGAACTGAATAAGTTGACACCTACTGAAATATCTTTGCAAATGGCCGATAAATCAACTGCTATACCTGTCGGTATTTGTGAGGATGTGCCTGTTGTGGTTGCAAATGTCACTATCTTAACGGACTTGTCATTCTTGATATTCCCGAGGACGATAGTATGTCGATTATCCTTGGTAGACCTTTCTTGAACACTGCAGGGGCTGTTATTGATTGCAACAAAGGCAATGTCACTTTTCATGTTAATGGTAATGAGCATACGGTACACTTTTCGAGGAAACAATCTCAAGTTCATAGCATAAATTCTATTGGAAAAGTTCCAACTATTATTATTGGAGGTTTTGAATTTCCTCTCCCTACTGTCAAGAAAAAGTATAATATTCTTATTGTTGGGGATTTTCATATCCCCATTGAGGTAACTTAGTGTTATTCGAAATTTCTCCGGTTCCGTGTTATTCGGAATGAGTTTGTTAACAAGACTTGATCAACCTTGTTAGTGGATTCATTTTGATGATCACGAGATGGATGAAACTAGAAGGCACAACCTTCTGTACCCTCTTTCTACTTTCTGTTATTTAAAATAAATAAAGCAAAAATAGTATTATCCGTCTGTTTTCTGAATTATCCGTGCAAAACAAATAGCCCGAAAATAAAAGTGCTCCAAATGCCCTGCAAATTTAGTATGATTTTTTATGGAATATTTGAGGATTTTAGGCACTAAAAACACTGCAGGACAGGCAAGCACCAAGCCACGAGAGTGGAGGGCGCGCCCAACCCACCTGGGCGCGCCCCCTGTCTCGTGGGCCCCTAGTGCCCCCCTCCACTTATGCCAGCACCCACACACTTCATCTTCTACCAAAAAAATCCCCATCCTCATTTTGCTGTGATTTTCGATCTCCTTGCTCGAAGCTCCATTCACAAAACTGCTTTGGGAGATTGTTGCTTGGTATGTGACTCCTCCATTGGTCCAATTAGTTGCTTGGTATGTGACTCCTCCATTGGTCCAATTAGTTTTTCTTCTAGTGCTTTATTCATTGCAAATTTTTGCTGCATAGGTGACCATGTTCTTGAGCTTGCATGTCAAATTTATGAGGTCCCAAGCAATTCTAATGCGTGATATAGGCTCTAGGCACTTGTAGGAGTAGTTGCTACCAATCTTGTTTAGTTTTATTCAGTTTTATCTTGAAGTTACTAAAATTTCAGAAATTTTTCAGAAAAAGAATTATGTCTAGGAGAATGTACCAAGGAGGTTCCTCGGTGAAGAAAGGGCCCAGGATTGCTATACGCGAGCAAGATGTTGAATTACCGAGGGACGCAGATGTACGAGCTTGTGAGTGGCCATCCCATAATTTTATGGTCGAAGCAGACTTGAAGGAGGAATTTGACGCATTTGTACGTAATGCCGAGATGGAGGGCTTCTTACAAGATAAGTGTCCTCAGTACTATCAATGGACCGATTCCTTTGTGCGGAGGTTTAAATATAACTGTACGCCTAATTCTCCTAGTGTCATATTTGATATTTATGATACATCTTATACCATGGACTTAGAGGATTTTACAACTGCTTGCAAACTCCCGCAGTGGGGTAATATTAATAATCCTCACAAATCTGAATTTAGAGACTTCCTTGCTAGTATTACTATGGGAGAATCTAGGGACATAGCACAAGCTACCATAGGGAGCATTCATTTTCCTGCTATACATTATTTTGCTCTCTTCATTTGTAGATGCATTAACGGTAAAGATGAAGCATGTCACATGTGTGTCCCTGATCTATGTGCAGAGTGTTGTGTTAGGGTATAAAGGTTATAACTTGGGGGCAATAGTTGCACGTAGGTTGTAGAATAATAGTAGAAAGGGAAATTTATTTGGAGGAATTTATGCGACCCGTGTGGCTAATTATCTTGGTATAGCCCCACGAGAGGGGGATATGATGATACCTCCTGCTTATTTAAATTATGACGCTCTGGTCAATCATCAACTTCTTAGGAGGAATGAACAATTCCTCCAATATCGACTAATCTATGACAGACGCAACATCGTCCATGTTACTCTTCATGCTCCCCACCTTTTTTATTATCAGGCAAAAGGAAGATATGTTGTCACCAGGGAGGAAGTAGCTGAACACGAGGGGAGAGCGGAGGCAGCTCGCCAACACGCTGCAGCTCAGGAGGTGTTGCCACTGCATCTCAGTACAACCCCGGTTACAACTACGGATATCAGCCAAGCGGTCCTTGGTACTAGACCAACTTAGGCCAAAAGCCTAAGCTTGGGGGAGTACGTATTTCTCACCGACTTTACATTCATGTTCACACACTAGTCGTCGGTGCTCATACTCTTTCATTGTCTTATCCATGCTAGTTTCTTTTTCTTTTTCACTTTCTTCTTGTGTGTTTGATAAACCTTAAGAAAAACCCAAAAAATAGTTAGTTTAATTTCCATGCTTGTAGTAGAAATTAAAATGAAAACCCAAAAATATTTCTAGTTCTTCTTCTTACTTGTTGGGAGCTTTCCCGTGTAAATGGTTTTATTTTATTTTATTTCCTTTGGGGGTCGAGAAGACCATATTGAAAATGTTTAGTGGCTCTCTTATGCATGATTGTTTATTAAACTTAGAGCCCATATTACTTGTCTTCTCTCTTGAGTTGAATGCTTGCAGATTCCAGCTTAGTCCAATGCACATGCACTCTTATTATTATACACATCGTTCGGTCGTGCAAGTGAAAGGCAATAATGACGATATATGATGGACCTATTGAGATGAGAAAAGCTGGTATGAACTCGACCTCTCTTGTTTTTGTAAATATGATGAGTTCATCGTTTCTGATTCAGCTTATTATGAGGTAAACATATTTGCAATGACATTTAGAGATTATAGTTGCTTGTGCCATGCTTGATTAGCTATGAGTTATAATGGTTTACCTTGCATGCCAACATGCTATTAGAATGATTATGATGTGGTATGATGGGATGGTATCCTCCTTTGAATGAATTGAGTGACTCGACTTGGCATATGTGCACGCATGTAGTTGAAACAAATCAACATAGCCTTCATGATATTTATGTTCATGGTAGATTTATCCTACTCATGCTTGTACTCGGTGTAAATTAATTTTAATGCATGTTTATGACTGTTGTCGCTCTCTCAGTTGGTCGCTTCCCAATCTTTTGCTAGCCTTCACCTGTACTAAGCGGGAATACTGCTTGTGCATCCAAACTCCATAAACCCCAAAGTTGTTCCATATGAGTCCACCATACCTACCTATATGCGGTATTTACCTGCAGTTCCAAGTAAATTTGTATGTGCCATACTCCAAACCTTTAAATGAAATTCTGTTTTGTATGCTCGAGCAGCTCATGTTTCAACTAGGGCTGCCTATATCTTCCATGCTAGGTGGATTATTCTCAAGAGGAGTGGACTCCGCTCCTCATTCACGAGAAAGGCCCAGTAACCGGGATGCCTAGTCCCATGATCCAAAAAGATCAAAGCAAATCAAAATAAATAAAAAAACTCCCCCATGGCTGTTGTTAGTTGGAGGCACTCGTTGTTTCGAGCAAGCCAAGGATTGATGCTTGTTGGTGGTTGGGGGAGTATAAACCTTTACCATTCTGTTTGGGAACTGCCTATAATGCATGTAGTGTGGAAGATACAGCCATCTCATAGTTGTTGTGTTGACAGCAAAAGTATGCCGCTCAAAATGTTATTCAATCTCTATTTTAAAATAGAGCTCTGGCACCTCTACAAATCCCTGCTTCCCTCTGCGAAGGGCCTATCTATTTACTTTTATGTTGAGTCATCACCCTTCTTATTAAAAAGCACCCATTTGAGAGCACACCTTGTCATTTGCATTCATTATTATTGATTTATATTGGGTATGACTTGACTGGATCTCTTTTACCATGAATTACAATGTTTAGTCAGTCCTTGATCTTTAAAGGTGCTCTGCATTTATGTTTTGCGGTCTTAGAAAGGGATAGCGAGATACCTTTTTTATATCACGTTATGATTGTTTTGAGGCAGTGTTGTCATCTGAGTTTTATTATTATGGCTCGCTAGCTGATTATGCTATTGATATGAGTAATTGTGAGACTTAAGTGTGTTATTGTGAGTATGGTTAGTTCATAATATTTGCTGAAACCTGAATGCTCGCTTTCCATGTTTACAACAACAAGAGCAAATAGAGTTTGTAAAAGTTTTTCTTTATCACTTTCAGTTTATCAACTGAATTGCTTGAGGACAAGCAAAGGTTTAAGCTTGGGGAGTTGATCGTCTCCAACGTATCTACTTTTCCAAACACTTTTGCCCTTGTTTGGACTCTAACTTGCATGATTTGAATGAAACTAACCCGGATCGACGCATTATCGCAGAACTGCCATGATGTTGTTTTATGTGTAGAAAAGAAAAGTTCTCGGAATGTCCTGAAAATCTACGGAGGGACTTTTTGGAAAATATAAAAAATACTGGCGAAAGAATCAAGACCAGGGGGACCACACCCTGTCCACGAGGGTGGGGGGCGCGCCCCCACCCCCTGGGCACGCTCCCCCTGTCTCGTGGGCCCCCTAGACCTCCACCGACCTCAACTCCAACTCCATATATTCACGTTCGGGGAGAAAAAAATCAGAGAGAAAGTTTCATCGTGTTTTATGACACGGAGCCGCCGCCAAGCCCTAATCTCTCTCGGGAGGGCTGATCTGGAGTCCGTTCGGGGCTCCAGAGAGGGGGATTCGTCGCTGTCGTCATCATCAACCATCCTCCATCACCAATTTCATGATGCTCACCGCCGTGCGTGAGTAATTCCATCGTAGGCTTGCTGGACGGTGATGGGTTGGATGAGATTTACCATGTAATCAAGTTAGTTTTGTTAGCTTTTGATCCCTAGTATCCACTATGTTCTGAGATTGATGTTGCTATGAATTTGCTATGCTTAATGCTTGTCACTAGGGCCCGAGTGCCATGATTTCGGATCTGAACCTATTATGTTTTCATGAATATATGTGTGTTTTTGATCCTATCTTGCAAGTCTATAGTCACCTATTATGTGTTATGATCCGACAACCCTGAAGTGACAATAAACGGGATACTTCTTGGTGATGACCATAGTTTGAGGAGTTCATGTATTCACTATGTGCTAATGCTTTGTTCCGGTTCTCTATTAAAAGGAGGCCTTAATATCCCTTAGTTTCCGCTAGGGCCCCGCTGCCACGGGAGGGTAGGACAAAAGATGTCATGCAAGTTCTTTTCCATAAGCACATATGACTATTTACAGAATACATGCCTACATTACATTGATGAATTGGAGCTAGTTCTGTGTCACCTTACGTTATAACTATTACATGAGGAATCACATCCGGCATAATTATCCATCACTGATGCATTGCCTACGAGCTTTTCACAAATTGTTCTTCGCTTATTTACTTTTCCGCTGCTACTGTTACAATCACTACAAAACCCAGAAACATTACTTTTGCTACCGTTACCTTTATTATCATATTACTTTGCTACTAAATACTTTGCTGCAGATACTAAGTTATCCAGGTGTGGTTGAAATGACAACTCAACTGCTAATACTCAAGAATATTCTTTCGCTCCCCTTGTGTCGAATAAATAAATTTGGGTTGAATACCTTACCCTCGAAAGCTGTTGCGATCCCCTACACTTGTGGGTTATCAATGATACGTCCATTTTGCATCATGCTTTTATATCATTATTTATTGCATTATGGGCTGTTGTTACACATTATATCTCAATACTTATGGCTATTCGCTCTTATTTTACAAGGTTTCCCATGAAGAGGGGGAATGCCGGCAGCTGGAATTTTGGCTGGAAAAGGAGCAAACATTGGAAACCTATTCTGCACAGCTCCAAAAAATCATGAAACTCCATGGAACCTGTTTTTGGAATTAATAAGAATTATTGAGCGGAAGAAATACATCAGGGGGGCCACACCCTGGCCAGGAGGGTGGGGGCGCGCCCACCGCTACTGGGCGCGCCCCTGTCTCCTGAGCCCCCTGGTGGCTCCTCGGTGTCCATCTTCTGCTATATGACGGCTTTTACCCTGGAAAAAATCGTGGGAAAGCTTACGGGACGAAACTTCGCCGCCACGAGGCGGAACCTTGGTGGAACCAATCTAGGGCTCCGGGTGAGTTGTTCTGCCGGGGACACTTCCCTCCGAGAGGGGGAAATCATCACCATCGTCATCACTAATGATCCTCTCATCGGGAGGGGGTCAATCTCCATCAACATCTTCACCAGCACCATCACCTCTCAAAACCTAGTTCATCTCTTGTGTCCAATCTTGTATCAAAACCACAAATTGGTACCTGTGGGTTGCTAGTAGTGTTGATTACTCCTTGTAGTTGATGCTAATTGGTTTACTTGGTGGAAGATCATATGTTCAGATCATTAATTACCTCTCTGATTATGAATATAAATATGCTTTGTGAGTAGTTACATTTGTTCCTGAGGACATGGGTGAAGTCTTGCTATTAGTAGTCATGTGAATTTGGTATTCGTTCGATATTTTGATGAGATGTATATTGTCTTTTCCTCTAGTGGTGTTATGTGAATGTCGACTACATGACACTTCACCATTATTTGGGCCTAGAGGAAGGCGTTGGGAAGTAATAAGTAGATGATGGGTTCCTAGAGCGACAGAAGCTTAAACCCTAGTTTATGCGTTGCTTCGTTAGGGCCTGATTTGGATCCATAAGTTTAATGCTATGGTTAGGCTTACCTTAATACTTCTTTTGTAGTTGCGGACGCTTGCAATAGGGGTTAATCATAAGTGGGATGCTTGTCCAAGTAAGGGCAGTACCCAAGCACCGGTCCACCCACATATCAAATTATCAAAGTACCGAACGCGAATGAGGGAGTCCTGGACTAGGGGGTGTCCGGATAGCCGGACTATCATTGTTCGCCAGACTCCAAGACTACGAAGACACAAGATTGAAGACTCCGTCCCGTGTCCGGATGGGACTTTCCTTGGCGTGGAAGGCAAGCTTGGCAATACGGATATGTAGATCTCCTACCATTGTAACTGACTCTATGTAACCCTAGCCCTCTCCGGTGTCTATATAAACCGGAGGGCTTTAGTCCGTAGGACATAACCTCCATTACAACATTCATACCATAGGCTAGCTTTTAGGGTTTAGCCTCTTTGATCTCGTGGTAGATCTACTCTTGTACTATCCATATCATCAATATTAATCAAGCAGGACGTAGGGTTTTACCTCCATCAAGAGGGCCCGAACCTGGGTAAAACATCGTGTCCGTGGTCTCCTGTTACCATCTGCCTAGACGCACAGTTCGGGACCCCCTACCCGAGATCCGCCGGTTTTGACACCGACATTGGTGCTTTCATTGAGAGTTCCTCTGTGCCATCACCGATAGGCTCGATGGCTTCTCCAATCATCAACGCCGTCCAGGGTGAGACTTTTCTCCCCGGACAAATCTTCGTATTCGGCGGCTTCGCACTGCGGGCCGACTCACTTGCCCATCTGGAGCGGATCGAAGCTCGCCCCAGCCATCGTGTCGGTTGGAAGCCTAAACTTCACGGCCGACATCGCGGAGACTTGATCTTGACGGACTCGAGCCTCGGCCGGCGTGCCCGCAGCTGTCACGATGGGCATGATTTAGCTCTGCCGCGGACGGTGCCTTGGTAGCGCTGCGAATCCGCTCCGGCTCTCAGTCCGGAGCCGATCGCCCAGATCGAGGACCGGTGGCTGGACACCGCCTCGGGGGCTGCACCTTCCACGGCGATGGAGGATGGAGCCGAACACTAACCTTGTCCCTTGTAAAGCTCGTGACTCCGAGGTGCCGGACTCCTTGCCAGACTCCGAACCTCCTGCGCCCCTGCCAGTCGAATCTGATTGGGCGCCGATCATGGAGTTCACGGCCGCGGACATCTTCCAACACTCACCCTTTGGCGATATCCTAAATTCTCTAAAGCATCTCTCGCTATCCGGAGAGCCCTGGCCAGATTATGACCAGGATGGTTGGGATACGGACGACAAAGAAATTCAGAGGCCACCCACCACCCACTTTGTAGCCACTGTCGACGATCTAACCGACATGCTAGACTACGACTCCGAAGACATCGGCGGTATGAGCAGCGATGCGGAGATTTAACAGAACCAGCGCCTCTGAGGGCTCGGAAGACCACCTCGTCATCGACATATACATGGTGGACACCCCAAAAGATGGGGACGGCGAAGAAGCAGCGGAGGCAGATTCCTTAAAGAAACAGCCCAAGCGTCAGCGTCAGCGGCGCCGCTCTAAATCCCGCCACAGCAAGAATGGAGATTCCGGCACAGAAGATAATAACACTCCAGACAGTGCCGAAGACAATCCCCTCTAGCAAGATTCAGCGCAGGAGGATGCAGAAGCAAACCCTCGCGAGAGAGCAGCAGACAAAGAGGTCGAGGATGATAATTACATGCCTCCCTCCGGAGACGAAGCAAGCCTCGGCGACGACGAATTCATCGTGCCTGAGGATCCCGTCGAACAAGAGTGTTTTAAACGCAGGCTTATCACGACGGCAAATAGCCTAAAGAAAAAGCAGTAGCAGCTTCAAGCTGATCAAGACCTGCTGGCCGACAAATGGACTGAGGTCCTCGCGGCCGAAGAGTATGAACTCGAACGTCCCTCCAAAAGTTACCCAAAATGCAAGTTGCTCACCGAATTAGAGGAAGAAGCATACATACCTACATCACCCGATTACGATCGGCCGACCGACCACCCGTGGTCGCGACGAGAGGCATCGGGCCCTCCACCAAGACCGTACCCCGGCATCGCTCCAAAAGTACGAAGCCAAGAGGGAACGCGCCGGACTTGCGAGATATATTGGAGGACAAAGCAAGGCAATCTAGATCCATCTACGGATCACGTGGGCGCCCCGCGACCCACGACGAATACCGTCGCGCCGGATACAACAACTCCGGCCGGGCCCAACACAGCAGACAACGCTCACTCGAGCTTCGTCGTGACATTGCTCAATATAGGCGCGCCACACCGCTATGCTTCAGCGACGAAGTAATGGATCATCAAATCCTGAAGGGTTTAAACCCGTAAACATTGAATCCTACGATGGCACAACAGACCCCACGGTTTGGATTGAAGATTATCTCCTTCACATCCATATGGCCCGCGGCGACGATCTCCACGCCATCAAATACCTCCCACTCAAGCTTAAAGGACCAGCTCGACATTGGCTTAACAGCTTGCCCGTAGAGTCAATTGGGTGTTGGGAAGACCTGGAAGCCACGTTCCTCGACAACTTCCAGGGCACATATGTGCGACCACCAGACGTCGATGACCTAAGCCACATAATTCAGCAGCCAGACAAATCGGCCAGACAGTTCTGGACACGGTTCTTGACAAAGAAAAACCAAATTGTTGACTGTCCGGATGCAGAGGCCCTCATAGCCTTCAAACATAACATCCTCGATGAGTGGCTAGCCCGGCACCTGGGACAGGAAAAGCCGAAATCCATGGCAGCCCTCACATCATTAATGACCGCTTTGCGGAAAGGATAGCTAGCTAGCTCGCAGCAACAACCTCGATAAAATTCTGGCGGTCCGGTTCTAAGGACCACAATGGCGGTCGCGTCGAAGCGAAAATAAGCGCCGCGTGCGGCGGCGACAAGGAGGATACGGCGGTCAATGCGGATTCGAGCTCTAAACCGGTCGTGAAAGAAGCCATTCAAAAGAACCACTCCGAGTCCGTCAATTTGGACTGAATACTCGACCGCTTATGCGGATACATGGCACCCGAAAAGCCAGCTAATCACACCAGCGAGACTGTTGGGTATTCAAGCGAGCAGCAAGTTAATTGCGAAAACAATGACAAGGGGCTGCATAGCGGCGGCGAGGAAGAGACCCGCCGCCCGACAGTAGAGGATGAAGGTTCCCCCACAAGTGCGGACGGTCGACATGATATCGCAACCCATATACCCAAGAGGGCGGAAGCATGCACTAAGGGGCGTATCTGCGATGGAGCGATCGCCCGAAGTTCAATCCACGGTCCTCTTGTCCGATCACTTTCGATCGAAGAGACCATCCGACCAGCATCCGCCATGGCGGATTCGCGCGTGGTTTTAGACCCAATCGTCGATGGATTTCACCTCACGAGAGTCCCGATGGGCCGGCGCCAGATGCTGAACCTGCTTTATCGGGATATAGTGCGCAAGATGGGCATAGACCCCTCAAGGATTAAACCCACAAAGACAACCTTTAAAGGCGTCATACCAGGTGTTGAGGCCAATTGTACAGGCTCAATCACACTGGAAGTGGTCTTCGGATCCCCGGATAATATCCGGAGCGAGGAGTTAATATTTGACATAGTCCCATTCCGCAGCGGCTATCACGCTCTGCTCGGACGAACCGCGTTTGCAAAGTTCAACGCGTGCCACATTATGCATACCTCAAGCTCAAGATGCGGGCCCCGTGGAGTCATCACGGTCAGCGGAAATCTGAACGCTCCTCCGAATGGAGGAACATCTGCTGACTCTGGCGGCGGAAATCTGAGCAGCCTTTTAAGGCAATTTTCAAGTCCGGCCGTTAAGCGGCGGATACAATAAACGCGCCCAAAGCAACACCAACCAAGACCACAGCACGATCCGAGCAGCGTAGCGATGCGGCCCGACCCCACCCTCGCGCGATCACAAGAACAACCCTCCGCGTACATCATTACGCTTTGGAGATACCATGGGCGTGGGGAAGGGCACGACCTAATAGACCAGTGCGGCTCGACCACACCAGGGCTCGCAAGTGTGTCACTCTTTTTTATTAATTTCCTTCTTTGTATACATAGGACTCCGTTAACCAGAGGCCCTGCCCGGCGGTGAACCTGCCGAACTCACGATGCAACAGCCAGGGAAGAAAGAAGGCTGCGACGAACACTCAGGTGGTCTCCATTGCGAGCATTAAATTTGATTATATACACCAAGTCCGCAGCCCACCCCTGGAGGGGGACATGCTTAATTAGTCCAAACCCTTGCTTACCGCACTATTTGTATCAGTCTGCACTTATAGCAGACTTCCTTGAATAAATAATGCAGCACTTTTCGCCTGTAATTGCATTACTTTATATATATATATATATATATGTTCATTAAATGACATCTTGCACCCGTATATTTTGGTACGGCCTAACACACCAGGGGCTTATGTTCCCCGCATTATGGTGTGATAAGTCCGAATACTTTCACAAGTGCGGCATCCCAAACTTATAGCATTATATGAATCGGCTCCGAATCATGTCTTGGGTCAATAGTTGGGTTTGCCCGGCTCCCACGTTTTGGTGCCTTACGTTCCGTTCTGTCGGCTAAGGTGGCACTGGGAGAACCACTGCGATTGCGCCCCGGTTGAGCTGGGTGAGCCCCTCAGTGGAGAAAGCTAAAACTGACTGGCATGATAAGGCGAGAGACGGTCATTGTTAGAGAGGTCTTTTGGGTCCCTAAAGATTCATGCCGCTTGAGCGAAATGCGGATAATATCCGATTAAAGGCGTGGATAGCGTCCCGAATTCGGTCTTCGAATACTAGGGCTTCGCCGAAATTTAAAATTATAAATTCTATGGCTAAGTGAGAGTGTTCAAGCATTATAAGTCCGGTTGCCTTGTTCGTTGTGTTGGCGCCTCCTAGATGGACCCAAAAATGGGAACAAGAGTGCTCAAGTTTATCCGAACACCCGGCACTTTCATGGCTCGGGGCTGAAGCCAACGACTTGCCATCTCTCGATTTTATAAGCGGCCACACGAAGGTAATATTTTAAATTAAACAAGCGTTGCTTAAAGCGCATATGAACAAAGTTTTCAGCGCACAGGATAAAACATAGCGAGTTTACTAATAAGTTACATCTCTGGGGCATTCATCCGCAATATCGCGGGCTCCCTTCAGGACAGTTTTATAATACATTTCGGGCGTCACGATACTCCCTGCCGGTGGCGGCGGGTCGATGAAGCTTCTCCGCATCCAGCCTGCCCGGTGCACCTTTGTGCGGGCAAGGGCCCGACGAGCACCTTCAATACAAAGCGGAGCACTTGATGACCTCCACGCGAGGGCATGCATCCACCAGCCGCCGCTGAGGCGAAATAGCTCCCGTGCATGGCCTGTCCGAGCCACACCGGACTATCGGCCCTTCATGGCCTCTTCACCGCCTTGTGGAGCTCGACCAGCTGCTTCACTGGTCGCTAGAAACACCGGATGGCGGCCTCAGCAGATGAGACGAAGACCTTCTCTATTGAGCTCCCTCCTGCCATGGTAAAATCTGGCGACATCGGATACCTTGCATGGCAGATCTGCAAACGCCCTAGGGAGCTCGAATTGGGTAAGTGTCGGGTAGTTTACATTAACATGCTTGCTTTGCATGAAAAATGCCTTACCGCCGCTATCTTCTTCACATCTTCAACCTCTGAAGGGCCTTACGGGCCTCGGCCTTGGCGGACTTGGCACTTTCGAGAGCGAGGCAAGCTCGGACTCTCGAGTCTTTGAGTCGCCTCAAACTCTCATGCTTCTCCATGAGAGCACAGAGCTCTTGCCGCACTTCCGCCACCGCGCCTCCTGCTTCTCTCGCTGTGCTGTTCATGCGGCGCATTGCGTTCGTCATGGACACAGCCTCCTTCAGGGTCGCCACCTCGTTAGTGGCCCCTGCAGTACCCCCGTTATCCTGGTCATTTTTATTGCAACCTAAATCCTTTTCTGTAAGGTAAATATTCAAAGTGGTGTTACTCACCTTCTTTTTCCTCGAGCTGCTTCTTGGCATGGTCGAGCTCTTGCTCGGACCGCTCGAGATCCTGCTTCAATGCACCGACCTCCGCAGTCAGTGCGGCAGAGGTCAGCAGTGCAGCCTGCAAACCCATATTGACATATTATTTAGCAACCCTGCGTATATCTTTTTAGATCCTCGATCCGGCTTTTCTTTCCGAATGCCGCCCGAGCATCGAAACTCTTGTCTATGCGGTATTACATTACTTAATTTTAACTTCTTACCTCAAAGCACATTAGAAGGCTGCTGCGAGCTTCAGTTAGCCCGCTCTTGGTGAGTGAACCTTCGAATCACCGCACTCATGATAGTGCGGTGTTCTTCCTCGATGGAAGCGCCTTTGGCGCCTCAACAAGTTGTCCGGCGCCTCGGTTGGGCCAGGCGTTGGTGTCACGGTCTTGCCCTTCTTGCGAAGGGGCCGCCTGCCGGACTCTGGAACCACTGCAGGTTCCGGCGTAGAGTCCGGTGCAAAGTCCGGGAGGCTGCCTTGCGGCGCCTCCGGAGCCTCCTCCTGATGGGTCCCTTCCCGGGATCCCACCTCAGCGTCCTCAGCGGCGCGGGGGGTAGAGGCAGCCGGAACGGATTCCACGTCCAACGCAGCCAACGACCCGCTCGACAAAGCAGGGAGATCATCGTCGGCCGGACTGTAGGCAGTATGCGGCATTAGAAAGACACTATGTGACACGAAAGAAATTGCAGATTCAGGGATCCGGATACTTACGATCTCGCCAGAGGCCTGGCCCTTGAGGGCCACTCTTCTTCGCCTACGTTGGTGTTGGCGGAGCTGTCCGGGGGAATAGTTCTTCCCCTCTTGGACCCTTCGGCCTCCCTTGTTGGGGAGGCTTTCCTCTTTCTCTCTCCCTCCTCTGGGAGAGAGTCTTCTTCCTCCTCCTCATCTTCGGGGGAGGAATCCGCCTCAAAGTCGTCGGACACCTGAAAATGGGAACTCTTTCGAGTACCCGTGGCCACCTTCTTGGCCTTCTTCTCCGGCACCACGTGCGGTGTCAGGACCAGCAGCCCCGCTAGGCGGGCGTCCACTGGGTCTTCTGGCATGGGAGCCGGGCAGATGAGCTGCTCGGCCTTCTTCATCCATTCCTGTCAAAGGAAAAGGGAGATTAAAACCCGCTTAGGGTCGAACTATTAACAAGTGTCTCGTAAAGGGGTAGAATCACTTACCTCGTCACCGGGCGCTGCGAGTGGAATCCGCGATCTTCCGTCGCGGATCGCGAACCGGCGCCCTTAAACAGCACCCTCGAGCGCCCGTGCGTTGTGTCGAAGAGCCCGCTCAGCGCTGGTGCTGTTTGGATTGAACTCCAGATTGAATGCCCGTTCTTGGCATGGGAGAATCCGGCGGACGAGCATGACTTGGACCACGTTAACCAGCTGAGCTTCTTGTTCACCACTTACGGATCAGGCTTGGAGTCCGTCGGCTCCTTTGAATTACCCCACCGCAAGCCCTTCTCTTTCCGGAGGTGAGCTGCGTAGGGATGCCAGATCTGAACTTCGGGGCCGCCGCCCGCGGGGTTCCGCGTCTCGGTGATATAGAACCACCCCGATTGCCACCCCTTGACGGAGTCCACGAAGGCCCCTTCGAACCAAGGGCGTTGGGCATCTTGCCCAACATGGCGCCTCCGCACTCCGCTTGCGTGCCCTTCACAACCTTGACAGCGTTGAAGGTCTTGAGCCTGGCGAAGTGGGGCTGGATGCGAGGAAGGCCTCGCACCGACGATAAGCGCCGAGATGTTGAGGATGAAGTTGGCGCGGATCATGGAAATCCAGGCCATAGTAGAACATGAGCCCCCGGACAAAAGGGTGAAGTGGAAAACCCAGTCCGCGGAGGAAGTGGGGAAGGAAAACGACCCTCTCATGGGGCCCGGGGGTGGGGATGAGCTACCCCTCGTCGGGCAGCCGATGCACGACGTCGCCGGAAAGGTATCCGGCGCTGCGCAGCTTGGTGATGTGCTCCTCCTTAACAGTGGAGGCCAACCATTTGCCTCCCGCTCCGGACATGGTCGGAGAAGGTTGAGGCGAGATGCGCGAACTTGGGCGTTGGAGCTTGAGTGCACGGAGATGGATAAGCAAAGGAGGAAGAAGGTGTAGGTGAAAAGGTAAATCCTTATCCCTTATATGTAGGTGGACGAAGACTATACGTCCCCACTAGCCCGGTAAAACATGCTTATCTCCCAAGCGCCACCATCAATGGCGCGGTTGGGTTACCCACGTCCGTATTGATGAGAATCCTGGAATAAGGGGAACACAATCTCTGCTTCGACAAGACGTGCCAAGGAAACCGCTTCGCTAAACGCGCTGGGGTGGTATGATAAAAAAACGATTCAAGCAAAGGCTTGGTAGTGGCGTGACGTCACGCCGCAAAATACGTCAGCAGATTGAACTTGTGTACATTTTATTCTCTCTACGGTGGAATGTGGAATTTATTTTGCAGAGCCGGACACTATCCGGGTGTTCACAATCTTCTCTGGATTATTCAAAGGAGGAACCCGCCTTGCAATGCCGAACATTATCGCGCCGGACTCATCGTCATTGAAGCCAGTTCGGGCTACTCGGACTAGGGGTGTCCGGACAGCGGACTATCATCGTCCGCGGACTCCAAGACTACGAAGATACAAGATTGAAGACTCCGCCCGTGTTGGATGGGACTTTCCTTGGCGTGGAAGGCAAGCTTGCAATACTGGATATGTAGATCTCCTACCATTGTAACCGACTCTGTGTAACCCTAGCCCTCTCCGGTGTCTATATAAACCGGAGGGCTTTAATCCGTGAGACATAACCTCCATTACAACATTCATACCATAGGCTAGCTTTTAGGTTTAGCCTCCTTGATCTCGTGGTAGATCTACTCTTGTACTACCCATATCATCAATATTAATCAAGCAGGACGTAGGGTTTTACCTCCATCAAGTGGGCCCAAACCTGGGTAAAACATCGTGTCCCTGGTCTCCTGTTACCATCCGCCTAGACACACAGTTTGGGACCCCCTACCCGAGATCCGCAGGTTTTGACACCGACAGCGAATTATATGAACATGATGAAAACTAGCTTTACGATAATTCCCATGTGTCCTCGGGAGCTCTTTTCTCATTATAAGAAATTGTCTAGACTTATCGTTTTCTACAAAAAGGATTGGGCCACCTTCCTGCACTTTATTTACTTTCATTGCTTGTTACTGGTTACAATTTATCTTATCACAAAACTATCTATTACCTACAATTTCAGTGCTTGCAGAGAAAACCTTACTGAAAACCGCTTATCATTTCCTTCTGCTCCTCGTTGGGTTCGACACTCTTACTTACCAAAAGGACTACGATAGATCCCCTACACTTGTGGGTCATCAAGACTCTTTTCTGGTGCCGTTCCCGGGGAGTGTACCGCTTTTGGTGAGTGGAACTTGGTAAGGAAACATTTATATAGTGTGCTGAAATTTTCTGTTACTTGTCACTATGGAAACTAATCCTTTGAGGGGCTTGTTCAGGGTATCTTCACCCCGACCAGTAGAGCAAAGAGTTGCTCCTCAACCTACTAAAATTTTTGTAAATATTTACTTTGAGATTCCTTCGGGTATGATAGAGAAACTGCTAGCTAATCCCTTTGTAGGAGATGGAACATTGCATCCCGATTTACACCTTATCTTTGTGGATGAAGTTTGTGGATTATTTAAGCTTGCAGGTATTCCCGATGATGTTGTCAAAAGGAAGGTCTTCCTTTTATCTTTTAAGGGAGATGCATTGACATGGTATAGGCTATGTGATGATACAAGATCTTGGAATTATAAACGATTGAAGTTGGAATTTCACCAGAATTTCTACCCTATGCATCTTGTTCATCGTGATCGTAATTACATATATAATTTATGGCCTCGCGAAGGAGAAAGCATCACTCAAGCTTGGGGGAGGCTTAAGTCAATGTTATATTCATGCCCCAATCATGAGCTCTCCAGAGAAATTATTATTCAAAAAATTTATGCTCGTCTTTCTCTCAATGATCGCAACCTGCTCGATACTTCCTGTGCTGGTTCTTATATGCTGAAGACTATTGATTTCAAATGGGACTTATTGGAAAGAATTAAATGCAACTCTGAAGATTGGGGTTCGGACGATGGTAAGGAGTCTGGTATGACACCTAAGTTTGATTGTGTTAAATCTTTTATGGATACCAATGCTTTTCGTGGATTTAGCACTAAGTATGGACTTGACTCTGAGATAGTAGCTTCTTTCTACGAATCTTTGGCTACTCACGTTGCTCTCCCTAAGGAGAAGTGGTTTAAATATAATCCTCCCATTGAAGTAAAAGTAGTTGCACTTATTACAGTTGAAGAAAAGACTGTCACCTATAGTGATCCTATTGTTCCTACTACTTATGTTGAGAAACCTCCTTTTCCTGTTAGGATAAAGGATCATGCTAAAACTTTGACTGTTGTTCATAAGAGTAATACTAGGACTTATACACCTCCTGAGCAAATCAAAGTTGAACCTAGTATTGCTATGGTTAAATATCTCTTGGATGATGATTTAGATGGGCATGTTATTTATTTCTGTGGTGAGACTGCTAATATTGCTAGACCAGATACTAGGATACATAGACCTGTGGTAGGCACGCCTGTTATTTCCGTTAAGATAGGAGATCATTGTTATCATGGTTTATGTGATATGTGTGCTAGTGCTAGTGCGATACCCTATGACTTATATAAAGAAATTATGCACGACATTGCACCCGTTGAATTGGAAGACATTGATGTTACTATTAAGCTTGCTAATAGGGATACCATTAAACCAGTTGGGATAGTTAGAGATGCTGAAGTCTTGTGTGGGAAGGTTAAATACCTTGCTGATTTTCTTGTTCTTGGTTCCCCACAAGATGATTTTTGTCCCATTATTTTCGGTAGACCCTTCTTGAATATAGTTAATGCTAGGATTGATTGTGAAAAGGATATTGTTACAATTGGCTTTGAGGGTATGTCTCATGAGTTTAATTTTGCTAAGTTTCGTAGACAACCTCGTGATAGAGAATCACCAAGTAAGGATGAGATTATTGGTCTTGCTTCCATTGCCGTACCTCCTACTGATCCGTTAGAACAATATTTGCTAGACCATGAAAACGATATGTTTATGAAGGAAAGAAGGAAATAGATGAAGTGTTCCTCAAGCAGAACCTATCTTTGAAACACAACCTTCCGTTGAAATTCTTGGGGATCCCCCTCCACCCAAGGGTGATCCCGTGTTTGAAATCAAACCACTACCTGATAATCTTAAGTATGCTTATCTTGATGAAAAGAAAATATATCCTGTTATTATTAGTGCTAACCTTTCAGAGCAAGAAGAAGAAAGATTATTGAAAACTCTGAAGAAGCACCGAGCTGCTATTGGATATACTCTGGATGATCTTAAGGGCATTAGTCCTACGTTATGCCAACACAAAATTAATTTGGAGGCCGATGCTAAACCATTTAGAGATCCTCAACGACGACTGAATCCCAAGATGAAATAAGTGGTAAGAAAGGAGATAATAAAGCTCCTTGAGGCAGGTATAATTTATCTCGTTGCTGATAGTGAATGGGTGAGCCCTGTCCACTTTGTTCCTAAAAAGGGAGGTATTATCGTTGTTCCTAATGATAAAGATGAATTGATCCCCAAAGAATTATTACAGGTTATAGGATGGTAATTGATTTCCGTAAATTAAATAAAGATACTAAGAAAGATCATTACCCTTTACCTTTTATTGATTAAATGCTAGAAAGACTATCCAAACACACTCATTTCTGCTTTCTAGATGGTTATTCTAGTTTCTCTCAAATACCTGTGTCAGCTAAGGATCAATCGAAAACTACGTTTACTTGCCCTTTCAGTACTTTTGCTTATAGACGTATGCCTTTTGGTTTATGTAATGCACCTGCTACCTTTCAAAGATGTATGATGGCTATATTCTCTGACTTTTGTGAAAAAGATTTGTGAGGTGTTCATGGATGATTTCTCCGTTTATGGATCCTCTTTTGATGATTGCTTGAGCAACCTTGATTGAGTTTTGCAGAGATGTGAAGACACTAGTCTCGTCTTGAATTGGGAAAAGTGTCACTTTATGGTTAATGAAGGCATTGTTTTGGGGCATAAGATTTCCAAGAGAGGTATTGAAGTTGATAAAGCTAAAGTTGGTGCTATTGAAAAGATGCCATGTCCCAAGGACATAAAAGGTATAAGAAGTTTCCTTGGTCACGCCGGTTTTTATAGGAGGTTCATTAAGGACTTCTCTAAAATCTCTAGGCCTCTGACTAATTTATTGC
This sequence comes from Aegilops speltoides, assembly GCA_021437245.1. NCBI lineage: Eukaryota > Viridiplantae > Streptophyta > Magnoliopsida > Poales > Poaceae > Aegilops > Aegilops speltoides. The sequence continues at coordinate 110,184,063 of CM038145.1, forward strand.
AAAAAGATATTCCTTTTGTCTTTGATGATGATTGTGTAGAAGCATTTCAAATACTTAAGAAAGCTTTGATCACTGCACCTATTGTTCAGCCACCTGATTGGAATTTACCTTTTGAAATTATGTGTGATGCTAGTGATTATGCTGTAGGTGATGTTCTAGGGCAAAGAGTTGATAAAAAATTGAATGTTATCCAGTATGCTAGTAAGACTCTTGATATTGCCCAGAGAAATTATGCTACTACTGAAAAAGAATTCTTAGCAGTTGTGTTTGCATGTGATAAGTTTAGACCATATATTGTTGATTCCAAAGTTACTATTCACACTGATCATGCTGCTATTAAATATCTTATGGAAAAGAAAGATGCTAAGCCTAGACTCATTAGATGGGCTCTCTTGCTCCAAGAATTTGATTTGCATATTATTGATAGAAAGGGAGCTGAGAACCCCATTGCAGACAACTTGTCTAGGTTAGAGAATGTTCTTGATGACCCACTGCCTATTGATGATAGCTTTCCTGATGAACAATTAGCGGTTGTTAATGCTTCTCGTACTGCTCCTTGGTATGCTGATTATGCTAATTACATTGTTGCTAAATTTATACCTCCTAGTTTCACATACCAGCAAAAGAAAAAGTTCTTTTATGATTTAAGACATTACTTCTGGGATGACCTACACCTTTATAAAGAAGGAGTAGATGTTGTTATTAGACGTTGTGTACCTGAGCATGAACAGGAACAGATCCTATGCAAGTGTCACTCTGAATCATATGGAGGACACCACGCTGGAGATAGAACTTCACACACAAGGTATTGCAATCCGGTTTTTATTGGTCTACTCTCTTCAAAGATGCTCGTAAGTTTGTCTTATCTTGTGATGAATTTCAAAGAATCGGTAATATTAGTAGAAGTCAAGAAATGCCTCTGAATTATTCTCTTGTTATTGAACCGTTTGATGTGTGGGGCTTTGATTATATGGGACCTTTTCCTGCCTCTAATGGTTACACACATATTTTAGTTGTTGTTGATTACGTTGCTAAGTGGGTAGAAGCTATTCCAACTAGTAGTGTTGATCATAACACTTCTATTAAAATGCTTAAGGAAGTTATTTTTCCGAGGTTTGGAGTCCCTAGATATCTCATGACTGATGGTGGTTCACATTTTATTCATGGTGCTTTCCGTAAGATGCTTGCTAAGTATGATGTTAATCATAGAATCGCATCTCCTTATCATCCACAGTCTAGTGACCAAGTACAGTTGAGCAATAGAGAGCTCAAATTAATTTTGCAAAAGACTATCACTAGATCTAGAAAGAATTGGTCCAAAAAACTTCATGATGCATTATGGGCCTATAGAACTGCATACAAAAATCCTATGGGTATGTATCCGTATAAGATGGTTTATAGAAAAGCTTGTCATTTACCTCTTGAACTTGAACATAAAGCATATTGGGCTATTAAAGAGCTCAACTATGACTTCAAACTTGCCAGTGAGAAGAGGTTGTTTGATATTAGCTCACTTGATGAATGGAGAACCCAAGCCTATGAGAATGCCAAGCTATTCAAAGAAAAAGTCAAACGCTGGCATGAAAAAAGGATTCAAAAGCGTGAGTTTAACGTAGGTGATTATGTGTTATTATTCAACTCTCATTTAAGATTTTTTGCAGGAAAACTTCTCTCTAAATGGGAAGGTCCTTACGTTATCGAGGAGGTCTATCGATCTGGTGCCATAAAAATCAACAACTTCGAAGGCACAAGTCCGAGGGTGGTGAACGGTCAAAGAATTAAACATTATATCTCAGGTAATCCTATCAATGTTGAAACTAATATTATTGAAACCGTAACCCCGGAGGAACACATAAGGGCCACCTTCCAGAATGTTCCAGACTCCGAAAAGGAATAGATATGTGGTATGGTAAGTAAACCGACTCCAAAACAACTCCAATGGCAATTTTTATCAGTTTTCGAATATTTAAGAATTTTAGGAAGAAAGAAGTAGTCCGAGAGGGGCACAAGGCCTCCACGAGGGTGGAGGGCGCGCCCACCCTTACTGGGCGCGGCCCCCCTATCTCGTGGACACCCCGTGTGCCTCCCGGACTCCGTTTTCTTGCATGTTACGTATTTTGTTTGGTAAAAATTCATTATATAAACTCCCAAAGGTTTTGACCACCATATCACGCAAATATCCTTTGTTTTCGTTTCGAGTTGTTCCTGTTGCAGATTAAGAGCAAGATGTCTTCTCAAGAGTCAGTCGGGGAGAGTCGGGTGTCTCACCAACACCAGGCCTAGGAGCAAATAGCGATGCTTATCACTTTGGACCATCAACGGAGGATGAGATGGAGGTTGACTTGAAAAGGGTAGATGCCATGGAGGAAGATCAAGAAGTTACCTCTCGTCTCCAAGCAGAATGCATGATGGGGGAACTACCTAGCTCGGCTATTCCAAATTCGGTCATCCCTTCCAACTTTAGTTTTCTTTCTTATGAAAATATGAAAAAGAGTGTCACTTGTTCTCCAGAAGCTATGCAGCATCCTTGGGTAAAGGGAGTTTTGGCCGTTACGGGCAAGCTCCGTAAAGAAATTATGGACCTCAAACAACAAGTCAATAAGCTCGAGGAGGAGAACCATATCCTGAGGGGCATCATCGCGAAGAAGATCATAGCACCAACCGTGAAGGAGACATAATCACATGGGTATGGGCACTCCCCTTGGCAACTGCCAAGCTTGGGGGAGGTGCCCCGGTATTGTATCACCATCACACTCCTATCTTTACCGTTTTATTTAGTTCGATCCTTTTAGTAGTATCTTGATCAAGTAGATTGAAGTTTTGCTATCAAGTAATTTTGAGTTTTGCTTTGTGATCTCTTTTTGTAATCGAGTCCGTGAGCTATCTATAATAAAGATTAGTGTTGAGTCAGGGGCTTTGCTATGTTGCTATGATCTTGAGAAAGTAGAAAGAATAAAAGAGTTCATATTGATCTTATGGTTAGTGATGACTTCACACATAGAAAGTATGAGGCATAAAAGTTGTTGAGAGTTGATAAACGTAGTTTTGGTCATCGTTGCAATTAATAGGAAGTGATAAGGAAAGAGAGGTTCACATACAAATATATTATCTTGGACATCTTTTATGAGTGGGAGCACTCATTAAGTATGACATGCTAAAAGAGTTGACGTTGGACAAGGAATACAATGTAATGGTTTATGTTTTCTCACATCTCAGTTAAAACTATATTATCATTGACCTTCCAAACATGTTGAGCTTGCCTTTCCCCCTCATGCTAGCCAAATTCCTTGCACCAAGTAGAGATACTACTTGTGCTTCCAAATATCCTTAAACCCAGTTTTGCCATGAGAGTCCACCATACCTACCTATGGATTGAGTAAGATCCTTCAAGTAAGTTGTCATGTTGCAGGCAATAAAAATTGCTATCTAAATATGTATGACTTACTAGTGCAGAGAAAATAAGCTTTATACGATCTTGTTGTGGAAGCAATAAAAGCGACGGACTGCATAATAAAGGTCCACATACAAGGGGCAATATAAAGTGATGTTCTTTTGCATTAAGATTTTGTGCATCCAACCCTAAACACACATGACAACCTCTGCTTCCCTCTACGAAGGGCCTATCTTTTACTTTATGTTTTTACTTTTTGCCTGAGTCAAGGTGATCTTCACCTTTCCCTTTTTCATTTTATCCTTTGGCAAGCTCTTCGTGTTTGAAAGATCATGATACATATATCCAATTGGATGTAAGTTATCATGGGCTATTATTGTTGACATCACCTAAAGGTGAATACGTTGGGAGGCAACACAATAAGCCCCTATCTTTCTCAGTGTCCGGCTGAAACTTCATAACCACAAGTATTGCGTGAGTGTTAGCAATGGTAGAAGACTACATGATAGTTGAGTATGTGGACTTGCTGAAAAGCTCTATTCTTGACTCTTTCTGATGTTATTATAAATTGCAATTGCTTCAATGACTAAGATTATAGTTTGTAAGTTCTCAATGAAGTTTCTGAACCATACTTGACATTGTGAATTGATTGTTACTTGAGTATAATAAATCATATGATAAAATCTATATATGTTGCTGTTATAAGAATGATCATGATGCCCTCATGTCCGTATTTTATTTTTATCGACACCTCTATCTCTAAACATGTGGACATATTTTTCGATTTCGGCTTCCGCTTGAGGACAAGCGAGGTCTAAGCTTGGGGAAGTTGATACGTCCATTTTGCATCATGCTTTTATATCAATATTTATTGCATTATGGGATGTTGTTACACATTATATCTCAATACTTATGGCTATTCTCTCTTATTTTACAAGGTTTACCATGAAGAGGGGAATGCTTGGCGGTGGAATTCTGGTGGAAAAGGAGCAAACATTGAAACCTATTCTGCCTTGCTCCAAAAATCCTGAAACTCCACGAAACCTATTTTTGGAATTAATAAGAATTATTGAGCGGAAAAAATACATCGAGGAGCCCACACCTGGCCGGGGAGGGTGGGGCGCGCCCCCACTGGCGCCCCTGTCTCCTGGGCCCCCTGGTGGCTCCCCGGTGTCCATCTTCTGCTATATGAGGGCTTTTACCCTGGGAAAAATTGTGGGCAAGCTTACGAGACGAAACTCCGCCGCCACGAGGCGGAACCAATCTAGGGCTCCGGCGGAGCTGTTCTGCCAGGGACACTTCCCTCCGGGAGGGGGGAATCATCACCATCATCATCACCAACAATCCTCTCATCGGGAGGGGGTCAATCTCCATCAACATCTTCACCAGCACCATCTCCTCTCAAAACCCTAGTTCATCTCTTGTATCCAATCTTGTATCAAAACCACAAATTGGTACCTGTGGGTTGCTAGTAGTGTTGATTACTCCTTGTAGTTGATGCTAATTGGTTTACTTGGTGCAAGATCATATGTTCAGATCCTTAATGCATATTATTACCCCTCTGATTATGAATATGAATATGCTTTGTGAGTAGTTACGTTTGTTCCTGAGGACATGGGTGAAGTCTTGCTATTAGTAGTCATGTGAATTTGGTATTCGTTCGATATTTTGATGAGATGTATGTTGTCTTTTCCTCTAGTGGTGTTATGTGAACGTCGACTACATGACACTTCACCATTATTTGGGCCTAGAGGAAGGCATTGGGAAGTAATAAGTAGATGATGGGTTCCTAAAGTGACAGAAGCTTAAACCCTAGTTTATGTGTTGCTTCGTTAGGGGCTGATTTGGATCCATAAGTTTAATGTTGTGGTTTGGTTTACCTTAATACTTCTTTTGTAGTTGTGGATGCTTGCAATAGGGGTTAATCATAAGTGGGATGCTTGTCCAAGTAAGGGCAGTACCCAAGCACCGGTCCACCCACATATCAAATTATCAAAGTACCGAACATGAATCATATGAACGTGATGAAAACTAGCTTTGACGATAATTCCCACGTGTCCTCGGGAGCTCTTTTCTCATTATAAGAAATTGTCCAGGCTTATCCTTTGCTACAAAAAGATTCAGCCACCTTGCTGCACTTTATTTACTTTCATTGCTTGTTACTCGTTACAATTTATCTTATCACAAAACTATCTATTACCTACAATTTTAGTGCTTGCAGAGAAAACCTTACTGAAAACGCTTATCATTTCCTTCTGCTCCTTGTTGGGTTCGACTCTCTTACTTATCGAAAGGACTATGATAGATCCCCTACACTTGTGGGTCATCAGTTGACACGGCATGTGAGGCCACTATGATTTCTAACAACTTAACCTCTACTCCTAGTGTGTTTTCTTCTTTGGTGCTAGGTCTCCTACATGAAGACATGCCTACCCTCGATGAGTCCATCCCTCCAATGGGAAAACCGATGGCCATGGTGGACGACGATGCACCCCCCACATGGTCCCATCAAGATGAAGTTGACCACGACTTGGTCTTCAACACCTCACCGACAACACATGAGCAATGCTCCAAAGGTAACATAGGTGATGGTGCTTCTCTTGTCCCACTAGCGGACTATCTTACCAATGATTGCTTGCATGATGTTGATCCACCTATTCGCATGCTTCATGCTAGTGCGACTTCCTCATATCATGACTTACCCATTTATGATGAATATGATGATGAGCATGTTGAGTTGCCTAGTTGTGATACTATGCTCCATAGGATATCATGTGAAAATTCTATTGGTCACATCATGTTTGACAATCCATTGGACTTGTCATATGCTATGAGTGAGATCTCCCATATTGCATCATTTCAATTTCAACATAGTAACTATGCATGCCCCATTAAAATAAATCCCATTTGCACTTATGGCATAGATGACGAGATGATGGTCATTGGCTTTTGTTTTATATGTGATGATATTGCCATGCTTCCTTTACATGATTTGTGCAATTCATCTATTATGCCATGCCACGATCACATAAAACCAAACAAGCTTTGTTTTGGATGTTGTCAATATTCTCCATGTGATGCTTCTACTAATGCTCATGAGGAGAACCCCATAGTTTCCTCATACATATTAGGAGATTTTGATGCATTCCATACTTTGCATGGTTCCCATAATTGCGTGCACCATAGGCATTCCATGAATAACAATGCTCTAGATATTTCTCATGATGCATTACATCCTTTGAGTCTCCATTATGTCATACATAATAACAAACCTCTCATGACGGATGACATGTTTTTATATCACACATCTCATTTATTTGAGCATTTGATATTTTGTGTTGACCGACACATGCACTTGCGCATCATGATGGATGATGTGTACATATACCACGCACACACAATTTTCCCTTTGTCTTTGTTTTGTGTAGGTACTCATGTATACTCGCCAACCTCTCAATCCCAAGAGTTGACGAAATGAGCTCTTGAGAGCAACGACGACTTGGGATCCCGTGGACTATCCTTACCACCGTTCCCTTTGCGCAAGGACTACACACATCTCTTTTACTTGGCTCTCACACGGCTATGGGCTATATATCACTTGTCCCTTTATGCACATACTATCGTATTCACTTTGCATGTTATGCCTCTTTTACATGATTTTGCCATGCAATTGTGACCCTTGCTTGCATCTACCCATGATTCACCATTATGCTACTTCTATGTGTATTTGCATGCTTTGTGGAGATACTTGTTTCCATTGCCATGTTTACCAGGTGCCACATGCTATTGTTGATTCTTGTGTTGGGAGACTCATGATGTTCCGTTACTATTTACATAGGACTTCTTTCCAATACAATGATGATATTTTTCTCATATCTTGCTTTCATGCTTGTGATATGACATGTGAATTATTCATGCCCACTATTTGCACACATGACATGATTGCCATGATTACCTCTAGTACGTTGCATCTTCGCACTACTAGCTTGCTTGACCTGATCACCATGATTACTTGCTTGGTTGCATCACCCATGTTCCACTCTTACTCGCTTTCTTGGTTTTATGACGTATATGTTCATGCCTCTCACCTGATGTATCTTGATCATTGTCTCTTGTTTCCATTAGTTGCCTCTTTCACATCCATTTGTATTGAGTGCAACCATACTATGTTTATTGCTCTGGGAGACTTTGACACCTTACTTGTGATGCATGCTTGTTTGACACCTTACTTGTGATGCATCACCCGTGTTCCACTCTTACTCGCTTTCTTGGGTTGATGACGTATATGTTCATGCCTCTCACATGATGTATTTTGATCATTGTCACTTGTGTCCATTAGTTGCATCTTTCACATCCACTTGTATTGAGTGCAACCATACTATGTTTATTGCTCTAGGAGACTTTGACACCTTACTTGTGATGCATGCTTGTTTGATTGAGCCTATTGCATTTGGTTGTTCTCGCATCCTATGCCTCCATACTTTGCAATACTCCCTTGTCCTTTCTTATGATGAGCATGATGCATACACTTGTTTGGTATCTTACCACACGAATGATAGGTTTCGCACTTCCGCAAACTTCAATTGTTTTTCCGAGTGTTTGTCATGTTCTTTCGTTTTGAAGGATTCACAAGGCATTACCGTCATGAGACATATTGGTTATGTGAAGGCATACATGATGTGCAACTCCAACATCTTCGGGAACATTCTTGAGGTGAACTCCTTCTCTTTGAGCCATCCTCAAATACGCATATTGGATGGGTCACTCTTTCATTGTTGTTTCCTTTTTTGTTGTCTACATGTTACATCTATTGGATGGAGGAGCGACATTGGAGATTGGCTCTATGGACCTTCACATTGAGGAGCGCTCTTACTTATTGGATGCACCTTCGAACCTCCACTCTTGCCATGACATCGAGCATTGGTACATCAACACCTTCATATTTGTTGATGGTGCTCATACATGTCATGCTCGATGGACATATATATCATACTCACCAGAAGTTTGCACCCCATGCATGGATTGACTCACATTATGATTGCCTTGTTGCATCTTGTATTCCCATGTCATCCATGATATATGAGCTTGTGCATTTCCTTAGCAAATTTGTTGTGATCTTCCTTGATGGCATATTCATACATCATGATCATATTGTCAGCCATCAATTGCATGATAGCTTACACATATTGAGCATCCATTCCCATATTCATGCATGCTATTGATGAACCGTCCCTCTATGACATCATTTTGCACAATGGTAGAATTTGTCGCTTTGTGCACCATGCTAATTATTCCATGAATGCTTTGCATATCATTCTATATCATCTTGATAAGCTTCATGCGCTTTGTCACGCACTATCCGTTCACACGAACTCATGCTTAATTGATGGACATTTTGTGTGCGCTAACCATTGTATTTCCGAGTGTCGCTTGTGGTTGCTTATTTTGCATGTACCACATACCGGAGACACCTTGGAGTACTTGGATTGCGTCATGCCTTCAACTCTATCCAACTACAAGTCCGTCCATGACAACCGTTTCCATGGTGATGGGATCACGATCCGAGGTCAGATCTTTCCCAAGGGGGGGAGATGGTGCGGAGCATCCCATGTTCATCCCCATGTACACTCCGACTACTCTCCAAGCCCCAAGAGTGTTGGGGAACGTAGTAATTTCAAAATTTTCCTACGCACACGCAAGATCATGGTGATGATATAGCAACGAGGGGAGAGTGTTGTCTACGTACCCTCGTAGACCGAAGCGGAAGCGTTGACGCAACATAGAGGAAGTAGTCGTCGTCCTCCCGTCCGACCGATCCAAGCACCGTTACTCGGCACCTCCGAGTTCTTGACACGCGTCACAGCTTGATGGCGCACCCTCGATCTCCAATCCAAAGAGAGGCTCAGGGGAGTTCCGTCGGACGACGGCGTGGTGGCGATCTTGATGTTCTCCGGTTGCGGGGCTTCGCCTAAGCACCGCTACAATATGACCGAGGTGTAATATCGTGGAGGGGGCACCGCACACGGCTAAGGAACGATCAATGATCAACTTGTGTGTTCTAGGGTGCCCCTACCCCGTACATAAGGAGGGAGGGAGGAGGTGGCCGCCCAAGGAGGGGGCGCACCATAGGAGGAGGAAACCTACTCCAAGTAGGTTTCCCCTCTTTTTCCTTATCTTATTTGGAGGGGGGAGGAAGGAGTACTAGTAGTAGGAAGGAGTACTAGTAGTAGGAAAGGAAGAGGGGGAAGGAGAAAGGAAAGGGGGGGGCCGGCCCCCTCCCCAATTCGGAATGGGCTTAAGGGGGCGCGCCCCCCTCCCTTGCTCCTTCTCGCTTCCTCCTACATGGGCCCAATAAGGCCCATATACTTCCCGGGGGGTTCCGGTAACCTCCCGGAGCTCCGGTATATTCCCAAACTCTTCCGGAACCTTTCCGGTGTCCAAATATATCCGTCCAATATATCAATCTTTATGTCTCGACCATTTCGAGACTCCTCGTCATGTCCGTGATCATATCACGGACTCCGAACAAACTTCGGTACATCAAAATACATAAACTCATAATATAATTGTCATCGAAACCTTAAGCGTGCGGACCCTACGGTTCGAGAACGATGTAGACATGACTGAGACATGTCTCTGGTCAATAACCAATAGCGGGACCTAGATGCCCATATTGGTTCCTACATATTCTACGAAGATCTTTATCGGTCAAACCGCACAACAACATACGTTGTTCCCTTTGTCATTGGTATGTTACTTGTCCGAGGTTCGATCGTCGGTATCCAATACCTAGTTCAATCTTGTTACCGACAAGTCTCTTTACTCGTTCTATAATACTTCATCTCATAACTAACTCATTAGTTACATGCTGGCAAGGCTTAGGTGATGAGCATTACCGAGAGGGCCCAGAGATACCTCTCCGACAATCGGAGTGACAAATCCTAATCTCGAATTATGCTAACTCAACATGTACCTTCGGAGACACCTGTAGTACTCCTTTATAATCACCCAGTTACGTTGTGACGTTTGGTAGTACCCAAAGTGTTCCTCCGGTAAACGGGAGTTACACAATTCTCATAGTTACAGAACATGTATAAGTCATGAAGGAAGCAATAGCGAGAATACTAAGCGATCATGTGCTAAGCTAACGGGATGGGTCATGTCAATCACATCATTCTCCTAATGATGTGATCCCATTGATCAAATGACAACACATGTCTATGGTTAGGAAACATAACCATCTTTGATTAATGAGCTAGTCAAGTAGAGGCATACTAGTGACTGTATGTTTGTCTATGTATTCACACATGTATCATGTTTCCGGTTAATACAATTCTAGCATGAATAATAAACATTTATCATGATATGAGGAAATAAATAATAACTTTATTATTGCCTCTAGGGCATATTTCCTTGAGCTCCCACTTGCAATAGAGTCAATAATCTAGATTACACAAGAATGATTTTAACACCCATGGAGTCTTGGTGCTGATCATGTTTTGCTCGTGAGAGAGGCTTAGTCAGCAGTGTCTGCAACATTCAGATCCGTATGTATCTTGCAAATCTCTATGTCTCCCACTTGGACTTGGTCCCGAATGGAATTGAAGCGTCTCTTGATGTTCTTGGTCCCTTGTGAAATCTGGATTCCTTTGCCAAGGCAATTGCACCATATTGTCACGAAGATCTTCATTGGTCCCGATGCACTAGGTATAACACCTAGATCGGAAATGAACTCCTTCATCCGCACTCCTTCATTTGCTGCTTGAAGCAGCTATGTACCCCGCTTCACATGTAGATCCCTTTCACGATGCTTTGTTTAGAACGCACCAACTCACAGCTCCACCGTTTAATATAAACACGTATCCGGTTTGCGATTTAGAATCGTCCGGATCGAGTGTCAAAGCTTACATCGACGTAACCATTTACGACTAGCTCTTTGTCACCTCCATATACGAGAAACATATCCTTAGTCCTTTTCGGTATTTCAGATGTTCTTGACCGCTGTCGATGATCCACTCTGGATTACTTTGGTACCTACCGCCAAGCTTATTGCTAAGCATACGTCGGTCCGGTACACAAGATTGCATACATGATAGAGCCTATGGCTGAAGCATAGGAACACCTTTCATTTTCTCCCTATCTTCTGCTGTGGTCGGGCATTGAGTTTGACTCAACTTCACACCTTGTAGCACGTGCAAGAATCCTTTCTTTGCTCGATCCATTTTGAACTTTTTCAAAATTTTGTCAAGGTATGTGCTTTGTGAAAGTCCTATTAAGCGTCTTGATCTATCTCTATAGATGTTGATGCCCAATATGTAAGCAGCTTCACCGAGGTCTTTCATTGAAAAACTTTTATTCAAGTATCCCTTTATGCTATCCAGAAATTCTATATCATTTCCAATTAATAATATGTCATCAACATATAAAACTAGAAATGCTCTGAGCTCCCACTCACTTTCTTGTAAATACACGCTTCTCCAAAAGTCTCAGATAAAACCATATGCTTTGATCACACTGTCAAAGCGTTTATTCCAACTCCGAGATGCTTGCACCAGTCCATAAATGGAACGCTGGAGCTTGCACACTTTGTTAGCACCTTTCGGATCAACAAAACCTTCAGGCTGCATCATATACAACTCTTCTTCTAGAAATCCATCAAGAATGCAGTCTTGACATCCATTTGCCAAATTTCATAATCATGAAATGCAGCAATAGCCAACATGATTCGGACAGACTTAAGCATCGCTACGGGTGAGAAAGTCTCATCGTAGTCAACCCCTTGAACTTGTCGAAAACCTTTTGCAACAAGTCGAGCTTTGTAGACAGTAACATTACCATCAGCGTCAGTCTTCTTCTTAAAGATCCATTTATTCTCAATGGCTTGCCGATCATCGGGCAAGTCAACCAAAGTCCATACTTTGTTTTCATACATGGATCCTATCTCAGATTTCATGGCCTCTAGCCATTTTGCGGAATCTGGGCTCATCATCGCTTCCTCATAGTTCGTAGGTTCATCATGGTCAAGTAACATGACTTCCAGAATAGGATTTCCGTACCACTCTGGTGCGGATCTTACTCTGGTAGACCTACGAGGTTCAGTAGAAACTTGATCTGAAGTTTCATGATCAATATCATTAGCTTCCTCACTAATTGGTGTAGTTGTCACAGGAACCGGTTCTTGTGATGAACTACTATCCAATAAGGGAGTAGATACAGTTATCTCATCAAGTTCTACTTTCCTCCCACTCACTTCTTTTGAGAGAAATTCCTTCTCTAGAAAGGATCCGAATTTAGCAACGAAAATCTTGCCCTCAGATCTGTGATAGAAGGTGTACCCAATAGTCTTCTTTGTGTATCCTATGAAGACACATTTCTCCGATTTGGGTTCGAGCTTATCTGGTTGAAGTTTCTTCACATAAGCATCGCAGCCCCAAACTTTGAGAAACGACAACTTTGGTTTCTTGCCAAACCACAGTTCATAAGGCGTTGTCTCAACGGATTTTGATGGTGCCCTATTTAACGTGAATGCGGCCGTCTCTAAAGCATAACCCCAAAACGATAGCGGTAAATCGGTAAGAGACATCATAGATCGCACCATATCAAGTAAAGTACGATTACGACGTTCGGACACACCATTTCGTTGTGGTGTTCCAGGTGGCGTGAGTTGCGAAACTATTCCACATTGTTTCAAATGTAAACCAAACTCGTAACTCAAATATTCTCCTCCACGATCAGATCATAGAAACTTTATTTTCTTGTTACGATGATTTTCTACTTCACTCTGAAATTCTTTGAACTTTTCAAATGTTTCAGACTTGTGCTTCATCAAGTAGATATACCCATATCTGCTCAAATCATCTGTGAAGGTGAGAAAATAACGATATCCGCCACGAGCCTCAACATTCATCGGGCCACATACATCTGTATGTATGATTTCCAACAAATCTGTTGCTCTCTCCATAGATCCGGAGAATGGTGTTTTGGTCATCTTGCCCATGAGGCACGGTTCATAAGTACCAAGTGATTCATAATCAAGTGATTCCGAAGTCCATCAAGATGGAGTTTCTTCATGTGTTTTACAATCGATATGACCTAAACGGCAAGCTACAAATATGTTGCACTATCATTATCAACTCTGCATCTTTTCGCTTCAACATTATGAATATGTGTATCACTACTATCGAGATTCAATAAAATAGACCACTCTTCAAGGGTGCATGACCATAAAAGATATTACTCATATAAATAGAACAACCATTATTCTCGACTTAAATGAATAACCGTCTCGCATCAAACAAGATCAAGATATAATGTTCATGCTCAACGCAGCACCAAATAACAATTATTCAGGTCTAAAACTAATCCCGATGGTAGATGTAGAGGTAGCGTGCCGACCGCGATCACATCGACTTTGGAACCATTTCCCACGCGCGATCGTCACCTCGTCCTTAGCTAATCTTCGCTAATCCGTAGTCCTGCTTTGAGTTGCAAATGTTAGCAATGAACCATATCAAATACCAGTGCTCTGCGAGCATTAGTAAGGTACACATCAATAACATGTATATCACATATACCTTTGTTCACTTTGCCATCCTTCTTATCCGCCAAATACTTGGGGCAGTTCCGCTTCCGGTGTCCATCGCTTGCGAGAAGCACTCGGCCAGGCTTAGGTCTAGACTTGGGTTTCTTCTCTTGAGCAGAACTTGTTTGCTGTTCTTTTGAAGTTCCTTCTTCTTCCCTTTGCCCTTTTCTTGAAACCAAGGTCTTGTTGACCATCAACACTTGATGCTCCTTTTTGATTTCTACCTCCGCTGCTTTCAAAGATCGCGAAGAGCTCGAAATAGTCTTGTTCATCCCTTGCATATTATAGTTCATCACAAAGCTCTTGTAGCTTGGTGGCGATGATTGGAGAATTCATCAATGACGCTATCATCCGGAAGATTAACTCCCGGTTGAATCAAGTGATTATTATACCCGCACATTTTGAGTATATGCTCACCGATGAACTATTCTCCTCCATCTTGCAGCTGTAGAAATTATTGGAGACTTCATATCTCTCAATCCGGGCATTTGCTTGAAATATTAACTTCAACTCTGGAACATCTCATATGCTCCATGACGTTCAAAACGTCGTTGAAAACCCGGTTCTAAGCCGTAAAGCATGGCACATCGAACTATAGAGTAGTCATCGCTTTGCTCTGCGGACTTTCTTAACGTCGTCGGTTGCATCAGCAGCAGGCACGGCACCCAGCGGTGCTTCCAGATTTAACACTTACAGGCAGCAATGAGGATAATCCTCGAGTTACGGACCCAAATTCCGTGTAATTGCTACCATCATCTTTCAACTTTGCTTTCTCAAGGAACGCATTAAAATTCAACGGAACAACAGCACGAGCCATCTATCTACAAACAAACATAGACAAGCAAAATACTATCAGGTACTAAGTTCATGATAAATTTAAGTTCAATTAATCATATTACTAAAGAACTCCCACTTAGACAGACATCTCTCTAGTCATCTAAGTGATTACGTGATCCAAATCAACTAAACCATGTCCGATCATCACGTGAGATGGAGTAGTTTCAATGGTGAACATCTCTATGTTGATCATATCTACTATATGATTCACGCTCGACCTTTCGGTCTCCGTGTTCCGAGGCCATATCTGTATATGCTAGGCTCGTCAAGTATAACCTGAGTATTCCGCATGTGCAACTGTTTTGCACCCGTTGTATTTGAACGTAGAGCCTATCACACCCGATCATCACGTGGTGTCTCAAAGACGAAGAACTTTCGCAACGGTGCATACTCAGGGAGAACACTTCTTGATAATTAGTGAGAGATCATCTTAAAATGCTACCGTCAATCAAAGCAAGATAAGATGCATAAAGGATAAACATCACATGCAATCAATATAAGTGATATGATATGGCCATCATCATCTTGTGCTTGTGATCTCCATCTTCAAGCACCGTCGTGATTACCATCGCCACCGCGCGACACCATGATCTCCATCGTAGCATCGTTGTCATTCGCCATCTATTGCTTCTCGACTATCGCTACCGCTTAGTGATAAAGTAAAGCAATTACAGGGCGTTTGCATTTCATACAATAAAGCGACAACCATATGGCTCCTGCCAGTTGCCGATAACTTCGGTTACAAAACATGATCATCTCATACAATAAAATATAGCATCACGTCTTGGCCATATCACATCACAACATGCCCTGCAAAAACAAGTTAGACGTCCTCTACTTTGTTGTTGCAAATTTTACGTGGCTGCTACGGGCTTAAGCAAGAACCAATCTCACCTACGCATCAAAACCACAACGATAGTTTGTCAAGTTGATGCTGTTTTAACCTTCGCAAGGACCGGGCGTAGCCACACTCGGTTCAACTAAAGTTGGAGAAACTGACACCCGCTAGTCACCTGTGTGCAAAGCACGGCGGTAAAACCAGTCTCGCGTAAGCGTACGCGTAATGTCGGTCCGGGCCGCTTCATCCAACAATACCGCTGAACCAAAGTATGACATGCTGGTAAGCAGTATGACTTATATCGCCCACAACTAACTTGTGTTCTACTCGTGCAAATAACATCAAACCATAAAAACCTAGGCTCGGGTGCCACTATTGGGGAACGTAGTAATTTCAAAATTTTCCTACGCACACGCAAGATCATGGTGATGATATAGCAACGAGGGGAGAGTGTTGTCTACGTACCCTCGTAGACCGAAGCGGAAGCATTGACGCAACATAGAGGAAGTAGTCGTACGTCCTCCCGGTCTGACCGATCCAAGCACCGTTACTCCGGCACCTCCGAGTTCTTGACACGCGACAGCTCGATGGCGCACCCTCGATCTCCAATCCATGAGAGGCTCCGAGGGGAGTTCCGTCGAGATGATGGCGTGGTGACGATCTTGATGTTCTCCGGTTGCAGGGCTTCGCCTAAGCACCGCTACAATATGACCGAGGTGTAATATCGTGGAGGGGGGCACCGCACACGGCTAAGGAACGATCAATGATCAACTTGTGTGTTCTAGGGTGCCCCCCTACCCCCGTATATAAAGGAGGGAGGGAGGAGGTGGCCGGCCCAAGGAGGGGGCGCGCCATAGGAGGAGGAAACCTACTCCAAGTAGGTTTCCCCTCCTTTTCCTTATCTTATTTGGAGGGGGAAGGAAGGAGTACTAGTAGTAGGAAGGAGTACTAGTAGTAGGAAAGGAAGAGGGGGAAGGAGAAAGGAAAGGGGGGGCCGGCCCCCCTCCCCAATTAGGATTGGGCTTGGGGGGCGCACCCCCCTCCCTTGCTCCTTCTCCCTTCCTCCTACATGGGCCCAATAAGGCCCATATACTTCCCGGGGGGTTCCGGTAACCTCCCGGAGCTCAGGTATATTCCCAAACTCTTCCGGAACCTTTCCGGTGTCCAAATATATCCGTCCAATATATCAATATTTATGTCTCGACCATTTCGAGACTCCTCGTCATGTCCGTGATCATATCCGGACTCGAACAAACTTCGTACATCAAAATACATAAACTCATAATATAATTGTCATCGAAACCTTAAGCGTGCGGACCCTACGGTTCGAGAACGATGTAGACATGACTGAGACATGTCTCTGGTCAATAACCAATAGCGGGACCTGGATGCCCATATTGGTTCCTACATATTCTACGAAGATCTTTATCGTTCAAACCGCACAACAACATACGTTGTTCCCTTTGTCATTGGTATGTTACTTGTCCGAGATTCGATCGTCGGTATCCAATACCTAGTTCAATCTCGTTACCGACAAGTCTCTTTACTCGTTCTGTAATACTTCATCTCATAACTAACTCATTAGTTACATGCTTGCAAGGCTTAGGTGATGAGCATTACCGAGAGGGCCCAGAGATACCTCTCCGACAATCAGAGTGACAAATCCTAATCTCGAATTATGCTAACTCAACATGTACCTTCAGAGACACCTGTAGTACTCCTTTATAATCACCCAGTTACGTTGTGACGTTTGGTTGTACCCAAAGTGTTCCTCCGGTAAACGGGAGTTACACAATTCTCATAGTTACAGGAACATGTATAAGTCATGAAGGAAGCAATAGCAGAATACTAAACGATCAAGTGCTAAGCTAATGGGATGGGTCATTTCAATCACATCATTCTCCTAATGATGTGATCCCGTTGATCAAATGACAACACATGTCTATGGTTAGGAAACATAACCATCTTTGATTAATGAGCTAGTCAAGTAGAGGCATACTAGTGACTGTATGTTTGTCTATGTATTCACACATGTATCATGTTTCCGGTTAA
The DNA here is from genome assembly GCA_021437245.1 of Aegilops speltoides. Taxonomy (NCBI): domain Eukaryota; kingdom Viridiplantae; phylum Streptophyta; class Magnoliopsida; order Poales; family Poaceae; genus Aegilops; species Aegilops speltoides. The sequence goes on from CM038145.1 coordinate 110,201,763, forward strand.
TACAATTCTAGCATGAATAATAAACATTTATCATGATATGAGGAAATAAATAATAACTTTATTATTGCCTCTAGGGCATATTTCCTTCAAAGAGGACATATGACAAGACCTCAACTTTACGCCATTGGACACAAGGTGAACTCGCTCCTCTCCGAACCTTCACTTTCTACATGTCAGACGTGGCTACTACCTCCATTGTGTGTGATATGCATGATCAGGTACTTAGAGGAAAGCCACGGAGCCACCACATCCAGCGGACGAGCTAGCGAGGACGCCAAGTACATTGACCAAGAGAAGAAGATGCCCAAAGTCTACAACCTCCGGATGACCGGACCCCGCCGGACGTCCGACGCCTGGAGCTCCTACCAGCCTGAAGAGTCAGCCCATGAATGCTACAGGGCCAAACGACTGACGCGGACCGGACGTCCGATACACCCTAGGCCCCAGATGACCGAGCGCCACCGGACGACCGGCTCCACGGCAACAGAACGATATTTACGGAAGTCCGAAGACCACTGGACATCCGGACCGTTCCAAGCCTCCGGACGTCCAACACCCACCGGACGTCCGACTCCTGTCTGTGCGCAGAGTATCGGGCTGAGGCCCATGTATCCCCCACTTACCCCTTCATTTCCCTAGACTATATATACTCCTCCACCTCCTCCTAGTTGGGTTTAGTGTTGATTTAGCTCATTTGTGAGATAGAGCCTCGCTCATCCATCCGGATCTACTCCTTCGCGGGGGACCGACACCTCTTCGGAGAAGATCCTTGTTGGATTCAAGACCTCCTTTTGGAGAAGACCATCTTCAAGACCTCCTCATGGAGAAGAACCGGTTACCCTATGTATCGTCCCTTGTTGGATATGGATCTTGTATTACCTTGTGCCTCGATGATCTAGCGCATGTGTGACTTTATTCTTGTTGGTTGAGTGTTCTCTCGTGTTTTTTCCTCCTTCTCCTCCTCGTGTTCTTCGTGTTCCTCGTAGGGATCCGCTCCAACTGTGAATGATCGGCCTCTAGGGTTCTACCCTACATCATTGTTGCTATTGCACCCACACATGATAGTCCTATCATCTTTTTGAATTCTCGCAACTACACTATATCGAAGAAATTTGCACTTTTTAAGGATTATATTGATGGTTGCGTTTTACCATTAAACATGATGATTTTGATAGGTATAATATGCATGTGCTTCTGCTCCTACTTGCAATTATTATGAGAGAGGAACCACATCTCTACCTCTCTGTGTTTCCAACACAATAAAATTGCAAGGAACTTTTTATACTATGCGTTGGCCTTTACTAGATGTAATCTTTTATGACATGCCGATGCATAGGAAGAGAGTTAGACTTCGTTGTTTCATTATATATATAACTTTGTGCTCACTACTAAATTACAAATCACCGTTAATTAAAATTGGCTTTGATATACCTTGGGATCCGGGTGGATCCATTACTTGAGCACTTTGTGCCTAGCTTAATGGATTTAAAGAAAACGCTGCTAGGGAGACAACCCGGATGTTTTAGAGAGTCATTTAGTTCTATTTTGTGCCTATATAAAGTTTAAAAACAAAAAAATATAGAGGGGAACCTAAAACTTTTCAAAAAGGAAAGTGAAAGTAAGAAAGACGAGCACCGTTGAAGCGGGGGAGCTCCTTGAACTTTGTTCATGCCCATGGAAACTTTGCAAATCTTGAATTATAGAAACTTTTCAACAAAAATAATTATCCCCTTGTTCAAATCCATTGTATTGTAAAAATAATGTGCCAAGATTTGCCTTTAGAATGACTAGATTGCTTGTTTGGTATGTGCAGTGCAAAAACAGAAACTTTGGCTGTAGTGCGCAAATTTACATTTTTTACCGGAACGTCAAAAGTTTCTGAAATTTTTACACGGTACTTCTATGCAAATTTTTTATTTTGTCCTAATGTCTCAGAATTTTTGGAGTTGAAGAAGTATTTTCAATGTTCAGATTGCTACAGCGTGTCCTATTTTTGACAGATTCTATTTTGATGGAACCGTGGATTTTTACCGTTGGTATAAGACATGGTGAAGTTAGAATACAATAGGTATAATGGAAAAATAAAATATTAATGGGTTTGCAACAATACCTAAAGTAGTGATTGTTTTATTATACTAACGGATCCAACGAGGGTTTTGTTAAGTTTTGTGTGATTGAAGTTTTCATGTTTTGGGTGAGATCACGATGGATGAAGGAATAAGGAGTGTGGCAGCAGCCTAAGCTTGGGGATGCCTGAGGCACCCCAAGGTAATATTCAAGGACTCCCAAGCAACTAAGCTTGGGGATGCCCCGAAAGGCATCCCCTCTTTCTTCTAATGACCTGTCACATCCCTAGCCTTGCTATGCACTTGGACTAGCTTGGTTGTTGCATCATGTCTAATTTATTTGAAAGTTGAAATGGGGATTGCTCAAACCCTAGCACTAGATCAAAACAACTAGGTTCAAATAAAAATATTCTCAATGAACCCAAAATGCCCTTCAGAAAAGTTCATCATTTTTGGATTAGTCTAGAACCTCTCCCAAAAATGCTGCACATTTTTCTAGGCCATTCTGAATTTTTGAATTAAATCATATGTTATTTGCATTTGGGCATTTAATTGCTAAATAATATTTTAAATGCTCAAATAATCACAAACTGAAATGTTTATTGTTGGAAATATTCCAAACAATGACATTGAGCAGTTTCATGATTTTTGGAAATGCCCTGGCATTTTTATTAAAGCCAAACACAATTACAGAAAATAGAAAACAGTATAAAAGAGAGAGAGGAAAGCTTACAGGCGCTTACCTACAGCCCACAGCCCAAAGACTGCAGCCCAGCTCTCTGGCCCAGCCCACTGGCGCCTCTGTCATCTTCCTCCCGAGCCAAGAGGCGAGCGTGCGCACGCCGCAGGCACACGCCGCCACCTCCGCCTCTCTGCCGCTTCCTCGACCCCGAGATGCCACGCACCTCCTCGGCGCCACGCCCACTTCTCCTCCGTCCCTATCCCCTCTCGCTCTCTCTCCTCCCATGATCGAACGGAGCCTGTCGCCGCCATTCACCGTAGCCATGGCCACCAGCCCTCCCTAGTCCACCCAGCATGTCCAGGAGAACCGCCTCGGCTCCGTCATCCTCCTCGACGCCCCACGCAGACGGAGATGCACCACAGTGCATGTATCGCCCTCGTCTTCAACCTCGGGCTTCCGAGATCGTCTTCGCTGCCCTGCTCAGCTCCGGCCTCCCCCGAGCCAACCGACCCTCTCCTCGTGTTCTACGTGAGCTCCTGATCTTCCTTCCCCTCTCCGTTTTCTCTCTAGCCAATCGTAGCCGCCGCGCCTCTCTCACCCGACAGCGCCGCCGCCAAAGCTCACCAGCGATGACGCTCCGGTGACCATTTGGTCCCGGGCATGCGTCCAACGTCCTCGCCGCACCGCGTAGACGCCGTAGGTGCTAACCCCGATCGCTAAGGCCATCAGAGCCTCGACCCGAGCTCGCCTGAGCTCCACCGCCCTTATCGCCCTTGCCGTCACCGCTGTAGTCCACCCCGCACCGCCCACGCCACCAACCGACGCTACCGACAGCACAGATCCATAGAGCCCAGCCATGCGAGCTCGTCGCGGAGATGGCCGGACGAGGAGCGCCACTGCGTCAGGTGCCACCGGCGTTAGCCGCCGACGTGGGCATCATTAGAGGCTAATGACCCACTAACTAACCCCTCCAGTGGCACCGACAGCTGGGCCCCGCACCTAATTAACTCAGGGTTTATTTCCTGTTTAGATTAGTTTATAACCCAGCGGGACCCACGCGTCAGGGTTGACCCGGCCCACCTGTCAGCGAGGTAAACAACCCTGTGTCACTGACGTGTGGCCCCACACGTCAGGTTTGACCTCGACCGTCCTGTTGACCTGCTGACTTCACAGTGACGTAGTGCTGACGCCATAAATCATTTTCTGGATTTATTCTTTTTAGGAAATTCCAGAAAATAGTATAAACTTCTAAAAATCATAGAAATTAAACCGTAGCTATAAATGAAATAAGTTATATATGAAAAATGATCAGAAAAATCCAATCTATCCATCTGCACGGGTTTCATGCATGTCAAAGCAACTTAAACCAGCTGTTTATATTATTGTTTTTTGAAACGGAGGCAAAAGCTTTGCCTCATCTCATTAATAAAGCAGAAGAGTTGTCCGGTTAATAAATGGAAAACCGGACGAAAACCGTAACAAACCGCTGAGCGGCACACACATAATACCACATACACCTCATATAGAGGGTTTCATCAACATCACCCACCGGTGTCATCGTCATCACTTCTCCCCAACAGGCGTCATCGCCCTCCCTAATCTTCGAGAAAGCGACTCTGACTTCTCCGAAGACAAATGTCGCCCAACCCACACTGTAGAGGCTCTGTGGAACACAAGAAACCCCACGCCAAACTCAGCCACCCGCACAAGGACATCACAACCCACGCCAAACCTGCTGTTTATATCAAAACATGATAATGCACTTTATAAATTCATAGTTTGAGTTTGGGATTGAACCCTTGGTTCAAAATGACCCAAATCCATCTGGTTGTAGTTGCACTAGGCCAACACACTCATATTGCCATGTCATGAGTATGCATCATATTGTGCATTGCATTGATTGTGTTTCTTTCTCAGTTGTCGGTAATTGCCCCCTCTCGATAGACGCGTTTCGACGATGTGATCAATGACACCAATGAAGAACTATACTATCTTCGAAGTGCTGTGCAAGCAAAACCCCTTGTTCATTCCGATAAAACCCACTCCTCGCCTCCTGCTCTCTTTTATCTGCATTAGGACAACAACGATTCAACTGTTACATGTTGCGGTAGTTGAACCCTTTTCTCTCGCATGACCTGTCATTGCCACAAAGAAATAGATGAAACCCACTAGCATGAGTAGGAGTTGTTTGAGCCCTGATGTGCCTACTCATTCATGCTTGTTTGTCATGCCTGCTCTCGCTTAGAGTTGAGTCGGTCTAATTCATCGGGATGAATTGGAATGTGGTGAACATGTCCTCTTGTTGAGAGCTAAGCGTGTGAACACGATTTGGTAAAGGTAGCGGTGAGAGGCCATGTAGGAGTACATGGTGGGTTGTCTCATTGCAGCCGCCCTCGAGAACTGAGTTCGTGTTTGTGATCCATGAACAGCTACTACCACACATTGGGATCCTTAATTGACTCTCTCGACTTATTAATCTACCTGATCTCTGTCCAGGAGTTGCAACTAGTTTCTGGTGTTTGTAGGTAGTGTTAGTAGTCTACCAAGTGACCCCCGGTACAGGTGGGCTTGGGACAGACTAGGCACCGTGGCACGGTGTACCAAGCGTAGATCCACCCGTCGAGGTGGGCTTGGCAACCCTGCACACATCGTTTGGGGCCGTGAGCGACACCCCGGCCGGATCTCCTTGCGTATGGAACCCGAATAGGTGATAAACCTGGACTATAGACTTGTGTGGTTAGTCAGGTCGTGGCCGACTCCCTCGCCAGGCTTCCGCTTGAAGGTTGCCGAGATACACGAGGTGTACATGGCGGTAAGTGGCGAGAGCGTGTGTGAAGAAGTACACCCCTGCAGGGTTAACATTATCTATTCGAATAGCCGTGTTCGCGGAAAAGGACTTCTGGGTTGCCTATACAGTTCATAGACAAGTGAAAGTGGATACTTTAAAATACGCAAGATAAGCGTGAGTGCTATGGATGGCATTCTCGTAGGGAGACGGGAGTGGATCAATAGTAGTGTATTGATATGGTGAATATGTGGACTCGTGTGCGCCACCTCAAAAGAGTTACTTGCAGTCATAGTTCAGGATAGCCACCGAGTCAAAGCTGGCTTGCTGCAGTCAAACTCCACTACCCCCCTTTGTTGATAATGATGCATCTGTAGTTAGTTCTGATGTAAGTCTTGCTGGGTACATTTGTACTCACGTTTGCCTATTTTATGTTTTTGCAGAGAGACTTCCGTCTCACTAGTAGTTCCGCGTGGACTTCGACGTTTAGCTTGTTACCTCAGCTACGATCTTGTGCCCTCGGCAGGATCTGGTAGTTAGTCAAGCTTCTCAGCCTTTTTCATTTATAGATGTCTATACCCAGACATGTTAAGCTTCCGCTTGTGCTTTGACTTGTGTGCTCTGAATGTTCGGTCATGAGACCCATGTTTGTAATATCTCGCTCCTCGGAGCCTAATGAATAAAATACTTGAGTTGTAGAGTCATGTTGTGATGCCATGTTGTATTTGCACATGTCGAGCATATTGTGTGTATGTTATTGAAATGCTTGGTATGTGTGGGATCTGACTATCTAGTTGTTCATCCTTGGTAGCCTCTCTTACGGGGAAATGTCTCCTAGTGCTTCCACTGAGCCATGGTAGCTTGCTACTGCTCTGGAACACTTAGGCTGGCCGGCATGTGTCCTTCTTCGTTCCTATGTCTGTCCCCTCGGGGAAATGTCACGCGATGAATACCGGAGTACTGTTAGCCCGCTACAGCCCGGTTTACCGGAGTCCTGCTAGCCCAGTGCTACAGCCTGGATTCACTCGCTGATGACCAACACGTTCGATGCTGGGTCATGGATGCCTGTCCCTGTAAGTTTGTGCCACTTTGGGTTTACGACTAGCCATGTCAACCCGGGCTCCTTATCATATGGATGCTAGCGACACTATCATATACATGTGCCAAAAGGCGCAAACGGTCCCGGGCAAAGGTAAGGCGACACCCGTGGGGATACCGTGCGTGAGGCCGCGAAGTGATATGAGGTGTTACATGCTAGATCGATGTGGCATTAAGTCAGGGTCCTGACAGCTTTGGTATCAGAGCTTGACTGCTTGTAGGATTACCAAGCCAAACTGGTCGAAGTTGAATCTAGAAATGCTTTAGTTATATAAGGGAATTGATTGTGGGATGGAACGTAAGGCTCTTTTTACTCCTTATACCTCATGGTCTTCTGATCTGAGTCATCCTCTTCTCTTCTACGGGGTTTAAGAACTAGGCCTTCTCATCTATCTATCAGGATGACGTGTTACTAATCCATAGACTTATGAGATTGTTGGTTTTACGCCCAAGTTCAGTTTATACTACTTTCGTATGTTAATTGTTGATCCCGAAACCTTGATATTGTGCTTCTGAGTGGCGATGCCACCATTTTTGTAGCACGTCTAAATTCTTTTGAGCATTTACAGCCGTTATGCTGTCCGAGTCATCCTAGGTTTCTAAATAGTCTGATGCATTTGCAAATCCCTTCTTACCGTTCCGATGTTCCTTTGGCCAGATTAACCACACCAACTAGTGTGTTGAGGTACTTCATTGCCTCGGTATATATGTTGGAGCTAGTATTATGACCCTAGGTGTCATATAGTTCCACCTAGTAAGCTAGCCATGATTTGTGTTCCCAGTGTGATGATTCTGGCCTTTATACTCGAAAGCATCTCGTGGTGCCACTTAGTAGTAGGTATTCTACTCCTTGGGTTTTAAACCCGAGATTCACCCTACTTGCTTCGTGTTGATAGTGTTTGCTAGTTCCTTTAAGATATTAGTAACCTTTGCGATAGTCCTCGAGGTTCGTGGTACATCCTTCTTCCAATTACCATGGACCATTCTTGGTAGGAGTTCTTTTGAACCAAAAGGTCACGACCAGAGTGCTCTTGATGAGTTCTCCATTCTATATTGTGACTCTACCAGCTCTACCTTTTTGCATGGGTTATCCGGAAGAAACCTGTTGAACTTGGTTCGACATGCTAATCCATGCATCCACAACTCAGAAATCATATGTTGTTTTGAGTTGTCCCATTTTAGTTGAATTCTGACCCCCCCCCATCTATCAAGTGATAGTCAAGAGTATGTGTGCATGCGTTAATCGATGTCTATTACTCTTGTGGTCCGTCAAGCCATTCTATTCCGGAATGACTAGGAGAAACAAACTCCAGCACCCATCCATTTCTTAGAGTGGTCAAAGTAGTCGTGTTCTGCAGATCAAATGCCAATCCAGCTTTTGCTCTATTCTACCCTGGAGTATTACCCTCTTCATGTCAGGATTGTCATGAGAATTGCACCATCCCTTATGAATTCTTGATGTAGTGATACTCCTCACCATCATCATTCATTCCTCGGTCCTTGTGTTGTTGTAACCGGAATGTCGACAAGTGCATTGTGATGTGTGAAATCAATACTCCGAGCAACTCGTTGCTTGGTAGTAAATGGACCATAACCTCATTCTTAACGTGTTGGTTATTGAATCATCATTCTAAGATAGATTGTGCTACCTAGTCCTTATTTCTGGTGCACTCTTCGATCAATGAGTTAGGATTATTCAATCCCTTGCTTATTTGATCATATTGTCTTGCTCTGGAAAGAAAGATTGTTTTCAAGCTTAGTAACATATCAGTGGTTCGTGATTTATCTAATATCTTCTCGAAAGTATCACCAGGTCGTCACCCGACTGTTATGTTGAGCTCGTGATCAAGTTGGTTTCATATAAACCACCCCTTCTCCAAGAATCTGTGTTGCATACCCCTAAGCTATTTGGTCAAGCTAAACAACAACTTGGAGAGTTGGAAGATGGAAGCTTGTCTGATTTAGTTCATCTTAAGGGATATCTTGCATGTGTGTTGAAGAAAGATGATATCTTCATCGATTGATCCTCGTGACCAGTTGTTGGACCTATTGTCTTGCCAAAGCTTTGATTTGAGTGTGGGCTATCATCAAGTCAAATCAGAACCAACGATGTTCATAATGTTGTCTTACTCGTGGTTGATCCCTCGAGCATACACCATTACATCTTTTGGTCTGACCAATGCTATCACCGTGTTCACATGATGGTGGAAGTCCAGTGATATGGAAATTCCGATGAGTTGCTGTTGAGCCCATCAGCGGCATTTTGTCTCCCCCCATGATTCATGTTGAACATCAACCTAGTGTTGAAAACTTTGTAAGCAATGCCTTCGTGTTCCGTTCATGAAGCCTATGCTTGGATGGAAGAAGTGACTTCCTCGAATTCATGTGCATTTGGTGTAAGTTGCCGCCATGAATTTGAGAAAGGTTTGTTTTGCTTCCTCTGGAATCATCCCAAGTCAGTCATGCATATGTGCGAAGTATTCTATGGTCTGGAGACTTGCACCTTCATTCTATATGAATCCCTAGCACACCAAGCCACTGATTGATTTGTTCAAGGAAAAGAAGTTCTTAAGTGTTAATCCTTAAGGACCCAAAGGTACGTGCGTTGGACTTCGCTCTCCGCAATGATGGTTCCTAATCAGAACTCGGTACTGTTTATTGTAAGACTACCATGTGGTCATGCTTGTCTAGGAGAGTGTGTTCACATGTATGTAGCAGAACCAGCTCATGTTTTGGAGCTTGCCATCGTAGTTCATTCCCCGAGAATCACGCAACGCCATCTCGTAGATTTGTGTTGCAAACTTTCATTTTTTTTCTCAAGACCTGATGAGTCTGGAATATTCTAACATCAACCAGATCTGAATCTCAGGCAGATATGATGGTTGGAACGTGTCCCAAGAACTATAATATTGGTCTCTCTGTAACCCGGTAAAATGGATGTCGTGGCCAACACACCCAGCCGGAAGACCTATTGTTGTAGTATCTTGATTGAAGAAGTTGGCCACCTCCCCATATGGATTTCATAGGATTTACTCCCTAGATGTCCCTCATGGATTTTTGTGCTCCCGAAGTCCGACCTTTTACTTGATGTTCTAGATATCAAACCATATCTATGAATGGGTTATGCTAGCACATCGAGGAGAACATTAGAAGCGGAGTGCTAAATGTCTCTCAGTCGATCATCTAGATTTTGTTTCCTTGGCCTTGCTAAGGTGAAATCTGAGAAGGTGTTATCTTCCTTTGCATCTGCATCATCCATCATTATTCATCATGGTAGTATGTTGTGTTGCCAGGATCCTTGACACGGATATTGGTAAAACCTTGATGAATATGGAAATGCTCAATTCTTGAGAGCACGCACAAGCGCTAGGTGTTATCATCGGCACTAACTGGGATTGCTCTCGTTTCCTCGCTTATGCTATAACTTTTCAAACAAAGGACTCACTCTCTCATGCTGAGCTTCTCCCGCCACTAAAATCATCCCTTGTGTTGTTTTCAACAAGGTAATCCACGTCATCCATTCTAATATGGGTATGCCATTCTATCGAACCCCTCCAAATGATCGCTCGTGATTTGCCCTATGCTGGTTTAGAGAGTCTCAATGATCTCTATGTCAAAGGTAATTCTCTTTGCCACTCAAGGAAATAATCTACGAACCACCCTCCTCCAGGATGTCTCGTTGTGGTATCATGGCAACTCAATTCCTCGCTACGTTGACAACCGTTCACCACCATCTTAAGTGTGGAATTGTTGTCGACCTAGTGAACCTTCGTCATCCGTTTCAATCCCTCCCTCTAGGTGTATGCTTTGTGTCTCAGCTCAAGAGATTCCAATGACTCACCCCGTGAGTTGATCCTAAGCTGTTCGATCTTCGAGGAGATCGATCCTTCTAGAGTTTTCCCTTTCTTCTTGTCATCATGTTGAATGAAGATCTGGAAAGCAAAGACGTCAAGATCAATTTGAAGCAATGAGTCTACATCTTCAAGAAGGGCAAATGGATCATGAAGATTGTGATAGTTTTGTGACCCCCCTTTCCTCTTACCTCATGTGTTGAATCTCGGGGCGAGATTCTTGTTTAGTGGGGGTGAGTTGTCACATCCCTAGCCTTGCTATGCACTTGGACTAGCTTGGTTGTTGCATCATGTCTAATTTATTTTAAAGTTGAAATGGGGATTGCTCAAACCCTAGCACCAAATCAAATCAACTAGGTTCAAATAAAAATATTCTCAATGAACCCAAAATGCCCTTCAGAAAAGTTCATCATTTTTGGATTAGTCTAGAACCTCTCCCAAAAATGGTGCACATTTTTCTAGGCCATTCTGGATTTTTGATTTAAATCATATGTTATTTGCATTTGGGCATTTAATTGCTAAATAATATTTTAAATGCTCAAATAATCACAAACTGAAATGTTTATTGTTGGAAATATTCCAAACAGTGACATTGAGCAGTTTCATGATTTTTGGAAATGCCCTGGCATTTTTATTAAAGCCAAACACAATTACAGAAAATAGAAAACAGTATAAAAGAGAGAGAGGAAAGCTTACATGGCGCTTACCTACAGCCCACAGCCCCAAAGACTGCTCAGCCCAGCTCTGGCCCAGCCCACTGGCGCCTCTGTCGTCTTCCTCCCGAGCCAAGAGGCGAGCATGTGGCATGGCCACACACACACCGCCACCTCCTCCTCTCTGCTCGCTTCCCCGACCCCCTTGGAGATGCCACGCACCTCCCTGGCGCCACGTCCACTTCTCCATCCGTCCCTATCCCCCTCTACTCTCTCTCCCTCCCGCGACCGAACGGAGCCCGTTGCCGCCGTTCACCGTAGCCATGGCCACCGGCCCTCCCTAGTCCACCCAGCATGTCCAGGAGAACCGCCTCGGCTCCGTCATCCTCCTCGACGCCCCACGCAACCGGAGATGCACCACAGTGCCTGTATCGCCCTCGTCTTCAACCTCGGACGTCCGAGATCGTCTTCGCTGCCCTGCTCAGCTCCAGCCTCCCCCGAGCCAGCCGACCCTCTCCTCGTGTTCTACGTGAGCTCCTGATCTTCCTTCCCCTCTCCGTTTTCTCTCTAGCCTGTCGTAGCTGCCGCGCCTCTCTCACCCGACAGCGCCGCCGCCAAAGCTCGCCGGCGATGACGCTTCGGTGACCATTTGGTCCCGGGCATGCGTCCAACATCCTCGCTGCACCGCGTAGACGCCGTAGGTGCTAACCCCGCATCGCCAAGGCCGCTGTAGCCTCGACCCCGAGCTCGCCCGAGCTCCGGTCGCGCTATCGCCCTTGCCATCACCGCTGTAGTCCACCCCGGCACCGCCCACGGCCACCACCCGACGCGCCTCGATGTGATGCATCCGTAGAGCCCAGCCATGCGAACTCTCGTCGCCGGAGATGGCCGGACGAGGAGCGCCGCCGCGTCTGTGTGCCACCGGCAGTTAGCCGCCGACATGGGCATCATTAGAGGCTAATGACCCACTAACTAACCCCTCCAGTGACACCGACAGCTGGGCCCCGCACCTAATTAACTCAGGGTTTATTTCCTGTTTAGATTAGTTTATAACCCAGCGGGACCCACGCGTCAGGGTTGACCCGGCCCACCTGTTAACGAGGTAAACAGCCCTGTGTCACTGACGTGTGGCCCCACACGTTAGGTTTGACCTGGACCAGCCTGTTAACCTGCTGACTTCACAGTGACATAGTGCTGACGCCATAAATCATTTTCTGGATTTATTCTTTTTAGGAAATTCCAGAAAATAGTATAAACTTCTAAAAATCATAGAAATTCAACCGTAGCTCCAAATGAAATAAGTTATATATGAAAAATGATCTAAAAATCCAATCTATCCATCTGCACGGGTTTCATGCATGTTAAAGCAACTTAAACCTGCCGTTTATATCAAAACTTGATAATGCACTTTATAAATTCATTGTTTGAGTTTGGGATTGAACCCTTGGTTCAAAATGACCCAAATCCATCTGGTTGTAGTTGCACTAGGACAACACACTCATATTGCCATGTCATGAGCATGCATCATATTGTGCATTGCATTGATTGTGTTTCTTTCTCAGTTGCCAGTAATTGCCCCCTCTCGATAGACGCGTTTCGACGATGTGATCAATGACACCAATGAAGAACTATACTATCTTCAGAAGTGCCAGGAAAGCAAAACCCCCTTGTTCATTCTGATAAAATCCCACTCTCTCGCTCCTGCTCTCTTTTACTACATTAGGACAACGACGATTCAACTGTTACATGCTGCGGTAGTTGAACCCCTTTCCTCTGCATGACATGTCATTGCCACAGTAAATAGATGAAACCCACTAGCATGAGTAGGAGTTGTTTGAGCCCTAATGTGCCTACTCATTCATGCTTGTTCGTCATGCCTGCTACTGCTTAGAGTTGAGTCAGGCCTAATTCATCGGGGATGAATTGGAATGTGGTGAACATGTCCTACTGTTGAGAGCTAAGCGTGTGAACACGATTTGGTAAAGGTAGCGGTGAGAGGCCATGTAGGAGTACATGGTGGGTTGTCTCATTGCAGCCGTCCTCAGGAACTGAGTTCTGTGTTTGTGATCCATGAATAGCTACTACCACACATTGGGATCCTTAATTGACTCTCTCGACTTATTAATCAACCTGTTCTCTGTCCAGGAGTTGCAACTAGTTTCTAGTGTTTGTAGGTAGTGTTAGTAGTCTACCAAGTGGCACCCGGTACAGGTGGGCTTGGGATAGACTAGGCACCTTGGCACGGGTACCAGCGTAGATCCACCGTCGAGGTGGGCTTGGGAACCCTGCACACATCGCTTGGGGCCGTGGCGACACCCGCCGGATCTCCTTGCGGATGGAACCCAATAGGAGATAAACCTGGACTAGAGATGTGTGGTTAGTCAGGTCGTGGCCGACTCCCTCGCCAGGCTTCCGCTTGAAGGTTGCCGAGATACACGAGGTGTACATGGCGGTAAGTGGCGAGAGCGTGTGTGAAGAAGTACACCCCTGCAGGGTTAACATTATCTATTCGAATAGCCGTGTCCGCGGAAAAGGACTTCTGGGTTGCCCGCGGAAAAGGACTTCTGGGTTGCCTATACAGTTCATAGACAAGTGAAAGTGGATACTTTAAAATACGCAAGATAAGCGTGAGTGCTATGGATGGCATTCTCGTAGGGAGACGGGAGTGGATCCATAGTAGTGTATTGATATGGTGAATATGTGGACTCGTGTGCGCCACCTCAAAAGAGTTACTTGCAGTCGTAGTTCAGGATAGCCACCGAGTCAAAGCTGGCTTGCTGCAGTCAAACTCCACCACCCCCTTTGTTGATAATGATGCATATGTAGTTAGTTCTGATGTAAGTCTTGCTGGGTACATTTGTACTCACGTTTGCCTATTTTATGTTTTTGCAGAGACTTCTGTCTCACTAGTAGTTCCGCGTGGACTTCAACATTTGGCTTGTTACCTCAGCTACGATCTTGTGCCCTCGGCAGATCTCGTAGTTAGTCGCTTCTCGGCCTTTTTTCATTTATAAATGTCTGTACCTGCACATGTTAAGCTTCCGCTTGTGCTTTGACTTGTGTGTTTCAATGTTGGGTCATGAGACCCATGTTTGTAATATCTCGCTCCTCGGAGCCTAATGAATAAAATACTTGAGTTGTAGAGTCATGTTGTGATGCCATGTTGTATTTGCACATATCGAGCATATCGTGTGTATGTTATTGAAATGCTTGGTATGTGTGGGATCTGACTATCTAGTTGTTCATCCTTGGTAGCCTCTCTTACGGGGAAATGTCTCCTAGTGCTTCCACTGAGCCATGGTAGCTTGCTACTGCTCCGGAACACTTAGGTTGGCCGGCATGTGTCCTTCTTCGTTCCTGTGTCTGTCCCCTCGGGGAAATGTCACGCGATGAATACTGGAGTCCTGTTAGCCTGCTACAGCCCGGTTTACCGGAGTCCTGCTAGCCCAGTGCTACAGCCTGGATTCACTCGCTGATGACCAACACGTTCGATGCTGGGTCATGGATGCCTGTCCCTGTATGTTTGTGCCACTTTGGGTTTACGACTAGCCATGTCAGCCCGGGCTCCTTATCATATGGATGCTGGCGACACTATCATATATGTGTGCCAAAAGGCGCAAACGGTCCCGGGAAAAGGTAAGGCGACACCCGTGGGGATACCGTGCGTGAGGCCACAAAGTGATATGAGGTGTTACATGCTAGATCAATGTGGCATTGAGTCGGGGTCCTGACACGACCATCGGTAATTTTACTTGGAGTTATATTTTTATTCGTCACATGATATGCACAAATTCTTGGAGCGTCTTTTGTTTTTATTTTCCCTTTTTATTTTATGCACCATGCTAGTATGAGATAGTCCTTGGTTGATTTATAGAATGCTCTATGCACTTCACATATATCTTTTGAGTATGGCTTTAGATAATGATTCATGTGCTTTACTCATATCTTTTGAAGTTGGATGCCTGTTTCTCTACATAGAAAACCGTTATTTGTAGAATGCTCTTTTGCTTCACTTATATTTGTTAGAGCTTGGGCCGGTCTTTTGTAGAAAGAATTAAACTCTCACGCTTCACTTATATCTATTTAGAGAGTTAACATGAATTTGTCATTCACATGGTTAGTCATAAAATCCTACATAAAACTTGTAGATCACTGAGTATGATATGTTTGATTCCTTGTAATAGTTTTTGCGATATTGAGGTGGTAATATGGGGGCATGCTAGTAAAAGAATTAAAGGTGAGTATTAATAATAATGTTAAGGGAAGTAAGTCTTTACGCAAGTAAATCCTCACGCATGTAAAGTGGTGGCCGCTCACATTAGCGGTGAGGTCGGAGCATCATTTATCCTTGATTTAAATCCTTTGTGTTGTCTGAATCGGGGGTGCGCGATGGTTAACTCCTATAAACCTCCCCCCTAGGGGCATGCGAGTAGTACTTTGCTTCGAGGGCTAATAAAACTTTCACAATATGAGTTCTTTATGATTAATGTTGAGTCCATGGATTATACACACTCTCACCTTTCCGCCATTTCTAGTCTCTCTAGTACCGCGCAACTTTCGCCGGTGCATAAACCCTCCTTATACCCTCCTCAAAACAGCCACCATACCTACCTATCATGGCATGTCCATAGCCATTTCGAGATATATTGCCATGCAGCTTCCATCATCATCATATACATGACTTGAGTGTCCATTGTCATATTGCTTTGCATGATCGTAAGATAGCTAGCATGATATTTTCATGGCTTGTCCGTTTTTTGATATCTTTGCTCTGCTAGATCATTGCACAACCTGGTATACTGCCATATGCATTCATATAGAGTCATATTTTTGTTCTAGTATCAAGTTGTAATTCTTGAGTTGTAATTAAATAAAAGGGTGATGATCATCATTATTAGAGCATTATCCCACGTGAGGAAAGGATGATGGAGGCTATGATTCCCTCATAAGTTGGGATGAGACTCCGGACTTAAATAAATAAAAAGAGGCCAAAGAGCCCAAAAAAGAGGCCAAAGAGCCCAAAAGGAAAAAAAAAGAAAAAATGAGAGAAAAAGAGAGAAGGGACAATGCTACTATCCTTTTCCAGAGTTGTGCGTCAAAGTAGCACCATGTTTTTCATATACAGAGTCTCCTATGTTGTCACTTTCATATACCAGTGGGAGTTTTTCATTATAGAACTTGGCTTGTATATTCTGATGAAGGGCTTCCTCAAATGCCCGAGGTCTTCATGAGCAAGCAAGTTGGATGCACGCCCACTTAGTTTTTAGTTTGGGTTTTCATACACTTATAGCTCTTAGTGCATCCATTGCATGCAATCCCTACTCCTCGCATTGATATCGACTGATGGGCATTTCCAAAGCCCGTTGATCCGCCTACTTCTCCTATTGATCCCTACCACCGCATTCTATTCCACCTATAGTGTTATATCCATGGCTCACGCTCATGTATTGAGTGAAGTTGAAAATGCTGACGCGCGTTAGAAGTACAATCCAATTTCCTTTGACACCAAGGTGCTCATGATTTATACTTTATGCAGGAAAGACTGAATGTGTCATGCTTACCACAATTAAGTGTATAGAGGTTGTTTCCTTTAGCTCCATTATTATGAAAGGCGATGATGAATTACATGCATGTCTTGTATTGTTCTTTCGATGTCAAATTGATAGACTATTGCCTCGAATCACCCGTGTCTTAATATTCATGCCATGATTAGATTATATGATCAAGATCATGCTAGGTAGCATTCCACATCAAAAATTGTTATTTTTATCATTTACCTACTCGAGGACGAGCATGAATTAAGCTTGGGGATTCTGATATGTCTCCGTCGTATCTATAATTTTTTATTGTTTCATGCCAATATTATATAACTTTCACATACTTTTGGCAACATTTTATATCATTTTTTGGGACTAACATATTGATGCAGTGCCTAGTGCCAGTTCCTGTTTGTTGCATGTTTTTTTTGTTTCACAAAATATCCATACCAAACGAAGTCCAAACGGGATAAAAATTTATGGAGGTTTATTTTGGAATATATGTGATTTTGGGGAAAAATAATCAATGTGAGACGATGCCCGAGGGGCCCACAAGCCCTAGGGGCGCGCCCCTACCCTGGGCACGACTGGCAGGCTTGTGTCCACCCCATAAGGCAGTTGGTTCCCTTATTCGGCCACAAGAAAGATACTATCCGGTTAAAAATCGTGTTTAAATTTCAGCCCAATTGGAGTTACGTATCTCCAGAAATTTAAGAAACACTGAAAGGCCAGAAAACAGAATGTAGAAGCAGAGAGAGATCCAATCTCGAAAGGGATCCCGCCCCTTCGCCGCCATGGAGGCCATGGACCAAAGGGGAACCCCCCCTCCCATCTAGGGGGAGATCAAGGAAGAAGAAGGAGGAGGGGGATCTCTCCTCCTCTCTCCCGCTGGTGCCGGAACGTCGTCGGGGCCATCATCGTGACGACGATCTACATCAACAATTTCGCCGTCGTCATCACCAACTCTCCTCCCTCTATGCAGCGGTGTAACACCTCTTCTCCCTTCTGTGATCTCTACTTAAACATGGTGCTCAATGCTATTTATTATTTCCCAATGATGTATGGCTATCCTACGATGTTTGAGTAGATCCGTTTTGTCCTATGGATTGATTGATGATCATGATTGGTTTGAGTTGTATGTTTTATTATTGGTGCTACCCTATGGTGTTCTCCGTGTCGCGCAAGCATGAGGGATCCCCATTGTAGGTTGTTGCAATATGTTCATGATTCGCTTATGGTGGGTTGCTAGAGTGACAGAAGCTTAAACCCGAGTAAGGGGGTTGTTGCGGATGGGAGTAAAGAGGACTTGATACATTATAATGTTATGGTTAGGTTTTACCTTAATGATTTTTAGTAGTTGCGGATGCTTGCTAGAGTTCCAATCATAAGTGCATATGATACAAGTAGAGAAAGTATGTTAGCTTAAGCCTCTCCCTCATATAAAATTGCAATAATGATTACCGGTCTAGTTATCGATTGCCTAGGGACAAATAACTATCTTGTGGCAAGAGGCTCTCTACTAAAACTAACTTAATTTCTTCTTTATCTAAACAGCTTTTGTTTGTGTGTTTTATTATCTTGCAAACCTATCCTTACACCTACAAAGTACTTCTAGTTTCATACTTGTTCTAGATAAAGCGAACGTAAAGTGTGCGTAGAGTTATATCGGTGGTCGATAGAACTTGAGGGAATATTTGTTCTACCTTTAGCTCCTGGTTGGGTTCGACCCTCTTACTTGTCGAGAAAGGCTACAATTGATCCCCTATACTTGTGGGTTTTCACCGCTCGCAAACGAGACTCAGCTGACCACATCGGTCGTAGTGTTGCTACCTGGGCCACGCATCACCGTTGACTGCTCGTAGCATCTCTGTCGTGGATTTGTCACGGCAGATGTCCTTAGTGTCAGGACTTAGTCGCGAGGCCAACGCATCTATGTGGTAGCTTGAGAGGGGTTGAGCGGGACGAGAGACGCAGGGCGGATCAACACACAAGACAAGGATTTAGACAGCTTCGGGCCCCGGGAAACATCATCCGGTAAAAACCCTACATGCTGTTTGAGGCTAGGTCTCATTATCATCATGAGGGGGTCGCCGTAAACCGGCTCTCCTCTTTGTGTCTAGCCCTAGATTATTGCGTGTAACTTGTAGCTTCTAACTTGTCCCTCTTTGGGGAGCCCTGCCTCTCCTTATATATGTTGAAGGGGCGGTTTACATGACTAGTCCTAGTTGGATTAGGATTACTCTATTACAAGTGGAGTCCTAGTCTTGCTTCCTTTGTAGGAGAATAGTCTTTATGCTTTCCTCATAAACCAGCCCACCAGTAAACGTGAACCGGCCTTCTGGGCCTTGGGCCTCGTCATCCATCTAACCCGCCCACCGGGTTACCAATGAACCGCTAAGACCGGGCGGGTATCCTCATGAACCGCCAAGCTCCGGGCGGGTTATCAGTGAGTCGTCCAGTCCAGCCGGGTTAAACTACCGGCCGGTTTACACCGCGGGGTATATCCCCGACATTAGCCCCCAGTTTAATTTGGATTTATCCATGTTAAACTGATCCTGTAAAATAAACACAAGAACAAACTTGATAGATTGTGCTCCGGGTTAAGAATTCTTGTAAACCGGCACCTGATCATCCTTAAGTCCTTGTCATTTCCTCCTTCTAGAAAATCCAGGTCAATAAGCCAGCGTCATACTCAATTTTCTGACATTGGTTTCTCACAGAAAAATATTGTGAAGAATAATCCACTTGAGTCGGCTTTCAAAGCGCCGGTTTAGGAAATATTGGTCTTGAAATATTCATCTGATATTCAGCCAGTTTGAAGATGTAAAAAACTTGCCGGTTTATGATGACCACCTTTGTCGGGTTATAAAAACTGATACTTCCGAGTCATGATTGTTGAAGACACCAGTTCATGATTATTAATGACGCCGAGTTGCAGCCACAGGGTCATAATGATTGGTGACGCCGAGTCAACCTAGTCTGCTCAATCAGAGAATTTGAAAATATTTCTTCGATAATAATATAATACCTGTAGCCCCCAAGTCTTGAGCAGAACAAAGTGATGGCTTAAGACTTGCTTCAATATAAATATCGCCACTTAAGAAGAAATCCATGTTGTTCATCCCGCCACTTAGTAAAACTGAATACTCCATATTATGTAGCCCCCAAGTGCGGGTTGTTATGCTTGCGACAACTCGGACTTGTAATTTCTGATGCTCATAAAACTTCAACCAAGGCAGCCCCAAGGGCGGGTCATTATGTAATAATGAGCAGGGACTTTGATATATACTTCAATGAAAATAACATCATATGATGTAACCCCCATCATGGGGCTTGAATTCACGTCCACAAGGTTAAGAGCCTTGTGCTTTACCAACTGAGCAGTGGACCCTTCAATATAATGAATAAAAAGCTTTTGTACCTTGAATTGTTGACAGGAGCAATTGGCAGCCCCCAAGGGCCGGCTCCTTGTAATGTGATGAGTCGGGTCTTTAATAAGATGAGCAAAAAATGACTTTGCATTAGCCCCCAAGTGTCATGGTGCATGTTTGCAGCGACATGAGACTTGTATATTTGATGTAATCTTGACTTAAATAATGTAGGCCCCAAGTGCCGGGTTGTAAGCCTGCAGCAACTCGGGACTATTCCTTCAATGTAGAATAAAAATCATATCCATTGATAATATGATAGCCACTGCGCTAAAGCGACTTTGAAAACCTTAATCATAATAGTGGTTATTGATAACCATAATAAAATCCAGCCATGTTGGCTATTTGAAGATTTGAATAATATAATCCAATGATTTATGAGCGCATGATTCCAATGGCGCAATCCAAATATATACTGGCGACTTATAGTCCAAAGCCAGGCCGGGTTAACAAACACTGAATAATTTCTCATCATATACTGGCGACTTGTCGTCTTAAAGCCAGGCCGGTTTAATAAACACCGGATAATTTATTATCATGCTTTATTCAACCTGTTTCTGCATACAAGAAGTTTAAAGTGTCCTCGTGGTTTACCGCCGGACGGGTCATAATGCCCAACATATAACCCAGGTTTATAACCAAGGCTGCACTTAAGAATAATCAAATATAAAATATATCATACCTGTGACATTGAATCACATTGTTGGTTTACCAACTTTTGTAGTAAGGGTGATAATCCCAATCTTGAGTACTGATAACTCCTTCCATATTGTGCCGGTTTATGATAAAACCGTACCGGGTTATGATAGACACCGGATTAACAATATATAATACTGGCGACTTGTAGTCGAACCATACCGGGTTAATAATCGCCGGATTATAATTTGATCGTGTACTGACAACTTGTAGTTGAAAACTGAGCCGGGTTGATAACCACCGGTTTACTCCATAATAGGATGGTAACAGAAAATCAAACCGGGCAGATAGTCTCCGGATTAAGAATTGACCGTGTTCCGTCAATTGACAGTCGAACCGGATTAAAATGTTGTCGGTTTAAAAAAATGCAACAAAAAATTGAATACCAATTATGAAAGAATATGGCAACAAAGGCAACAACTTTTTGCAAAAGAAAAGCTTTACTGAGCTGGTCAGATGGCATTACCATGGTCGGACGCAACCAAGCTCCCCGAAGGCGTAGCGATGGTGCCAGTCGGCCAGGTCCCCAAAAGACTCGTGGCAATGCGCCGGCCAAGTGGCATGACATTGGTTCGGGTTCGACCAAGCCCCAAATGACTCGCCCTCAGAGGCCGACCAAGAGGCGTGACCGGTTCAGACTTGACCATGTCCCCAAATGATCCGGTGGCTTTAGCCTATCAAGAGGTGTTGCTATGGTTCGACACGACCAAAAAGCCCCCAAGTGATATAAAAGCAAATGTCAAGGGGTAAACCGAGGCCGCTTTAAGATGTAACCTCTGTAACCACGCATGATGTAAAAAAGAACAGAGACCCCGCTTTATGAAGCAGAAGCCCCCATGTGATCAATATGTTAGGCCAATAAGGTAGGATATCCATGATTGAACCGCGCATCATGGCAGCAGGCCCTCTTCGGTAATTTTTAATTTTTTTGCAAGAGATAAATTCTTCTTGAACCGGGATCTTGAACCGGATATGGAGAGCTTCAAAGCTTTGTGGGAGACATCTTTCCCTTGAACCGGATTTTAAACCGGAATCTTCATTTTCAGCCGAAATTTTCTGACGGCCTTTAAACTCGAACTTGCGAGAAGTTAATTCCTTTTTGAACCGGAAATTCTTAAACCGGATTTGAGAGCTTCAGTGAGACTGGCTTCCTTGAGCCGGATTTTAAACCGGAATCTTTTCTGATGACCCGGAACTTCTTCATTGAGCCGGGATTTTGTAATTGTCATATACTTTCCAAACCGGAAATTTTCGACGGCCTTCAAATAACATAGCCTCCTGGACCGGGTTATCTTTCCTCCATCGCCCCGGGTTCTTAAATTTGTTGAAACCGCAAGATTTGCTGAGTCATGTCATCGTAGCCCCGAGTCTCAAGGTGACTCGAGGAGTTGGCTTGAAACTCTCCATATTTGACTGTGATATAAACCGGCATAACTTGTATATCATTGGTGTTGACAGCACGATGTAAATCCACAAAAGGTTGAGGTGACTGCGGCGGGTTATAAATGATCCCGTATGAGCCGTGTCAGCAACTCGGCCAATGGTTCCTTCCAACTGGCGATTTGAAGTTAACCAAACTGTAGTGACGGCGACTTGTGCGCCTGCCCACTGAGCCATCCAGTGCAAACGGCGGTTGATAGTATATGATAATTTGCCTCCTTTTTGTTGAAAGAAAACCGGGCTACCCAAGCTGTGACTTGCTCATACTCAAATAAACAGCTCATGCAGACAGGTGCGGCCCGGTGTGTTGATGTAGACCAGGCCGCGAAAGACGGACGGAAAATATGACCGCAGCATCAAAGGCGGCACAGACAAATGAGTCGGCTGCAGCGTTGTAAACCGGCGCGGACGGGTGAGTCAATCACAAGCGCAGTAAGCCGCACGGACGGGCGAGTCAACCACATCGTTGTTGATGTAGTAAACAATCGTCCTGCATCAACAATATTGCAGACCAAGGCAAAGATAAACTGTTCTTTGACGAAGATAATATGTGCCAATAAAATGTATTTTAGATGAATATCACCTGATGTGCCAGGCCAGAAATTATCCACCGCGGAGTTGATGATCACCCTGGTAAAGGTGGGCGAGTCGGCGGTAGGTGCGGACGATGGGTCGCGTATGTTGATGTAGCGGGGGCGGCGACTTGCTCACGTATCCGTCCAGCAGTATGGCACGGATAAGTACTAGTACAAAAGCAATTTTGGCTTACCCCCTTTGCCACACCCTTCTAATAAATAATGGTCCTGCGAAAAAAATACCACAGGCCAGAATACTTGTTTTTCAAACAATGTAATATATACTGATAAGATTTATAGAAAGGATAGCACCTGGTGTTTGTGAACCACAGATGATCTGGACGTAGACACCGGTAGATAATCTTCCTGTGCTGTCAGTGAATTCTGTTTGATCCTTATGTATGCATCCAAAGGATTTTCAACAACACTTGATATTTTCATCGGATGAACGTGGACATGTAGCCTTATCCTCACGCGTAGTAGTAGCCGCTCGCGATTATGCCACGGTGATGCTTACACCCCTTTTTAAACAACAAACGCCCATATCCTTTGACTTGTCTTGGAGGACGTACGTGTGTACATTGCTTGGCTGCATTAGTATGCATGCTTGAGATTGTATTGACTTGCTTGACTCCTCTCCTTATGCTGACTCCTCTCCTGGGCCTGTTTGGTTTGCTTCCAGAGAAAACTGCCTGACTCAGGCAGGAATCTCAGGCGTTGGATTTTCTAAGCCTGAGGCTGAGATCGATGCCTGAGAATAAACATGCCTGTATGGCCTCCATCCAAACAGGCCTTAAACACTTCGTCGATTTTGACTGACGAAAGCGTATGCGCCTGTTCGTCAGGCAATTTGATCGGGTGGTTAAACTTGTGCAGTCTTGACCGGATCATCCTGTGTATAAAGCAGTACACGCTAGAGACTTCACATGCAACAGTGCCTGTCATCAAGCGTTTGAGGTTCACCTCCATTAGTATTCCACGTCCATCGATTAACTCTTGAAATACCCATCCAAGTAGTACTTCAACCAACAGCCAGTTTGAGCCACAGCAGCGATGGAGAGGCACCGGCGACTTAGCACAGGGCCACGGCGGGCTGATAGGTTTTGACGAGGCACAGTGAGTTGTGGTCGTATTGGCGGTTTAGTAAAGATAGCAGGGGCGAGGTGAGGCCCGTGAAGGAGGGGCAGAGAAGCAGCAACAGGGCGGCTCAACGATGAACCGAGGTGCGGCGTTCTGGCGCAGCTATGGAGACAAAGTCAGCGACGCTTCTGGAGGCGCGACGCGATATAGCGGTGGCTCCAGGAGGCATGGCGCGCGACAGCAGCAGCTCCGCAAAGGTGGCTTGGCGATGGCGGCCTTGTGGCAGGCAAGCCAGCGGGCGGCTTGGCCACAGAGGAGGCCGAGTCCAGGTGACCACGGGGCGATTCACGGCAACATAGAAAACGGTGCGGTGAACCGGACAGAGGCGGAACACCAACAGCGGCCTTTCCGCGGCGGGCACATCTGTGACGACGGTTCAGAGTAGCAGAAGCTGCAGGCAGTGATGCACGGCGACTCGCGACAGAGGCAAGGCAACGCGCGGGCGGTTCAAGGCAAAACGAGGCGCGCTGGTTTCCGACGGTGACGGCGACTCATGTGCGTAGCCCGGCGTCTTGGTCTGCACAGGTCGCAGCAGCGGTAGATGGCAGAGACGACGATGTGGAGACGGCGCAGAAAACCGGCCGGAGCGGAGCGGAGCCGACCGCAGCCATGCCGGTTCAGGCGCGGCCATGGCGGCCCAAGCGTGGCCTCGGTAGCCTGGAGGCGAGCGGCGGGGCGGGTCGGCCCTGGAACGGGCGCATCGTGGAGGAGTCCGGGTTGTTGACGAGGCGGTCGGCCTGATGCGGGCGCGTTGACCCGGAGCAAACAGCCGGAGCCACATGCGGCGGTTCATCAGGACAGAGGACAGAGGAGGCACATGGTGGCGTCCGGTTCGTATAAAGATACCGCAGATTGACGATGCTGAACCCTGGCGACGACGGGTCCTGTGAGGACCGCAACGGAGAACAGCGGCGCAGGGCGCTGTGAAGATGACCCGGTGAAGCATGGTCCGGCCAGGCCCTGGTAGTAGCGGCGCGGCGGTGGAAATTTGTCTTGACTTCAGATCCTTGTGCCTTTGAGATGTTACTCCTTTGCCCGTTTATTTTTGTATACTCACTTGGACTAGTAGCAAAAACTGCTTCGGGACTTGGAGCTTTCGACTTAAGCATGGAGCAGCAGTGCGACGCACCGAAGCCAAAAAACTTGTCCTTTCCTTTCACGGGATCAACTCCTGGCGCTCTTTCCTTTCAACACCTTATCTTTCAACTGATGCCGACAGCTCCTGCTGATGTGTTTGTTTTTGTCGCCCTCTCCTCAGGGGTAGCAGTAGAAGACACCAAAATACGTAAGCGTTCGGTGCAGCCGATTCGCTTCAATCTCGACGGAAAAGGAAATCTCCGGATTCGATCTTGATACGGACAACTGTTTGCTTATCGGTCTTGGCGACTCCTGTGCGTAGCGGCGGCGACTCGGCGAATCAAACAAAGCAACCGTATTTTGATGACTTTGATACATGCAGATGAAAACCTCCTTTTTACTTGGCTATCTCACCGCGATGAAGGACAAGGGTGATCCTGCCACGGCGGATCGCCTGCTTGCATGCAACGGCGCAAACAGATCTTGATTTTCTCAGACCTCATAGATTATAAATTTTGAAGTTGACACAAATCTTTTTCAACCCGGCTCTTCTCATCAGAAAAATCACGAACTTCTCGATCCCTGGAAGAAATCCCTTCAAGAACTCAACACCACTGTGCGCGAGCCCCACGGTGGGCGCCAACTGTCGTGGATTTGTCACGGCAGATGTCCTTAGTGTCAGGACTTAGTCGCGAGGCCAACGCATCTATGTGGTAGCTTGAGAGGGGTTGAGAGGGACGAGAGACGCAGGGCGGATCAACACACAAGACAAGGATTTAGACAGCTTCGGGCCCCGGGAAACATCATCCGGTAAAAACCCTACATGCTGTTTGAGGCTAGGTCTCATTATCATCATGAGGGGGTCGCCGTAAACCGGCTCTCCTCTTTGTGTCTAGCCCTAGATTATTGCTTGTAACTTGTAGCTTCTAACTTGTCCCTCTTTGGGGAGCCCTGCCCCTCCTTATATATGTTGAAGGGGCGGTTTACATGACTAGTCCTAGTTGGATTAGGATTACTCTATTACAAGTGGAGTCCTAGTCTTGCTTCCTTTGTAGGAGAATAGTCTTTATGCTTTCCTCATAAACCGGCCCACCAGTAAACGTGAACCGGCCTTCTAGGCCTTGGGCCTCGTCATCCATCTAACCCGCCCACCGGGTTACCAATGAACCGCTAAGACCGGGCGGGTATCCTCATGAACCGCCAAGCTCCGGGCGGGTTATCAGTGAGTCGTCCAGTCCAGCCGGGTTAAACTACCGGCCGGTTTACACCGCGGGGTATATCCCCGACAATCTCCATCCGGGGGTATGCAGCATTGTCGCCGTCGCCTAGAATTGCCTGTTGTAGCATGCAATAGCCGGAGTCGCCCCACTTATAGAATCCAGAGTAGCTGGTTGTAGCAAATGGCGCAACCGGTAGTAGCAAACGGCGTCGCTGGTTGCAGCACGCAGTAGCCGGAGTCATCCAACTTATAGAATCCAGAGCCACTCGTTGTAGCAAATGGCACCACTGGTAGTAGCAAATGGCGCCACTGGTAGTAGCAAATGGCGTCGCCGGTTGCAGCACTCAACAGCCGAAGTCGTCGCGCTTCTAGCAATCATAGTCACTTGTAGCAAATGGTGTCGCCCATTGTAGCAGCCGGTGTCGCCGGTTGTAACACGCAACAGCCGAAATCGTCGTAGCATCGCCTGCTTGCGTTTATGGCCAGGTTTTTGCAACGACAGCAGGCTACTTTGCAGCGCCCTGCCACGACATGAAGCACCGCAGGAGGGGGGAGTGGGTGCATAGAGCTGCTACTGGAGCGCCGTTCGCTACATAGGACCGCCAGGGGAGTTGGGAATAGTGGCGGAGCCACGGGGTGGCCAGGGTGGGCCGCGGCCCACTCTGGGATTTTGAGTTAGCTTATATATACCTTTGGGTTTATAACTGGGCCAAAAAAATATGGGCCCAATAACACATATCAATTGATCCAGCGAACGCAGCCACACCCTGCTCCTGTCGTCCACGTCCTCGTCTCGTCCACTACAGCCGCCTTGTCCCGACGCCATGTGATGCGCTCGCCTCACCGACGCCGTTCCCCGCGGCCTCATCGGTCGCTAGCCGGAGCCCGGACCGCCTCCCCTTCCCGCCCGGCGCTCGCTTGGCCCTTGGCTTCACCGCCCCCCTCGCTCCTGCCGTGCCCGACTACGCCCTTGACCCGGGCCGCCTGGCACTACCGCTCGCCCGCCCCTGCCTCCGCCCTCCGTCGGAGCCCGGCCCTCCGCCCTCTTTGCAAAGAAGACGGCCGTCGGTGCCGCTCAGTAGCCATTTTCCGACCGTCCGGCGACAGCACCACAGCAAGTGTGCAATTCAATTTAAGGTAACAAACTCCCCTAATTTTTGATTTAGGGTTTGCTTTTTTGCAGTATCTATCATGAATTGATGAACCCATACACAATTTCGATGTGATATTCTTTTTGAACTGCTCAAGGTATGTATTATGGTCCATATAGAATGTACTATGTATGCTTATTTATGCAAAACATAGACTTAATTGAGAATTTTAGTGTGTTTGTAAGACCATATTGATCTATTTCTATGTGATATTGGTAACTACTCCCTCCATTCCTTTATGTAAGGTGTATTATTTTTGGCACAATGACCACGACACACAATTATAGAGAAGCTAAGACAAAATTACCCTTGACAAATTTGTTCGTTAGTGGCAAGTAAATAAATTAGAGTAGAAAAGCAAGAGATGCATGCAAATCGAGAGAGAGATACTTTCCTTCTTTTTCTATAAGGAGAGATTCACACAATCGGGAGAGATATACATTCCTATTTTGTGGAGGGCTAAGAAGGGAATTATGAGGAATTAGAAGAAATGCACCTTACATTGTGAAATCTTATCAAAAAACTAATACACCTTACATATAGGAACAGAGGGAGTAATTCGAAAGTCCACGTCATATTTCTTGTAAAAAAATTGGAGGGGTCGGACCACACTGATATCAAATGCTAGCTCTGCCATTGGTTGGGAAGCTGCACCATCGTCAATCGTAGCTAGCATAAACGGTTGTAGCATTTTCTTCTGCCGGTTGCAGCTCCTTGGTCACAGGTTGCAACCTTTTGCCATCTCCAACCACAATTCGTCGTCCGGCCACAAAACTACACTGCCATTCGATTGTAGCAAAAGGCAATGGTTTGTAGCAGAGAAAAATGACACGGTTGTAGGAAAAAGAGACGCCCATTAAGGATCTCCAACAAATTCAGTAGCTGGTTCGAGCAAAAAAAGGAGCTGATGCCAGCAAAAAAACTACGGTTGCAGCTTCTCGAAGCTCCGTCATTGCACTTGCAGGGTGCAAACCTTTACATCGATCGACGGCTCACAGCATCCCGGCCGGCCGCGCGGGGCATGTGGTTGGGTGCTCGCGGCGCGGCCATGAAAGAGCTGATGGGTGGAAGCTCGAAGCTCGTGGAGAGGAAAGAGATGGGTGGGCGGGGGGTTGACGTGCTCTGCGAGGGAGAAGGCCGATGCCACCGCGAGCGAATGAGATCGGGGAAGAAGACCGGCTAGGTCAGTGATCTTCGTACGCGCAACTGAGAAAAAGCGAAGAAGCAAGACGAAAGGAGAACGAGCGGGTGAGAAAAAAAGGGAAACGACAGAAGATAAGGTACGGAGTGGGTTTGCGTGGGGCCACTGCTCCCCTCGTACGCGCGTGGGAAAGCGGCCGGCTGAGTTTCAGCCGGTCGTCCGGCGACAAACGTTTTCCTTTCTGGAAAGATTTTTTCATGGCATATTTCCACATTTTTTCCTACAAGGTTTTTGGGGAAATACTTTTAAAGAAGGATGAAGTTACATGGACAAGCGTAGATTAGGAAAGTGTTGATATTTAATTAACACAAAGGAAATCTACACTTGTAACCGACGTGTTGTTCCTGCACACATCCCCTACCATTCTTTCGGCAATTGACGTTCTTGTTCGATACGTCTCTCCGATACATGTAATCCCTCGGTCAATAAAGCAATCAGTTTATTGTTCATTACATTGATTCATCACACAAATCTAAATCAGCGTGACAGTATCAGTATGTACGCAGACCACTTACTTCTCTAGTGTTTAGCAAGCCGGTACTCACGACCAAAGGTGTGGGATCGAGTCCCATGCCAAGTGACTGTTTTTTTTTGAAACAGGCAAAAGACTTGCCATTTCATTGATTAAGAAGAAGAGTAAACATGGTCCAAATACAGCAGCCACATAGTGGCGAAAAAAGGACAACTACTCACGGGGCAGAATCACATCTAAACCCTTGGCCCCTGTAGAAACCCAAAGGCTTGCCTCATCAAGGATCTTGTCCACGATAATCATCGAAGGCGTAGAAGTATTTCTAAAAACCCTAGCGTTCCTCTCCTTCCATAGCTCCCAGGAGACCAACATAAGGAGCGAGGCCATTCCTTTCCGAGATGGCGAACGCGCAAGGGAAAGCTTAGTCCACCAGTCGTTGACATTGTTCATAGCTGCCCAATCATGCGTTGAGAGGTCAACCAGCCCAATCCTCGCCTTAACCGTGTTCCAGACGGCGATCGAAAAGCGGCATTGAAATAGAAGATGGGCCGCCGATTCCTGGACCTGGTTGCAAAGCGGGTACAAGCCGCAATTTGGCCAACCCCTTCGATGTAGCCTATCAGCCGTCCAAACTCTGTTGTGGATGACTAACCAAGCAAAGAACTTGCATTTAGGAGTGGCCCACACCTTCCATACGGTGTTAAGCAGAGGCGTGGTGGTAATGCCCCTCGAACTGCATCTTGTAGGCCGAGGATGTCGAGAAGGTACCGTTGTCTGTGAACTTCCAAGTGATCGTATCTTGCGTGTCGTGGTCAAGAATAACCCCCTCCAGCTTCTCCCACAGAGTGGCAAACTCCTGAATATGCCCGGCAGAGATGCCTTCTGTCAAGTTGATCTGGGTGACCCAAAAGTCTTCATTTAGGGCCTTTAGTACAGAGCAGTCTTTCCTTTTGGAGATATCAAAGATTCTGGGAGCAATATCCATTGGCCTCAACCCATCAAGCCAAGGGGACTTTCAGAAAAGAGCTTTGGAGCCATCTCCAATTTTCACCGTCGTACACGCAGCGAAAAGGTCCCTATCAGCCTCGTCGCAAGGGGTGCCAAGCCCAACCCATGGTTTGGGTGTAGCAGACCACTTGAACCAAAGCCAGCGGAGGCGAAGCGCGGTGGCAAACTTCCACAAATTCAGAATTCCAAGGCCGCCCATAATCTTCGGTCGACAGACCCGCTCCGAATTGATCTTGCACTTGCCTCTAGTGACCTTATTGCAGCCAGCCCATAGAAAGGCCCGTCTCAAGGCATCAATCCTCTTGAGCACCTCCACCGGTAGGACAAGCGATGTGATGCTATAAATGGCGATGGAAGTGAGAACCGTCTTAACCAGGACTGCCCTACCAGGGGCAGCCATGAGTTGCCCAATCCAAGGAGCAAGTTTGTGTGCAACTTTATCTTCAAGCGGCAAGAAGTGTATTGCTTTGAGCCTTGACACCGAGAGGGGCAGCCCAAGGTATGTCATGGGGAAAGGGGTGAGCTTTGCCGGAAAGTGATGTAAGATGTCCTGTAGGTCAAGGCCGGCGCAGCGGATGGGGGCCACAAGACTCTTATTGCAATTAGTGACCAGGCCCATGACCTCCCCGAAAGCATCAAGGACAGAGAAGAAGTAGTGAACGTCCTCCTTTATAGGCTTGATGAAAACAGCAGCGTCATCAGCATAAAGGGAGGCACGGAGAGTGGCGGTGTTGGCCCAGAGCGGCTGAAGTTTGCCTTGCCTTGTGACCTTGTCAAGGATGTGGTGTAGGGGGTCGATGGCGAGCAGAAAGAGTAAAGGGGACATCGGATCCCCTTGTCGCAGGCCTTTACCATGACGGATAGGATCACCAATCGTGCCATTGAGCAAAACTCGCGAGGAGGCCGAGGAGAGGAGTGCCGAAAACCAGCCTCGGAAACGCACGGGGAAGCCTAGGTGTTGTAGGAGATCCAATAAGTAGTCCCATCGAACCGAATCAAAGGCCTTCTTGATGTCAAGTTTGAAGAGCAACATGGGGGTCTTGCTCCGGTGGAACCTTCTGGCAAGTTTGTGCACATAGGTGAAGTTGTCGTGGATGCTTTGCTTCTTGATAAAGGCGCTCTGGGCTGGCGAAACAAGATCATCCATGTGAACTGCGAGGCGGGACGCCATCATCTTCGCAATGAGCTTGGCCACGGCATGGATCAGACTGATAGGCCGAAAGTCAGAGATATCTTCCGCACCATCTTTCTTCGGAATGAGCGCGATGTTGGCCGAGTTCAACCAGTGGAAGTTCGAAGCATGCAGATTGGAGAAGTGGTCAATGGCAGCCATGACATCCACCTTGAAGATGTCCCAGCATGCTTTGAAGAAAGCACCCGTAAAGCCATCAGGTCCCGGAGCCTTATCAGATGGTGATTCAAACACGGCTTGCCTAGCCTCCTCCTCGGTGAAAGGGGATCCAATGTCACTGAGGTCGCAGTCAGGGGTGGGAATGCCCTCCCAGTTAAAGTCCCTTTGTCGCCGGGGGCCCTTCTTGATAACAGAGGAGAAGTGACTGTTTTCTCCTCCAATGACATTAGTTTAGCTTGTGACGGTCAATTTGCCTATAAAAAAAAACTCTCTGTAAAAGAAGCCAGTTCCCAAGCGGTCAAAGTTTTGGTTGTCATGGTGAGTTTGCAATTTTTTTTCTTCGAAATCACTTTAGGTTGTATTTATATCAGATAAACGAGTTTATGGCTTAAACCGATCACTTCTTAAGCTTTCTGCTAAAGCATACAATCACTGTGAGTTAATAAACTAATGACGAATTTCACTCCCTATTGATAATATCACCGATACTGCAGAGAAGTACAATGACAAAAGCTTTGAGAAGCTTAATACCATCAATGATATCAGATCATTGTATAGGGTCAATAGCAATCTTAGTTGGACAGTGCTCCGAGACCTCAGCATCACATTGTATTTTAGGTTTGTCACTAGGGATGCCGGTTGGCTCTAAATACCACAAACTGCTTGATCGGGCCAACACCAACAGCGACAATTCTTTACCGGTAAGGATTACAAGCTTTCCCCCGCGCGCGCCGCGCCTGCTTGCACTCGCACATTATCGATCACTGCGTCGTCGGCGATGGCGACTTGGCGGAATCGTCGAAGAGCGCCTCCATCTCCTCGAGGGTCCTCCCCTTGGTCTCCGGCAGAAGTGCGTAGACGAAAACCCAGGACGCTGCTGCGCACCCCGCGAAGATGTAGAAGCTTCCGGCCATGCCCACAGCCTCGTACAGCGATATGAAGGTCATCCCCACCACGGCGCTCATCACCCGGTTCACCGCCGTGCCGATGCCAGTGCCCTGCGCGCGTAGCCGGAGCGGCAGGATCTCTGACCCGTACATCCAAATTACTGGCCCGAATCCCAACGAGAAGGTCGCCATGAACGCTGCGGCGGCCGTCACGCTCGTTGCGGCGGCCCACCACGCGGCGCTCCCGCCCGCGTGTGCCGTCGGCGACGCTCGAAGAGACAAGCCTAGCACGAGTAGAGACACGGTCATGCCGCCCGCGCTGGTGAGCAGCATGGGACGCCGGCCCAGCCGGTCAGCCAGAAAGAGCGGGATCACAATGGCCACAATCTTGGCGACGCCAAGGAGGATCGTGGCACCGAGAACCGCGGACTGGGAGGTCACTCCGGCGTGGTGGAACACCCGCGGCGCGTACAACACGAGCGCCGCCACGCCGGACGCCTGCTGGAAGAACTGGAGGCCGAGGATGGCGAGCAGCACGCGACGGACAGACCGCGTCGGCCGGATCAGTATGTCGCGCCAGACGCTTGTCGACCGGGTCGTCCCGTCGCTGCCGCCGGGGACGGCCTGCTTGGAGCTTTCCTGCGCGGAGGAAACAATCTCCTTGAGGCGGCGGTCGGCGAGGGCCGCATCGCCCGTGGTGCGGGCGAGGACACGGCGGGCCTCGTCGTGGTGGCCGTGGAGTACAAGCCAGCGCGGGGTCTCCGGCATGGCGAGGAGCGTGGCGACCGCGAGAAATAGCGGCGGGACGGCGCCGACGCCGATCATTAGGCGCCAGTTGACGTTGTTGGGAAAGCCGGCAAGGGCGAAGTCGGCGATGTAGCTGAGCAGGATGCCCGTGTTGCCGGCGATCTGACGTGGCAGGCATATAAAAGAGAGGGTAAATAAGACAGCACGTATTATTGACCCATCGAAATTACTATGAATTTATGACTGACAGGCAAATACTACCATGAGAGCTAAAATGACACTCACACATCTAGCTAGATCTTTATATGACCAGTCTTTTACATGGAGTAGGTAATTTGTCACTTTTTCAGTGTGTTTTCCTCACGATCTTGATGAGAACATGAGAGTAAAAATTGGTAACGGGAGCTAGACGGCGAGTTTTGTGAGTTTGGCCCCAGTTGGATGTATAATGCACCTGCTAACCGGGAAAGCGGAACTTGAGCGGATGACAAGGCACCCACGCCTGTGGTCGAACCATCCAGGCATTCGTCGGAAGCAAGGGATGGATATGCCCCGCTCCTTGCAGATTGTGATAGATAGATTGTACATTCGCTTTCGGTAAGATTATATTTACTCCCTCCTTTCCTTTCATCTACTCCTTGACAGAACAATAATTTGCGGTGCATTCATGCATGTGTACCCTGTGTGGCCAAGTGCCAACGAATCATGACTAGGATAATAACTCTGCGTTACATCAGAATAGTTCGATCCCTCCCGCATCAAAAAGACAAGTTCGACTCGTATTCGCTTTATTATTCAGACAGTTAGTCTGACGTGACTCGTCCGACTAAAGTCGTCTCAATGATTA
The DNA here is from genome assembly GCA_021437245.1 of Aegilops speltoides. NCBI lineage: Eukaryota > Viridiplantae > Streptophyta > Magnoliopsida > Poales > Poaceae > Aegilops > Aegilops speltoides. The sequence continues at coordinate 110,235,674 of CM038145.1, forward strand.
ATCTCTCTCTCTATCTCAAGGTTTCTTTTTTTTCATCACTCTATCTTTCTCAGCAATCATCTTTGAATAGTAGTATTTGTTTCCTCCACCCCACGTACGTACTGATCCAGCAATCCTAGGATCCAATTTTATCAAGGAAAATAGTTATATTTTATTACTTAACCTACTACAGTAACATATAGTACTCGTATTTTATTAACACAAAACTAGCACAGCCCAAAATAGGAATGTAGCTAGCATCATACAGGCATTGCACTCGCGACAAGTATAGGTGATTTATTAATTATTTCGCTAAAAAAAGTTAGTTAATTAATTGTAGAGAGCCGTAAGATCAATTAGATGGAGACAAACGAATCGAGCATACCTCGGGGATGGAGGAGAGGAAGCCACGGGACGACGCCGGCGCCATCTCGGCGATGTAGACGGGCGCGACGACGAGGCCGAACCCACACGCAACACCGGCGACGAGCTGTCCGGCCATCAGCACCGAGTATCCTCCCGCCACGCTGGTGATCGCGGAGCCGGCGAAGAACATGGCAGCGGAGAGCGCCATAGTGCGGCGGCGCCCCGCGCAGTCGCACGCCCAACCCGCGGCCAGCGAGCCGACGAGGGAGTAGATGCTGGTGGCCCCGATGAGCACCTCGATCTGCGCGTCGCTGATCCCCAGGTCATCCTGCACGAACTTCTGCGCCCCGCTCATCACACCTCGATCTGCGACCACGCAAACCAGATAGATCCGGCATCACGTACGCCATGAAATCGAGTTTTATTATACAGACCAAATTTACACGAATAGTCTTCATGTAAGATGAACAAAAGTGCTCTTAATCGGTCTACTGACGCGATGAATTGCCGCATATCTGGCAGGCAGGCAGAACCTAGAGCGGATCAAAATAATTTTTTGATGCAAAACGTACAAGGTGCATGCATGGTACATGCATGTACAAGACAAAGCTAGATCATCTGCAGGTAGGTGGCACAGGGTTGCTTACTGTAACCGTAGATGACGGAGATGGCGGAGGCGACGAGGGAGCAGACGAGCGCGTAAGCGCTTCCGGCCGCGGCGGCGGCCTTCCCGCCGTCGCCGGGAAGCAGCGGCGCCTCGAGCTCGTCATGGCGCTGTTGCTCCTTGTCCATTACTATTATTATATCTCAAAAGAATTGGAGCGTAGCTAGTTGACCGCGCGAGACCGCTGCTCCTCCGAAGGAGCTTCTTTTATTTTTGGAGGAGAAATGCGAGAAGGAAGTGGGGATCACGAGTATATATATACGATGGAATCGATCACGTGTTCACGCGGAGTTGGCCGCGGATGCTGTGGTAAATTACCTGATTAACCGAGCGCGCGCACACACAAACTAGCACCTGTTCACACCTACATCGCCCTCGAGAGTGTCGGTTTGGGCCTATGACAAGTGGGGCCTTCGAGTCAGCAACGTCCCAGTGCAAGATATTTGGCTGGCACGCGCATGTGCATCACTGTTATCTGGCAGTACGTGATATAGTACTAAGATCCGCTTTTATTTGGAAACTATTCCCCCCATTCCAAATTACTCATCGTTAAAATAGATGTATTTAAAACTAAAATACATCTAGATTCATTCATACGTACGACAAATAATTCGGACGGAAGGAGTGTACGTAAGCTGTCACACTTATAAAGTAGCTAAGATGCAGCTAAGCTCGCCATTCTTCTTCTAGCCAATAAGCGCGTGGATGGTAATGAGCCACAATATTGTTCGCACCCTTGGCTTAGTTTTTCGCTCCCCTGTAGACTAGATATATAATTGGCCGTGCGATTTGTAATGTTGTGTAAATATTCTGCTCCCCTCATATATAGATGTATATTCACCCATTTCAATATGTATATATTTTATATTGAAATATCAAAAACACCTCAAAACTTGTGAACGGAGTGAGTACTCCCTCTGTTGCAATATTCACACATTTCAATATTGCAACGGTCTCATTTGTGTGCACCAAGGAGGGTATATAGCATCTGCAAGATAGTACCCCTTTGTGTATTCATGCCATTGAAATATCAGCAATAGCAAGCCTAGCAAACAAATGAGACCGTTGCAATATATTGATATCATTGAGAGTGCCCGGCACACCAAAAAAGCATTGCCAAATCCATAAATCCTCGGATGCTACGGCTTATAGCACAATTGTTGCATCACGAGACTTGCCACAATACATTTCTTGCCAAGCCTTGGGGAAATTTTTCCAATTCCAATGCATACAATCAATGCTACCTAGCATGCCAGACCAACCTCTCCTCTCGTTTGATGCCATCGATTTCTTTGTGTCATCTTCATTGGGTGCCCAAAGATACTCAGGACTGAAGACACGAATGATCACTTTCGCAAATCTACGCACAGACTCAATTGTGCTATCTTCACCAATGCGAAGATACTCATCGGCATAGTCAGCCGGAACGCCATATGCAATCACCCGCATAGCTGCGGAGATTTTTTGATATGCACTAAATCCTTTTAAGTCCGCGACATTTCTTCTTTGAGTAAAATACCGGCAATTTGCCTCGCAAGCTTCAACAATTTTCACAAAGAGGGATCGGCGCATTCGGTACCTTCTCCGGAAGAGGTGCGGAGGATATGTAGGATTCTCCGCGAAATAGTCTTGCATCAACATCTCGTTCCCAAGATGGCAATTCTGAGGAATGCACAAACGACCGACAGTCGATCCTCGCCTCCTCTTCCGGTGCTCGTCTTCATGCTCCTTCACGGCAAGCGCCATGACTAATGTTTGCTGCCGGAAGTTCGCAAGCATGCTCTCAACATCCGAGTCGTCCGAATTGGACGAATCGGATAGCAAGAACTTCTCGCACGGGTCAATTCCATCTACACGCACACCGGCGCGTCAATCTACTACGCAGCTCGCAAAAATCACAAAAAAGGGACTAACCGGTGGCGGCTGATCCCGGGAGGCGACGAGGGGGTGCGCTCGACGGTGGTCGATCTCCGGCGGCTGCGGCGACGGAGGGCGGCTCTTCTCGCCGGATCCGGAGGGCGTGCAGCTGCTCGGCGGGAGGTGTGGGCGGCCGGCGCGATTCCGCCGCAGATATGGCGGAATCGCCGCGGCGGGGCGGAAGCAAGCAAAGGCGGCGGCGGAAGGAGGGGGAAAGCGCGCGGGCTGAAATGTCCCTCCCGCTAACTGCTTCTCTCCGATGCAGGGCACCGCAGCCGCGAGGGGAAAACCCGCGTTTTCCTGGGTTGGGGCGGAGAATTTGCCGCACCCCCCAAATTTTTTTGCGGGCCGGGGCGGGATGCGGGGTCTGGTCGGGCAGGCTTTCCGGCCCGTACCTACATTTTGGCGGTTATTTTGCGGGTCAGGGGCGGATGTGGGGTCTGCTAGAGTTGCTCTAAGTCACATTAGAAAGTGCATCGCGACCTAGGTGCAAGCTGATTGGAAGAGAAGAAAATCTGGACCGGACCTTCCAATCAAAGTGCAGGTTTCTTTCTTCTAAACGTACTGGCATTTAATCGTTTTAGCTACCCACACAGCCCACGTACTTCTAGCATGCAAAGCCGCTTTAATTTCTCGCCTAATCAACGCATAGACGTGTTGCATGCATTGGCCATTACCTGAGAAAAAAACAGGAGAAAATGAGCTTTTGCTGGAAGATAACGAGGCATAGGAGGCAAAGCTCGCTGGCGAACGAGACTGGGAGGGAATCAACACAGGAAATTAATGAAGGGTAGCTAAACGTTTTGAGAAAACCTGATTTTTGTAAGATAACATACACCTAGACGGAGGGAGTACTACGTTAGCTCATGATTTATCTGGCCATATTAAAATGGTTGAGTAAATCAATGTTATCAAATCCTATCCGTGATTTACCTGCCTAAATACATTTTAGGATTTTATTTCATTATCAATTATTGGCTTACCAAAGAAATATATGTTTATTTGGTAAGTGAATAAAAGGTGAGACAGTTAAGATGTTTCTCACAAAATAGTACTGAGGAAAAGGATAGAAGGCGAGAAGACTCCTTCACGCTCGGCCGCAGCAGCGAGCGAAACCAATCCCGCGCAAGACTTCAGTTTCTATCAGGTCCCGCTACGTGATACTTTTGCGCGCGTACAGATGCTGAAGCCACTTTCCAAATTAGGCCTGTCGGAAAACGAGCGCCGCAACGCGCGCGCGCGAGATAGACAAAGCACTTTTCCTGGCAAGAAAAGGACCATTATTCTTTTTTCAGTAAGGAATAGATAATCACTTATTGTCTTACCAAAAAAATATGTTTATTTGGGAAGTAAATAAAAGGTGAGATAGTTAATGCTGAATTCAAGGAATGGTACTTAGAAAAAGAATGGATGGTTGGACCAAGCACTTTTCCTGGTAGGAAAAGGAAGGCTATTCTTTTTTAAGAAATAGATAATCACTTATTGGCTTACCAAAGAAAATATATGTTTATTTGGTAACTCAATAAAGTAGTTAATGCGGTTTTCAAGGAAAGGTACCCAAAAAAGGATGGAAAATTGGACGAAGCATTCTGCGTGGTAGGAAAATGAAGATTTTTTGTAAGGAGTAAAAATTAGTAGAGATGATAAGCCTGATCTTACTTTTTGAGCGCAATACGTCTTATATTCTTACATAGGATATTGCGCCAATACACACGTTTAGGGCCTCTTCTAAGAAAAATCCACGACTTTAGAAGCTTTTAATAATACCACTGACTATGGTAATGACCAACAAATACTTTTGAATTGGATTGATTAACCGGTTGACACCAAAAATGGCTAAGAAAATGACTAAGCATATAATCTCCAAACCTAGACTGGCTCAAGACGGCGGAGCTGAGCTGCCACCAAGCTCCTCTTCCCGAACCTAGTAGAGACGACGAAGAGCCCAGCACCGACGCATAGCGTCTCTTCACGCCAAACCTTACCTTTCCTTGCCTCACACATCTTCCTTGACCATTACCAGACTTATTCTCCCCCACCCCCCAATGCCACAGCCACGCACACACCCTCTCATAGGTTGACCCCTCCTGCATCATGTCCTCCCTCACACACAGTCATTGTCGAGCCCACGTCACCGTTCATGATGCCCCTAGGGCCCCTTATATAGCACATGTCATGGAAGGCTTCCATGTCTGTGCACAGGGTGTTCGGGGACAAAGTCGTGATGCAGTGCTGGTTTACAACACATTTACGCCTTTTTTCTGCTTACTCATACAGTGTTTCCTTGTTCCTTCAACTTCGGGAAGTAAACCTCCTCCTGAGGTAGTGGCGATCCTTCTGGTGTCGGTGAGATGCCCTGAGCCTTGTGTGGCATGTGTTTGCGTTAAAGGGAAGCACGACGATAAGTGATTTGACTTATCATCAACAAGCCCCCCATCAGTACTCGTAATAGAGTAAGGTTGATGTAGATGCTTGTGGATTTCCCCCTTCTTGTTATCTTGGTTGGTTCCAATGGCAATTCTCCTCTTGATGCCTTGTCTCGCTGCAGGTTCTCTTCTGGAATTCGTCGGCAAGCTGAGATTGTTGTAGAAACCCTTACGACAAGTGTACTTCATATGTCTATAGGTGGAAGGTTGACATATATAGATGCCCTATGTTGAACAAGTTTCATGTGTCGATAGGCGAGTTGGTGTAGATGCAACATGAGTCGCGTGCCATTTGGCAACAAGTAATAAATTATCCATTTTTTCTCCCCAATACAAATGGTTTTGTAACCCTGGTTCCGTCTTGGATAGGTTTCCGAATCTAGTGTGTATTGACCTTGTGACATTTTGCAAGTGGTGATGTTTTATGAGGGCTAGCTCCCAAGGCATGCTTATTTCTCATAAGGCGATCTTTATCTTCCTCGGTTCGGGTGTAACGCCCAAGATGTGGTCCTAGTCCCAATAAAGACTTTGCAATTTTTACAGGGACTAGAAGCGCATTTTGTCGCCCCAATATATGACTTCATAACATACATGCAATGTCATAATGTCGGTCAACAGGATGGACGTCACAACAAATACAACTAAAAGAGATGAAGACACAAATACAAATGACAATATGATAGACATATGCCAATACATAAATATTTCATCAAGCAGAGGTCAACATGACCATAATTACACCATTCATGGCAATGGGAGAATCATGGGTCCGAGTACAGACAAGAACCAAAGTTGCCTAAAAGACGGGGGAATAAGCAATTGTCCACCTTGAAGCCCATATCTAGTGATCGCCGTGAACGTAACTGAAGGAAATATGCCCTAGAGGCAATAATAAAGTTGTTATTTGTATTTTTCCATATATCATGATAAATGTTTATTATTCATGCTAGAATTGTATTAACCGGAAACTTAGTACATGTGTGAATACATAGACAAACAGAGTGTCCCTAGTATGCCTCTACTTGACTAGCTCATTAATGAAAGATGGTCAAGTTTCCTAGCCATAGACATGTGTTTTCATTTGATGAACGGGATCACATCATTACAGAATGATGTGATGGATAAGACCCATCCGTTAGCTTAGCATTATGATCTTTTAGTTTATAGCTATTGCTTTCTTCATGACTTATACATGTTCCTATGACTGAAATTATGCAACTCCCGAATACCGGAGGGACACTTAGTGTGCTATCAAACATCACAACGTAACTGGGTGATTATAAAGATGCTCTACAGGTGTCCCCTATGTTGTTTGTTGAGTTGGCATAGATCGAGATTAGGATTTGTCACTCCGTGTTTCGGAGAGGTATCTCTAGGCCCTCTCCGTAATGCACATCACTATGAGCCTTGCAAGTAATGTGACTAATGAGTTAGTTGCGGGATGATGCATTACGGAACAACTAAAGAGACTTTTGGTAACGAGATTGAGCTAGGTATGATGATACCGATGATCGAATCTCGGGCAAGTAACATACCGATGACAAAGGGAACAACGTATGTTGTTATGTTGTTTGACCGATAAAGATTTCCGTAGAATATGTAGGAGCCAATATGAGCATCCAGGTTCCGCTATCGGTTATTGATCGGAGATGTGTCTCAGTCATGTCTACATAGTTCTCGAACCCGTAGGGTCCGCACGCTTAAACGTTCGATGACGATTTGTATTATGAGTTATGTGATGACTGAAATTTGTTTGGAGTCCCGAATGAGATCACAGACATGACGAGGAGTCTCGAAATGGTTGATACATAAAGATTCATATATTGGAAGGCTACATTTGGACACCGGAATGGTTCGGATCGTTTCGGATAAGTTTCGGAGTACTGGGGGTTACCGGAACCCCCCGGGAAGTTATTGGGCCTCATGGGCCTTAGTGGAGAAGAGAGAGGGCCGGCCAGGAGGTGGCGCATGCCCCCCTTGCCCCCATCCGAATTGGACAAGGGGAGGGGGCGGCGCCCGCTCCTTCCTTCTCTCCTCCTCCTCCTTCCCCCTTCTCCCACTTGGAATATGAAAGGGGGAGGCAAATCCTACTAGGTTTGGAGTCCTAGTAGGACTCCCCCCATGGCATGCCTCCCCCCTTGGACGGCCTCCTCTTCCCCCTTGAGGGAGTCCTAGACTAGGGGGTGTCCGGACAGCCGGACTATCATCGTCAGCCGGACTCCAAGACTATGAAGATACAAGATTGAAGACTCCGTCCCGTGTCCGGATGGGACTTTCCTTGGCGTGGAAGGCAAGCTTGGCGATACGGATATGTAGATCTCCTACCATTGTAACCGACTCTGTGAAACCCTAGCCCTCTCCGGTGTCTATATAAACCGGAAGGCTTTAGTCCGTAGGACGAACAACCATTACAACAATCATACCATAGGCTAGCTTCTAGGGTTTAGCTTCCTTGATCTCATGGTAGATCCACTCTTGTACTACCCATATCATCAATATCAATCAAGCAGGAGTAGGGTTTTACCTCCATCGAGAGGGCCCGAACTTGGGTAAAAACATCGTGTCCCTTGTCTCCTGTTACCATCCGCCTAGACACACAGTTCGGGACCCCCTACCCGAGATCCGCCGGTTTTGACACCGACACCCCTCCTTTATATACGTGGGGAGGGGGCACCCTAGAACAAACAAGTTGATCTTTTAGCCGTGTGCGCCCCTCCACAAATACACACCTCAGTCATATTGTCATAGTGCTTAGGCAAAGCCCTACGCCGGTAACTTCATCATCACCGTCGCCACACCGTCGTGCTGAAGAAACTCTCCTTCGGCCTCAACTGGATCAAGAGTACGAGGGACGTCATCAAGCTGAATGTGTGCTGAACACGGAGGCGCCGTACGTTTGGTGCTAGGATCGGTCGGATCGTGAAGACGTACGACTACATCAACCCCGTTGATAAAACGATTCCGCTTTCGGTCTAAGAGGGTAAGTGGACACACTCTCCCCGCTCGTTGCTATGCTTCTCCTAGCTAGATCTTGCGTGATCGTAGGAAAAATTTGAAATTACTGCATTCCCCACAGTGGCATCCGAGCCAGGTATATACGTAGATTTTATATGCACGAGTAGAACACAAAGAATTATGGGCGATAATAGTCATACTACTTACCAGCATGTCATACTTTGATTCGGCGGCATTGTTGGATGAAGCGGCCCAGACTGACATTACACGACCGCTTTCATGAGACTGGTTCTACCGACGTGCTTCGCACACAGGTGGCTAGTGGGTGTCTGTTTCTCCAGCTTTAGTTGAATCGAGTTTGACTACGCCCGGTCCTTGTTGAAGGTTAAAACAACACACTTGCCGAAAAATCGTTGTGGTTTTGATGCGTAGGTAAGAATGGTTCTTGCTATAAGCCCATAGCAGCCACGTAAAACTTGCAACAACAAAGTAGAGGAAGTCTAACTTGTTTTTGCAGGGCTTGCTGTGATGTGATATGGTCAAGACGTGATGATATATAAATTGTTGTATTAGATGATCATGTTTTGTAGAAGTTATCGGCAACTGGTAGGAGCCATATGGTTGTCATTTTATTGTAGAAAATGCAATTGCCATGTAATTGGTTTACTTTATCACTAAGCGGTAGCGATAGTCGTAGAAGCAATAGTTGGTGAGACGACAACGATGCTACAATGGAGATCAAGGTGTCAAGCTGGTGACCATGGTGATCATGACGGTGCTTTGGAGATGGAGATCAAAGGCACAAGATGATGATGGCCATATCATATCACTTATATTGATTGCATGTGATGTTTATCCTTTATGCATCTTTGCTTAGTAGGGCGGTAGCATTATAAGATGATCTCTCACTAAATTTCAAGGTACAAGTGTTCTCCCTGAGTATGCACCGTTGCTACAGTTCGTCGTGCCGAGACACCACGTGATGATCGGGTGTTATAAGCTCTACGTTCACATACAACGGGTGCAAGCCAGTTTTGCACACACAGAATACTCGGGTTAAACTTGACGAGCCTAGCATATGCAGATATGGCCTCGGAACACAGAGACCGACGTGAATCATATAGTAGATATGATCAAAATAGTGATGTTCACCATTGAAAGCTACTCCATCTCACATGATGATTGGACATGGTTTAGTTGATATGGATCACGTGATCATTTAGATGACTAGAGATATGTCTATCTAAGTGGGAGTTCTTCAGTACTATGATTAATTGAACTTTAATTCATCATGAACTTAGTACCTAATAGTGTTTTGCATGTCTATGTTATTGTAGATCAATGGCCCGTGCTACTGTTCCTTTGAATTTTAATGCATTCCTAGAGAAAGCTAAGTTGAAAGATGATGGTAGCAACTACATGACTGGGTCCGTAACTTGAGGATTATCCTAATTGCTGCACAGAAGAATTATGTCCTGAAAGCACCGCTAGGTGCAAGACCCGCTGCAGGAGCAACTCTGGACATTATGAACGTCTGGCAGAGCAAAGCTGATGACTACTCGATAGTTCAGTGTGCCATGCTTTACGGCTTAAAACTGGGGCTTCAACGGCATTTTGAACGTCATGGAGCATATGAGATGTTTCAGGAGTTGAAGTTAATATTTCAAGCAAATACCCGGATTGAGAGATATGAAGTCTCCAATAAGTTCTACAGCTGCAAGATGGAGGAGAATAGTTCACGGTGAACATATACTCGTAATGTCCGGTACCACAACCACTTGACTCAACTGGGAGTTAATCTTCCTGATGACAGTGTCATTGACAGAGTTCTTCAATCACTGCCACCAAGCTACAAAAGCTTCGTGATGAACTATAATATGCAAGCGATGCTCAAGACTACTCCCGAGCTCTTTGCATCAAGTGTTGATGGTCAACCAGACCACTAGTTTCAAGAAAAGATGTAAAGGAAAGAAGGGGAACTTCAAGAAGAACGACAAGCAAGTTGCTGCTCAAGTGAAGAAGCCCAAGTCTGGAACTAAGCCTGAGACTGAGTGCTTCTACTGCAAAGGGACTGGTCACTAGAAGCGGAACTGCCCAAGTATTTGGCGGATAAGAAGGATGGCAAAGTGAAGGTATATTTGATATACATGTTATTGATGTGTACCTTACAAATGCTCGTAGTAGCGCCTGGGTATTTGATACTGGTTCTGTTGCTCATATTTGCAACTCGAAACAGGGGCTACGGATTAAGCGAAGATTGGCTAAGGACGAGGTGACGATGCGTATGGGAAATGGTTCCAAAGTCGATGTGATCGCCGTCGGCACGCTACCTCTACATCTACCTTCGAGATTAGTTTTAGACCTGAATAATTGTTATTTGGTGCCAGTGTTAAGCATGAACATTATATCTGGATCTTGTTTGATGTGAGACGGTTATTCATTTAAATCGGAGAATAATGATTGTTCTATTTATATGAGTAATATCTTTTATGGTGATGCACCCTTGATGAGTGGTCTATTTTCGTTGAATCTCGATAGTACTGATACACATATTCATAATATTGAAGCCAAAAGATATAAGTTTAATAATGATAGTGCAAATTATTTGTGGCACTGCCGTCTAGGTCATATTGGTGTAAAGCGCATGAAGAAACTCCATGCTGATGGGCTTTTGGAATCACTTGATGCTTGCGAACCATGCCTCATGGGCAAGATGACCAAGACTCCATTCTCCGGAACAATGGAGCGAGCAACAGACTTGTTGGAAAAATACATACCAATGTATGCATTCCGATGAGTGTTGAGGCTTGCGGCGGGTATCGTTATTTTCTGACCTTCACAAATGATTTGAGCAGATATGGGTATATCTACTTGATGAAACATAAGTCTGAAACATTTGAAAAGTTCAAAGAATTTCAGAGTGAAGTGGAAAATCATCATAACAAGAAAATAAAGTTTCTACTATTTGATCGTGCAGGTGAATATTTGAGTTACGAGTTTGGTCTTCATTTGAAACAATCTAGAATAGTTTTGCAACTCACGCCACCTAGAACACCACATCGTAATGGTGTGTCCGAACGTCGTAGCCGCACTTTATTAGATATGGTGCGACCTATGATGTCTCTTACTGATTTACCACTGTCGTTTTGGGGTTATGCTTTAGAGACGGCTGTATTCACGTTAAATAGGGCCCCAACCAAATCCATTGAGACGACACCTTATGAACTATGGTTTGGCAAGAAACCCAAGTTATCGTTTCCTAAAAGTTTGGGGCTGCGATGCTTATGTGAAAAAACTTCAACCTGATAAGCTCAAACCCAAATCGGAGAAATGTGTCTTCATAGGATACCCAAAGGAAATTGTTGGGTACACCTTCTATCACAGATCCGAAGGCAAGATATTCATTGCTAAGAATGGATCCTTTCTAGAGAAGGAGTTTCTCTCGAAAGAAGTGAGTCGGAGGAAAGTAGAACTTTATGAGGTAATTGTACCTGCTCCCGAATTGGAAAGTAGTTCATCACAGAAATCAGTTCTAGTGATTCCTACACCAATTAGTGAGGAAACTAATGATAATGATCATGGAGATTTAGATCAAGTTACTACTGAACCTCGTAGGTCAACCAGAGTAAGATCTGCACCAGAGTGGAATGGTAATCCTGTTCTGGAGGTCATGTTACTTGACCATGAAGAACCTACAAACTATGAGGAAGCGATGATGAGCCCAGATTCCGCGAAATGGCTTGAGGCCATGAAATCTAAGGTGGTATCCATGTATGAGAACAAAGTATGGACTTCTTGCCCGATGATCGGCAAGCCATGGAGAATAAATGGATCTTCAAGAAGAAGATTGATGCTGATGGTAATGTTACTGTCTACAAAGCTCGACTTGTTGCGAAAGGTTTTTGACAAGTTCAAGGAGTTGACTACGATGAGACTTTCTCACCCGTAGTGATGCTTAAGGCAGTCCGAATCATGTTAGCAATTGCCGCATTTTATGATTATGAAATTTGGCAAATGGATGTCAAAACTGCATTACTGAATGGATTTCTGGAAGAAGAGTTGTATATGATGCAACCAGAAGGTTTTATCGATCCAAAGGATGCTAACAAAGTGTGCAAGCTCCAGCGATCCATTTATGGACTGGTGCAAGCCTCTCGGAGTTGGAATAAACATTTTGATAGTGTGATCAAAAGCATATGGTTTTATACAGACTTTTGGAGAAGCCTGTATTTACAAGAAAGTGAGTGGGAGCTCTGTAGCATTTCTAATATTATATGTGGATGACATATTGTTGATTGGAAATGATATAGAATTTCTGGATAGCATAAAGGGATACTTGAATAAAAGTTTTTCTATGAAAGACCTCGGTGAAGCTGCTTACATATTGGGCATCAAGATCTACAGATATAGATCAAGACGCTGAATTGGACTTTCATAAAGCACATACCTTGATAAAGTTTTGAAGAAGTTCAAAATGGATCAAGCAAAGAAAGGGTTCTTGCCTGTGTTACAAGGTGTGAAGTTGAGTCAGACTCAATGCCCGACCACTGCAGAAGATAGAGAGAAAATGAAAGACATTCCCTATGCTTCAGCCATAGGTTCTATCATGTATGCAATGTTGTGTACCAGACCTGATGTGTGCCTTGCTATTAGTATAGCAGGGAGGTACCAAAGTAATGCAGGAGTGGATCACTAGATAGCGGTCAAGAACATCCTGAAATACCTGAAGAGGACTAAGGATATGTTTCTCGTTTATGGAGGTGACAAAGAGCTTGTCATAAATGGTTACGTCGATGCAAGCTTTGACACTAATCTGGATGACTCTAAGTCACAAACCGGATACGTGTTTATATTTAACGGTGGAGCTATCAGTTGGTGTAGTTCTAAGCAAAGCGTCGTGGCGGGATCTACATGTGAAGTGGAGTACATAGCTGCTTTGGAAGCAACAAATGAAGGAGTCTAGATGAAGGAGTTCATATCCGATCTAGGTGTCATACCTAGTGCGTCGGGTCCAATGAAAATCTTTTGTGACAATACTGGAGCAATAGCCTTGGCGAAGGAATCCAGATTTCACAAGAGAACCAAGCACATCAAGAGACGCTTCAACTCCATCCGCGGTCAAGTCAAGGAGGGAGACAGAGACATTTGCAAGATACATACGGATCTGAATGTTGCAGACTCGTTGGCTAAGCCTCTTCCACAAGCAAAACATGATCAACACCAAGACTCCATGGGTGTTAGAATCATTACTATGTAATTGACTCTAGTGCAAGTGGGAGACTGAAGGAAATATGCCGTAGAGGCAGTAATAAAGTTGTTATTTATATTTCCTTATATCATGATAAATGTTTATTATTCATGCTAGAATTGTATTAATCAAAAACTTAGTACATGTGTGAATACATAGACAAACAGAGTGTCCCTAGTATGCCTCTACTTGACTAGCTCGTTAATCAAAGATGGTTAAGTTTCCTAGCCATAGACATGTGTTGTCATTTGATGAACGGGATCACATCATTAGAGAATGATGTGATGGACAAGACCCATCCGTTAGCTTAGCACTATGATCGTTTAGTTTATTGCTATTGCTTTCTTCATGACTTATACATGTTCCTATGACTATGAGATTATGCAACTCCTGAATATCAGAGGAACACTTAGTGTGCTATCAAATGTCACAACGTAACTGGGTGATTATAAAGATGCTCTATAGGTGTCCTCGATGATGTTTGTTGAGTTGGCATAGATCGAGATTAGGATTTGTCACTCCGTGTTTCGGAAGGTATCTCTGGGCCCTCTCGGTAAAGCACATCACTATAAGCCTTGCAAGCAATGTGACTAATGAGTTAGTTGCGGGATGATGCATTACAGAACGAGTAAAGAGACTTGTGGTAACGAGATTGAACTAGGTATGATGATACCAATGATTGAATCTCAGGCAAGTAACATACCGATGACAAAGGGAACAACGTATGTTGTTATGCGGTTTGGCCGATAAAGATCTTCGTAGAATATGTAGGAGCCAACATGAGCATCCAGATTCCTCTATTGGTTATTGACCGGCGATGTGTCTCGGTCATGTCTACATAGTTCTTGAACCCGTAGGGTCCGCACGCTTAAACGTTTGATGATGATTTGTATTATGAGTTATGTGTTTTGATGACCAAAGTTTGTTCGGAGTCCCGAATGAGATCACAGACATGACGAGGAGTCTTGAAATGGTCGAGACATAAAGATTCATATATTGGAAGGCTACATTCGGACACCGGAATGGTTCGGGTCGTTTCAGATAAGTTTCGGAGTACTGGGATTTACGGGAACCCCCCGGGAAGTTATTGGGCCTCATGGGCCTTAGTGGAGAAGAGAGAGGGCCGGCTAGGAGGTGGCGCGCGCCCCCTTGCCCCAATCCGAATTGGACAAGGGGAGGGGTAGCGCCCCCTCCTTCCTTCTCTCCTCCTCCTCCTCTCTCCTTCTCCCACTTGGAATAGGAGGGGGGGCGAATCCTACTAGGTTTGGAGTCCTAGTAGGACTCCCCCCATGGCGCGGCTCCCCCTTGGCCGGCCTCCTCCTCCCCCTCCTTTATATATGTGGGGAGGGGGCACCTTAGAACACACAAGTTGATCTTTTAGCCGTGTGCGGTGCCCCCCTCCACAGATACACACCTCGGTCATATCATCGTAGTGCTTAGGCGAAGCCCTGAGCCGGTTACTTCATCATCACCGTTGCCACGCCGTCGTGTTGCAGGAACTCTCCTTTGACCTCAACTGGATCAAGAGTACGAGGGACGTCATCGAGCTGAACGGCTGAACACGAAGGTGCAGTATGTTCGGTGCTAGGATCAGTCAGATCGTGAAGATGTACGACTACATCAACCGCGTTGATAAAATGCTTCCGCTTTCGGTCTACGAGGGTATGTGGACACACTCTCCCTGCTCGTTGTTATGCTTCTCCTAGATAGATCTTGCGTGATCGTAGGATTTTTTTTTGAAATTACTGCGTTCCCCTACAGTAACTAAGAGTCACGTAGTACCCACCACTATCTCCATCATAGTGAGACTGGTAGTTGAGGACATCATCTGAACCTGCACCTGTATCATCGGCACCTGCATTGAGTTGTTGTGGTATCTATGAGCCTTTTGGACACAACAATTACAATACCAAGGGTACTAATGCTAACATAAATTATGGGTAGGATATGGTTAAGTGGTGAGGTTACAACAAGCAGCTAAGCAATGTAAACCAACTACCTATGTATACTAGAATAAGATGAGATCCACCTACGCGAAAAGGTCACAAACTAGTTGATTAAGAAGTGATCTTGAACACCTACCTACAAGTCATTCATAACCCCATAGTGTCCTGTTCTCTATTGCATACCCACAACAAGAGACAATCACGGTACACACACACACATTTGAGCAAGTTTTACTTATTAGTTGAAGTTGTCTATGTGTGGCATTATAAATTTTTGAGTCATCCGTAACCACGGAAACGACTTTACGAAAGATTTAACCTTACATGGGTGCTCCAACTTCCCATTACATGTTCCGCATGCATACCCCATTCTTCCTATTGGAAATATGCCCTAGAGGCAATAATAAAAAGGTTATTATCATATTTCATATTCATGATAAATGTTTATTATTGATACATCTCCAACATATCTATAATTTTTTTATTATTCCATGCTATTATATTACCCCTTTTGGATGTTTATGGGCTTTATTTTACACATTTATATCATTTTTGGGACTAACCTACTAACCGGAGGCCCAGCCTGTATTGCTGTTTTTTTTGCCTATTTCAATATTTCGAAGAAAAGGAATATCAAACGGAGTCCAAATGGAATGAAACCTTCGGGAGCGTGATTTTTGGAACGAACGTGATCTAGAGGACTTGGAGTGCAAGTCATTAAGCGATCGAGGCGGCCAGGAGATAGGAGGGCACGCCCACCCCCTCTGGGCGCCCCCCTGTCTTATGGGCCCCTCGCGGCCACCCTCTTACTTCTTCTTCCTATATATACCCATGTACCCCGAAAACATCCAGGGAGCCAACGAAAAACAATTTCCACCGCCGTAACCTTCTGTATCCGCGAGATCCCATCTTGGAGCCTTCGCCGGTGCTCCGCCAAAGGGGGAATCAACCACGGAGGGCTTCTACATCAACACCATAGCCCCTCCGATGAGTTGTGAGTAGTTTACCACAGACCTTCAGGTCCATAGTTATTAGCTAGATGGCTTCTTCTCTATTTTTGGATCTCAATACCAAGTTCTCCCCCTCTCTTGTGGAGATCTATTCGATGTAACTCTTTTTGCGGTGTGTTTGTCGAGATCTGATGAATTGTGGGTTTATGATCAAGTTTATCTATGAGAAATATTTGAATCTCCTCTGAATTCTTTTATGTATGATTGAGTTATCTTTGCAAGTCTCTTCGAATTATCAGTTTGGTTTGGCCTACTAGATTGATCTTTCTTGCCATGGGAGAAGTGCTTAGCTTTGGGTTCAATCTTGTTGTGTCCTTACCCAGTGACAATAGGGGTTGTAAGGCACGTATTGTATTGTTGCCATTGAGGATAAAAAGATGGGGTTTATATCATATTGTATGAGTTTATCCCTCTACATCATGTCATATTTCTTAATGCGTTACTCTGTTCTTATGAATTTAATACCCTAGATGCATGCTGGATAGCGGTCGATGTGTGGAGTAATAGTAGTAGATGCAGGCAGGAGTCGGTCTACTTGTCGCGGACGTGATGCCTATATACATGATAATGCCTAGATAATCTCATAATTATTTGCTTTTCTATCAATTGCTCGACAGTAATTTGTTCACCCACCGTAATACTTATGCTATCTTGAGAAAAGCCTCTAGTGAAACCTATGGCCCCGGGTCTATCTTTTATCATATAAGCTTTCAATCTACTTTTATTTGCATCTTTACTTTTACAATCTATATTATAAAATACCAAAAATATATTTATCTTATCATACTATCTCTATCAGATCTCACTTTTGCAAGTGGCCGTGAAGGGATTGACGACCCCTTTATTGCGTTGGTTGCGAGTTCTTTGTTTGTTTGTGTAGGTGCGCGGGACTTTTGAGGAGCCTCCTACTGGATTGATACCTTGGTTCTCAAAAACTGAGGGAAATACTGGCTACTATTGCTGCATCACCCTTTCCTCTTCAAGGAAAACCAACGCAAGCTCAAGACATAGCAAGAAGGATTTCTGGCGCCGTTGCCGTGGAAGTCTTCGCTCAAGTCAAGACATACCAAGTACTCGTCACAAACTCATCTCCCTTGCATTTACATTATTTGCCATTTGCCTCTCGTTTTCCTCTCCCCCACTTCACCCTTGCTGTTTTATTCGCCCTCTCTTTCCCAATCTTCTCCTCTCTTTTTAAACTTGCCTTTTTCATTTTGCTTGTGTGTTGGATTACTTGTTGCCATGGCGCAAGATAATACCAAATTGTGTGATTTCTCCAATACCAATAATAATTATTTCCTTAGTACTCTGATTGCTCCTCTTAATGATGTTGAGTCTTGTGAAATCAATATTGCTTTGCTGAATCTTGTTATGAAAGATCAATTCGCCGGCCTTCCTAGTGAAGATGCCGCTACTCATCTAAACAACTTTGTTGATTTGTGTGATATGCAAAAGAAGAAAAATACGGATAATGATATTGTTAAACTGAAGTTATTTCCGTTTTCACTTAGAGATCGTGCTAAAGTTTGGTTTTAGTCTTTGCCTAAAAATAGTATTGATTCTTGGAACAAGTGCAAAGATGCTTTTATCTCTAAGTATTTTCCTCCCGCTAAGATTATCACTCTTAGGAACGATATTATGAATTTTAAACAACTTGATCATGAGCATGTTGCCCAATCTTGGGAAAGAATGAAATTGATAATTCGCAATTGCCCTACTCATGATTTGAATTTATGGATGATCATACAAAAATTTTATGGCGGTTTGAACTTTGCTTCTAGAAATCTCTTAGATTCGGCCGCGGGAGGCACGTTTAAGGAAATCACGTTAGGAGATGCTACAAAACTTCTTGATAATATTATGGCTAATTATTCTCAATGGCACACCGAAAGATCTTCTCGGAAAAAAGTGCATGCTATAGAAGAAATCAATGTTTTGAGTGGAAAGATGGATGGACTTATGAAATTATTTGCTACTAAAAATACTCCTCTTGATCCCAATGATATGCCTTTGTCTACTTTGATTGAGAATAATAATGAATCTATGGATGTGAATTTTGGTGGTATGAATAGTTTTGGAAACAATGCTTATAGAGGAAACTTTAATTCTAGACCGTTCCCTAGTAATTCCTCTAATAATTATGGAAATTCCTACAATAATTCTTATGGTAATTTTAATAATATGCCCTCTGATTTTGAGAATAGTGTGAAAGAATTTATGATTTCTCAAAAGAATTTTAATGCTTTGCTTGAAGAAAAGTTGCTCAAAGTTGATGATTTGGCTAGGAACGTTGATAGACTTTCGCTTGATGTTGATTCTTTTAAACTTAGATCTACTCATCCTAAGCATGATATCAATGAGTCTCTCATAGCCATGAGAATTTCCATTGATGAGTGCAAGGAAAGAACCTCTAGATTGCGTGCTAAGAAAGATTGCTTTGTAAAGGCGTGTTCTTCTAGTTTCCATGAAAATAATGATGAAGATCTTAAAGTTATTGATGTGTCCCCTATTAGATATTTGTTTTGAAATATGAATCTTAATGATAATGGGACTGGAGATGAGTCAACTTTAGTTAGAAGGCGTCCCAATAATTCGGAGTTTTTAGATCTTGATGCTAAATTTGGTAAAAGTGGGATTGGAGAGGTCATGACTTTAAATAGCATTGAACTCACTATCTCGGATTTCAAGGAATTTGATTATGACAATTATTCTTTAGAAGGTTGTATTTCCTTGTTGCAATCTGTTGTTAATTCTCCTCATGCTTATAGTCAAAATAAAGTTTTTACCAAACATATCGTTGATGCCTTGATGCAATCTTATGATGTAAAACTTAATTAGGAAATTTCTATACCTAGAAAACTTAATGATGAGTGGGAACCTACTATAAAGATTAAAATTAAAGATCGGAGTGTTTTGCTTTGTGTGATTTGGGTGCTAGTGTTTCCACGATTCCAAAAACTTTATGTGATATTCTAGGTTTCCATGATCTTGATGATTGCTCTTTAAATTTGCACCTTGCGGATTCCACCATTAAAAAGCCAATGGGAAGGATCAATGATGTTCTCATTGTGGCAAATAGAAATTTGGTGCACATCGATTTTATCGTTCTTGATATAGATTGCAATCTTTCTTGCCCTATTATGCTTGGTAGACCTTTCCTTAGAATGATTGGCGCGATTATTGATATGAAGGAAGGGAATATTAGATTCCAATTTCCATTAAGGAAAGGCATGGAGCACTTTCCAAGAAAGAAAGTCAAATTACCTTATGAATCTATCATGCGAGCTACTTATGAATTGAGTGCCAAAGATGGCACTACTTAGATCTATCCTCGCTTTTATGCCTAGCTAGGGGCGTTAAACGATAGCGCTAGTTGGAAGGCAACCCAATTTTATTTGTGTTTTTTGTTTTTGCTTCTGTTTAGTAATAAATTTTGCATCTAACTTCTGTTTAGATGTATTTTCATGTTTTAATTAGTGTTTGTGCCAAGTAGAACCTATAGGATAACCTATGATGATAGTTAATTTGATTCTGCTGAAAAACAGAAACTTTACGCGCACGAAATTAGTTTTGTTAAATCATAGAAACGTGCTTTTGCGTTGATTCTTTTTGCTTCTGATCAATAGACAAATTGTACAGGACTTCCTATTTTGGTAGGGTTTTTAGAGTTCTATAAGTTTGTGTTAGTTACAGATTGCTATAGACTGTTCTGTTTTTGACAGATTCTGTTTTTCGTGTGTTGTTTGCTTATTTTGATGCATCTATGGCTAGTATTAAGTGGTATGAACCATAAAGAACTTGGAATACAGTAGGTTTAACACCAAAATAAATAAATAATGAGTTAATTACAGTACCTTATGTGGTGGTTTTGTTTTCTTTCACTAACGGAGCTTATGAGATTTCCTGTTGAGTTTTGTGTTGTGAAGTTTTCAAGTTTTGGGTAAAGATTTGATGGACTATGGAATAAGGAGTGGCAAAAGACTAATCTTGGGGATGCCCATGGCATCCCAAGATATTCAAGAATAGCCAAAAGCCTAAGCTTGGGGATGCCCCGGGAAGGCATCCCCTCTTTCGTCTTCGTTCATTGGTAACTTTACTTTGTGCTATATTTTTATTCGCCACATGATATATGTTTTACTTGGAGCGTTGTGTATGATATTAGTATTTGATTTTTAATTTTCTACAATCATCCTTTCTGTACACACCTTTTGGGAGAAGCCCACTTGATTGAATTTGCTAGAATACTCTATGTGCTTCACTTATATCTTTTGAGCTAGATAGTTTTGGCTCTAGTGCTTCACTTATATCTTTTAGAGCACGGCGGTGGCTTAATTTTTTACAAATTGCTAGTCTCTCATGATTCACTTATATTATTTTGAGATTATTTTAGAACATCATGGTATTTGATATGGTTATAAAATTGGTCCTAAAATGGTAGGCATCCAAGTTGGGTATAATAAAAACTATCATAGGAAGTGAATTGGGTGCTATGATCAATTTGATACTTGATAATTGTTTTGAGATATGGAGGTAGTGATATTAAAGTCATGCTAGTTGGGTGATTATGAATTTAAAGAATGCTTGTGTTGAAGTTAGCAAGTCCCGTAGCATGCATGTATGGTTAAAGTTGTGTACAAATTTGAAACATGAAGTGTACTTGGATTGTGCATCCTTATGAGTGGCGGTCAGGGACGAGCGATGGTCTTTTCCTACCAATATATCCCTCTAGGAGCATGCGCGTAGTACTTGGTTTTTGATTACTTCTAATTTTTTGCAATAAGTATATGAGTTCCTTCGACTAATGTTGACTCCATGGATTATACGCACTTTTACCTTTCCACCATTGCTAGCCTCTTCGGTACCGTGCATTGCCCTTTCTCACCTTGAGAGTTGGTGCAAACTTCGCCGGTGCATCCAAACCCCATGATACGATACGCTCTATCACACATAAACCTCCTTATATCTTCCTCGAAACAGCTACCATACCTACCTATTATGGCATTTCCATAGCCATTCCGAGATATATTGCCATGCAACTTTCCACCGTTCTATTTATCATCATGACATACATTACTTTTGTCATATTGCCATTGCATGATCATGTAGTTGACATCGTATTTGTGGCAAAGCCACCATGCATAATTTTTCATACATGTCGCTCTTGATTCATTGCACCATCCCGGTACACCTCCGGAGGCATTCATATAGAGTCATATCTTGTTCTAGTTCCAAGTTGTAATTCATATGTTATAATCAATAAAAGTGTGATGATCATCATTATTAGAGCATTGTCCCCAAAAAGAAAAAAAAAGAAAAAGAAAAAAATGAAAGGCCAAAAAAAAGAAAGGCCAAAGAAAAAAAATAAAAAGAAAAAAAAAAAGAAAAAAATAAAAAAAAAGAAAAAAAAAATAAAAAGGGGCAATGTTACTATCTCTTTTTCCACACTTGCGCTTCAAAGTAGCACCATGTCCTTCATATAGCGAGTCTCATTTATTGTGCTTCAAAGTAGCACCATGTTTCTCATATAGAGAGTCTCATATGTTGTCACTTTCATATACTAGTGGGAATTTTCATTATAGAACTTGGCTTGTATAT
Organism: Aegilops speltoides; assembly: GCA_021437245.1. Lineage (NCBI taxonomy): Eukaryota > Viridiplantae > Streptophyta > Magnoliopsida > Poales > Poaceae > Aegilops > Aegilops speltoides. Next base: position 110,257,780 of record CM038145.1, read on the forward strand.
TCCTACGATGGGCTTCCTCGAAATGCCCTAGGTCTTCGTGAGCAAGCAAGTTGGATGCACATTCACTAGTTTTCTTTGCTGAGCTTTCATTCATTTATAGATCTAGTGCATCCGTTGCATGGCAATCCCTACTGCTCATGTTGACATCAATTGATGGGCATCTCCATAGCCCGTTGATTATCCTCGTCAATGTGAGACTTTCTCCTTTTTTGTCTTCTCCACACAATCCCCATCATCATATTCTATTCCACCCATAGTGCTATATCCATGGCTCATGCTCATGTATTGTGTGAAAGTTGAAAAAGTTTGAGATTATTTAAGTACGAAACAATTGCTTGGCTTGTCATCGAAGGTGTAGAATTTGGGAACATTTTTGTGTGACGAAAATGAAGCATAGCCTAACCATATGATTTTGTAGGGATGAACTTTCTTTAGCCATGTTATTTTGAGAAGACATGATTGCTTTGATTAGTATGCTTGAAGTATTACTATTTCTTTTATCAATATGAACTTTTAGTTTGAATCATTTGGATCTGAACATTCATGCCACTATAAAGAAAATTACATTGAGAACTATGCTAGGTAGAATTCCACATCAAAAATTCTGTTTTTATCATTTACCTACTCGAGGACGAGCAGGAATTAAGCTTGGGGATGCTTGATACGTCTCCAACGTATCTATAGTTTTTGATTGTTCCATGCTATTATATTACCCCTTTTGGATGTTTATGGGCTTTATTTTATACATTTATATCATTTTTGGGACTAACCTACTAACCGGAGGCCCGGCCCGTATTGCTGTTTTTTTGCCTATTTCAATATTTCGAAGAAAAGAAATATCAAACGGAGTCCAAATGGAATGAAACCTTCGGGAGCGTGATTTTTGGAACGAACGTGATCCAGAGGACTTGGAGTGCAAGTCAAGAAGCGATCGAGGCGGCCAGGTGATAGGAGGGCGCGCCCACCCCCTCTGGGCACGCCCCCCTGTCTCATGGGCCCCTCGGGCGGCCACCGACGTACTTCTTCTTCCTATATATACCCATGTACCCCGAAAACATCCAGGGAGCCAACGAAAAACAATTTCCACCGTTGTAACCTTATGTATCCGCGAGATCCCATCTTGGAGCCTTCGCCGGCGCTCCGCCGGAGGGGGAATCAACCATGGAGGGCTTCTACATCAACACCATAGCCCCTCTGATGAGTTTTGAGTAGTTTACCACAGACCTTCAGGTCCATAGTTATTAGCTAGATGGCTTCTTCTTTCTTTTTGGATCTCAATACCATGTTCTCCCCCTCTCTTGTGGAGATCTATTCGATGTAACTCTTTTTGCGGTGTGTTTGTCGAGATCTGATGAATTGTGGGTTTATGATCAAGTTTATCTATGAGAAATATTTGAATCTCCTCTGAATTCTTTTATGTAAGATTGATTTATCTTTGCAAGTCTCTTCGAATTATCAGTTTGGTTTGGCCTACTAGATTGATCTTTCTTGCCATGGGAGAAGTGCTTAGCTTTGGGTTCAATCTTGCAGTGTCCTTACCCAGTGACAATAGGGGTTGCAAGGCACGTATTCTATTGTTGCCATTGAGGATAAAAAGATGGGGTTTATATCATATTGCATGAGCTTATCCCTCTACATCATGTCATCTTTCTTAATGCGTTACTCTGTTCTTATGAACTTAATACTCTAGATGCATGCTGGATAGCGGTCGATGTGTGGAGTAATAGTAGTAGATGCAGGCAGGAGTCGGTCTACTTGTCGTGGACGTGATGCCTATATACATGATCATGCCTAGATAATCTCATAATTATTCGCTTTTCTATCAATTGCTCGACAGTAATTTGTTCACCCACCGTAATACTTATGCTATCTTGAGAGAAGCCTCTAGTGAAACCTATGGCCCCCGGGTCTATCTTTTATCATATAAGCTTTCAATCTACTTTTCTTTGCATCTTTACTTTTCCAATCTATATTATAAAATACCAAAAATATATTTATCTTATCATACTATCTCTATCAGATCTCACTTTCGCAAGTGGCCGTGAAGGGATTGACAACCCCTTTATTGCGTTGGTTGCGAGTTATTTGTTTGTTTGTGTAGGTGCGTGGGACTTTTGAGGAGCCTCCTACTGGATTGATACCTTGGTTCTCAAAAACTGAGGGAAATACTTACGCTACTATTGCTGCATCACTCGTTCCTCTTCAAGGAAAACCAACACAAGCTCAAGACGTAGCAATTATCCATGCTAGAATTGTATTGCCCGGAAACTTAAATACATGTGTGGATACATAAACAACACCGTGTCCCTAGTGAGCCTCTACTAGACTAGCTCGTTGATCAAAGATAGTTAAGGTTTCCTAACCATAGACATGAGTTGTCATTTGATAACAGGATCACATCATTAGGAGAGTGACGTGATGGACAAGACCCAACCATAAGCTTAGCATATGATCGTTTCACCTATTTTGCTACAACTTTTATCACGTCAAGTATCTGTTCCTTAGACCATGAGATCGTGCAACTCCCTGACACCAGAGCAATACTTATTGTGTATCTAAACGTCACTTCATAACTGGGTGATCATAAAGGTGCTCTACAGGTATCTCCAAAGGTGTTTGTTAGGTTGGCACGGTTCGAGACTGGGATTTGTCACTCCGTATGACAAAGAGATATCTATGGGCCCTCTCGGTAATACAACATCACAAGAAGCTTGCAAGCATGTGATTAATGAGTTTAGTCACGGGATCTTGTATTACGGAACGAGTAAAAAGACTTGCTAGTAAAGAGATTGAACTAGGTATGGAGATACCGACGATCGAATCTCGAGCAAGTAACATATCGCTGGACAAAGGGAATTGCATACGAGATTAACTGAATCCTTGACATCGCGGTTCAAACAATAAAGATCTTCGTTGAATATGTGGGAGTCAATATGGGCATCCATGTCCCGCTATTGATTTTAAACGAAGAGGAGTCTCGGTCATGTCTGCATATTCTCGAACCCGTAGGGTCACACACTTAACGTTCGGTAGTGCTAGGGTAGTATTGGGATATTCATATGGTGAAGTTCGAAAGTAGTTAGGAGTCCTGGATCGGATCTAAGACATCAAGAGGAGCTCTAGAATGGTCCGGAGGTAAGGATTTATATATGGGATGTCATATTCAGGGTTCCGGAAAATGTTCGATTTTTTTGGTATTGTACCAGGAAGGTTCTAGAAGGTTTCAGAGTGGGGTCCACCTGCATGAGGGTACCCACATGTACGTGGGTATTGGGGAAAGGATCCACACCCCTGGTCTAGGCACACCAAGATCCCCCTTAAAAGGAATAGTATCATACCCCGAAGGGATGAGATCAGGATCCCTAAAAAAATTGGATAGCAACCGGTGGGGAAGGAAAGGAGGGGTTTCCTTCCTCCCCCTTGTCCAATGACCCTAGGTGATTGGAGGGCAAGCCACAAGCTCCCTTCATGCCTATATAAAGGTGGGGAGGCATTGGGGGCAGCAACCATTCCATGCTTGCCTCGTCTCCGTCCTGTTACTCCTCCTCCATGTTCCATGAGCGATTGGCGAAGCCCTGCCAGAATTCCGCTGCCACCACCACCACCACGTCGTCGTGTTGGTTCAGATCTCATCTACCTCCTATCCCTCACTTGTTGGATCAAGAAGGAGAGGATGCCGCCGAGCCGTGCATGTGCTAAACTTGGAGGTGTCATCCATTCAGCACTAGATCGAATTGGATCGCTATTGGATCATGAAGAGTACGACTACATCAACTGCGTTACGATGCTAACGCTTTCGGTCAACAAGAGTATGTAGACACACTCCCCTCTCTTTATTTGCATCTCCTAGATTAGATCTTGGGTGTTCGTAGGAATTTTTTTGCTTTTTATGCAATATTGCCCACAGTGGCATCATGAGCTAGGTCTATGCGCAGATGTATATGCACAAGAGAACACAAAGAAGTTGTGGGCGTTGATGTTCAGATTGCTTACTTCCTTTGTCTTATTTGGATTCGGTGGTATTGTGGGATAAAGCGACTTGGACCAACCTTACTTGTCCATGCACAAGAGACCGGTTCCACTAATGTAATAGCCTGGCTTATTAGGGATGATAGACTACTCATATCAATAAGGAATTCCTTCTTTTCCGGGATCCCATTCGGACAGAACTCCAAAGTTAAGCATGCTCAGCTTGGAGTAGTTTTAGGATGGGTGACCGACCGGGAAGTTGCTCCCGGGTGCGCACGAGTGAGGACAAAGTGCGCAGAAAAGACTAGTATTGATCTGTGGGGCCAGTCTAGATCCCGCCAGGAGTAACGACCACCGGCGGGTGTGTCCGGGGCGTTACAAGTTGGTATCAGAGCCGACCCTCGCGGTTACACGGATGGTTGCGGACAGGTGCGCGGTCATGTTGTTCATGACGTTTGTGACCCGTCGTGGCACACGGCATGGCACATGTACCGGACTGGATGCATAGACGGTTGTGCCAAGAGGGAACGTTCCTGTGGCCCGACGAGGACGTCGGTTCCTCTGAGTGGGGGTGTATGTAATAGCCTGGCTTATTAGGGATGATAGACTACTCATATCAATAAGGAATTCCTTCTTTTCCGGGATCCCATTCGAACAGAACTCCAAAGTTAAGCGTGCTCATCTTGGAGTAGTTTCAGGATGGGTGACCGGCCGGGAAGTTGCTCCCGGGTGCGCACGAGTGAGGACAAAGTGCGCAGAAAAGACTAGTATTGATCTGTGGGGCCAGTCTAGATCCCGCCAGGAGTAACGACCACCGGCGGGTGTGTCCGGGGCGTTACAACTAACTAACATAGAACTTGTATTGCATAAAAGTGGCTTTGCGGGGGCTGTTTCTCCCACCTACTTGAATATGATTTGACAACGGCGGTCCTTGTAGAAGGTTAAAAGGCAACTTGTATATCACTGTTGTGGTTTTGCGTAGATAAGAATGGTTCTTATAGTTTGCCCTAGTAGCTATGTAAAAAATGCGACAACAAATTAGAGGACGTCTAACTTCTTTTTGCAGGGCATGTTGTGATGTGGTATGGCCAAAATGTGATGCGATATATGTGGATGTATGAGATTATCATGTTTTGTAATAGGTTCACTACTTGCATGTTGATGAGTACGGCAACCGGCAGGAGCCATAGGGTTGTCTTTAATTTATTGTATAACATGTGTGTAAATCATTAAACGCCATGTAATTGCTTTACTTTATTGCTATCCGTTAGCAATAGTTGAAGAAGCAATAGTTGGTAGAGACAACCACGTGATGACATGATGATGGAGATCATGGAGTCATGCCGGTGATGATGGAGATCATGCCGGTGCTTTGGAGATGGAGATCAAAAGCACAAGATTATAATGGCCATATCATGTCACATATATTGATTGCATGTGATGTTTATCCTTTTTATGTATCTTATTTTACTTAGGGCGACAATAGCATTATAAGATGACCCCTTCACTTAATTTCAAGATAAAAGTGTTCTCCCTAAGTATGCACTATTGTGGAAGTTCGTTGTTTCAAAGCACCTCCTGATGATTGGGTGTGATACACTATACATTCGCAGACAATGGGTGTAAGCCAGTTTTACACATGCGGAATACTTGGGTTAAACTTGACGAGCCTAGCATGTACATACATGGCCTTGGAACATGAGTCGTATAGTAGATATGATGAACATGGAGATGTTCAACATTGATGATGACCCCATCTCATGTGATGAACGGACATGGGTAGTTGATTTGGATAATTATGACCCACAAGTATAGGGTTAGGAGCTGATGGGCCTTTGGGCATGGGCGCTCCCAGCCACCCCTGCCCAAAGGCCCATCAACTCCTAACCCTAGCCGGCCCAGCGGCCTGCCCGCTCCCCATCTCTCCCTCCCGATCTCTCCCTCTCGCTCCCTCCGCCTGCCGCCTCTCCCTCTCGATCTCTCCCTCTCACTCGCACGCAGAGGAGCGCCCACACCCATCGCTCTTCCCCCCATCGATCGATCTCCTCTCTCTCCATCGTCCTCCTCCGCACCCACCCACAGAGAGGAGCGCCATCCCCTCGTGCCGACCAAGCAGCCGCCGCCGCGCCTCCTGCCTCTCCCCCTCGACCTCCTCCACCGCGTCGCCAGGCCGCAGCCCGCGCCTCCATCTCCCTCCTCCGCGCCCACCTGCTCCGTTCCCGGCGCCGTCCGCCTCGGCGTCCCCACCTCCGTCCAGGGCCCGTGCTCCACCACCGGCGTCCGCCTCGCCTCCTCGGGCGCCCGCGCCTACAGCCGGCCTTCTCCTCGGCTCCATTCCCATGGCGCCATGGTCGCTGCCAAGCTCTGCGCGCCAAGCCTCGCCCGTCGCCTCCAGGAGCTCCTCGCCTCCGCCCCGACCTCCGTGGCCAGCGCCTCTCCAAGGCCCAGGCGATCTCCGGCCATCCTCCTGCGCCCCTCGCGCCCCTGCCTTGCATCTTCCTCCTGCCTCCACGTCGTCCTTGTTCAGGTGGAGAACGAACGCCGCTGCACCCCCCCTGCTTCTCCGTGGGTTCTGTTCGTCATCGCTCTTGACCCGAGGAGACCACCGCCAAGTACCAGGCCAACGAGTACCGCCAAGTTCGTCTTTCACCGTCTCTGAATTCGCCGAGTACGACTACTCATGGGACCCGTCAAATTCATCTACGTGTGTGTACGACTACATCCGATGTGGGTTTTGACAAGTACAGCACCGAACGTCTACGACCTGTGTACAACTTTTGTCACCAAGACCACCAAGTCCGCACGGGAGCCCGAACGACTACTTCCACGACGTCCGTGAACCACTACTTCCACTACAACCGTCCCGTGAACGACTACTTCCCTCGACGACGCGAACCGTCCTGTTTGCACGCTTCGAAGGTATAACCCGAGACGACCGCGATGAGATGCCCTTGCATGTATGAGATGCTCGTGTTTGCACCGTGTCCGGATTGTCACTCATTTCCATGCCACTAACCCGTGGGAACCCGGTAGTCAGGAGCACCCCACCATCTCTAGCTTGTTTCGCACATCCGCACGCCTCCTTTTGCATCGGTATCTCCGTGAGCTACCGGAACCGATATGTTGCCGTGGCATCATTTTCGGATATGTTGCCATGGCACAATATCCTTTTCGCCGCCGTGGCACCCTTTTTGTTTCGCCGCCGTGGCACCCTTTTCGTTCCGCCATGGTGACCAAATGCTTCATATCATGCTTATGTCAACATTTTCAGAAAAATTGCATAAAACTTGCATATGTCATCCGCATCATGATAACAACATTTAAATGTTTAAAATTGTGTTTGCATTAAACTACTAAATGACATATGGGGATTTTCCGGAATTGTTGTTTGTTCTTCCGGCCTCATTTAAACTTGCCTAGTTAGGTAGTTTTGTTATGCTTCACCTCTTGCCATGTTTAACAACATTTAATCTTGTCTTGTTCATAACCGAGAGAGAACTAAATAATTGATGTGGTGTTTCGTCAATATGCAACTCGTTGCATATTGAGCTCCACTTAATTTGTAGAATTGTTTGTTGCACTTTGCCATGCCATGCCTCATTAAACCGGACACGCATCATACTTGTTTGTGCATCATGACATGTTTATGCTTGTGTGTTTACTATGTTGTTTGCTTCTTTCCGGTTTGCTTCTCTCGTTAGCTTCGGTTTCGTTCCGGAGTTGTGAGGATTCGTTAGACTACGTCCGTTTGTCTTCTTCATGGAATCGTTCTTCTTCCTTGCGGGATCTCAGGCAAGATGATCATACCCTCGAAATCACTACTATCTTTGCTATGCTAGTTTGCTCGCTCTTTTGCTATGCCAGTGCTACGATGCCTACCATTTGCTTGTCAGCCTCCCAAATTGCCATGTCAAACCTCTAACCTTTGACACCATTCCTAGCAAACCGTTGATTGGCTATGTTACCGCTTTGCTCAGCCCCTCTTATAGCGTTGTTAGTTGCAGGTGAAGATTGAAGTTTGTTCCTTGTTGGAACATGAAGATGTTGTTCCTTGTTGGAACATGTTTACTTGTTGGGATATCACAATATATCTTATTTAATAAATGCATCTATATACTTGGTAAAGGGTGGAAGGCTCGGCCTTATGCAGTGTTTTGTTCCACTCTTGCCGCCCTAGTTTCCGTCATATCGGTGTTATGTTCCCGGATTTTGCGTTCCTTACGGTTGGGCTATAATGGGAACCCCTTGACAGTTCGCCTTAAGTAAAGCTTCTCCAGCAATGCCCAACATTGGTTTTACCATTTGCACTAACAACCTACCACCTTCCCTTGGGTTCTGCAGACTCAAGGGTCATCTTTATTTTAACCCCCGGGCGGTGCTCCTCGAGTGTTGGTCCGAACCGAGCTACTCAGGGGCCACCTCGGGGAAACTTGAGGGTTGGTTTTACTCGTAGCTAGACTCATCTGAGTGTGCCCTGAGAAAGAGATATGTGCAGCTCCTATCGGGATTTGTCGGCACATTCGGGCGGTGTTGCTGGTTTAGTTTTACCCTGTCGAAATGTCTTGTTGTACCGGATACCGAGTCGATCGGAGTGTCTTGGGTGGAGGTCTATTCCTCCGTTGACCGTGAGAGCTTGTCATGGGCTAAGTTGGGACACCCCTGCAGGGATTTGAACTTTCGAAAGCCGTGCCCGCGGTTATGTGGCAGATGGGAATTTGTTAACGTCCGGTTGTAGAAAACCCGAAGTTGACCTTAATTAAAATACATCAACCGTGTGAGTAACCGTGATGGTCTCTTTCCGGCGGAGTCCGGGAAGTGAACACGGTGTTGGAGTTATGCTTGACGTAGGTTGCTATAGGATCACTTCTTGATCATACTTTTATCGACCACGCTTTGCCTTCTCTTCTCGCTCTCATTTGCGTATGTTAGCCACCATATATGCTAGTCGCTTGCTGCAGCTCCACCTCATGCCTTTACCTTACCCATAAGCTTAAATAGTCTTGATCTCGCGGGTGCAAGATTGCTGAGTCCCCGTGGCTCACCAGATACTTCCAAACCAGTTTGCAGGTGCCTATGTTACCGAGCAGGTGACGCAACCAAGCTCAAGGAGGAGCTCGATGAAGATCTTGCCCTTTGTGTTGTTTCGTTCTAGTTGATCAGTAGTGGAGTCTAGTTGGGTCGATCGGGGACCTTTGTCGCATTTGGGGTTCTTCTTTTATTTTTGGTTTCGTAGTCGGACCTTGATTGTATCTGGATGATGTAATGCTTTATTCATGTAATTGTGTGAAGTGGCGATTGTAAGCCAACTATGTATCTCTTTCCCTTATGTATTACATGGGTTGTGTGAAGATTACCTCACTTGCGACATTGCTTTCAATGCGGTTATGCCTCTAAGTCGTGCTTCGACACGTGGGAGATATAGCCGCATCGAGGGCGTTATAAGTTGGTAATCAGAGCCTTCCCCGACCTTAGGAGCCCCACTGCTTGATCGTTTTTAGCGGCCGAGTTGTGTCTAGAAAAATGTTTTGAGTCATTTAGGATTATATATATCGGAGAGTTTAGGAATTCTTTTTACTCCCCAGTCCCTTCGACCTTCTGGTGAGGTATCCTGACGTAGAGTTTTGACTCTTCTCTTCTCAAATTTCACTAAATTTTTTTAGGATCACGCGGGTATCTTAGAATCGTTCCGATGGTTTTATGATGACAACATTGTCTTGGTTGCCTCCGTCGGCAGGGTTTTTTTCGGAGGTGTCCCGGGAGTTGAGCTCCGAGGTGTTGTCGTCATAATTTTATCGTTGCAGTTCGGGAATACCTGAGTTTAGTACGCCGACATCGAAAATCTCTTTTATGCAGTTGTTGGTGAGATAACCCCGCTAACCCAGTACTGAGGTGAGTACGGGAGTATTGCCATGACTCGTATAACGGATGCTTTTCGAAGGTTGAGGTACACGATTTCCGAAGGTTTCTTGGTTATGTGTTGACGGATGGATACAATTGGATGTAGGTATTGTTAGTTTGGGTGAGATATATTGCTTCCCCTGTATCCCCAACACCAGATTGCATAACCAGAAAGTTTCGGGAGTTTTATAGGTGGGAATTCAAGTAGCTCCTAGAATATCTTTCCGACAAATGCATGATATGGGATTGGGTAAATCTCTATCATATGTTTGTTCCGGCTTATTCTGCAAGCCAAATCCTTTGTTTTGTTTTATTTGTGGTATTCGAGTTGCTTCGATGTCAAATGTTGAATCCATACCTTTCCGAAATGGTGTTCTCATACTCCGATGTGAATACCAATCCTTCTCGACAATTGAGATTGTCATGTCAATCCTTTTCAACCGGCGTGTTTCTCTTCAAGTGGATCCGATCACTTCAACATCAGCAAGACCAATTATCATTTCTTCTCAACGGTGTTTGTTTCATTCGTCTCCAAGTTGCCTTTGTTTTTTCCTCCATTCTTTTCCGTTAATGTTCTTACCCGGTGGTTCTCAAGAAGATGTTCTACTAGTTCGTCATTCCTCATTCTTTTCTCTTCTCCGGTGGATTCAAGTCAAGTTTTGTTGATCATACCTTTTTCCTCATTTCAATGTCTTCTCATACCGGTGCACCTCATTATCATTCTACTTCTCGCTATTTGTTATTCCGGAGTGCTCAAGATATCTCGAAGATGCGTGTTTCCACTCTGCATTCGTTCAAGCTCTTTCGAGATTGGTATCTCATTCAAGTCATTTAATTCAACCGGTGCAACATCTCTTCTAAATCTTTTCAACGGTGTTCTTTTGAGTGGGCCCTAACCCACAGGTCTTTTCCCAGGATCTTACCTGACTCTTCTATTTTCCCAGAGCTATCCTAAATTCTTCACCAAGTTTGACGTAAGAATGAGTTATCATCAGTCAAATGCTATTCTCCAAGATCTTTCAAATTCTTTTCATAGTTGGCTCAACCTCTTCGCTTTTGATTCTTCCGGTGTGTCTCAATAATTCTTGGTGGTGTTTCTCGTCGTCATTTGAAGACCGAAGTAGAGTTCTCTTTCTTTGTTATCATATCAATTCATTTGTTGTTCCAATCCTATCGGTGGTTCGTTGAAGACCTTCTCAAGTTTTGATATATCTCTTTTAATCCTTTCTACGAGAATAAGTAGTGTGCCAACCGTTGATTGTCATCAATTTAAATTGGTGAAGGATACACATAACATAATTCTTATTCTTGTTCATCCAAGTGATTAATTCTTTATTCCGGAGGCCCTTAAAATTCTCGGTTTCATTTGTTTCATCTTCTCCTTTTCCCGGAGTTCCAAGCTCTAATTATCTCGTCGCGAAGCTCCATCTAAATCACTGCAAAGCTTCACCTGGTGTTTTCAACTTCTCTTTCTTTTTCTCATCCTTTTCTTACCGGAGTTCTTCATGGAGGCTCTACGTGGTGCTTCGTCAAGGTTTCCTTTCATTCTTCAATTGTTCTTCAAGATTTCTCTTGAAGTTAAAATCAGCCAAGCTATACTCAAAAATTAAACATGGTGTTCAACACATGTTCTGTTTTGAGGAGTTCAAGCATTCTTCATCTTGCATTTCGAAGTGCAATTCTTTCTACCTTAGCTTTTGAGGTGGTGTTATGTCACTCTTGGCAATTTCTCCTCATGTTTCATGATTCACAAGTTGTCAGGACTGAGTTAACTAAATCCATCATTTTCTCTTCGTTCAAGAGATATTTTCAACCGTCAATCTCTTCATTGGAGTTATCTTGGGTTATATTTCACCTAAAGCTTTCCCTAAGGATTGTTGCTATTTATGGTGCTTTTAAATGACCCAAGTTCTTCCTTATCCTCCCGGTGATATAGCTTTCTCGTCTACTTGTTCGTATCAATGAAATTCTTTTCCCGTGCTTGGCAGGTTGTCACCTCATAATTTGGGATGCATTCCTTAAGACCATATTAAGCTTATTCTTTTCGTTGTTGGTTTTTCCAATAACTCCGTTCGATTCTTCTTTGCAAGGATGCTTTCCAAGTTCACTTGTGGCAAAAGTTGTCATTTTCTTCTCCGTCCCTTTATCCCAACGATCTAACTTCTATTCTTTCGTTACGGAGGCATTGTGATGTTGCTCTTTTCACTCATCATCTCGAATTGTGAGGATCATGTTCTTCATGCATATCCATTTAACCGGCGTGTCGTGTCCTCCATTCAAGTTCTTTTCAAGTTTTTCCTTCTTCTTTCAGACAGAGTGCTACCCAAATTATTTCAATCTTCTTCCTCTCCTATATTGTTTTAACCGGAGTGGTTCGAATTCTATCTTGTCCATTAAACTCTTGGTTCGTGTCTTTGCAATCTTCAAATTCTCGTAATGTTCCTTGTTCATTTTTTTCTAACAGATTGTTTGCAATCTCGTTCATCTCAGTTGTGCTCTTTCTTTTAAATTACTCAACCTCCCAAGGTTCGTGCTTTCACTCATTGGTCGAAGAAGCAACTTAGTTTTACCTCTTCTCTTTCTCTTCCGTTTTTCCTAACGTGCCATTCTAGATCTCGGGACGAGATCCTCTCATAGTGGTGGAGTGTTGTAACGCCCCGAGACCGATGCTCCAGAAGACTTCCAGCTATTCCGAGTTTCGTCATGTGTTTTGTTTTGTTTGATGCATTCATCTTTGCATCATGAGCTTTGCATCATGTCATTTAATTCAACCAATTAAATTGCATGGATCTTGATCCATTTAAATCGAGGAACCCACATGGTGGTTTCTCTTTAAAACATATACTCCCAATATTATTAGGAGCTATAATAAAATTCCATTCTCTGGAGTTCACCCATTAACACACTTGCAAAATCCCAATGCCCTGTATTATTTCAATTCTTGGCCTCTAACTTTGCAATATATTCTTTCTTGTTTTTCCGAGCTTCCCAAAAATCACAACATTTTGGACCTTCCTTTTTCCTAGTCCTAGTTCAAACCTATTGAATTAAATTCAAATGATTTTGAATTTAATCTTGCAATCTTGCTCACTTCTATTTTCTTGGGACTAGCGCATTTTTGTGAGTCCAAGAATATTTTTTGCAGGCGCTAATTCTTTGCCTATCCTTCTCTTTCTTTTCTTTCTCTTTTTCTGTTTTGTTTTAAATGGGAAAATGAGAGAGAGAAGAAGAGAGATTGCAGCCTAGCTGGGCCTCCCAGCCCAGCTGCTCCCACCCACCCCTACCCAAAGGCCCATCAGCTCCTAACCCTAGCCGGCCCGGTGCCTGCCCGCTCCCATCTCTCCTCCCGATCTCTCCTCTCGCTCCCTCCGCCCGCCGCCTCCCTCTCGATCTCTCCCTCTCACTCGCACGCAGAGGAGCGCCCACACCCATCGCTCTTCCCCCCATCGCTCGAGCTCCTCTCTCTCCATCGTCCTCCTCCGCACCCACCCACAGAGAGGAGCGCCATCCCCTCGCGCCGACCAAGCAGCCGCCGCCACGCCTCCTGCCTCTCCCCCTCGACCTCCTCCACCGCGTCGCCAGGCCGCAGCCCGCGCCTCCATATCCCTCCTCCGCGCCCACCTGCTCCGTTCCCGGCGCCGTCCGCCTCGGCGTCCCCACCTCCGTCCAGGGCCCGTGCTCCACCACCGGCGTCCGCCTCGCCTCCTCGGGCGCCCGCGCCTACAGCCGGCCTTCTCCTCGGCTCCATTCCCATGGCGCCATGGTCGCTGCCAAGATCTGCGCGCCAAGCCTCGCCCGTCGCCTCTAGGAGCTCCTCGCCTCCGCCCCGACCTCCGTGGCCAGCGCCTCTCCAAGGCCCAGGCGATCTCCGGCCATCCTCCTGCGCCCCTCGCGCCCCTGCCTTGCATCTTCCTCCTGCCTCCACGTCGTCCTTGTTCAGGTGGAGAACGAACGCCGCTGCACCCCCCTGCTTCTCCGTGGGTTCTGTTCGTCATCGCTGTTGACCCGAGGAGACCACCGCCAAGTACCAGGCCAACGAGGACCGCCAAGTTCGTCTTTCGCCGTCTCTGAATTTGCCGAGTACGACTACTCATGGGACCCGTAAAGTTCATCTACGTGTGTGTACGACTACATCCGATGTGGGTTTTGACAAGTACAGCACCGAACGTCTACGATCTGTGTACAACTTCTGTCACCAAGACCACCAAGTCCGCACGGGAGCCCGAACGACTACTTCCACGACGTCCGTGAACCACTACTTCCACTACGACCGTCCCGTGAACGACTACTTCCCTCGACGACGCGAACCGTCCCGTTTGCACGCTTCGAAGGTATAACCCGAGACGACCGCGATGAGATGCCCTTGCATGTATGAGATGCTCGTGTTTGCACCGTGTCCGGATTATCACTCATTTCCATGCCACTAACCCGTGGGAACCCGGTAGTCGGGAGCACCCCACCATCTCTAGCTTGTTTCGCACATCCGCACGCCTCCTTTTGCATCAGTATCTCCGTGAGCTACCGGAACCGATATGTTGCCGTGGCATCATTTTCGGATATGTTGCCGTGGCACAATTTCCTTTTCGCCGCCGTGGCACCCTTTTTGTTTCGCCGCCGTGGCACCCTTTTCGTTCCGCCATGGTGACCAAATGCTTCATATCATGCTTATGTCAACATTTTCATAAAAATTGCATAAAACTTGCATATGTCATCCGCATCATGATAACTAGATTTAAATGTTTAAAATTGTGTTTGCATTAAACTACTAAATGACATATGGGGATTTTCCGGAATTGTTGTTTGTTCTTCCGGCCTCATTTAAACTTGCCTAGTTAGGTAGTTTTGTTATGCTTCACCTCTTGCCATGTTTAACAACATTTAATCTTGTCTTGTTCATAACCGAGAGAGAACTAAATAATTGATGTGGTGTTTCGTCAATATGCAACTCGTTGCATATTGAGCTCCACTTAATTTGTAGAATTGTTTTTTGCACTTTGCCATGCCATGCCACATTAAACTGGACATGCATCATACTTGTTTGTGCATCATGACATGTTTATGCTTGTGTGTTTACTATGTTGTTTGCTTCTTTCCGGTTTGCTTCTCTCGTTAGCTTCGGTTTCGTTCCGGAGTTGTGAGGATTCGTTCGACTATGTCCATTTGTCTTCTTCATGGAATCGTTCTTCTTCCTTGCGGGATCTCAGGCAAGATGATCATACCCTCGAAATCACTACTATCTTTGCTATGCTAGTTTGCTCGCTCTTTTGCTATGCGATTACTACGATGCCTACCATTTGCTTGTCGGCCTCCCAAATTGCCATGTCAAACCTCTAACCTTTGACACCATTCCTAGCAAACCGTTGATTGGCTATGTTACCGCTTTGCTCAGCCCTCTTATAGCGTTGTTAGTTGCGGTGAAGATTGAAGTTTGTTCCTTGTTGGAACATGAAGATGTTGTTCCTTGTTGGAACATGTTTACTTGTTGGGATATCACAATATATCTTATTTAATAAATGCATCTATATACTTGGTAAAGGGTGGAAGGCTCGGCCTTATGCAGTGTTTTGTTCCACTCTTGCCGCCCTAGTTTCCGTCATATCGGTGTTATGTTCCCGGATTTTGCATTCCTTACACGGTTGGGCTATAATGGGAACCCCTTGACAGTTCGCCTTAAGTAAAGCTTCTCCAGCAATGCCCAACATTGGTTTTACCATTTGCACTAACAACCTACCACCTTCCCTTGGGTTCTGCAGACTCAAGGGTCATCTTTATTTTAACCCCCCCGGGCCAGTGCTCCTCTGAGTGTTGGTCCAAACTGAGCTGCCTGCGGGGCCACCTCGGGGAATCTTGAGGGTTGGTTTTACTCGTAGCTAGACTCATCTGAGTGTGCCCTGAGAAAGAGATATGTGCAGCTCCTATCGGGATTTGTCGGCACATTCGGGCGGTGTTGCTGGTTTAGTTTTACCCTGTCGAAATGTCTTGTTGTACCGGGATACCGAGTCTGATCGGAGTGTCTTGGGTGGAGGTCTATTCCTCCGTTGACCGTGAGAGCTTGTCATGGGCTAAGTTGGGACACCCCTGCAGGGATTTGAACTTTCGAAAGCCGTGCCCGTGGTTATGTGGCAGATGGGAATTTGTTAACGTCCGGTTGTAGAAAACCCGAAGTTGACCTTAATTAAAATACATCAACCGTGTGTGTAACCGTGATGGTCTCTTTCCGGCGGAGTCCGGGAAGTGAACACGGTGTTGGAGTTATGCTTGACGTAGGTTGCTATAGGATCACTTCTTGATCATACTTTTATCGACCGCGCTTTGCCTTCTCTTCTCGCTCTCATTTGCGTATGTTAGCCACCATATATGCTAGTCGCTTGCTGCAGCTCCACCTCATGCCTTTACCTTACCCATAAGCTTAAATAGTCTTGATCTCGCGGGTGCGAGATTGCTGAGTCCCGTGGCTCACGGATACTTCAAACCAGTTTGCGGTGCCTATGTTACCGAGCGGTGACGCAACCAAGCTCAAGGAGGAGCTCGATGAAGATCTTGCCCTTTGTGTTGTTTCGTTCTAGTTGATCAGTAGTGGAGTCCAGTTGGCTCGATCAGGGACCTTTGTCGCATTTGGGGTTCTTCTTTTATTTTCGGTTTCGTAGTCGGACCTTGATTGTATCTGGATGATGTAATGCTTTATTCATGTAATTGTGTGAAGTGGCGATTGTAAGCCAACTATGTATCTCTTTCCCTTATGTATTACATGGGTTGTGTGAAGATTACCTCACTTGTGACATTGCTTTCAATGCGGTTATGCCTCTAAGTCGTGCTTCGACACGTGGGAGATATAGCCGCATCGAGGGCGTTATAGCTAATTGGGTTCTCCATTCATCAAGTGAGCTAATGTCAAATAACCTCTTCTCACCGACAAGTTTGAAATCATAGTTGAGCTCTTTGATTGCCCAATAAGCTTTATGTTCTAATTCAAGAGGTAAGTGACATGCTTTTCCATAAACCATTTTATAGGGAGACATACCCATAGGATTTTTATAAGCAGTTCTATATGCCCATAATGTGTCATCAAGTTTCTTAGACCAATTCTTTCTAGTCTTTTGCAAGATCAATTTTATTTCCCTATTACTTAATTCTACTTGACCACTAGACAGAGGATAATAGGGAGAAGCAATTCTATGGTTAACATCATACTTAGCAAGAAATTTATGGAAAGCACCATGAATAAAGTGTGAACCACTATCAGTCATTAAATATCTAGGGACTCCAAACCTTAGGAAAATAAATTCCTTAAGCATTTTAATAGAGGTGTTATGATCAACACTACTAGTTGGAATAGCTTCTACCCACTTAATAACATAATCAACAACAACTAAAATATGAGTATACCCATTAGAGGATGGAAAAGGTCCCATATAATCAAATCGACAAACATCAAATGGTTCAATAACAAGAGAATAATTCATAGACATTTTTTGACATCTTCTAATGTTACCAATTCCTTGACATTCATCATAAGACAAGACAAACTTACGAGCATCTTCGAAAAGAGTAGGCCAATAAAAACCACATTGTAATACCTTGTGTGCAGTTCTGTCTCCAGCATGGTGTCCTCCGTAAGCCTCAGAGTGACACTTGCGTAGGATTTGTTCCTATTCATGCTCAGGTACACAATGTCTAATAACACCATCTACTCCTTTATAAAAGTGTGGGTCATCCGAGAAGTAATGTCTTAAATCATAGATTTTTTATTTTGTTGCTATGTGAAACTAGGTGGTATAAATTTAGTAACAACAAAATTAGCATAATCAGTATACCAGGGAGTACTACGAGAAGCATTTATGATAGCTAATTGTTCATCGGGAAAGCTATGATCAATAGGTAGTGGGTCATCAAGAATATTTTCTAACCTAGACAAGTTGTCTGTTACAGGGTTCTCAACCCCTTTCCTATCAGTAATATGTAAATCAAAATTTTGTAGCAAGAGAACCCACCTAATAAATATAGGTTTAGAATCTTTCTTTTCCATAAGGTATTTAATAGCAGCATGATCGTTGTGAACAATTACTTTAGAATCAACAATGTAGGATCTGAATTTATCACAAATAAACACAACTGCTAAAAATTCTTTTTCAGTAGTGGCATAATTTGTTTGAGCACTGTCTAGAGTTTTACTAGCATAATGGATAACATTTAATTTTTGATCAACTCTTTGTCCTAGGACAACACCAACAGCATAATCGCTAGCATCACACATAATTTCAAAGGGTAGGTTCCAATCAGGTGGTTGAACACTGGGGGAAAAAATTAAGTATTTCAAAGGCTTCTACACAATCATCATCAAAAACAAATGAAAGATCTTTTTACAAAAGATTAGTGAGAGGCCTAGAAATTTTAGAGAAATCTTTGATAAACCTCCTATAGAAACCAACATGACCAAAGAAACTTCTTATACCTTTGATATCTTTAGGACACGGCATTTTTTCAATTGCATCAACCTTAGCTTTATCAACTTCAATACCTCGTTCGGAGATTTTATGCCACAAGACAATACCTTCATTAACCATAAAGTGGCACTTCTCCCAATTCAAGAGAAGATTTGTTTGTTCACATCTCTACAAAACTCGATCAAGGTTGCTTAAGCAGTCATCAAAAGAAGTTCTGTAAACGGAAAAATCATCCATGAAAACCTCAACAATCTTTTCACAAAAGTAAGAGAATATAACAGTCATACATCTTTGAAAGGTAGCAGGTGCATTGCATAAACCAAAAGGCATGCGTCTATAAGAAAAAGTTCAAAAAGGGCATGTAAAAGTAGTTTTTTCTTGGTCCTATTGTGAGACAGGTATTTGGGAAAAACCAGAATATCCATCTAGAAAACAAAAATGTGTATGTTTCGATAGTATTTATAGCATTTGATCAGTGAAAGGTAAAGGATAATGATCTTTCCTAGTACCTTTGTTTAATTTTCTAAAATCAGTTACCATTCTATAACATGTGATAATTCTTTGTGGGATCAATTCATTTTTATCGTTAGGAACAACAGTAATACCTCCCTTCTTAGGGACACAATGAACATGACTTACCCATCTACTGTCAGCTATAGGATAGATTATACCTCCTTCCAAAAGCTTTAATATTTTATTTCTTACCACTTCTTTCATCTTTGGATTTAATCGTCTCTGGTGATCAATGACTGGTTTATCATCAGGTTCCATATTAATATAATGCCGACATAAAGTAGGACTTATGCCCTTAAAATCATGAAGAGTATATCCAATAGCGGCACGGTGCTTCCTCAGAGTTTTCAATAATCTCTTTTCTTCATGCTCTGAAAGGTTAGCACTAATAGTAATAGGATATATCTTCTTTTCATCGAGATAAGCATATTTTAGAGTATCAGGTAATTATTTAAGATCGAACACAAGATCACTCTTGGGTGGTAGAAGTTCTCCAAGAGTCTCAACAGGCAGATTGTGTTTCAAAACATGCATTTGTTTAAAGAATATCTCATCTATTTCGTTTCTTTCATTCATATGCATATCATTTTCATGGTCTAGCAAATATTGTTCTAGCGGATCAGTAGGAGGCACGACAATAGAAGCAAGACCAATAATTTCATCCTTACTAGGTAATTCTTTATCATGGGGTTGTCTACGAAATTTGGAGAAATTAAACTCATGAGACACATCAGCAAAACTTATACTAACAATTTCTTTTTCACATTCTATCTTAGCATTAATGGTGTTCAAGAAAGGTCTACCAAATATAATGGGACAAAAATCAACTTATGGGGAACCAAGAACTAGGAAATCAGTAGGGTATTTTATCTTACCACATAAGACTTCAACATCTCTAACAATCCCAAGTGGTGTAATAGTGTCTCTATTAGCAAGCTTAATAGTAACATCAATATCTTCTATCTCAGCAGGTGCAATATCATTCGTAATTTCTTGATATAAAGTAAACGGGATTGCACTCACACTAGCACCCAAATCACATAAGCCATGATAACAATGATCTCCTATTTTAACAAAGACAACAAGCATGCCAACAACATGTTTATGTTTATCTTTTTCATCAGGTTTAGCAATTCTAGTAGCTTCATCACCGAAATAAATAACATGCCCATCAATATTTTCAGCCAAGAGATCTTAAACCATGACAACATTAGGTTCAACTTAATTTGTTCAGAGGGTGTAGGTGTTCTTGTATAACTCTTGTGAACCACAGTTGAAGCTTTAGCATGTTCTTTTATCCTAACAGGAAAATGTGGTTTCTCCATATAAGCAGTAGGAATAACAAGATCAACATTATAAGTGGTGGTTTCTTCTCTAGCTTTAATGGGTTCTACTATTTTTACTTCAACGGGAGGATGATATTTAAACTACTTCTCCTTAGGGAGATCAACATGAGTAGCAAATGATTCATAGAAAGAAGCTACTATCTCAAAGTCAAGTCCATATTTAGTGCTAATTTAATTCACGAAAAGCATCAGTATCCATAAAAGATTTAACACAATCAAACTCAAGGTTTATACCTGACTCCTTACCTTTGTCGAGCTCCCAATATTCAGAGTTGCGTTAGTTCTTCCCAAAAGATGCCATCGGAATTCAATAGTCTTGTTCATAAAAGAACCAGTACAAGAAGTATTGATCATGGATTGATCATTACGAGAAAGCCGAGCATATAAAAATTCCGAATAATAATTTCTCTGAAGTGATCATGATTGGGGCATGAATATAACATTGACTTAAGCCTCCCCCAAGCTTGAGCGATACTTTCTCCTTCACGAGGCCAAAAATTATATATATAATTCTGATCACGATGATGCATTGGATAAAACTTCTGATGAAATTCCAATTTCAATCGGTTATAATTCCAAACTCCAATATCATCACATAGCCTATACCATGTCAACACCTTTCCCTTCAAAGATAAAGGGAAGACCTTCTTCTTGACTTCATCTTCGGGTAAACCTGCAAGCTTAAATAATGCACAAACTTCATCCACATAGATTAGATGCATTTCAGGATGTAGCATTCCATCTCTTGCATATGGATTAGCTAGCAGTTTCTCTATCATACCGAAAGGAATTTCATAATAAATATTTATAGTAGGTGTAGTATGTTGAGGAGCAACTCTTTGTTCTTCTGGTCGAGGTGAAGATACCCCGAAAAAACCCCTAAAAGGATTATATTCCATAGTGACAAGTGACAACAATAAATTTCAGCATGTAATATATATTAATCCTTACCATATTCCACTCACCAAAGGCGCTTCACTCTCCGGCAACAACGCCAGTAAAGAGTCTTGAGGAACAACAAGTATAGGGGATCAATCGTAGTCCTTTCAATAAGTAAGAGTGTTGAACCCAACGAGGAGCAGAAGGAAATGACTAGCGGTTTTCAGCAAGGTATTTTCTGCATGCACTGAAATTATCGGTAACAGATAGTTTGGTAGTAAGATAATTCATAGCCAGTAACAAGTAACAAGTGTAACAAAGGTGTAGCAAGGTGGACCAATCCTTTTTATAGCAGAGGATAAGCCTAGAAGAACTCTTATATAAAGCAAAGCGCTCCCGAGGACACATGGGAATTGTCGTCAAGTTAATTTTCATCATGCTCACATGATTCATGTTCGTTACTTTGATAATTTGATATGTGGGTGGATCAGTGCTTGGGTGCTGTCCTTACTTTGATAAGCCTCCCACTTATGATTAACCCCTCTCACAAGCATCCGCAACTACAAAAGAAGAATTAAGATAAATCTAACCATAGCATGAAACATGTGGATCCAAATCAGCCCTTTACGAAGCAATGCATAAACTAGGGTTTAAGCTTCTGTCACTCTAGCAAACCATCATCTACTCATTACTTCCCAATGCCTTCCCCTAGGCCCAAATCATGGTGAATTGTCATTTAGTCGACGTTCACATAACACCACTAGAGGAAAGACAACATACATCTCATCAAAATATCGAATGAGTACCAAATTCACATGATTACTTATAACAAGACTTCTCCATATCCTCAGGAACAAACATAACTACTCACAAAGCATATTGATATTCAAGATCAGAGGCATAATAAATATCATTAAGGATCTGAACATATGATCTTCCACCAAATAAACCAACTAGCATCAACTACAAGGAGTAATCAACACTACTAGCAACCCACTAGTACCAATATGAGGTTTTGAGACAAAGATTTAATACAAGAGGTGAATTAGGGTTTGAGAGGAGATGGTGCTGGTGAAGATGTTGATGAAGATTGATCCTCCCTCGATGAGAGGGATCGTTGGTGATGACGATGGCTTAGATTTCCCCCTCCGGGAGGGAAGTTTCCCTAGCAGAATAGCTCCGCCGGAGCTCTAGATTACTACTGCCCAGTTTCTGCCTCGATACAGTGGCGCTTTGTGCCGAAAGCTCCCTTATGATTTTCCTAGGTCAAAACCTTTCATATAGTAGAAGATGGACACCGGGGGCTGGCCAGGGGGCCCACAAGCTCAGGGGCGCTCCCCTAGGCTTGTGGCCACCTGGTGGGTCCCCTTATGTTGTTTCTTCATCCAATATTATTTATATATTCCAAAATAATTCTCTGTAAAGTTTCAGGACATTTGGAGTTGTGCATAATAGGCATATCAGATTTGCTCCTTTCCGGTCCAGAATTCCAGCTGCCGGCATTCTCCCTCTTCATGTAAACCTTGTAAAATAAGAGAGAAAAGGCATAAGAATTTTATCTTAAAGTCTAATAACAGCCCATGATGCAATAAATATCAACATAAAAACATGATGCAAAATGAACGTATCAGATCACGTAACATTTAGACAACTTGAGGGATGTTGATTTAAGTGGGAGTTCACTAGTAATTTGATTAACTGAACAAATTATCATGAACATAGTCAAAATGACTTCACAAATTATGCTGCAGAATAATGATTCGCGCTATAGCTCCGTTGAATTTGAATGTGTTCTTAGAGAAAGAAAAGTTGAAAGATGATGGAAGCAACTATGCGGACTGGGTCCATAATTTGAGGATTATCCTCACTTCTGCACAGAAGGCTCATGTCCTTGATGCACTGCTAGGTGAACCACCCGCTTCCGAAAATCTGGATGCTATGAACGTCTGGCAGACTAGAAGTGATAACTACACGATAGTTCAGTGTGCTATGCTTTCCGGCTTAGAACCAGGGCTCCAAAGACGTTTTGAGCACCACGGTGCATATGAGATGTTGCAGGAGCTGAAATTGGTATTTTTGGCTCATGCCGGGTTGAGAGGTATGACACCTCCGACAAGTTCTTTACCTACAAGATGGAGGAGAACATCTCCGTTAGCGAGCACGTACTCAAGATGTCTGGGTAGTACAACCACATGAATCAATTGGGAGTTATCTTCCGGATGAATTAGCGATTGATAGAGTTCCCCAATCACTACCACCAAGCTACAAGGGCTTCGTGATGAACTATAATATGCAAGGGATGGAGAAGATCATCCCTGAGCTCCTCGCGATGCTTAAGACCGCGGAGGTAGAAATCAAGAAAGAGCATTAAGTGTTCATGGTCAATAAGACCACTACTTTCAAGAAAGGCAAGGGAAAGAAAGGGAACTTCAAGAAGAATGGCAAGGTAGTTGCCGCTCCCATGAAGAAACCTAAGGCTGGACCCAAACCTGAGACTGAGTGCTTCTATTACAAGGGGAATGGTCACTGAAAGAGGAACTGCCCTAAGTACTTGGTAGATAAGAAGGCAGGCTATGTCAACAAAGGTATATTTCATATACATATTATTGATGTGTACCTTACTTGTTCTCGTAGTAGTGCCTGGGTATTTGATACTGGTTCGGTTGCTCTTATTTGTAACTCAAAACAGGAGGTGCGGAGTAAACGGAGACTAGCTAAGGATGAGGTGATGATGCACGTTGGAAGTGTCTCCAAGGTTGATTTGATCGCCATTAGCGCGCTCCCTCAACCTTCGGAATTAGTTTTAATTAAACCTAAATAAATTTTATTTGGTGCCTGCGTTAAGCATGAACAATATATTCAGATCTTGTTTATTGCAAGAAGGTTATTCATTTAAAGCACAGAATAATGGTTGTTCTATTTATATGGATAATATCTTTTATTTTCATGCACCTAATGTGAATGGTTTATTCTTGTTGAATCTCGATCGTAGCAATACACAAATTCATAACATTGATGCCAAAAGATGCAAAGTTAATGAAGATAGTTCCCCATATTTGTGGCACTGCTACTTAGGTCATATTGGTGTCAAGATTATGAAAAAACTGCATGATGATGGACTTTTGGAATCACTTGATTATGAACCATTTGAAACATGTGAACCATGCTTCATGGGTAAGATGACTAAAATCCTGTTTGACGGTAGAATGGAGTAGGCAAATGATTTGTTGAAAATAATACATACCAATGTATGTGGTCCAATGAGTGTTGAAGCATGAGGTTAATATTGTTATTATCTTACCTTCACAGATGATGAGTAGACACGGGTATATTTACTTGATGAAACACAAGTCTGAAATTTTGAAAAGTTCAAGCAATTTTAGAGTGAAGTTGTAGATCATCGTGACAAGAAGATAAAATGTCTATGATATGATCGTGGATGTGAGTATCTGAGTTACGAGTTTGGTATGTATTTAAGACAATGTGAAAGTTAGGTCACAACTCACACCACCTGGAACACTATAGTGTAATGGTGTGTCCGAATGTCGTAACCGTACTTTATTGGATATGGTGCATTCTATGATGTATCTTACCGATTTGCCACTATCATTTTGGGGTTATGCATTAGATACAGTCTCATTCAATTTAAATAGGGCATCATCTAAATCCATTGAGATGACATCGTATGAATTATGGTTTGGCAAGAAACCTAGGTTTTCTTTTCTTAAGGTTTGGGTATGCGATGCTTATGTCAAGAGGCTTCAGCCTGATAAGCTCGAACCCAAAGTGGAGAAGTGCGTCTTCATAGGATACAAAGAGACCATTGGGTACACATTCTATCACAGATCCGAGGGCAAGATCTTTGTTGCCAAGAATGGGTCCTTTCTAGAGAAGGAGTTTCCCTCGAAAAAAGTGAGTGGGAGGAAAGTAGAACTTGATGAGGTAAACGTACCTTCTCTCTGTTAGATTCCTACGTACTCCTAGATTTGTATTTAAACAGAGATGGTTTCCAATTTGTTTTCAAACATGTGAATGTGCTTGTTCTCGCGCATGCTCTTCCTACTAGGATATCGCCACGTATAGCCAGTCCAATAGTAACTTTTTTAAGCTCCCTGTCCAATAGTACTAGTGGACTACTAACAACAACTGAAGTAGAGTATGCAGTGCTCATAGTACTAGTAGTATACTTACTCTGTTTTTATTTACTCCGCATAAAATGGAGGGAGTAGTAGTATAAATGATGCGTGCGGGGGAGGGGGAGGGACATCAGTTTGCTCTCAACTGTGGTCCCACAAGCGAGCAGAAACGCAAGACAAAGTGCATTCCATTTGGTGAGCGATGTGGAGGGTCCAGCGTGCCGGGGTGCAACGCGAACGCGACAAGAGCGATGTACATTCAAAACGATGGACCAGTCGTCACCGGAACCACTATTCACACTAGAACCTTCGCTGCTTGGCAAACGCCAGACACTGCCCCAAAAGCACACCTCCTCTCCAGCCCACCCCCACCTTTCGATCCCCTAGACCGCATCAAGCGTCCCCTAGTTCACCGAAAAGCCATGGTGCGCTGCAAGATCACGTACTACAAGATGCTGACGTCAGATCACCGCGCAGAAATCGCGGCGATGATCGGTGCCACAGACCTCCATTCCCAAGCTCGCTTTGCCGCGGGCCAATCCCCAAGTTCTCTAGAGCCAAGCTCCGAGGAGGAGGAAGCCGATCCAATGTTCATGGCGGAGGTCGCGGTGTAGAAGGCCCCTGATGCGTATAAGACGATGGACGTTGACTTCGTGCCGGCGTCCGGGTCCCCCACGGTGCAGGCGGACCAGAGGTTTAACCTGGCGATACTAAAGGAGGACCGGGAGGCGGATGCTTAACTCTACGCGGAGCGTGCGCATGCCGCTCCCATCGAGGCCCTCCTGCAGGCGGAACCGGATGTCGTGGATGTGAACCTGGCGGCAGAGGCTCAACTTGAGGCGAAGTGCGTGGATGCCGCTGCCATCGAGGCCCTCCTGCAGGCGGAACTGGACGTCCTAGACTTGAACTGGGCGGTGGAGGCTCAACTCGATGCGGAGCGCGCGGATGCCGCTACCATCGAGTCCCGCCTGCAGGCGAAACCGGACATCCTGGACTTGAATCAGGCGGCAGAGGCTCAACTCGAGACGGAGCGCGCGGATGCCGCTGCCATCAAGGCCCTCCTGCAGGAGGAACCGGACATCCTAGACTTGAACTGGGCGGTGCTCTCATTCGTGCAGAGTGCCCGCACGCTCCGCGTGAACGAGTAGCTGGAGGCCGAGGACAACCACGGTGCGGAGACACACAACAGCAGCTATGGTTGGTTCGTGCTGGCAGCCAAAGACGACGAGGCCATCTCATTTCGCGAGCAGTGATAGTTTTTCTTTATGTTGTTGTTTTTAGGGATCATTTGCTGTGTAAAAACATATATTTATGCAAGTCGCCTGACTTTCATCATTTGGGTCAGTCGACCATTTCAGGCGGTTGGATGAATATCCTATGTCTCCTAAACCTTCTTCCTTACCTCTTCTTCTTCCCCAACACACCACCGCATGGGCCGTATGGATCTTCCCCAACATGCGGTTGGATAAACATACTGTATGAATGAAAATTATGTGTGAGCGGTAGGATGTCTGAGTTTGGTTTGATCACATGCGGTAGCACATGTCAGTGAGGGTGTGTTCCCTTGGTTGGGTTTGCGGCGTGTAGGAGCGACTGTGTGAGGGTGCGGTGCGAACGCGATAGCCGTGCGCAAGTGTACCTCCTTTTCATTTGGAAAACTTTTGGCAAGCTTGGCAAAAATGTGTGGCCAAGTATGGCAATGCAAGGCCTAGACCCAAACAGGATACAAGTACGTACGTAGAACTACCACTTGTGTTAAAAAAGAAAGGCGGGGTTTTCCTACGCGGGGTTGATCATTACAAATCCTCGTTTGACGTGTCAATTAATGCGTATTTCTTTCTCTGACGCCAAAAGAGCTAACCATCCCACTGCTCATCGCCTAATTAATGCAGCGCCATGCAAACCAACCTTCTCACTTCCGCATGCATGCAAGGGTATATTAATGTCCTTGTTTTCTAGTACGAGGCAAACCCTATCAATTTTGCCTCGATTAGTGTTAGTGGCCTTCTGCAAATTGTAATTTTGATATACTAGCCTTGTGTACAAAAAAATGGAGGTAGTAACTAGTATTTGACTTCCTTCCCCATTGCGATGATTTCCATGATATCTAGAACACTGTGGTTTGGCAAAGTGCGTTCGACGGAGAACACCATTGAGGGAGACCACGATAAGTCGTTCGCAAGTGTCGCTGCAAGCCGAGACAACGGCCTTATTTTCATCTAGGAAGCCTGTTGAACCAAAGGACGCGTAAATGTACTAGTACTACACAATAGCATCCTCCATCCAGCTTAGTGCAGTAAGGTGTTTTCTCAAAGAAGACGATGGAGAAGCAAAGTCAGCGAAGAGTGAAATGATGGTTGCTTCGTCTGTGCTTTGTGATTTGTTGCCTCACTGCTTCGTGATTTGTGATAGAAAGGACATGGGAGTAGACTCTGTGCTCTATACTATACATGCATCCAAGCACGGGAGAAAGAGGAGAGAGGTTGCATTTTTCTATTCCTTCAATCAATCAATTAGGGAGCTTCAGTTCCATCTTTTTGGCTTTGGCAGCACCCACCACAATGGTTCCCGTCGATGCCAAAAGCTATTTTTGTGTTGGCCACACATTGTGGATGCCCTTAACCGTACCACTTGGTTTTGCTCCTGTGTGCTATCTATACAAATCTCGATTATATTGATATAAAAAATTATTGTATCAAGATTAGTAAAAAGGAGGTGATTTTGCCACGCGGATGGCGGGGCAGGTTTCTTATTTTTAGAGGATGTTGTCCTGGCGGTTTGCTAACATGTGGTCCCATGTGTCGGTGCTTTACCAAGCCGATCTGCGTCCCACATGAGGCAGAACAACGGTAGAAGCAACACGTGGTTAACTTGAAGAAGACGAGGGAGAAGTGGATTCAACAACGAGTGAAATGATGGTTGCTTCATCCCTCCAACTTACTTTTTAGCATTATTACTTCGTCCCTCCAACTTAACTGCAGAAATGGGGCATCTTTGTGATTTGACGCCTCATTGCTCATTACTACGCCGGTGCCATGACTGGGGTGCTTCACCCCTGCTGCTCTGCACTGTTACTTTGGTATGGCACATGGACCCGGTTGCTTGATGTCCCACATGTCAGTGAAAGGGACTAGCACATTTATGAAAGCGAGCGCTCCACTCTTACGGCGGAGGAGTACATGACACAGCGGCCCAGTGAACTGTTACTTGTACTGTAGTACTACTATAGTTTTGCTGTTTCGCACGATCCATCGATACAAACCCGATTAAACAGGCAAGGGCGGGATTTTTCCCGTGCGATAGATGATATGTACCAGCCATACATTTCATAGGCAATTTTAATGTATGCAAAGTGAATAATTAAGTAACAATATGAGATCTAGTAAAACTAAAAACACATATGATTTATTGTGTTAGTGTAGTAGTAGTGCTGTATTGCATAGTTGTTAGATGTAACATGCGAGAACGTGTAAAGATGTACTTTTGGAGGGCCTACAGAGAGAAATTGGGCATAAAGTGGATCCAAATATTTGTATTCTTCTTCATATCATTGGTAACTCATATCTACAGTTTGTATCGTAGACGTGAATGCTTGTTCACTCTTACGAAACCAGTACAACAATAATGGGGTGGCGTGCACCAATTTAGGCACTGGCACTTTGGCCTACTCGGCTCCACAGAGAGAGCGAGAGAAGAGATAAATACATAGGTGGTTAGTGTATTTCAAGCGAAAAGCGTAATATGGTCACCGGACTTCAGAATACGCTCATTACGGTCACTATATATGTTTTGCAGTGATTATACGGTCACTATATACGTTTTGCAGTGATTATATGGTCACTTGCTCACCGTTCAGAATCGGATTGCACTCTGTTGACCAGCCAAATAGTTTGCATGGCACTATGTTGACTAGTTAAATTAACCATGTTCCTTGTGGATCCCACCTGTCAGTTTGCATATGAAAAAGGTTAGATAAACACAAATTTATGAAGGCGCGACAAGACTCCAACCCATGTGCGGGAACCACCTGGTTGTGTATGTATCTGCAAGGGCCTGATGTGTGCACATGCACGTGTAGGTTGAGCACTTGAGCGTGAGAGTGTGTGTTGGTCGTGTGGTGTGTGCATGCAGGCGTGGGTGTGCTGGTGTGAGTGTTGAGTGCGTGCATGGATGTGTGTGTACGTGTGAGTGTTGCATGCGTGTGTTCATGTGAGTGTTGCTTGCATGCCGTTCATGTGCATGTGTGCGTGTGTGTATAGTCACCACACCAGCTCATGTGTGTTAAAATAGACGGCTCAGCATACCAATACAAGGCCACCTTGTCCGCTGTGCTCGCGGTCATGACTTCAAACCACCGTTCAATATTTTTTATCGTTTGCTTTCATTCTTATACACGCCGACAGGTGGGCCCAATGGTAGTGAGATAATGTGATGCAACACCAGAGGTGCCACGTGGAGCGTTTAACTGGTGGACTAGTCGTGTCTTGAGAAAATACATAGTTGTACGGTGAGCCCGTGACTGTATAATAACCACAAAACGTAAATGGTGACCGTAATGAGTGGATTCTGAAGTCCAATGTATGTATCATGCTTTCGCTTCAAATACAATGATCGTCACTGTATATATCGCGAGAGAAAGATGAAACATGCGTGAATGCGCTGGGGGCGTACTTTTAGAGGACCTGGAGATAGTTTGTGTGCGTACGTAAAAGGGCCGGGGCGTAGAGGGGGTGTATGCGATGGAGAGAGAGATGCTCTTCGTTTCTCTTTATTATGACTACCTTTATATATAGTATAAAAATATAAAAATTCACAGTGCAGAATAAATATCATTGTCGGCACCATGCAATGCAAATTAACGTTCATACTCCTCCATATAACTTTATAATGTTGTATATATGTAGAAATTCTAAAATAATTTTTTGGCCACACTTTGTGTGGTTTTATTCAAAAGGAATGCTGTATGCGAAATAAACGTGAAGAGAGGGCTTTTTAGATCAATGGGGTATGTGATGTAACATGTGTGATGTATTTGGCAGGGCCTAGAGAGGTATGTGTGTGTATCACATATTCGAGAGTCATGGATAGAGGGGTCGCCGGGGGGGACGGGGGGGACGTGGGAGAGATAGCACGAGAAATGAGAGAGGTCTAGAGAGAGAGAGATGAATATGATGTCATGGCGAGAGATGCCCTTGAGTGTGTATATGCATGGGGGAGGGGATAGAGGCATGAGGAGAAAATATTTTGTGTGGTGTCTGTGTTGGTATTTGTGGGTGTGAGAAGATAACGAGACCTGGGGGCAGAGGGTGTGTCACCGTGTGAGGTCCTGTGGGCCGAGGTCAGGCCCTTGGTTCGGTTCCATCCCGTGCCACATTGGTCGGTCCGTGATGCATTTAGGGAGACACATGGAGGACTAGTCATACAAGACAAAGATAGCAGAGTCGTGAAGGACTCTATGTCCACTAACAAAGCCGGCTAGGATTTGTAAACCTTGGTCCACAGACTAAGGTAACCCCTTATCTCTGGTATTACTGTTCATCCAACCTAACTTTAAGGTGCATCCTACAGAATGCTCTGCTTGAATCATACTCGTCAATTAGGAAGAGAGGTGGAGACAATGCGTGAGAGACAGACCCAAGGACAATGTGCGTGCGGGAGACACGTAGGCAGGTCTATGTATATAGAAAGGGTCGATGGGGATTGTGCGTGTGTATGCTTGTGAGAGGAAGAGTGCTTGGATAAAGGTTAGTGAAAACAGTCGTAAATGGTTACGAGAGGGAGGGATGGTTATATCGAGAGCATGCCTACGAGAAAGACACCTCGGGAGAGAGTGTGTGAGCATGTGTGAGAGACCACCGATGGAGAGTGAAACTACACGTAAATGACTAAAGTACACATTGATTAAAAATATAATTTGTATCCAAATATTAGGATGGGATCATGATATTTGCAATTCGCATAAGGAACGGTCATTGATCCATCAGACATCTATATTCTATCGAATATGAGCATGTCTATGTTATTATTCGACATAATTGATCCACAGAGTTAGTATTTTGAACTCTAGACAATGCACCGCTTTAGTATTTGAATATAAACTTGAGTATAGTTCATGTTGTGTGTAAAGCACATTATACATACAAAAGTTACATAATGAACATTATAAATAGCTAGCTATGAACTAGCATACATTTGAATTCAACTTAAGGTGGTTTAAAAAATTCGAATTCAAGATGAAGTCCATTCAATTATTTGAATTCGATATCATGGCATTTGTGTAAATCATACCTAAATTATGGGGGCACCAACCTTTGCTCTGCTTTAGTACATAATAGCATATATAGTCGTGTACAAAATAGATTCAAATTTACCTCCTCCATTCCAAAATAATTGTAGTTATAGGATTTTCAAGTGTTAAAATTTCAAAAATAAGCACATAAATTAATGAGGTTTTCAAACATACATGGTCAAATTTAACGTTGTCTATTTAGGTCAATCCTCAAAGTTCAAGAGTACTCTAAACGTGAATGCTTCTGTTTCAAAATTTCGAACGAAGCTCCAAAAGAGCGTCTACTCGCCCGAAACCGCGTGAGACAAATGTTGGTAGAAGGAAGTTACTTTTCTAACTCTGACCCGTGAAACCTACCGGCCCGACATCCAAAGGTCTAAACCGGGGTAGGTTTTTAGCTTCATCTAGACGCCACGCATCCGCCTCCGACAAACATTCATACACAATGACCGCCTAAGCACATGCACGCGGCCGAAATCGCTCCCACCCACTATTTGGGACACCTGGGATTACCATCCTACCCCCGACCCGCAGTAGGTCCGAAATTTAAGAGGGGGGCAAAGTTTGTACTTTCAACAAATTTCAAACAAGCGCGTCCCATCTGTTCAAAAAAACCAAAAACAAGCGAGTCCGAGACTGAAACATGGTTCTCCCTTAGCTCCCCCTGTGATACGTCTCCAACGTATCTATAATTTTTGATTGTTCCATGCTATTATATTACCCCTTTTGGATGTTTATGGGCTTTATTTTACACATTTATATCATTTTTTGGGACTAACCTACTAACCGGAGGCCCAACCCATATTGCTGTTTTTTGCCTATTTGATTTTTGAAGAAAAGGAATATCAAGCGGAGTCCCAGCGGAATGAAACCTTCGGGGCGTGATTTTGGAGCGAACATGATCCAGATGACTTGGAGTGCAAGCCAAGAAGCTGCCAAGGCTCCCACGAGATAGGAGGCGCGCCCTGTCTCGTGGGCCCCTCAGCGACCACCGACATACTTCTTCCTCCTATATATACCTACATACCCGAAAACATCCAGAGCAGGGCCGAAACACAATTTCCACCACGTAACATACAGATCCATGAGATCTCACCTTGAGCCTTGACGACACTCTGCTGGGAGGAATCGACCATGGAGGATTCTACATCAACATCCTTGCCCCTCCGATGAGTTGTGAGTAGTTTACCACAGACCTACGGGTCCATAGTTATTAGCTAGATGGCTTCTTCTCTCTTTTTGGATCTCAATACAATGTTCTCCCCCTCTCTTGTGGAGATCTATTCAATGTAAACTCTTTTTGCGGTGTGTTTGTCGAGATCCGATGAATTGTGGGTTTATGATCAAGTTTATCTATGAATAATATTTGAATCTTCTCTGAATTCTTTTATGTATGATTGAGTTATCTTTGCAAGTCTCTTCGAATTATCAGTTTGGTTTGGCCTACTAGATTGTTCTTTCTTGCCATGGGAGAAGTGCTTAGCTTTGGGTTCAATCTTGCGGTGTCCTTACCTAGTGACAGAAAGGGTTGCAAGGCACGTATTGTATTGTTGCCATCGAGGATAACAAGATGGTGTTTATATCATATTGCTTGAGTTTATCCCTCTACATCCTGTCATCTTGCTTAATGCGTTACTATGTTCTTATGAACTTAATACTCTAGATGCAGGCAGGAGTCGGTCGATGTGTGGAGTAATAGTAGTAGATGCAGGTAGGAGTCGGTCTACTTGTTATGGACGTGATGCCTATATACATGATCATGCCTAGATAATCTCATAACTATGCGCTTTTCTATCAATTGCTCGACAGTAATTTGTTCACCCACCGTAATACTTATGCTATCTCTAGAGAAGCCTCTAGTGAAACCTATGGCCCCCGGGTCTATCTCTTATCATATTTGCTTCCAATCTACTTTTATTTACATCTTTACGTTTTGTATCTATATTATAAAATACCAAAAATATATTTATCTTATCATACTATCTTTATTAGATCTCACTTTACATGAAGTGGCCGTGAAGGATTGACAACCCCTTTATTGCGTTGGTTGCGAGTTCTTTGTTTGTTTGTGTAGGTGCATGGGACTTTTGAGGAGCCTCCTACTGGATTGATACCTTGGTTCTCAAAAACTGAGGGAAATACTTACGCTACTACTGCTGCATCACCATCTCCTCTTCGAGGAAAACCAAGGCAAGCTCAAGACGTAGCACCTTGCCCCCCGTCCGATTCCCCATTCATATTCCGTGGGCGCCAAAACTACCTCTCCACCAGCGGCAAAATCCCAGCGTCCTCCGCCCACAACCCCGTCCCACCCATCAACCGCCACCCTCCTCCATCATGCTGGAGCCGATAACTCAACATCGTCATCCACCGCAACCGCACCGCAACCCCCACCATGGCTAGCAGTTGAAGCTGAGGTCGAGATGCCTCCAGGACGCAGACATGGGCCATACCCAAGCCAGTTCAACCACGTCGTCCTGCGCCTCATCGCTGCCGCTCCAACTTCGCCACCATCCACCGCACCAGAACTGTTCCCGCTACGCCGTCCTTCGCCACCTCGGATCTGTTTCCCCTCAGTCGTCGTCCTGGGAACGGGGGTACCAAGACTTGCCTGCCCGCGGCCCGTGGCCTGGCTCCATCAACGGCCCGGTATGGCCCAGCTTCAGTAGCAACAACTCAAGACCCTTGCGAGGGTCCAAGCCTCGCGAGGCGGACGACACCAAGACCTCCCTGGGGGCAGCCTCCCTAGGCTGGCTCCCGAGGAGTGGAGATATCTATGCAAGGTGCACCTTGTGACGTGAGCCTTGACAACCAAGGCCAGGCAAGCGCCAACAGGCGCAATGTACTAGTTCCCCTTTGGAGCTAAGGGGGCAAGCGCAGGCATGGAGTCCAAAGGAATCAGGCAAAGGTTTCCTTATCGGTGCAACAAGACCAAGACCAGCAGGACGGCAGGATGGAGGTCATCGCGGAGCCCACTACAACATCGCCACCAGAGCCTTTGGCAGGCGAAGACTTCTTTTGTCAGGATAGCTTGTACTAGTTGTCTCCCTTCAAATTTGGCTGTTGTGGGATCCCTTCCCGCCTACATTTGGGAAGAGGACCAAGGCCACTATTAATAGAACCTAGCTACCACCGTAGCAGGGGATAGATCATTCATATCATCCTCACACTCACTAGCTCATCAAGCTCAAGCACACCTCTCCTCCTGAGGCTGTTCGACCACTGTAATAGTTCATCATCAACCCCTCGAGGCAATCCACCACACACTAGAGTAGGGTATTACACCACAGGGTGGCCCGAACTAGTATAAATCTCTATGTCTCTTGTTCCTGGGGTTCGTCAAGCTAGGCCGTGGAATCGTGGGGTAGGCAGACTGGGGAGAGAGAGTTCTTCGCACGCACCCCAGAGTTCGAACCTCTCAAGGGTTTGCGGAACCCGTAATCCGACATTTGGCACGCCATGTAGGGGTGCGCCGAAGTCTCTCTTACATCGATCGGCTCGCCATCACCCTGCGGTCCTGATGGCTGATGATCCGAGGACTCATGCCAACCACTGGGCTGCCTGACCCGCCCGGGCTGCACCGTCCGTTCAAGAAGACCTCAACTCCGCGCTCCAGGCGGCTCGCACACCGCCCAACACCGCTGGACACGGGCGGCGCGGACTGGCGCCCTCCGCCCTCGCACCGCTGCGCACGTGCGCCACCATGCAATCTTCAGGCTATGTTGCGGCAACGGCACCGCACACCCGATGGGAGCAGGCAAACATGCGAGCCGCGCTCATCGTGGTGCGGGAGCTACTACGATGCATGCTGGTGGAGAGCGGCCATGATGTGCTGGCGAAGAGCGGCCGCGATGCACTGCTAGAGCGCGTCGCTGAACTGCTGGACGCTGCCTGCAGAGGTACGCCGCCTTTCTGCTCCTTATTGCCCATGCCTCAGGTTGTGGCAGAAGCGCGCGCGAGGCCCCGACAAGCTTGCACGTCCCTTGGAGCGCTAGGGGGACCCGACAACACCAACATGGACCCCGGCACAGCGCGTCCTGCCGCTATAGCGCCACCACAAGGAGGGGCAAGCGTTGGCGGCCCGCCGAAAGGACGCGCTGGAATGCCACCCAGCGGCCACCAGGGTCAGGCGCCACAGCTAGTGGCTCAAGGCGCGGGGTACCCAGGTGATGGCTCTGGCGGGGCGACCGCGGATGCCTACGTGCCCCACATGGTGAACCTAGAGTACATGCCGGGGGAAAGCCCCAACTCGTTCCCCGAGCTAGGATGGGTGGGCGGAACGCCCGAAGCGGGGGCCTTCCATGAGTCGCCCGGAGGCTTCGCCGACCCCTTCAGCGACGATGATGACGGGGTACAACCAATATCTCGGGAGCAAGATTACACTAACCATGGGCTGTAGGTGAACCAGACCGCGACAGCAGTCGGAGACCCAGGGCGTTGGCTCCACCTCCGGCAGGAGTGATGCACTGGGGGATGCGCGGGAGGGACCCGGAGCCAGGGCCTACCCCATGCCGCATGGAGCAAGGCGCCTCACGGAGGTAGGTCCTCTGCTGGGGGAGGCGCCGATGAGCCCTTTCCCCCGATAGAGGGCCTGTGGTCGCCGAGTGCGCTGCTAGCGTCCCCCTTGCCCCTTGGTCTCGTCCTTGTT
The DNA here is from genome assembly GCA_021437245.1 of Aegilops speltoides. NCBI lineage: Eukaryota > Viridiplantae > Streptophyta > Magnoliopsida > Poales > Poaceae > Aegilops > Aegilops speltoides. The sequence goes on from CM038145.1 coordinate 110,293,902, forward strand.
TCTGGACAACCCAACGATGGTCGTGGGTTACGCAGGGCAGGGCCCTCGTCTGGCAATATGAAGCAAGGCTCGCGCCAGTGAAGGTCTTCGCTCGTGACACTCTCACGTAATAATGAGTGGGGCTGTACATGCCCCGGAGTCTCCGGAGTGCCACCCTTTGGCCTCGGGGGCTCTCGCCCACGTCCTAGTGGAAGCACCATGCTCCACGCTGGCCGTCGACACTGTACCCAAATGGCTATGCTCACAGCTAGTGAAAGCACTTAGCTCCACGCTGGTGGGAAGACAAGAAGACTAGCTAGGTGCCGGATGTGGCCATTTGCTTTCATCCTTTTTTCTGTAACTCGATTCGCCGCCCTTTTGGACTGAACTTGAAGTCTTTTTTGTTGTCAAGCATGGGGGGAGTCTTCTCTTGTTCGTGTTGATTTCTTGCATTTTGGTTGCGTGCTTTATTTCGAGGCTCATGCCTGGTACCCCTCCCCTTGCGAGCGCCTCGCGAGCGGGGGATGGGCGTGGTACACGCACGCCGACCGCGCTCGGGCAAGGCGACCGGTGACAAACCACCCAAGATCAAGAGTACCATCACCGCAGGACCACCGTGCGCACACCCTGCCATGGCCCGGCATTCGCTCCTCGCGAGGCTCCCTTGGGCGGACCAGCAGGCTCCTTAGAAGATCTAAAACCTGGTGAGCCCCTAATGGGCTCCCCTCAGGAGAAAGGCACATCAGCAACCTCAAAACACGCTCAAGGCCTGCTAGGATCAAGATAAGGCTCAGCCACAACCCTGCTCTGGGGCTCACGAGTTCGCAAGGCACATTTCAGGTCCAGCTTAAAGATAGAACATTAATTTACATGCACGAGGGGCTCCCCCTCCAATATGCTGTCACGCCCTACGAGGCCGTGTCCAAGTCTTTGCGTGCAGGTTCAAGTGAAGGAATGCGGGCTCAACTGGACGTGCTGCTCACAAAGTCGCCCTGGTCGCTCTCTTACACGCTGCTAGCGCTATCGCTAGCTTGTCATCGCCGTCGTCGACCGCGCAATCTTCGTCCACCGCGGCCACCACCGCGTCATCCTCGGTAGCGAATGCCCTAACCAAAATGCCCATGTGATTGTCTACCCAGTGCGACAGGTTGTCCCGGATAGCCCCGAGCACTAGGGCTATGGTGGCGTCAAAGTCGAAGTGGGGGTCGAGCTTCTGAAGATGACTGAGGACGCGTGAGAATGCGCACCTAAGGAGGCCCCGACTCCTCTCCTCGACAAGCTCGTGATATCTCGCAGCCTGGTCCTCCAGGCGCGTCATGACTTCGGTAAAGAAGTGGAGGTGGCTGGTGTAATCTTCCACGTGGGGATGAGGGATGCTCTCCTCGTAGATGACGCCCACTGCTTGGTTGGCCCTCACCCTGAGAGCCTGGAGCATGGGAGCATCCTCGCGCTACAGCGTCTACCAACGACACACCTCCCTGTTCTGCTTCGCAAGGGACGCGACATCATCAATCTTCTGTTGGAGCGAGAGCAAGTCAGCATGCGTGGAGGCCAGGTCAGCCTGGGCAGAGGTCTGGGCGGCTGCAGTGGCCCTCTCGTGCTGCTCCGCCTCGTCTAGCCTTGTCCTGAGGGAGGCAGCCCTGCCCTCAGCTTTGGCCTCCAGGAACTTCAACTTCAGGTCGTACGCATTGGCAAGATCAGCACGAGCCTTCGCCCTCTGGTTAAGCTCCTCCTGGATCTTGTCTTCGCGCGTGGTGATGGCATCCTCGGCCATGGCCACATGGCGCTCCCTCGTCCCCAACGCTCAAGCTCAAGGCTGCGCTCCGAGGCCTCCAGCATCAGCGCCTCCTCATGCTTCTGGATCTCCTTCTCTTTGGAGGGCGCCTCCCTCAGTGGCGCCAAGATGGCCCTACGCGCCTCGACCTTCTGCTCGAGGGAAGCATTCAAGGTCTGGAGCTCCCGTTGGTGGTCCTCAGCGACCTCGCAGCGGCGATCAGCCACCCTGGCCTCCTCCAAGGCTCGGGCACTAGCCTCGCGTGAGGTTGCAAGGGATGCCTCGGCCTTCGCACTGGTGCGCTCGGGATGAAGGCACCCGAGGTTGATGGCCACCTTCAACTTGTGCCATTCATCCGCTAGCCGAAGCCCCTCTGTCTCAAGGCGGGCGTCAACATCGACGAGCTCTTCCCCGAGCCGGCTCAGCGCACCCATCGCCTCCCGGAAGAGCTCGTGGCAGACAACACCACGCCCACACGCAAATTCAAATGTACGCCCGGGCCCCTCCACTGTGCCGGGAATCATCAGGAAAGCTTGAGGTGGCTTGCCTGCACCTGGCAGGGGGCTAGAGGCCGGCGCCTTCCCCGCCGCTATTCGGGCATCGGCAGAGGTGCTGCAGGATGAGGCCTAGCAGCTTGAAGATGAAGCCAGGGCTGAGGTCGCCCAACTGTGGGCGACGACCAATGGAGGAGCCCTCAACACGCCTTCAACACTCCAGATAAAGCCGCGAAGGAGGGGCGATAAGAGAGGAGGGTCAAGACACCCGGTCAGCACGTCCACCTCTTCCATAGGCCTCGTGCTACGCGCAGCGGCCCGGCAAGGAATGCTCAAGGCTAGTGGTAAGCCCGAAACGGGCAGAGGTTGCTTCTCCGGAGATTTCGCTGCGCCAGCCAAGGGGCCCTGAAGAGTTGTGGCCAGGAGGGGATGCAACACTTAGGAAATCACATAGATGAGGTACTTACTCATCTTTGGCTATGTACTTCCTTTGCTTCAACGGCCGGTAGGCGTCACCATTGCAGCTTGGAGACACCTTCCTCTTGCGGAGTGCTCCAAAGTTCAAGCAAAGCTGGCCGAAGCCCTGGGCGCGACTGCTGTTGCCTGGGGCAGTTGGAGGGGCTCTTGAGGGGACGACCTTGGGAGCATCAGGCCGCATTGCCCCCTCAGCATCCGCCTCAGGACAGCTCGCCCGAGCCTTGGGGGCTTCCACCCCGAGAGCCTCAGACCGTGTCGGCCCTCCGTCCGCCGCCTCAGGACAGCTCGCCCGAGCCCCAGGAGCTGTCACCTCTGGAGCCACAACCAACGTCGCTTCTTTAGCAGCCACCTCTCTAGCGTTCGACGGTGCTCGCCTCCCTGCACCCTCTTCCGGGGTGAGCGCCGAGGTGACGGCATGCAAATGAACCAAGAGGACGGGGTTCTCGTGGGCCCCTCAAGGCCGACCAGGCGTGGCCCCCATTCGTCGAAAAGGGGCATTTGCCTCATGAACTCCACCTTATTGGAGCAGCAGTACAAGAGGCAACCCTCCTCCAGCAGATTGACTAGTGCCGGGTCGCCCGTCAGGAGCTCAAGCACCGTCCGCAGCGCCTCAGGAGGAATCGCGGGCACGTAAAGCCTGACGGGGTCCCTGCTGCCGGAGAAGGTCCACATCGGCCGAGAGTGATGCTGGAGCGGGGCAATGCGGCACTAGATGAACTCCTTCACAACCATAGGCGCCATCAACCCAAGGTCCTTCAGCCTGACCAGCCGACACGAGACATGGGCGAGCTGCCGGTCGACGAGCTTCGCGTGCCCCCAGCCGGTGCTTGGGACGGCCGGAGCCCGTGGGAGCAAGAGTAGAGGGTTGAACACGCCAACATCAACAAGCACTCTCCGCTTCCGTAATCCATCCACAACTGGTGAGATCTCGAAGTCGATCCCCGAGTCGGCCGTCACCACTATAGCCTGGAAGGTCACGCACCCCGAGCGCTGGCGGGCGTCGGTTAGATGCAGCAAGAAGAAATGGAGAAGCAAAGCCACGGAAGAGGCAATGCCCACCATGGCCTCGCAGATGAAGGCGAAGACGGCGAGGAGGATGATGGACTGGGGATCCAGGTGCAGCACATTGACTTGGTAATGCGAGAGCACGACGTTGAAGAAATCGGAGAACGGGGGAATTAGGCCAGCCCAGAGGGCGTGAAGATGGATGGGGATCTCAATGGCCGTCCTATAAATCGCGGCGCGGGAAGCCGGCCAAGCCACCGTCACCTTCCATTCATTGGAATCGGTGGCGAGCGCTGGGCGAACCTTGTCCAGCCCTTCCTGGTTGACCACCACCTACCGCTGGATGGCGGGCTCGAAGACCAGTGGCGCTTGGGCTGAGGTGCTGGTTTTCCCCTTTCCCTTCTTCTTCTGGCTCAGCGCCATGGCGATGGGAGGGATTGGTGCCAGGTCAGGACAGGGGAGGAAGCCGCTGTTTTCTGGAAGACGGAGGAGCTATGGGAGCGCGTTGCCGGCAATGCAGGCAGAGCTGTGTTGACAACGGCGGGCTCCTAGCCTGGCGGATATCAAGGCCACGTGGGTGAGTGGAGGCGCCCATGTACCGCCAATCACCATGCGTTGACCGAGGCCATAGGAGGTTGGGGCCCGCGACATTCCACACTTGTCCCTTGGCTTCGCCTCGAAGCCAAGTTCGAGCGCGCCTTTGGCCCGGGGACTACTGTCGGCGTCCTAGGAACGGGGGTACCCAGACTTGCCTGCTTGCGGCCCATGGCGTGGCTCCATCAACGGCCCGGTATGGCCCAGCTTCAGCAGCAACAACTCAAGACCCTCGCGAGGGGCCAAGCCTCGTGAGGCGGACGACACCAAGACCTCCCTGGGGGCAGCCTCCCTAGACTGGCTACCGAGGAGCGGAGATATCTATGCAAGGTGGACCTCGTGAGGTTCATGTGACGTGAGCCATGACGACCAAGGACAGGCAGGCGCCAGCGGACGCAGTGTACCAGTTCCTCCTTTGGTGCTAAGGGGGCAAGCACAGGTGCGAAGTCCCAAGGAATCAGGCAAAGGTTTCCTTATCGATGCAACAAGACCAAGACCAGCAGGACGGCAGGACGGAGGTCATCATGGAGCCCACTACAGTGTCGCCACCAGAGCCTTTGGCAGGCGAAGACTACTTTTGTCAGGATAGCTTGTACTAGTTGTCTTCCTTCAAATTTAGCCGTTGCGGGATCCCTTCCCGCCTACATTTGGGAAGAGGAACAAGGCCACTATAAATAGGACCTAGCTACCACCGTAGCAGGGGACAGATCATTTAGATCATCCTCACACTCACCAGCTCATGCAGCTCAAGAACACCTCTCCTCCTGAGGCTGCCCGACCACTATACTAGTTCATCCCCAGCTCCTCGAGGCAATCCAACACACACTGGAGTAGGGTATTACACCACACGGTGGCCTGAACCAGTATAAATCTCTATGTCTCTTGTTCCTTGGGTTCGTCAAGCTAGGCCGTGGAATCATGGGGTAGGAAGACCGGGGAGAGAGAGTTCTTCGCATGCACCCTAGAGTTTGAACCTCTCAAGGGTTTGCGGAACCCGTAATCCGACACCCTCCGCCGACAGACGGCCACCGCAACACAGTCAACAATTTGGCCATGGGTTCATCCAAGGCTCCACCCTCCTCCAAAACATCGGTTCCCCTGCTAAAAATAAGAAAATCGTCGTGACATCTGGAGTACACATCACTAGCAACCGGAAATGGCACTGCTTTTCTCTTATTCGTGCAAATCTTACGTGTCTGCTTGCACGGTATTCATCCCACAGAACACACTAGGTTATTGCTTCTTCCTGATACTAGATATTCCTTGTAACTCTTGATGCACAAGGTTTCTCCTCATATACTATTTCACCTTAGCTAGAGGTCCATCGCCCCCTGGATTTCAATTCCTGGTCAGTTGATTCCCAATTAAAGGAAGCATTCCCCAGCGTAACAGGTGCTAGTCCGCCTAATACGCAGGGGAAGCAGTGCCTCAGTGTTTATCTTAGGGGTGTGTGGGGCTAGGAGCTGCCGGCGCATGATCTGGAAGTCAGCCGGGATTAAAGGGATGGCCGGGGGGCGCTACCAAGCACGGCGGCGGTGTGAGGTCAAGGGGAGGGCGGGGCGGCGGAGGCAGGGATCTGGGCCGGTGGTCGCTGGCGGTTCGAGAAAGATCGTCAACAGTGACTAGCGGGAGGTAGACAAAGGCCATCTGCTCTTTCCTTATAGATGGGATGGATCATAAAAAATCGACTTACCTATTTATTAGCAGTCGACTGTTATTTTGATAGGACCACATGTGGTAGTGTGCTGGAGGAGTACCTGCATGTCCCAGCCATCCCTGTGCTCATATATTACAAAATCATATGGAGTAGAATCCAATTTTGTTTGCCATGCAATGTTGTAGAGCTATCATATGTTTCCTATCATTTATATTTCAGCCACCTGCTATGTGCTATTTTTACAATGCACTAGTTCTGCACACACTTCACCCATACTCTCACTGTTGTGTTTTTATGCCTGGGTATTTCAGACTCTGCCTTGATTGAAGCACGGAATAAAAGAGAGAAGTCGCTCCTTCTTTCTTCACGGGCAGGAAGACACGTTTCTGTGTTATAAAGGGTGCAGTGTCAGCAGATGGAAATGGTAAATGTAGCTCTGGAGTTGATGACCTCGCTCACCATGAACCACCATCCCAAGTGCTTGCTTTAACTTCATGGTGTCATATGTGGTTGCATGTTGCATATGGCCGGTGTCTAGCTTGTATCTGAAAGGCCGAAGTCGGTCTTTATTAAGATAAGGAAATATATTTTTTACATGAACCACCATCTCGGGAGCACCAGAAGACAAATCATTACTAGGGAAAACGTTATACACAGAACTTTAGTAGTAGCGCTTGTTAAAAAAGCTCGCTACTGCTAGACAGCAGTAGCGCGTGCCAAATAAGCGAGCTACATATGCGTATATAGTAGTAGCGCGTCTCGCTGAAAACTCGCTACTACTAAAATTTCGACCACTAAGACGATGGGCTACACATAGTAGTAGCGATCTTTCAGAAACCGCGCTGCCACTAATATTCTTATAGCAGCGCGTTACCAGTAAAGCGCTACTGCTAATGAAAAGAAAATAAAATGAAAAAAATTGAAAAGTAAATAAAAATGAAAGAAATAGAAGAAAGGAAAAATATAAAATGTAAAGAAAAATAAACGAAAAAGGGAAAAAAAGGATCAAGGAATAGCAGTAGCGCGTTTGTGGAAACACGCTATAGATAACTTAGCTATAGCGCGTTTTCCCTAACGCGCTACCGTTATTTTTGACTTAACCCAAAAAACGGTTTCCCCCCGGCCACCACTTCTCCCCCAAATCCCTCGCCCCACTCTTCGCCGTCGTTTCCCCCACTTCACCGCCGTCTCTTGCCGGCGTCGATGCCACGCTCATCCTCACCGCCGCCGCCCGAGGCCGCCCAGCCTCACCACCGCCGCCTCTCGGGCCGCCCTCGACCTCACTGTCGCCGCCCTCGACTTCTCCACCGCCGCACTCGACCTCGCCGCCCCTGAGCCCGCCCCGGAGTGCCGCCTCTCGATCCTGAACCCGCCCTCTCTGCCCCTACCTCCGTCGCCGAGCACCTTCCATGCTTGTCTCTCCCCTCTGTAAGCCCCCACCCTCCCCACCCCTCTCTCTCAGCTTTTTCTTCCTCGGCCATGTTAATTAGCAGTAGTAGTAGATGTTAATTAGTACTAGGGTTCATACATAATGATTTTTAGTAGTAGTAGATGTTAATTAGTAGTACTGATGGTACTAGTTAACTAGGGCAGTATGGTTAATAGTAGATGTTTTTTAGTTAGGGTAATAATAGATGTTAAGTAGTAGATAATGTTGATGTTAATTAGTACAGTAGGGTTTAGTTTTTGGATTGAGTTTGTTTAACTAGATGTTAATTAGGGCAGTAGGGTTTAGTTTAGAGTAAAGTAATTTGGTTCAGTAGTTAACTAAATATAATCTATATTTGGTTTTTGAATTGAGTTTGAGAGAGCATGAGATTTGTGTAGATTTTCTTGTATTGTCAAACGATCGGACATGCAAATTTGAAGTGGTCAGGATATATGCATATTCCTCAATTGTGTTTGCACATGCATGTTTTGATTGTGCCCAAGTGGCCTTTTGTTATTTCCACGGAATGAAGCCGAGTGGCCTATGTTTTGCCAGAACGTTCATTCATTTCCGTTTCGGCAAATTTCAGGTTCTCGATTTGTCCACTTTTTAGCAGAGCTCATGCCGAAATTTTCTGTGAATTTCGGCATGACTTGTGCTACAAACTAGGACATATCGAGTGACCGGGATTTGCCGCACCGGGAAGGAGTCAACGTTCCTGCAAAACAATAGGCCTTTATCATTATTCATTTTATTAGGTCTAGAATTAATTGACTAGATTTAATCGTAGGAAACATGGCTATAGCGATGAAGGACATGGTTCTAGTGATTGCGACGGCGTCTACCGGCGGCGGCAATTTTGAGCCTTGCCGCGATCAACCGATGTTGTTCTTTGGGCCCACCGGTGGCATCGGGGGCTGAGACCGACACACCTGACGGTCTTGAGGCCGAGATCGGCGCTGAGATTCAGACCGCATCGAGACCGGCTGAGGCGAGACCGCTCTGCCTCAGGGAGCGGAGCCGGTGTAGAACCAAAAGCAAAGAGGCAATGGCTTCCTAACAAACTCAGTACTACTAGACTGGTGGTCACGGAGGTGGACGACGACAATTTTGAGCCAAAGGCGCCCGAGGAAGCGCGCGCGTGCTATGGCAATCAAATAGGCTGCATCGTACGGACAACCGCCACCATCAACGATGAGAAACTACAGAAGATAGATAATATGAGGCCCTCCCTCCTAAAGAAGTTTCACTAGATATTCTTGTTACCGGGACGGAATGAAAAGGATTATGAAGATCCAGATAAGGACCCGACAGTGAAGAAGATAAACAAACACGCCACGACCAAGTTTAGCGATGCGTTGGCCGCCTGGAAAACAAGGGTGTAAGCAAGGATCATCGACAAGAAGGAACCCTACTCCGAGATTGTAAAGGATAATCCGACAATCACAGAAGAGCAGTTTCAAATATACAAGGAGGCTTGCGAGGCCGAAGCTGCCAAAAAAAGTCTAAGTACATGAAGGGGCTTCAAGAGAGGAACATTTGGAGCCACCACCTCGGAAGCCGTAGTTACGGCGGGAAGAGGTCCAAATGGGCCAAGGAGGATGCGGAAGCCGTGAGTCTGGGCATCCCAGACCCCTTTGCGGAGTTCACCGTCCCGCAGGAGCGTAACGTCCTCAGGGCCCGGCACTGTTGGGACCCAGTGAAGAAGGTTTACGAGACAAACCCGGTCACGACGGAGTTCATTAGACTGCTGGTAATTTTAGTTTCTGATCAATTCATTGCACGTTAGTCATATTTGTAAACGATCCTTGTGCCTTTTGCAGAGAGAGCATCATAGGATTGTGGCCGAAAGCGACTCACCGTCTGAGGCACTGGCGAGGCCCAAGTGGGACACTCCATTCAACCGGGCATTGAACATACTGAAACGACTCCCAGTGGATACTCGACCGTCGTATGGATGCGTGCACGGTGTCGGAGACGGCGCCACGTGGAAGAAGTACTACCGTGAGACCACGGAGGAGAGAAAGGAAAGACAGAGGTTAACTGAAGAAAACATCGACAAGAAGGTTGAGATTGCGGTTGAGAAGAAATCATCTCAGACAATCGCAACAGCAGTAGTTGCCGCAAAATAGGTGGTTGCAGATATGTCTACTTCCTTGGTTCCGGCCGTTTTCACTTGGACCAGGCAAAATCCAGAAAAAAATGCAGCGGACTTTCCCCTTGCTGACTTCTTGGGGAGCAGCTCGACTAGCGTTGCACCAGCACCTGCTCCCTTGCCGCTCCCTGCTGGCTCCCTTTGCTCTGCACGGCTCCCTTTGGCTCCGCACCTGCTCCCGCACTTGCTCCGGCACCGCACATGCTCGGCGGTGCTTCGTCTTTGGATGAGCTCGATGCCCTCACGGTATCTGTCACACCGGCCCCATTCAATAAATGTATAACCTCCCATTTTCGTTGCCTTTCGGATGTCTCACATCGCAGACTTTTCTTTGCAGGCCGACGAAACCCCATGCACCATATTGTACACCATCGGCGACCAGAAGGTGGACGTGGGAAATTCGACGATAATGGAGCCAAAGGAACCATTGTTCCACAGCCGGCCGATCCCCCCGAACGTGTTCAAGGTTTCCGTGGCCAGTGTCAAACCGGGTCACGAGAATTTGCCTCCTCTGATACTAGTGGGGGATGACGACAAGAACCCACGGCGCCTTGGTGATTGTTGCAATGGGTGGGTCCTATTGTGGCAAAGAGTCTGCTTCGTCTGGAGGCGGCCGGGACCACACACACGAGCACGCAGCCTCAACAAGGTATGAACATCAACACCCCACCTACCCAATTAGTGTCGGGTGTCGGGTTGTGTTATAGCGGATGGGGTAAGGAGGAGGCTCCATTAGTCGTTGATGACGTCGCCATGGATGAGGATGAGGATGATGATGACACTCAAGAGTATGTCTATACTGGCGCCTACTCAGGGTTTGAGCGTCATGAGTCGGTGCCTGAATTGCTGCCTCCGGAGGCTGACCGTAATATGGACGACCTTCCAGTAGTAAAGAAGTCTAGGAAGAGAGCGAGGAAAGGCAAAAAAGCTGATTCTATGATCCAGCTGCCTCAGCAGCCTTGGTCAACCAATCCCGCTTGCAAGAGGGCTAGGGGCCAGATTCGGCGATCTAAGGAGACTTCATGATGATGTGCTGCGTATAGAGAAAGGCCTCATCGCCTCGAAAAATCTAGGATACCCACTCTACGTGGTTAACGTTCCACGGCAATTGTCATACGTCGACTGCTTCCCCGCGGATAAGTTCTTCCTTCGATTCGATTACATATTCGACATGTTTCACGTGAAGAAGCTGGATTTTACGTTTGTGCGCCTTTTTGCCTTGCACATGAACTACATCATCGGGGTTGAGCAGATACCTCATATCTGTGTCGCTGACCCATACTACATGCACGAGGGCTTCTTGGGAGTCTGCGCAAAGCACTGTGAATACGCGAGGGAATGCATCGTCAGTTTCATGCTCGCCTATAAGGACAAGGAGGTGATTCTCGTGCCTTATCATCCCGTTTAAGTCATCCGCGTGTCTATCCTTCCTTCGATTTGAATCATTCATTTGCATGTTGGAGGCTAATTAATTTGAGGTCTACTTATTTTGTGCAGCGGCGGGCGCGCCGTCCTCATCATCCTCTACCCACGATACTCCAACGCTCTTTACTTGGACTCGTCAAAGAACATTCACAAAAAGGATTACACCCACATCAAGGATGTTCTCGACAGTTCTATGTTTTACTACCAAGCACGGGGTGGAGAGGTCAAGGACAAGAAGAGAAGGGGCGGCAGGCTTGCCTTCAGCCATAAGACCGACTTCTGCTGCATCCAGCAACCGAGCGCTTCTCTTAATGATGGATTCTATGTCCTGCACCACATGCTAGAGTACATACGGGATCACCAGAACCTTCACATGTCACCTAGATCCGGCGATGCCCATATTCTGCAATGGGCAAAGGATGTAGGAGATATCGAGGATCATCGACTTTGAGCTGAGTTCTATAAGATCCAGCGCGAACTTGCCCAAATCATCATGAAGGAGGTCGTCAGAAAAATAGGGATGTTCTACGGAGAAGGACAAATGTCGCTGGAAGACGTCCGAACATGGGTAGCCTCTCAGTGTCTCGACATGAAGCCTTTCGCTAAGCTCGGGGACTATCTCCCTGACATGGATGGATGGCACAACATGTTGGAGTGATTGTCGATATATGACAATGTGTCCGTTTAGTCCATACTTTCTGTATGACAAAACTTTGAGTTATGCACGGCGAAACTTTATTTGTGATGTAATTAAACCGTCCTCCTCCTCGACTAGCGAAGATCACTCTAGTTAGGGCATTTTGGGTACGATGAACTTTGTTATTTATGCTTATGATATGGTTTTTTCTATTTTGCCAAGTCTGTCTCTTTACATTTGCTCAACTATATATGTTGCATATCATCGACTCATGTGACGATGCAGGTGCATAGATCATCGATGGCGAAGAAGTGCTATGCCGGAGTATATATCTGACGAGTGGCGGAGTGTCGAGCTCGGTGTACCGGTTTCCGGTTTCGGCGACAGACGATGGTTAGTTTAGGTTCACGCTAATGCGAGAGGGATACAAACTCATGTCTTGCATAGTTCCGCTCTCACTCAAAGTGATAGCTCTTCTCGCGTATATCATTGTTTAGACGGATGACGATGTATTTGCAAGTAACCGAGACTTGTATCGCTATTTTTGAGATGATGACGAGAGACCACTTTGTGTTGGATGATGATTATGATGATGACATGATTTGATGAGACTAGTTGTATGTATATGCTATGATTACATTTGTATGTGTATGATATGCTAAAGATTATTGTATAAAGCCTATTCAAATACAAAAAAAATATGCAGAAAAAAAAACTAATAAAACTAGTAGTAGCGAGGGGAAAAAAGTTAGCAGTAGCGCCGCCTTACCAGTAGCCCTTCCCTGTAAAAAGTGCTGTAGATAATATCAGCAGCGCTCTTCTCTGAAGCGCGCTACAGCTATCCATGTATAGCAGTAGCGTGGGACGATGGCGCTACTGTTACACGTTAGCTGTAGCGCCTTATCAGTAGCGCATCGTCCCGCGCTACTGATAGGCCTAAAATCCGCGCTGCTGCTAGGCTTTTCCCTAGTAGTGAATAGCTAGTCAGAGCACTGGCTGAGCCAGTGACAAGCCCAGCACATACATGCATCACCTGGAAGCCAACTAAAAAGACAGGATGGTGGCGAAGCAGCCCGCCTCCCACCAGGCTCTCAGGTCCGCGATGATCATGCTCACAACTCTAGCCGGATGTCGAGCTTGTATTGCTTCCAATTTGGTTAAATTGCATCTGCTTAGCTTACACATTATACCTTTGAATATGACATGCCTTCCTATTTTTGGTACACACTAGTACATCTGTCTATTAACCATGTTCTTACATCAAACTTATGTTCTTGTGTATCCTTCATCAATCACTTATGATGAGACAGTCACGCCAGGGGGTTACTGTGAGAAAATACATTCTTTTAAAGAATGCAGTGTCAGCCTCCCCACATGATTCTCAAGAAACAGCAAAGCCAGATGAAGATAGTGAATGTAGCTCTGTAGTTGATGACCGCATTTCCCCTACACCAGCATCGCAGGTGCTTGCTCTAACTTGGCAGCATGATATGTGGTTGCATGTTGCATATGGTGTCTATATTGTAATTCTTCCAATCTGGTTAAATTGCGAGTGCTATTCTACATAGCTTATACATTATACCTGTTAACGTGACATGCCTTCCTGCTTTTAGTACATAGTACATATGTCTATTAAGCATGTCCAAACATAAAACTATTGGTTTTTTTCTATCCCGCATCAATCAATATGACGAGACACCTTTAGTATATGCAGTGTCATATTAGTTGCATCTTTCATATGATTAATAGCATGCGCTGCTCCTAATTTGTTGAAATGTCATTTATGATGGGACGCTTTTAACATGGCAGAGTCATATTGGTTGCATCTTTCATGTGGTGTCTAGCTTGCATTGCTTCTCATTTGTTGAAATGGCTTCTACTTAGTTTACACAAACAATTGTGAATGTGCCATGTCGTCCTATTTTTCGTACATATTCCATATTGGTATCATGTGTTTGCCTTACATCAAAGTAGTGATTGTCAGTATCATGCACTAATGAGTTCTGAAGAGTGAATTTATTGCTTTTTCTTGTCGGTTTTACTTGACAATTCAAAATCAATAATGCGGAAGGAAATTACCAAGGTAGTGGACAAAGGTTCTCCTTCCAAATGGAGGGCCTCTACAGATTCTACTCCGCCACCCCCAAAGAAGATTTGCAAGACAACACATGCATAGACACTCAACGTAGCTATGTTGATGATGAGCACGTCTCCCCTAGTGCACCATCATAGGTGCTCCCTCTAACTTGGCATTGTTATATGTGGTTGCATGTTATGTATGATGCCTAGCTTGTTTTGCTTCTAATTTTGTTGAATTCCATCTGCTTACTTTACACATTAAACTTATTAATAAGACACGTGTTCCTGTTTCTAGAACATACAATATCTGTCTATCACACCATGTTCTTACATCAAAGTACTACTATTGTGTAATATGCAACAATGACTTACCATAAGACACGTTTGACTTGGGAGCGTGATATAGGTTACATCTCACATTCTTTTCTAGCTTGTACTACTTCTAATTTGTTGAAATGGCACTTATGACGAGAAAGTATTAACTTTGTAGAGTGATATTCATTGCATCTTTCATATGGTGTCTAGCTTTCATTGCTTCTAATTTGTTGAAATGCCTTCTGCTTAGTTTACACATCATAGATGTGAATATGCAATGCTGTCCTTTTTTCTTACACATTCAATCGTCTTATCATGCGGTCGCCTTACATGAAAGTAGTGCTCGTCAGCATCATGCATCAATGAGGTCTGAAAAGCGATTTTTTATTCATTTTTCTTGTGGGTTCGACTTGAAAAGGCAATACAATTAAGAAATAGGAAGGAAAAAATAAGCCAGGGACTGATGGCGGTCTTCCAGCAAAACCGGCATCCCATGTGCTTTCTCTAGCTTGGCAGTGTGATATTGTCTTGCATGTTGCATACGATGACTGACTTGTATTGCTTGTAATTTGATTTAGTTACTTCTGCATAGTTTACACAAATAGTTGTTAATATGCCATGTCGTCCTGTTTTTCGCACATATTCCATCCTCGTATCTTGTCATTACCTTACATCAGGGTAGTGATTGTCAGTATCATGCATGAATGAGTTTTGAAGAGTGAATTCTATTGTTTTTTCTTGTTGGTTTTACTTGACAATGCAAAATCAATAAAACAGAAGGAAATTAGCAAGGCAGTGGATAAAGGTGCTTCTTCCAAACGGAGGTCCTCTACAGATTCTACTCCGCCACCCCCCAAGAAGATTTGCAAGACTACACATGCATAGACACTCAACGTAGCTGTGTTGATGATGAGCACGTCTCCCCTAGTGCACCATCACAGGTGCTCCCTCTAACATGGCACTGCTATATGTGGTTGCATGTTATGGATGATGTCTAGCTTGTATTGCTTCTAATTTTGTTGAATTACATCTGCTTACTTTACACATTATACTTGTGAATAAGACATGTGTTCCTGTTTCTAGAACATACAATATCTGTCTATCACACCATGTTCTTACATCAAAGTACAATTGTTGTGTAACCTGCAACAATCACTTTTCACAAGACACATTTAACTTGGGAGTCTGATATAGTTTACATCTCGCATTTTTTTCCAGCTTGTACTACTAATTTGTTGAATTGACACTAATGATGAGACGATTTTAACTTGGTAGAGTGATATTCGTTGTGTCTTACATATGGTGTCTAGCTTTCATTGCTTCTAATTTGTTGAAATGCCTTCTGCTTAGCTTGCACATCATAAGCTGTGAATATGCAATGCTGTGAATATGCAATGGCACTGTTGGCGAGAGACCTTTAACTTGATAGTGTGATGTTGTTTGCATCTTGCAAATGATTTATTTCTTGTACTGCTTCACATTTTTTTAAACGCCAGTTATGACGAGACACTGTTAACTTGGTAGAGCGATATTTGTAGCAACTTTCATATGGTGTCTACCTTCCATTGCATTGCTTCTAATTTATTGAAATGCCTTCTGCTTAGTATACACATCATAGTTCTGATTATCTCATGTTGTCCTGTTTTTCGTACATATTACATCCTCCTATCATGTGGTTGTCTAACATCAAAGTTCAGTTCGTCTGTATCACACATCAATTTGTTCTGAAGAACTAAATTTTATTCCTTTTCCTTCTCGGTTGACTTAACATGGCATGGAGAAAGAGGAAGGAACACAGAATGACAGGGGATGGTGTTAGTACTAAGGACACACGAAAATGGAAGCACAAGATTTATGAAGATTCTGCAGGTACTGATGGTGCAATAGAAGGTCAAAGTCCAGCGGAAAATTGTACAAACACGGTATCCCGTGCTACACGAGCTGCAAAACAAGCCAAACAGAAACTAATAGCTGCCACCAAACAAGCGGAGACAACCCTAGTTGTTGCAATACCTTCCACAGTACCACCAGCTGCACGAGTTACTCGTTTGTCAACTCAGCTAGTAGGACGTTTGCAAGCTCCCTTGCCACCTGATACTACTTCCAAAGCACTCTGGACACAAGACAAGGGTGCAAGATCAGATGAACCTTGTGAGCTTCAACAAAAGAAGGTAGTTGTTGGATTCAAGTTACAGTTGCATGCTTCTTTCTATGTAGTCTCACAGTTTGATGTACACTAACACTTCCTATGTTCGTTGTTGGACTAGCACCTAGGCACAAGAGGAAACAAACATAAGGGATAATGCTCGATATGTTAACTAAATCTAGAGGAGGAAGAATGGAGATCTGCTTTGAGGTAGGTTTAAAAAGGTCGCATGATGCCACAGAGTCAGCCAAGTTAGTACCAGAGGCAGAGGTTGTCGATAGGTGTCATGCATGTATCCTCCCAACATGGATTCAGTACAGGAATGACAAAGACAAAACCCAGTTCAACACCTTCCTCAACCCTTTATCTGTAAGTATGGATATTTATGGAAACTATTAATATCGTCATGCTCTGTCCCATACTTTCTAGGTTGCTAATAATGAGACTCCCATAATTTTCAAAAGATGAGGTTCAAGTTAGATAGCCAAGATGATGCAACCCGACAAGCTTTCACCCATCTATTCAAGTTAGCTCTGCGACAATATTGGTATAACTTGAGGAACACTCACTTTGAAGGCAAGGCTAATAGTGAACTTGCCCAAACATCTCTGAAAGCACAAGTGCTCTCTGGGTGGTTTTGGTAAATAATGTCAACATATCTCTTTTTCGACTAACACTTTTACCTAGTATGTTTCAGACAAGTTCAACAATGGAGTGGCATGGACTAAAGGATGTGGAACCCTTTCAAGATGCTAAGGACAAAGGATTGGCTCAAGCTCCAAGCTCAAGACTCTGCATTTTCTATTTTAGTGATCCAAGATCACATTGAGTCTATAGGAAAAGCCAATACTACCAAGAGGGGATGAGGAGTTGCTTAAAGGCTTGCTTGCTCAAAATGCTTACTGATATGCTCCAAAGCCTTCAACTACCTTCTCACATCCACATATGTCCTAAACCTAAAGTCTAACTCGGCCCCACCGATCCTTTCTATCCGGCGCCACCGAGTTCAGATGTCTTAGCCACTGCCACAAACCCTAGGCAAATCGGTCTCACCGATAGGGATCTCGGTCTCACCGAGATGGGATTGTAATCTCTCTGTGTATGTCCATTACCAAAATCGGTCTCACCAAGTTTGAGCAATCGGTACTACCGAGATTACAATGCAAACTCTCTGGTTAACTTATTACCAAAATCGGTCCTACCGAGTTTGTGTAATCGGTCAAATCGAGTTTGCCTGACCAACTCTCTGGTTATCTTATTACCAAAATCGGTACCACCGAGTTTGTGTAATCGGTCTCACTGAGATTACGTTATGCCCTAACCCTAACCATATCGGTCCTACCGAGTTGCATGTCGGTCCCACCGAAAATCCTAACGGTCACTAGATTTGCTGAATCGGTCCGACCGAGTTTCTCAATTCGGTCCCACCGAGTTTAGCAAGTTGTGTGTAATGGTTAGATTTTGTGTGGAGGCTATATATACCCCTCCACCCACTCTTCATTTGTGGAGAGAGCCATCAGAACGAACCTACACTTCCAGCATGTATTTTCTGAGAGAGAACGACCTACTCATGCGTTGAGGCCAAGATATTCCTTTCCTACCATATGAATCTTGATCTCTAGCCTTCCCCAAATTGCTTTCCACTCAAATCTTCTTTCCACCAAATCCAAATCATGTGAGAGAGAGTTGAGTGTTGGGGAGACTATCATTTTAAGCACAAGAGCAAGGAGTTCATCATCAACACACCATTTGTTACTTCTTGGAGAGTGGTGTCTCCTAGATTGGCTAGGTGTCACTTGGGAGCCTCCGACAAGATTGTGGAGTTGAACCAAGGAGTTTCTAAGGTCAAAGAGATCGCCTACTTCGTGAAGATCTACCGCTAGTGAGGCAAGTCCTTCGTGGGCGACGGCCATGGTGGGATAGACAAGGTTGCTTCTTCATGGACCCTTCGCGGGTGGAGCCCTCCATGGACTCGCGCAACCATTACCCTTCGTGGGTTCAAGTCTCCATCAACGTGGATGTACGATAGCACCACCTATCGGAACCACGGCTCAAAAACCACCATGTCTTCAAATTGCGTTTGAATCCTCCAATCCCTTCCCTTTACATTCTCGCAAGTTGCATGCTTTACTTTTCGCTGCTCATATACTCTTTGCATGCTTGCTTGATATGTGTTGTGATTGTTAAACTTGTGCCTAAACTCCACTTGAACTTAAAGAAGTTAAAAACTGCAACTTTTGGTACTTAGTGTCTAATCACCCCCCCCTCTTGACACCTCTTCTCGATCCCTTTCAATCTCAAGTGGAAAATATATCGGATGAACACCGGAGAGGCCTCGTTAAACACTGGTCTGATCCAAAGTATCACATATGTTATATGTATGTGATCAGATCACATGTTGAACTCCTATTTACGGATGTGCCTCACAAATCTATCTTCTTGTAGGTGAACTGTTCAAAGAACAAGGACAACCGTATGAAAGTGAATTCCAACAGACAACAGGATCTTGTAGCTATATTGCACACTACGAGGCTCTTGTAATTAGCTGCTGTTTCACTCTTTTCGTTGTGCCATTTTATCATATCTATATTGACTTGTTCCAAATGCAGAGGAAAGCCCGCAAGGACCAAAAAGTACCTGAACCAAATGTCGTGGAAATCTTCAAGCACTGTCACACCAGCAAGACGAAGGGCATGACTACACCAGTCAAAGCCGCTGTTGTATGTCCTTACCGCATGCCTTTTAACTACTACTTACTCTGACTCGTGCATTGAACTACATAGTTTGTAGCCAATGTCTATTACTCCTTTTCAATTTTATAAACAAATGTCTTAGCTTATCATTGCAGCTTACAAGGTTTAAAATAGAGGAGTGATGTTCCTTTGGTCTTGATCTATAATCTAGTTCCGTGTTGGACTTGCCCACACAATGTTACAATTGTCTGTTTGTCTGTTCTTAGTTGTTTTGCGATATGAATGATGTCATACTATGCTTACCGTATTATAAACTTTGTCTCTTTATCCTTAGCTGTCAATACAATGTGAAGAAATAGATCATACATTAGCCATGGTACATGGTCATATGTTTGGAACCTGGTTTTATTATGTACTTTGCCGTAAAATACAACTAATATTTTACACGGGTTCACCAGAATAAGTTCTATATATAGACCAAAGCTATTTTGTTTGGTTTTGCTGCCTCCTTAATATCTTCTGTTCTGGTACAACTAATGTAAAAACTCAACTTTTCAGCAAGCTATGGAAAAAATGGTGGAACTGCCACCTTCTGAAGGTGACGAGGCAACTATAACCGCAATGTCACCTCCTACTGCAGTGGGTCAGTACATGTCCACTAACAGTGCCAAAAGCACGTTCCTGCGTAATACTGGGTTGGTTGTTAAGGAAATCGCGTCCAACTAGCAAGCCATTATTCTGGTGATATAAAATTTGCAAGATATGGTAGCTCAAAACAATGTTATATCTGCGCTCCAGACACAAGTCCATTCCCTAACAGAGACCCTTTGTGCAACAAGGACATACATTGTTCGATGTCGTCAAGATATGCATGGTTTTGAAACAAGACTATCAGACATTTGTTATGTTGTTCAGGAGCCTAGGAGAAATGAAGGCGACGGTTATGGTGCTCCATCGGACAGTACAACATGAAAACATAACAGTCAGGTCAAATGAACTGAGCTTCTGAATTTCTGGTGGTGCATTTATCTACGAGATTGTTAACTTTTATGCCAACCTTCCTTTTGTTTTATGGTTGTAATTTGTTTTGTTGCAATACAAAATTTGTTCTTAACATGCAGCCACCGGCTGAAGAAAATAGCAAGCCATTTTTGTACAGTGTAGGGTGTTCCCTATGTTTGCACTGGTGGCGAACTTTGATGCCTAGTGGATGTAATCTGTGCAATTGCCTTAATAGCCTAGCGTTAGTTTCAGGCTTATTTATTTCCTAGTCTTCTTTTTCCCTGGTTTGCTAGTGGCCGCAACAACCATGGGCCATATATGGACCGTGGTAACCTTGACCCTGCTACAGGCCGTAGGATCTATGGGCCTCCTACGGGCCATTGGATAAATGGGCCTCCAACGGGCTGTAGAATTGGTGGGCCTCAGGCAGTCGGATAAATGGGTCCACATGGGCGGTAAACGGGCATAATTGGTATCGGTCCAGCATGGTAACAGGCCGTTAATAGGCCAAAAGGCAGCAAAGGCTTAATTCTATCAAAGGCATAACGGGTCGTTAATGGGTCAGAATATAGGACGGGCTAGAAACAACGCAAAGGGTTAACAGGCCAGAAACGGCCGATTCTAACCACGGGCCGAATTTGCTCAATTAGGGGAACAAGCCAGTAACGGGCCGGAAGTAATCGAGGGCCAGAAAGGAGCCCAAGAACGTATGGGCCATCAGTAGGCCGAAAGCTAACACGGGCTAGAAACGGCCCATGTGAATCATGGGTCGTTAATGGGTGCAAAGAAATTTACTGTTTATTATGGGCCAGAGTCACCATGGGCCACTAAAGGGCCTAAAGATACAAAAGGCCTCATATGGATCGAAAGACATCGTGGGCCATACATGGGTGGAAAGTGAAATGTGTTGGTGTTATATTCGATGGCCCACATGACGCTGTTGGGCCAATTTCGGGATGGCCCTAACGGGCGATGAGTTACCGGGCCGTAGAATGGGCAATATGCGAACAGACCGTTAACAGGCTTTTCATGGGCCGGCCTGCTAACTTTTGACCAAGTCAAATGGGTAAGCCTTTGTAAGCTAAATGGGCCACTGTTGGACCGTCGCACGTGTCGACATATCATAGGCGCCTATCTGATCCAATGACAAGCTTACACGTGTTTCCTTCGGCTAATGAGAATTTTAGACGTGGAAAATCCCCATTGCTCCGGGCTGTTAATGGGTTATCGGATCCAAAACCGGACCCGTTAGCTTAACGGCGACCCGTTACCGTGGATGCCACATGTCGGTCACCCTTGACGAAAGCACTTCCATGACTCGTCATTTGTCGTCATGGAAGTGAATAATTCCGTGATGACAATTTTGGCATTGTCATGGAGCACTTCTACGACAGCTGTCGGTTTTCGGGTTCCGTAAACCCTTGATAGGTTCAAACTCTGGGGTGCGTGCGGAGATCTCAACCTACCCAGCCTACCGACTCGCGATCTTCCTAAGCCTAGTGCGTCGAGCTCAAAGGGACAGAGAGACACAGTAGTTTATCCTGGTTCGGGCCACCTTGCGGTGTAATACCCTACTCCAGCATTTTGGTGGATTGCCTCGAAGGGCTGGGGATGGACTAGTATAGTGGCTGAACTGGCCTTAAGAGGTGAGGTGTTCTTGAGCTCGATAGAGCTGGTGAGGTGGTTGGATGAGAAGGGATCCGATCTGTTCGTCCCCCCTCTTTGGTGGTGCCTAAGTCCTATTTATAGTGGCCTTGGTCCTCTTCCCAAA
Source organism: Aegilops speltoides (assembly GCA_021437245.1). Taxonomy (NCBI): domain Eukaryota; kingdom Viridiplantae; phylum Streptophyta; class Magnoliopsida; order Poales; family Poaceae; genus Aegilops; species Aegilops speltoides. The sequence goes on from CM038145.1 coordinate 110,315,534, forward strand.
TGTTGGCAGGAAGTTATCCCACAACAGCCAGATTTGAAGGAGGACAAGTAGTACATCCTATCCTGACTAAAGTGGTCTTCTCCTGCGAAAAGCCTCTGGTCGTGACGCTTCGCTGGGCTCAGTGATGACCTCCGCCCTGCCATCCTGGTGGTCTTGGTCTTGTTGCACCAGAACGGAAACCTTTGGCTGATTCCTCGGGACTCCACACCTGCCACTTGCCTCCTTTGCACCAAAGGGGAAACTGGCACCCTCCTGGCCTTGGTCGTCATGGCTCACGTCAGCTGAGCCTCATGCATAGAACTCTCCACTCCTCGGGAGCCAGCCTGAGGAGGCCGATCCCTTGGAGGTCTTGGCGTCATCCGCCTCGCGAGGCTTGGCCCCTCGCGAGGGTCTTGTGTTGTCGATGCTGAAGCTGGGCTGTACCAGGCCGTCGATGGAGCCACGAAGTGGGCCGCAGGCAGGCAAGTTTGGATACTGCCGTATCCAGAACGCCGACAGTAGCCCCCAGGCACAAGGCGCGCTTGGACTTGGCTTCTAGGCGAAGCCAAAGGGCAAGTGCAAAGCACCACGGGCCCTAACCCCCTGTGGTTTTGAATGACGCATGTCGATTGATGGGACGTGGGCGTCTCCACTTCCCCACGCCGCCTCAGCAACCGTTTGACTTGACGAGTCGATGCTTTATGCAGAAGATCCTCATTGCGCGAGGTCATGGAGGCTGGCGGTTGGCCTCCCTCCGACTATAAATAAGGGGAGGGGCAGAGCCCCCCTCGCTCATCTCTTCCTCCATCTTCCCGCTGCTTGTTTCTTCTCCTTCTCCATCTTGCTTCCATGGTGCCGATCAGAAGGTTTTCTACGGCTGAGAAAGGAAAGGCCCTTCTGGAGGGGCCTAATCCTCTCCCGCCGAAGAAGCAGTTCCGCATTCCTCACGACGCCTGCGTGAGGCCGGAGATGACCAGGCCTTGGCAATCGAGGCCTCCGCCCGGATTCCCCCTTCCTCTGTAGAACCGCGCATGGAATGATGGCGTGCGCCATCGAGCTATCCCAGGCAGCGAAGGACGAGTCGCTACTGTCCCGACTGCCGAGCCGCGGACCCACGCTGAGGGTAGCTCGCCTGAGTTCGTTGTGTGGGTGGCGATGCCTCCCGACTCGCGGATCCGGCTCCCGAGGTTCTTCACCGACGAGCTGCCACCGAGGGGGCCACTTGAGCTGTGGCTGCAGCATGCCAGGTGCTGCAGCCTAGCCACCGGAGCTGAGGTCAAGGTGGTGCCCCTGGGGATGTCTTCATGACCCGTGTATGCAGCGAGGTTGTCCGAGCCTGCCAAGCAGTAGGGTCCCTCACGATCCACTTCGAATATGACGGCGCCTCCACTCTGTTCTTCAAGGGATTCGACGAGTAGGGTCGGTGGCTGGAGTGCTACCCCTGGGGAAGCAGCCCGCGAACGCGGCCGAGGGCCCTAGATCTGCTTCTGTCCCCGCCAGCACCTCTTCTGGTAGCAACGGCGACTCTTGGGAATCTAGCGATTCTCCTGAGCCCAGCGAATCTCTGGAGCCCGGCGACGACAGCTGCGTTCCACCAAGCTCCCACCGCTGCTGGAGCATGGCAGTGGCTGCCACTCGGCGTCGTCGGTGATGTGCGCTAGCCTAGCCGAAGCCTTTCTCCTTTTTCTTTCCTTCGCGGAATTAGAACTAGCCTCGCGAGGCATGTAAGGATCGAAATGCTTTAATCCCGGCGTCGCTCTTTTGGTTTTATGATGAAATCGCGTGTCCCAATCTGGCATGATCCACCCTTTCTTCCCCTTAGGTAGCGTAGCGCTCTACGCCAGCGGGACATAGTCCCTAAGCAGGCTTCAGCCGTCGCTAGTATGCCAGGTCGTGATGCCGCGGTCAAGGCTTGGAGGTGAGCGGCCCGAGGTCCGGTGAGAGCTCGTGAGGCGCGATGCTCACGAGGTCCCCCTTGGCGTGCAAGCAGCTGCCCAAGAACGGAAAGGGGAGTAAAACTGCCGCAGTGGGAGTGCGAGACTAGGTCGAGTAGGTTGCGTGTCACGCCCAAGATGCGACCCTATCCTAAAGGAACTCGAATGTCCCACCAAGGATAGAAGCGCATCTTGAAGACGCTTTTGCAAGGTGTATATCATTACAACAACATTACATAATAGATGGGGATACATACAACAGGCATACAATGCCACACGAATAAAACATCACAATACATCAGCCATAAGATCAACATCCGACTATGGATGAAACACAAACATAAGCTCAAACGACATCCACCCTGCTAGCCCAGCTGCCGACCGGGAACCTATCCCCTGATCGAAGAAGAAGCAGAAGAAGAACTCCAAAACAAGGAAAACATCGCTCTCGCGTCATGATCATCGCATAACCTGTACCTGCAACTGTTGTTGTAGTAAGCTGTGAGCCACGAGGACTCAACAATCCCATTACCATGGGTATCAAGACTAGCAAAGCTTAATGGGTAAGGAAGAGGTAAAGTGGTGAGGTTGCAGCAGCGACTATGCATATATGGTGGCTAGCATACGCAAATAAGAGCAAGAAGAGAGCAAACGGAACGGTCGTGAAGCTAGCAATGATCAAGAGGTGATCCTGAACTCCTACTTACGTCAAACATAACCCAAAACCGTGTGCACTTCCCGGACTCCACCGAGAAGAGACCATCACGGCTACACACGCGGTTGATGCGTTTTAATTCGAATCTGGTGTCAAGTTATCTACAACCGGACATTAACAAATTCCCATCTGCCACATAACCGCGGGCACGGCTCTCGAAAGTTTATACCCTGCAGGGGTGTCCCAACTTAGCCCATGATAAGCTCTCGCAATCAACAAAGGATGTACCTTCTCCCAAGAAGACCCGATCAGTCTCAGAATCCCGGTTTACAAGACATTTCGACAATGGTAAAACAAAACCAACAAAGCTGCCCGATGCGCCAACAATCCTGATAGGAGCTGCACATATCTCGTTCTCAGGGCAACACCAAATGAGCAATCCGTACAACTAAAACCAGACCTCAAGTTTCCCTGAGGGGGCGCTACAAAGGGCTCTAGTTCGGACCAGCACTTAGAGAAGCACTGGCCCGGGGGGGGGGGGCTAAAATAAAGATGACCCTCGGGCTCCGGAAACCCAAGGGAAAAAGGGCTAGGTGAGGCAAATGGTAAAATCAAGGTTGGGCCTTGCTTGAGGAGTTTTATTCAAAGCAAACTGTCAAGGGGGTCCCATAAATCACCCAACCGCATAAGGAATGCAAAATCCGGGAACATAACACCGGTATGACGGAAACTAGGGCGGCAAGAGTGGAACAAAACACCAGGCATAAGGCCGAGTCTTCCACCCTTTACCAAGTATATAGATGCATTAATTAAATAAGAGATATTGTGATAACCCCACATAACCCTATCCACCATGGAGCAATCTTAAACTTCACCTACAACTAACAACGCTATAAGAGGGGCTGAGCAAAAGCGGTAACATAGCCAAGCAACAGTTTGCTAGGAAGGGTGACAAGGTTAGAGGCTGACATGGCAAATTGGGAGGCTTGAAGAGCAAGCGAATAGGTAGCGCAGCAAAGCGATAGAACAAAGCAACTAGCATAGCAATGATAGTAGTGAGATCCAGGGTAGCGGTCATCTTGCCTGAAATCCCGCAAGGAAGAAGAACGAGTCCATGAAGAATATGAAGCCACGAAGACGAACCAAGCGTGGACGAACGAATCCTCACGATCGCAATGAAACAAGAACTATCGAGAAGAAGCACACAACATAGTACACACACCACATATATACATGACATGCATGATGCATGACAAGGCTACATGAAGCTACTCATGGCAAGAGATGATGCAAACAAGAGCAACACATCAAAGCAAGTTCAATGTGGCCGGAAACAACATATAACAATTCCGGTAAGTCCTCATACGCAAATTTAGAAATTGGTCCAGATCTGAACAAACATTAAGTTGAAGTTGTTAAATAGAAAGTTAAGATGCACCAAGAGGATCTACACGAAATTCTAGTCAAGTTACATATAAAGTTCATTTAATTCGGAGCTATGGCCTAGAAGATATGAGCAAAACAAGTAAAACATGGCATTGATGCAAAATGCGTGCAAACATCGAGCAAACACTCTCAAACATGGATGCAACATGATAATATGAAACTACATGCAAAATTAAGCAAGTTTCATATAGAGCACACTCAAAACGGAGCAACGGTTCAACACATACACTCTATACAAGTTTAAAGGACAAGCTGTCCAAAACAGCAACTAGGCATATTGCAAGCACCAAAACAACATACTACAGTACCACAATATGAAAACAAAAGGCATGGACATGATGTACAGGTAATGCATGACAAAACATGAACACTGAGATAACTCCAGAAATCACTAGATCATGCTCAAAAGGACATGGCAAGATTGCAAATAATAACAGTTTCAGACTTAACAGGAATAACATCAGGTTGCAATGTTTAGGGCTATCAAACAACATGATACAGAAAGTTATCATGGCAAAAAAAGGCATGGCATGAATCTAATAATTGCATAGAACAACTTCCCCTTACTGACCATGAGCCAAAAGGGCACAGAAAATATGATGGCACCCATGTAAACATGGCAAGTGATATGACAGATTCATACATGGCAGGAACAACAATAAGTAGGCATGTTGGTGAGCTTGTACCACTCCCCACAGAGAAACTAATGGCATGACAAGGTAACCAACAGTGAGAATAAATGTTTATGAAGCTAATCATGGCAAGAACAAGTTCATAGAGTGCATGGATCACTAGCAAAGCTCATGGAAGTACTGAACTTAATGTTAACAGGCAGACATCAACATTATTTAGCAAGTTGAGAGCAAGATTACAACAAGTTACAGCAGGATATAAATGCAACCAGGGGCGTTAATGGATAGATCATGCGATGTATAACAAAACATCCTTAGTGAACATCTCCAGATTATGCATGGAATGACTTGTGGAAGCAGGTTTACATAGCATCACATTGTAACAGATTCAGACTAGCAAAATAGTAACAGCAAGTACCCTACTTCACGAGCTCGATGCGCTCACTACAAGACTCACAAAAACACATGGATGGCACCACTGTGAAGATGCCATGATGTAGAACAAAACACATGTAGAGCTCATGCTCATAGGATGCACACATCAAATGCAACAAAAATGACAAATCACCAAGTTATAACAGTTTCAGCAGATTAACATCATACAGCACTCTTGCAATGATGATTAGGGCATCAAGATGACCTCAAACAAACATGGCACAATGGAATGAAATGAAGAGCATCTCACAGCAAACAATTTGACATATTACACGCACAAAACGGAGCAGTATGCACGGAGATATGGCCGGTCAAACATGGCATCAGAATGTTAGAAAACTAGGACTTAGACGAAAATCTCGGAAATCAACCTGCTTGATTGCATGGATTTCGAGGATGGCCGGGGTTCCGCCGGAGTCGATGCCGGAGAGGAGGGAGAAGGCCGGAGACGGGCGGATCTCGCCGGATCCGACAGGATCAGGCGCGGGGCGGCGTGGAGGAAGTCGGCGGGCGCCCGGCGAGGCGGCGGCGCTTAGGCGGCATGGCAGCGGTGGCGCGGAGGCTGACAGATTCACTCTGTGCGTTCGGTTTATTCGGTTTGCATGGTTCGGTTTATATGGTTTTTCGGTATGTACGGTATTAATACTTCGGTTTATACGGTATGATATTAAAATATGGTTCGGTTTCGGTATATACCAAATTATTTCGGTATGGTTTCGGTATATACCATAATAACCAAAGCTGACGCGAATTTGAAAATGACATACTATATTTTACAAACTTATAAATTCAAACACGTACTGTGTAAATACAAACAGTATATAACTTTATATAAGTATATATGCATACCTCAATTCATGCCTTGAAAGGTTATGAACGACGTGGTTAGCATTTTAGCAAGAGAAAAATCACTATGCTACAAGAAAAAATGGATGTTCTTTGCAGGAAATTTTACTCTTATACAAGAGAAATGACTACTTGTATCGTTGTTTGCCTCAAGAAATATACATATTTTTTATTTCGGTTTATTCGGTTAACCATTCGGTTTTTCGGTATATACCATAAAAACCGAAATTCAAAACGGTATGAAAAGTTCATATCATATCGAAACCATAAACCATAAAAATCATGAATTCGGTTCGGTTCGGTTTATTTTCGGTATGGTTTTTCGGTTCGGTTTTAAAATGCACAGTGGCGACAGATGCGTGCTCAGCGAGTCTGAGTGGCGGGAGCGGGCGGGGCGGCGGAGGCGAGGGCGGAGGCAGCGGCGGCAGCGAGATCGAACGGGCCTTGGCCAGTGCTGCCATGGCAGCGGCAGCAGACCCCGGCGGCAGTCGGGCGAGGCAGCGCGCCGCGAGTGGCGGCGGCGGCGCGGCGGCGGCGATGCTCACTTGGCGGCGCGCGCAGGTCGGCGGGGCGCTGAAGCGGCGCTTAGCGGCGGCGAGCGTCTGTGAGCAGGCGGCGGCGGCGAGCGGGCTCGCGGGCCCCGGATGGGCTCTGCGGTCGCGGCGGCGTGATGGCGGCGGGCCATGTGGCGCGCTGCGGTTGGACGGGGGAAGCGGGGCGGACGTGTCGGGCCGTCGCGGACGCGTCCGGCGGCGGTGGAGGGGAAATTTTAGGGTTTGGACCCGGGATTTGGACGGGGAGGATCTATTTATAGGTAGAGGGAGCTAGGAGACTCCAAATGAGGAGCGGTTTTCGCCCACACGATCATGATCGAACGACCGAGAGCATGGAGGGGGTTTGGATGGGTTCATAGGCTGATATGAAGGGGTGTTGGGCTGCACACAAAAGAGACCTTTGCGGCTACCCGGTTAACCGTTGGAGCATCAAACGACCTCCAAATGGAACGAAACTTGACAGGCGGTCTACCGGTGGTGTACCAAGGCCGCTTGGCAAACCTCGGTCCATTCCGAGCATGTTTAACACCCGCTCATGAAAAGAGACAAGAAGGGGACGCCAGATGACATAGGAGTGTCGGATTGCAAAACGGACAACGGGGAAAAAGCTCGGATGCATGAGACGAACACGTATGCAAAATGAAATGCACATGATGACATGGCAATATGCAAAATGCAAGCAAATGACATGGCAATGACGGCGAATAACTGGCAGACACCTGGCGCATCGAATCCGGGGCGTTACATTGCGAGTCTCATATCACGGCACGTGCGACTTTTCTTTTAGCAGACTCATCGTGCTTTCCCTTAGTGGTGCCCATTCTTGTATCTGTGGTAGCGTCACCAGGCCGAGCCCACGATGATTACCCTCTTCCTTGCTTGCCTAGGTGCTCTACGTCCTTGGGTCCTGACCCTCGAGTAGGCTCGGCCGCCGCTGGTATGCGAGGTTGCGATGCCGTGGTCAAGGCCAGGGGGTGAGGGCTGGAGAGCCAGTAGGAGCTCTTGAGGCACGATGCTGAAGAGCCCCCCCCTTAACGCGCAAGTGACTCGCGGGCTAAGGTGGTAGATTGGCCTTGGGTGAACCTGCAGGTTAGCTGGTAGGAGAGATTGCAATTCCTTATGGAGCAGACTGCCTATCCCTGGACCCTTCACAGGAGGACGAAGGCACCAAGGACCTGGTGAGGTGGTGTGCGCGAGGCGGGCCGCGAGCCAGAGCTCGGTCCTTGGGTTTGTCAGCTTTGCAGGGACGGACCCGAGCACATGCGCCGTGCCAACGTGGGTAGCTCCCGTTGTGGGACGGGCAAAGGACAAGCTAGCAAACGTAAGGAGACCTCGAGGCGGTTCAGATTCGAAGCGAGCAGGTGATGATCATAGATAAGTTCATGAGAGATGGTTAGGCAACTCCAACGAATGCAAAAGGATATATGCCGCAGGGACGGACCCATGCGACTTGGGGTTAATGCAGCCTAAGGGGCGCCCCCAAACTGAACAAACTAAAAACATGTCACGTGGCACCATTTCTTAAGAGATGTCGGGGTAGCAGAAGACGCGCGCCGCTGAGGCCATCCCTCATGAGCCGCCTTGGCTCGGAGCCTTGGGAGGCTCCGGGGACCTGGGGGGCTCCTGAAGGTGCATCTCCATGTCCGCCAGGATCGCCTGATGCCTAGCCTTCCAAGCCGCCAGGACGTCCCGCATGTAGTGTTGGAACGCCACAGCTGTGCTCTGCTGGCCGGAGGGCATGCGAAAGTAGCTGTGATGTGGACCCTCGCATCGGCCGACGTTGGACGACCAAAAGAGCTGCCGAGATGCGGCCCTGTTGAGCCCTGGGATGTCAATGCAGACGCGGAACTCCTTACCCTCTCCAGGCCAATGAGCCTTTCCCCACGGTGGGCGGCGATCGCCCTGCAGAACCCTTGCCTCTTGAATCTCCTCGACTATCTTGCTGAGGAACACCCGAGCGCCTAACACCTTATACCCTACGCCTTCTCGTGGGAATTGTGTGCTAAATCATGCCTCCATGTGGTGCCCAAGCGCCTCCCTCGTGACGTTGGCCAGGTCTGAGGCCGTCCAGAGGAGAGCCCCCGAGCCGAGCCTGAGAGGGGCGCCGGGCGCGCCTTCCTATGCGATAGGTGAAGGCGCCCCATCCAGGGATGCGAGGCTTAGCGTAGTGCTGTCGGGTGATGCCTTATCGTGAGATCCCTGTCCTAACTGCAGCTTCTTCATCTTGGAGCGACCTCAGGAGGGAGGACACCGCCCTCGCCTTTAAGGTTCTCAACTGCTGCAGCCTGGTAGGCACGCTCGAGGGAGCACATCACATCCTTTTCCTTGCAGGCGACTGTGATGATGTCACCGCTCCCTGGCCTTGAGGACGTTGTAGCTGTGGTGCGTTGCTGCCATGAACTTGGACAGTGCTGGGTACCCAAGGATCGCATTGTATGGCAGACGAATGCCAGCGACGTCGAAGTCGATGTGCTCGGTGTGGTATTTTTCACGCTCGCCAAAGGTGGCAGGGAGGCGAATCTGCCCTATCGGGTGCATGGAACCATCTGTCACTCCTAAGAACGGCTTGGTAGTCTGAAGCTGGTGATATGGCACCTGGAGTCTGTTGAACATCTTGACAGAGAGGACATTGAGCCCTGCTCCACCATCGATGAGGGTCTTGGTGATGACCACGTTGCTGATGAGAGACGAGTAGAGCATTGGGAGCGCGCCAGGAGTGGCCGTGCACTTGAGCTGATTGGAGGAGCTGAAGGTGATGGCGTATTTGAACCACCTGAGCAGGCGAGTTGCCTTGGGCTTGGGAGCGCTGCGTTCACCTCGTGCATGAACTGCTTCAAGATGAGGTGATAGGCTGGGGCCTGTGAGCCGCCCAGGATGTAGGAGATGGCTCGAGGCTCCTGGAAGCCCCTAGCCCCCTCTTCCTGGTGACGATCTTCGCTCCTTCTTGGTGGTGGAGGTAGTGGAGGAAGAGCAACATTGACCTGAGGATGGTCCTCGCGAGGCTGGTCCCTCCAGGAACCCTTGCAAGGCTGGCCCTGCAAGCGGGCCTCCTGAGGCTGGTCGCGGCAGTCCTAGCAATGGTCGCGGCCGTCCCAGCATCCTCCAACTCGGCCACCTCCACGACCGTAGCCTCAATCATTGCGCTCAGTGCATCTACCAAGGAGCCCGTCGCGGACGACCCCGAGCTCCTGGCAGTAGTTGGTGTTGTGATTGTGGACATTCTGGAAGACGCAAAACGGTCGGTTGCTCTTGGATGACTCAGGGTGGTTGCAACCGCGCTTGATCTCTGGCTCGGCTGCAAGCACAGCTAGTCCCTTGTGCTTCATGTCCTTGGCCTTGGCTTTCTTGTCTTCTGGGTCAGCATCGGGAGCTCTAGGAGGGAGAGGTGTCCCTGCTCAGCCCTCGCACACTTGTTCGCCATGTTGAACATCTCCAGGGCTGTGCAGAGGTCCTCGTGAATGGCGAGCACCTCCTTCATCTTGACGTCGCGGATGCCATCAGTGATCGCCTAGACGATGGACTCGTCCGACACCTTGGGGATCTTGAGGAAAACGTTGTTGAAGCGCTGGATGTACTTCTACAGGGTCTCCCCTTGCTACTGCATGATGCATCGTCGCTCACCCGCCGCCGGCGGGCAGTCGTGAGTGCCCTGAAAGTTGGCGATGAAGCGGTCACGCATCTCGTGCCAGGAGGAGACAGACCCCACGGGGAGATTCAGGAGCCAGGAGCGTGCGCCATCCTTGAGGGCCATGGGAAACCAGTTCGCCATGATCTTCTCGTCGCTGCTGGCCGCGTCGATGCTCAGCTCATAGAGCTGCAGGAACTCGGCGGGGTCGGCAGTGCCATCATAGCGTGGGGGCAGGTCAAGCTTGAACTTGCCTGGCCAGACGATGTTGCTAAGCTCCGGGGTGAACGCGCGACACCCTGCTGTGGTCACAGGAGCTTGACGAGGAGGTGGAGCCTGGTATTGGTGCCCGTGCGCCACCATCATCACAGGCGGCACACGGTCTTGGCTTGAGGGCGCTGGAATCACACGTGCATCTTCTTGGGGCCGCTGCACCACTTGGTAGCTCGCCTCTTCGCGCGCAGGCGCCAGGCACAGAGGGTCTCAGCGTGGTACCACCCGCCTTGGAACGACGATGGCACCCTGGGCTTGAGGTGGTGGAGGTGCCCCATGAGCCATGTCACCCACGGCAGGCGGCTGCTGAGGCAGCGAGCGGGCCGGTGCAGTGGAGTCTCGGGCGGCGCTGATGAGCTCGACAATGCGCTCGAGCCACTCCTTGTAGACGTATTCGACTGGGCTGTAGCGGAGGAGCTCTCGCGCCATGAGCAGAGCAGCTTGCACGTTTGGTGGGCCGCGACACACGTGGGCGGATGAAGCAGCCGGGGTCAGCAACGGGGTGGCGGTGTGTCCGCCACGGTGCACCGAGGGGTGCAGCAATGAAGCTTGCTGCTTGTGGCCAGCAGGGCCCATGGTAGCGTTGGTTGCCGGTGACGGGGGATGACAAGGAAAGACGTCACCCATCGGAGCTGTCTAAGCAACGCGAGCAGCAAGCGCAGCCCGGCGCTCAGCGCGTGCCCGTCGTGCGTCAGCCATGGTAGTGTCGGAGTAGTGGTGGATCGATCGATGGAAGAGAGGATCCGACACACCCCTACCTGGCGCAGCAAATGTTGGATTGCGGGTTCTGCAAACCCTTGATAGGTTCAAATTCTGGGGTGCGTGCAGAGATCTCAACCTACCCAGCCTGCCTACTCATGATCTTCCTAAGCCTAGCACGTCGATCTCAAAGGGACAGAGAAACACAACAGTTTATCCTGGTTCGGGCCACCTTGCGGTGTAATACCCTACTCCAGCGTTTTGGTGGATTGCCTCGAAGGGCTGAGGATGGACTAGTACAGTGGATTAATTGGCCTTAGGAGGTGAGGTGTTCTTGAGCTCAATAGAGCTGGTGAGTTGGTTGGATGAGAAGGGATCCGATCTGTTCATCCCCCCTCTTTGGTGGTGGCTAAGTCCTATTTATAGTGGCCTTGGTCCTCTTCCCAAATGTTGGCGGGAAGGGATCCCACAACGGCCAGATTTGAAGGAGGACAAGTAGTACATCCTATCCTAACTAAAGTGGTCTTCGCCTGCGAAAACCCTCTAGTCGTGACGCTGCGGTGGGCTCTGTGATGACCTCTGTCCTGCCGTCCTGGTGGTCTTGGTCTTGTTCCACCAGAATGGAAACCTTTGGTTGATTCCTCGGGACTACGCACCTGCCGCTTGCCACCAAAGGGGAAACTGGTGCTCTCCACCCGCTTGCGCCCTCCTGGCTTCCGCCTAGCCTTGGTCGTCATGGCTCACGTCAGCTGAGCCTCGTGAGGTGCACCTTGCATAGAACTCTCCGCCCCTCTGGAGCCAGACTGAGGAGGCCGATCCCTTGGAGGTCTTGGCATCGTCCGCCTCACAAGGCTTGGACCCTCGCGAGGGTCTTGAGTTGTTGATGCTGAAGCTCGTCCGTACCAGGCCATCAATGGTGCCACGCAGTGGGCCGCAGGCAGGCAAGTCTGGGTAACCCCGTATCTAGAACACCGACAACAACACATGTGTGACTATCTTGATTCTGTCATAAAATCGTCATGGATTTACATACATGACAGAAAACGTGACCTATTGTGACAAACACGTATCATCACGGAAGTGTATTTTTTTGTAGTGGTGCGACGCGACGGCCGCACAGCCTCTCCGTCACTCACCCCGGCCATTGCTTCATCTTCCCATGCTCGTCGCAGGCCGGCGAACGCACAGGCAAGGCTGCTCATGGCGCGTGAGCTTATGCGCTACTGTCCGGCCGACGACCTGTATGAGGACTGGTTGGACTGCATCACCGAGATCGACAGTGCTGCTGGAGAGGCTCCTGCGCTGCCCCATTCGCTGCCTCCCCCGTTGCCCCAGGCGGGTGACATGGCTCACGGCACGCCCCCTCATCCTCTCCGGCAAGATGTCATCCCCGAGCCAAGGAGTGAGGCCCCCAGCGCGACCGCCGCGCAGGGCGCCCGCGCGCGATGAAGAAAGTTGCCGGGTTGTGCAGCGGCCCAAGGTAGAGGCGCGTGCATTCTCAGCTCCCCAGGCACCCCCACGCCAAGACCATGTGCAACCCGAGGTGGCTGCACGTGGGCATCAAGACCAAGCTCCCCCTCCTCGGCGGGCTCCCGTGAGCTCAGTAGGCTGCCGAGCGTTCACACTGGAGCTTCGCCATGTCATCTGGCCCGTCAAGTTCAAGCCAGATCTGCCTCCGCGCTACGACAACACCCCTGACCCAGCCGAGTTCCTCCAGCTCTATGAGCTGAGCATCGAGGTGGCGAGCGGTGATGAAAAAGTCATGGAAAACTAGTTCCCCATGGCTCTCAAGGATGGCGTGCGCTCGTGGCTCCTGAACCTCCCGGTGGGGTCGATCTCCTCCTGGGACGAGCTGCGGGAGCATTTGGTCGCCAACTTCCAAGGCACCCGCGACCGCGCTCTTGCTGCGGGTGACCCGCGGCACATCAAGCAGCAACTAGTGGAGACCTTGCACAAATACATCCAGCGCTTCACCAACATTCATCTCAAGATCCCCAAGGTGTTGGACGAGGCCATCATCTCAGCTTTCACTGATGGCGTCTGGGACGTCAAGATGCAGGAGTAGTTCGCCATACACGAGAACATGTGCTCAACTATGGAGATATTCAATATGGCGACCAGGTGCGCAAGGGCAGAGGAAGGCCACCTCTTGCTCCTCCAGCTCCTAGAGACCGACCCAGAAGACAAGAAGGCCAAGGCGAAGGACGTGAAGCCCAAAGGCCCGGCGGTACTCGCAGTTGAGCCCGAGTTGAAGCGCGGCTGTGATCACCCTGAGTCTTCCAAAGGCAACCGCCCGTTCTGTGTCTTCCACAACATGCACAGCCAAAACACCCACGACTGCCAAGAGCACAGGGCCATCCAAGACGGGCACCTTGGCCACCGCCCTAAGTGCAACACCATGGCTACGACCGCGGAGGAGGCCGTGGCAGAGGCCGCTAGGACAACTGTGACCCCCATCAGGACTGGCACGATCAGCCTCCTGACGGCCGCTGTCAGGGCCAGCGTCGCGACGGCCCATGGCAGGACCTGCCTCGTGAGGACCGCCCTCAAGGCAACACTGGCCTCCCTCCGCTGCCACCACCACCAAGAAGGAACGACGACCACCACCAGGATGATGGGGCCGGGGGCTTCCAAGAGTCTCGGGCTGTCGCCCGCATACTGGGTGGTGCTCAGGCCCCCGCCTCCCATCATGTCTTCAAGAAGTTCGCTTATGAGGTGAACGTGGCCCTCCCAAATCTTGAGGCGTCACGTCCCCTTAGGTGGTCCAAGTACTCCATCACCTTCGACTCTTCGGACCAGCTCAAATGCGCGGCCACTGCAAGCGCGCTCCTGATGCTCTGTTCACCAATCATCAGCAATGTCCTCGTCACCAAGACACTCGTCGATGGTGGTGCGGGGCTCAATGTACTCTCCGTTGAGACACTCGACAGGATCCAGGTGCCATACAACCATCTTCTGCCCACCAAGCCATTCTCAGGAGTGACCGATGGCTCCACCATCCCCAGAGGGCAGATTCGTCTCCCCGTCACCTTCGGCAAGTGCGACAACTACCGCACCGAGCTCATCGAATTTGACAATTCTCACATTAACCTTCCATACAACGTCATCCTCGGGTACCCAACCCTCGCCAAGTTCACGGTGGCGACTCACCATGGCTACAACGTCCTCAAGATGCCAGGAAGCTGCGGCATCATCACGGTGGCCTGTGATGAGAAGGATGCGGTGTGCTCCCTCGAGCGCGCCTACTAGGCCGCGGTGGTCGAGAACTCAGATGTTGAGGGCACCACCCATCCTCCTGAGCTGGTCCCCAATAAGAAGAAGCAGCTCCTCCTTAGGTTCCCTCGGGAGGCTGGGGCGTCTGATGATCGCGCTTCAAGCCCCACGGCCTCTTCTGGGGCGCCTTCCCCTCTCGCATAGGAAGGCGTGCCTGGCGCCCCTCTCGGGCTGGGCTCGGGGGCTCTCCTATGGAAGGCCTTTGACCTGACCAGTGTCACGAGGGAGGCGTTCGGGCACCATGTGGAGGCGTGCTTCAGCGCCGAGAGCAAAACACAGCGCGCGGCACCAAGCGCTCGAGATTTCATCACCGAAGCGTCGAGGACCTTGAGGCGCGAGCCATGCACAGCGGCGTCAACCTATGTTGCTGAGTGCAGCTGCCGCACAGGACATGAGAGGCGAGCTGCGCGTCTGCATCAACATCTCGGTCCTCAACAGGACTGCTTCTCAGGAGCTCTTCTGTCTGTCTCGCGTCGGCCGGTGCGGAGGCCACCCCCATAGCTATGTTCGCATGTCGTTCGGCCTGCTGGGTGCGGCTGCCTCGTTCCAGTGCTGCATGTAGGGTGTTCTGGCGGCTCATGAAGCCGGGCGCCCGGTGATCCTGACGGATGAGGGGCCAGAGCCTACGGAGCCCCTCGGGCCTCAGGAGCCCGCTGGCTCATGAGGAGCAACTTCTATGGCGCGCATCTCTAGCTACTTCAACACTTCTATCACGACGGTGCCAGGTGACTTTTTAGTTTGTTTAGTTGTGGGCGCCCCTCGGGCTGCATTATCCTCAAGCTGTATGGGTCCGCCCTGCAGCGTGTATTGTTTTGTGCATCTATCATAACTGGCCTCGCCTTATCGTGATTATCTACATTATCCCTGCTATCCCGTTATTTGTGGATTGGCCCCGCGCAGCCTCTGTGTGTTGCGAACCCGCCTCTAGCTCATCCCGCAACGGGGGCTGCTGGCACGGTGCCTGTGCTTGGGTCCGTCCCTGCAGTGCTGATAAATCTGAGAGACCAAGCTCTGGCTCGCGGCTTGCCCCGCGCGCGTCACCTCACCAGGTCCTTAGTGCCTTCACCTTTTCACGGAAAGATCATTGGCAGGTCTGCGAGCGCTGCTGCATTCTACGCTTTCTTCCTTCAGCTAACTCGCTGGGATAGCCGGAGCCAGGACTGTAGGTCGTGATCCCTCCAAGACACATTCGTGAGGCCAGCTACCCCTTTTTTCTCGCAATCCGCTTGCACGTTAAAGGGGGAGCCCCTGAGCATCGCGCCTCTGGGGCCCCTACTGGCCCTCGAGCCCTCACCCCCGACCTTGACCACAGGACCGCGACCTGGCATACCACCGGCGGCTGAGCCCTACTCGAGGGCCAAGATCCGAGGACATAGAGCACCCATATGAGCGAGGAAGAAGGGGTCGGCACGAGTCTTGCTTGGGAACGCCGCAACTACCAGAATGAAATTGTACATCACACGAAGGCTGCCCTCGCAGCGCAAGGATAACTATAGATCGCCGAGATAAGTCACCGAACATATGCAAAGTGTGCATCTCACGTTCAGAGTTTCGCCCATCATGATCTCGCTAGGGCAAGGATGTTTCCCTTTCACTCTTTCAAGAGTCGCTTGCATGTCAAAGGGGACCTCCTGAGCATCGCGCCTCGGGGGCTCTTACCGGACCTCGAGCTGCTCACCTCCTGGCCTTGACCATGGCATCACGACTTGGCATACCAGGACGGCTGAAGCCTGCTTGGGGACTAGGTCCTGCCGACGTAGAGCACTAAGCTACCGCGAGAATGAAAGGGTGGGGGACGTGCCGTAGCAGGGAACGCAAGCACAACATTGATCGGGGACAACAATGTCTATACAAAAGCACGATAGTTTTTACATACCCTCAGGGGTTCGTCGTGATCTCTTGGAGGGGTGAAACATTCCTAAGGAGGCCGCAGCCTCGGCAGCATCACCGGTGGCACCGGGCTGACGCCACTGCTGAGGTGTGGGCACGGCGGCTCGTAGCTGACATCGTTTCTCGTGTTGTGCTCGGAGGAGGCGCTGCTACTATAGGAGGAGTCGCAGAAAAGGCCAAGGGCTTGTTCACCGACGGTGGCCCTGTCGCCGGTATCACCCCCTTAGGGTAGCACTCCAGGCGCCAACCATCCTCGTCGTAGACCTTGAAGAGAAGCGTTGACGCCCCGTCGTACTCAAAGTGGATGGCATGGCCCCCCTCCGGGCGGCAGGCGCGGGCGATCGCGCCCCGCCCTCGGGACATGAAGACATCGTCGGACTCGACGAACTCAACTTCTGCCTTTGAAGCCTGGTCGCAGCATCCGCCATGCTGCATCCACAGTTCGACGGCCCACCTCGGTGGTGTCTCCCTCGCGAAAGGCCTCAGGAGGCGAATCCATGTGCGCGGCAGCGTTGCCGCCCACGCCACGAACTCGCGGGCTGTGCCTTCAGCGTGGGTCCGCGATCGAGGCAACCCCATGGCCACCGCCTGCCCTCCTCCACGGCCCCGCTCTCCGCGGCGTCGGTCGTTGCTCCCGTGCGCAGGGCCCTTCACGCGAGCGTACACTACAAAAAATACACTTCCGTGATGATACGTGTTTGTCACAATAGGTCATGTTGTCATGCATGTACATCCATGTTGATTTTATGACAGAATCAAGATAGTCATACCTGTGTTGTCGTAGAAGTGTTCCATGACATTACCAAAATTATCATCACGGAAGTGTCCACTTCCATGACAATAAATCGCGCATCACAGAAGTGCTTTCATCAAGGGTGACCGACACGTGGCATCCACCGTAACGGAACGCCGTTACGCTATCGGGTCCGGTTTTGGATCCGATAACCCGTTAACAACCCGGACCAATGGGGATTTTCCACGTGTAAAATCATCATTGGTTGGAGGAAACACGTGTTGCCTCACTATTGGGACAGATGTCATCCACTCATTGGACAGAGGTGCCTATGATAGGTTGACATGTGGCACGGCCCAACAGTGGCCCATTCCGATGAAAAAGGCTAGCCCAGTAAAAATTAGCAGGCCGGCCCATATAAGGCCTACTTGTGTCAGGTCCATTTAACCCCACGGCCCATACGAGATGTGCCAATTCGGCCCATCAATGACCCGTTTAAGATTTGAAACCATTGCAGCCCATCGTCAGTTCGAGCCCGTTAACAGCCCGCTATATATTTGGGCTCAATATTGGCCCGATGGGATTTCGGCTCGTTAATGGCCCATTCAAGGGATGGGCCAATTTTCAGGATTTACGTCTTTCGGCCTTTTAGCGACCCATTTAAGTGTTGGGCTAATTTCTGTCCCAGTGTGTCTTTTAGCCAGTTGACGGACCATAAATCAGTTGGGCCATTTGTAGTCAGACCTGAGTTTTGGCCTTTTAGTGACCCATTTAAGTGTTGGGCCAATTCCCGGCCCTGTGTGTCTTTCAGCCTGTTAACGGCCCATAAATGAGTTGGGCCATTTGTAGTCGGACCTGAGTTTTGGCCTTTTAACGGCCCATGCCCTTCATGGTCCAATACTAGCCTGGATTCTCTTTCGGCCTGCTAAAGGCCCACAACACAGTTGGGCCATTTACAATTGACCTGAATTTCGGCCTCTTAGCGGCCCATGCTCTTCATGGTCCAGTACAAGCCCGATGTCTCTTTCGGCCTGCTAAAGGCCAACAGTATAGTTGGGCCATATATAGCCTGACCTTAGTAACGGCCTGTTAACGGCCCGTGAAACCAAATGGGCCCACATGTTGCCTGCTTCGATGTCAGCCTATTAACGACCCGGGAGGTAAAAGGGCCGACCATTAACTTTCTTCCTGGTAACGGTCCACTAACTTAATGGGCCTACTAAAGTTCGTACATGTCTTTATGCCAAATTAGATAATTTGAGACCATTACGATGAGCAATTATGCATGGTACCAAAACCGTTCAAGCAAAGGTAAGGCATACAGGGGGAAAATGTTACACATCTAGCATATATTACAGGAAATTACATCCACTAGGCAATCAAAGATTGATGTCAGTGCAAATAAATGAACAAAACCTAACGATCTACAACATCACAATCTGCAACCTCAGCACAGATGAAGCCCATAAGCATGTGGGCAAGTTCTTGCTGGTTTGCTACACTGTCTCTGAAAACATTGATCAGTTGTTGTTGCGCATGAATCTGCACCTCCGATTCCTCCACCATTTCCATCATTGCATCAGCCATTAATTGGTTCACAAACATACATTTTTTCTGTTGCATTCGAGAAAGAGGATACATAACAGATTCAGATGGCGATTTTGGCAGGCTTGTATTATTGATAGTGGAGAGTGTCTCGACCACTGCATCATAACGTAAATTAGGAGGGGAACCAAATAGTTTAATCATGAGTTATTGCCATATTACCTGGCCTAGATTTATTGGAAAGAAACAATGGAGTTGGCTTGCTGTTTTCAGGATTTATCTTCTTATTTTCAGCAACCTGCACCAAATTAACACACTAGCATTGCTATCATTGGCCAAGTCAAATAATAGGAAAGCAACATTGACATAACGAATGTTTGGGCACCTAGCCTACACAAAATTAACACAATATGGCACATCCATCATCAGCCAGGTAAGGTAATACGAAAGCAACATTGACATAATGAATGAATGGGCAACCAGAGCAGCAGTACAATTCAGTAATGTGCATGATATGAGATAGTACACTCATGCAGCTCAGTATGCAAAACTACCAGGCAGTTTTCCTTACAAAAGTAATCATTGGCGCCTTCAACATTTTGCTACAACTAAATTTAGATCACATAAAGGTTGGATTCACGCTGATTAACAAAATACATGCTGATGTAAAAATATAGTGATATACAACAGGTACTTACATCAGCATTGGAGCACAGAGAATTCCCGCAAGATATTCCTCGAATACAATCCCAATAGAGGAAGTCTTCTATCGTTTAACCTTATTTTCTAAAAGATAGATGGGTAATAAACATGTAGAAAATATGACCAGAATGCTATAAAATTTCATGATGCGAGGATACGCACACGCTTCTTAGAATGGAGTTGACATTCTTTTGCTAGACTGGAGCGGACTAGTTCTTTGGCCACTGGAATCTGCTT
The DNA here is from genome assembly GCA_021437245.1 of Aegilops speltoides. Taxonomy (NCBI): domain Eukaryota; kingdom Viridiplantae; phylum Streptophyta; class Magnoliopsida; order Poales; family Poaceae; genus Aegilops; species Aegilops speltoides. The sequence continues at coordinate 110,334,992 of CM038145.1, forward strand.
ATTATCGGTGGGAGTTGGGTTTCTCTGTGCTGGAGCAGTATCTATGAAAAATGGAGTTGGTTTATTATCTCATGGCGTTTGGATCTTTTACAAAGACATGGTTTGTAACCCTTCAGATTCTAACATAGCCGTATTCCCCTTGCATGCCTTATATAGAAGAATGGTGCTTCAATTATAAAACATGCTACAACGGAGATGGAATAGGTACTGAATAATAGAAAGGCATGACATATTGACATGTATTCCCTCCATCCGGAAATAAATGGATGGGTCTAGGCGTATTTCAGTTCTAGATACATCCAGTTTTATCCATTTCTGCGACATGTAATCCAAATGGAGGGAGTATTATGTAAGAGCTAGGGATACGATAGGACAACATAGTAAAAAACACTAAAAACCCACTACAGAACCAAAGTATACAAACCCACTAATATGAGATAGTACACTCATGTAGCTGAGGATGCAAAACTACCAGGCAGTTTTCCTTACAAAAATTAACATTGTGGTCTTTAATCATACATTTTGCTAAAACTAAATTTAGATCAGATAAAGGTTGGATTCATGCCGATTAAAAAAATACATGCTGATCTAAAAATAAGTGATATACAACAGGTACTTACATCTGCATGGGAGCACAGAGAATTCCTGCAAGAATCTTTCCTCACAGACGATACCACTGCAGAAATTCTTCTATCTGTTAAGCTTATTTTCTAAAAGAGAGATGGGCAAGAAACATGTAGAAAATATGATCAGGATGCTATGAAATTTCATGATGCAAGGATACACACACGCTTGTTAGAATGAAGTTGACATGTTTTTGCTGGACTGGGGCGTACTAGTTCTTTGGCCACTGGAATCTGCTTATTATCAGTAGGAGTTGGGTTTCTCTATGCTGGAGCAGTATCTATAAAAAATGGAGTTGGTTTACTATCTCCTAGCATTTGGATCTGTTGCAAAGACCTTCTTTGTAACCCTTCAGATTCTAACATAGTCATCTTCCCCTTGCATGCCTTGTATAGAAGAACGGTGCTTCAATTATAAAACATGCTACAGCAGAGAGTTGGAATAGGTACTGAAGAATAGAAAGGCATGACATATTGACATGTATTCCCTCCATCCGGAAAAAATGGATGGGTCTAGGCGTATTTAAGTTCTAGATACATCCTTTTTTATCTATTTCGGTAACATGTAATCCGGACGGAGGGAGTATGGTGTAAGAGCTAGGGATACAACAGGACAACACAGTAAAGAAACACTAGTTGAATGTAAAACTTTATGCTAGCAGAAAGAAAAAAACTAAGATGGCATTGCAACAGAGCACTACAACAACACTTCAATGTAAAAAAACATGGTATGGTAGACAGATGAAGTACATACTGATGAATAACAATGCATAAGATATTCAGAAGCATGATGTCAAAATTAAGTAGATGACATTGCGATAGAGTAGAATGACAGTACTTGAATTTGAAAACATGTTATCATGAATGGAATAGGTACTGAAAAACAGGAAGGCATGACATATTTACATGCATGATCAGCGTGCTAAGCCCATGGCATTGTAACAGGGTAAATACACTCCAAGACATTATATGCATGTTGTACCCATATCAGGGAGAACACAGATGAAAGCTACAAAATATGTATCGTTTGTACTTGAGATTAACTAGATGGCACACACAAGTATTAAAGAACAACATAGGAAATACTAGAAGTGGTTTAATACTATAATCACCATCTTGTGGGATAGCATTGGCTGATGGATGATAACTATGGAACAACATTACCTAAAGAAGAAGTATCTTAGCTGAACTATGGAACGGTGTTAACCCCTTAACAAGACCCGTAAGAGATAAGCATGAATATACAGTGAAATGTGATAATCTATTTTCCATGCTTAGATGAATAATAAAGCCATAAATGTTGCACACAAGTAAGATGAGGGTACAACCTATCTGGCCGCCATCTATAGGAGTGAGCATCATGTGGTGACTTGTCGATGGCCCTGCAGTTGTTGTGGCTGTCCATGTTGGGAACGCGCATTCGATGCAGGGAACTATTGAGTGGGGACTATAGCTCCCTTCTGGTGTATACTTCCCTTGTTGGAGCACATGCGGTGAGTCTGAAGACGGTGTGGCTGAAGATGCAGATAAGACATAATGTTAAGAACGACACATCTCTTTGATCTGAAGAAATACCCTAAGAGATCAATAGCAAGGTGTGAGAGTGATCACACGGAGGCCGTTGTCTGTGTCAAAACCGGCGGATCTCGGGTAGGGGGTCCCGATTTGTGCGTCTAAGGCTAATGGTAACAGGAGGCAAGGGACACAATTTTTTACCCAGGTTCAGGCCCTCTCGATGGAGGTAAAACCCTACTTCGTGCTTGATTGATCTTGATGATATGAGTATTACAAGAGTTGATCTACCACGAGATCGTGGAGGCTAAACCCTAGGAGCTAGCCTATGATGATTATGATTGTGCCTATATGGACCAAACCCTCCAGTTTATATAGACACCGGAGGGGGCTAGGGTTTACACAGAGTTAGTTAAAAAGAAGGAAATCTAATGTCCGGATCACCAAGCTTGCCTTCCACGCAAAGGAGAGTCCCATCCGGACACGGGAAGAAGTCTTGAGTCTTGTATCTGCATGGCCCATCAGTCCGGCCAAAGTATATAGTCCGGCTGTCCGGATACCCCCCAATGACGATGAGTCCGACGCGCAGTTCGTGTTCGGCATTGCAAGGTGGGTTCCATCTCCCAATACTCCAAAGTAATTACCGAACACTTAAATCGTGTCCGGATCTGCAAGATATATTCACATACCACCGTAGATAGAACGATATTCCACAAACGTAATCCGCTGACAACTTCAGACAACGTGCCATGACACTATGGTCGAGTCATTATTCGAACCGTTTACCCACAACCAGCCAAAACGCATATTGCGAAGCGGTTTCCTCGGCAAATTTTGTCGAAGCAGAGATCATGCCCCCTTATTACGGGATTTTCATTAACACGGGCATGGGTAGCCCAACCGCACTACTAATCGCGGCGAGTAGGGAACGAGCGGGTTCCACTAGGCAAGTGGGGAGGCGCAAAAAAGCTTATACCGCCTCTATAATGAGGTAAGGTCTCTTTCTCTTTACCCACGCCTTTCCCTTCCGCTTATCCATTCCCCTTTGCTCGAGCTCTAGCGCCCAAGAACTCTTCTTCTCCACCGAAGAGAGGTTCTCCGAAGCTGTCCGGATCCGAAGCAGGAGGCAAATGGATGGCTTCCACCGTCCAGGAGAGGGATATCAAAAAGTTCCGAGAGGCCGGGTACCTGGCCAAGAAAATCGGCCACCGTCTTCCAACGGCGGGACAGATCGTCCCCACTCCGGAGCCCCACGAGAGGGTCGTGTTCCTTCCTCATTTTGTCCGCGGGCTCGGGTTTCCCCTTCACCCCTTTGTTCGCGGCATCATGTATTATTACGGGATTGATTTTCACGATCTGTCCCCCCAATTCTTTCCTTTACATGTCGACGTTCATCGTCGTGTGTGAGGCCTTTCTCCTTATTTCGCCCCACTTCGGATTATGGTTGAAGATCTTCAACGTGAAGCCCAAGGTGGTGAATGGCGAGCACGTCGAGTGCGGCGGTGCCATGGTGAGCAAGATGCCTAAGGTCACATGGCCAACGAGCGCCTTCAATGATTCTGTTAAGGAGTGGCAGCAATAGTGGTTCTATATCACCGAACCGCGCGGTAATAAGTAGGCCGCTGCTCCTGAATTCAGATCCGGAGCCCCACTGCGGCTCACGTCCTGGCCCGAGAAGGGCCTGAACTGGTCCTCATCGGCGAGCTGTCGATGCTCCAAGCAGCGTCGGGCGTGGTTGATAAGGATTTCAAACTCGTCAATGTAGTCCAGGTGATGTTAGTTTGCCTGGTTCTCCCTTGCCAGCATCGAGCCTGCACTCTGTGGGAATACGACCCAGCCGAGCACCAGACCCTACGGGAGCTCTACGGCTCCTCCCACAAGGACACCTGGAAGGTGCTCTTCAAGTCTGGCAAACCGTGGCCAGGCTCCGCCGAGGACCGCGGGTATCAATATCCCGCTCTGCAAGTCCGGTAAGTCATTGTTGTGTTCTGTCCATCCATGTTTTAGCTGGTATGTCCCGAGGGAGACGCTTTTATCATGCTTTCTACAATAATCCCAGGAATGGACGACAAAGGTTGGGCGGATACACTGTCCGGCCCCGCTGCCGGAGGAACCGGCAGGACCTCTTCTAATGAAGGTGCTGGTCCTAGTGCCTTACGAGGTGTCGAAGAAAGAGGCCTCCAAAAAGGTCAAGAAGACCCGGAGCGGACTCCATCGCCGCGACGCTTCGGATGCAAAATCCGAAGATTCCAGTGACCATCCCTCCTCTGAAGACGAAGAGGAGGAGGAAGAAGACGAGCCCTCCACAGGGGAAGGAGAGAAAAGGACAGCTTCCTCATCCCTGGAGGCTGAATCACCAAAGAGGGGTAAAGGTTCCCTCCTGGAGGTGTCCACCACGGCAGCCCATAGCAGGCCGGAGTGGGATCCCAGGGCCCAGCCCCTGGTAAATTTATGAGTATACGAAATCCGAACACGCCTACGTGCCCGAAGTCATTAGGATGTAGTAGTTTAACTGTCGCCATACTGTAAGGTCCCACGCCGGACAGTCCTCATCGGAGGATTCGCTGAGCTCAGATGCCCTGGAGAGCGGGACGCCTCCAAAGGCACCTTCCCCGAAGCCTAGGTGCGACACCAAGGTGTCGTCTCAGCGGGACCCGAAATAGGGGGCATATCCCTGGGGCCGGATATACGGGAGCAGCGGTTCCCATGCTTGTCGATAGCGGGGCGATCTTAGATTGGCCCGCAGCCGGACACGGTCCTGGAGACCTTTAAAGCTCCAGGATCGGGCGAGCAACCACCTTTGATGGGGGAAGGCCTGCCCGCTCCGCCAGCAACCTCTGTCCAAGCAGAGTTGCCGGGCGGCCTATCGATAGCGCTAAAGAGTGCGTCCATCGTCGATGAATATCCTGCCCTTATGGGTGCGGTGATTGAAAAGATTCAGTCCGCTAAGAGCGGACTGAATGAATCCTGCCTTAGCCTTATAAAAGGTTTTGAGGTATGTTTTTAGAAACCTTTGAAGATTGTCATAGTATGAGTAGTAGCCCCTGATGCAATGTCTGGTGAAAGAGAGAGAGCCGGACAGGGGATCAAATTTCCGCTTCGCAGGAGACTCAGTAAATGACATATATCCCTTTGTTTGAAAACAGGTGTCCGTAGCTACGACCGCCTCTCATAATGCAGAGGTGTCCAGACTAATGCATAGTCTAGAATGGGCCAAAGAAGAACTTGGCCGCGTGAAGAAGCAGTTGGAGGACAAGCAAGTATGTCGAAACCTTGTCCTAAATTCGGCACAAATGAGTAGTTGTGCCTGGTGAAAAATATTTGTATTGTGTGCCGAAATTGAGGCATTGAAAAAGGTTGTGGCCGAAGCCGACAAGAAGGCCGCCGCAGAGCAGGCTCTTCGTGAGAAGCACAAGGCCAGGGTCATTGAAGATGAGTGTGAGCTCTAGGAGGCCGTGAAGAAGAGCAAGACCTTAGAGCAGAGTCTGGCAGGGAAAGAGTCTGAACTCACCCAAGCTCTCCAAGCCGCAGATGATGCTCGGGAAGAAGCCCGAGGTGCTTTGAAGGACATTCAGGAGGCACGGAGGGTTGCAGCTGGTAAGGCTTTTAGTATTTAAAGTAATTTTTTCATAGTAATGGGAGGAATTCTAAGCATCAAACTGAATTCTGGTGTCTCCAGGGGCGTTTGCGGACCTGCCGCGCAGCATATCCGATGCCGCCGAATATTACCGGGCTGAGAAGAAGAAGTCTGCGGAGAAGCATTTCTGGTCACAGTATTTGGCGCCGAATTATCTGGTGCCCTTTATCGATCAGCTGAAGCAGCTGGTCGAACTGCACTAGGCGGCCGAACTAGCCATGAAGGACTTAGTTGTCGGCTTTGTGGCTCTTGGAGCCAATTCGGCGATTACTTCACACTCGTGAAGCGGATTGTTGGTGCTTGCCCTCGGCTCGAAGTCATTAAGCGATCGGTTTGTATAGAGGGTGCCCGCATGGTGTTTGCCCGTGCGAAGGTGCACTAGGGGAAGTTTGATGCTGAGAAGCTGATGACTGAGGGACCACCAGAGGGTAAGGAGCATCGCAAGCCCGAATTATACTATGAAGGTGTCCTATAAGGAGCTCGCCTTGTGGCGGATCAGTGTACCAAAGACACTATATTTCCCTAAAGGCAGTCATGCCGTCCTTTGTAATTCGGGATAACTGCACTATTATTATTTATTGCATGTTATATGAACGCTTGTTCTTTCCTGTGCGGCCTTTAGTGTATATAAATCCTGTGAATTGGCGATCGTAAACTTACCCTTTACGTAAAAATGCGGGGTGTTCGGGACATACCTGAACACTCCTTATCCCATTGTTGGGTACTTGAAGGAGGTGTTCATCACCACGAACCAGGCAATCAGATTCTAGGGCTTTATCACTCTCACTTAGCCATAGAAATTCGAGTATGGTAGGCACAGCCCCTGGTATTCGGAAGACCGTACGAGGGGCTCTAACGGTGCCTGATCAGAAAACCGATCCAACGCACTATGCATTTATTATGGCATTGTGCGGAATAAATCTTTAAAGATTTTACAACCTCTCGAACAGCTGACCAGCTCTCGCCGTATCATGACAGTCAGTTTTCGGCTTTCTCTACTGAGGTGCTCGTCCGGAAGAACTGGGACACAATCGCAATAGTTCTCCCAGCGCTACCTTAGCCGATAGAGTGGAACGTAAGGTACCAAAACATGGGGGCCGGTCAAACCCAACTAATGACCCAAGACATGATTCAGAGCTGATGCATATAATGCTATAAGTTCAGGGTGCCGAGGGACCGGAAAGGTGGCCGGACTTTGTTGCCATATTATAAGTACTATGAAGCCCCTGGCATAGTGGGACATAACACGATGCACGGGTGCCGTTTATGAAAAAAAGGCGTCAATTAGGAACGACGGCCGGTAAGTGTTATTTAAGTCTACGCATTGTTGTAGAGTGACATGTCTATGCATATGAGTACGGTTTATGCTTATGAAAAGAGGTGTCTTTGGCGGAACACATCGTGGCGGATTGGAGGAGGCTGTATCTTGGATCGAAGTGTATTCGGACTATCTCCTTGGGGGGGGGGGGCTACTTATGTGTTCCCGCCTTGCTCGTCCGAGCTGATTCCATGTCGCCAGTCCTGTTCTGCGTGAAAGTTAGTCTGTAAAGACAAATGCTTGGAGGCAGTTATATGTAATATGGGTGCCCGATCGGAGCCTGGTCGAGCCAGGGTAACATGCCGTAAAGTAGCTCGGACTCCTCAGTTGGTGTCCGGGTAGTTGGCTGTCGAATCGATATTTGGTAAACGGGCACCACTTGCTATCCCAGCGTGCGGAGGTATAATTTCCACTCTAAGGGTGGAGTTCGGCCTTGCCCGTAATCGTGACTGTGTCACGTGGGTTTGGCCTGATGTTGTACCCCGTTGAGTCTAGTCAACGCGGTTCGTCCCGATAGTATATGGTAGTTATTGTATAAGGGGACAATGCCAAAGACTTTATTCTTTGGCGTGGTAGTTGTTTGGTTATCCGAAGACAACCTACAGGGTGATGGGCTTGTAAAACTTGGCCTTTGCACCTGGGATGGCATCTATTAGAAGATGTTTTATTAATGGGTTTTGATCCTCGAGCGGTCAACACCTATCTGGCAAATTTTGTCCTGGCGCAGCGAGTTTAGGCTGCTGTTTATGCCCGTAGGGGCTCGTGTGGGATGGAACCCACAAACTATTCAGTTGATAGTAAGTGCAATTAAGTTGCTATGGTTGGTATTGTCCGGACGGTCGATATGATCGGAGATGGTCGGCCATATTTTTGTACTGCGGGGATCTTCCTTTGACCTCGCCATGTTTGGTGGTCTGGGCTTCTCGTTGTTTGAGACATCCTTTCATTGTTTCCAGTGCTCGACCGGCCATTTTGTTTTGAGTATCTGGCATTCTCTATTGGTATGCTTGGCCACCACTCTAGGGGTGCAATGCATTTGACATGGTTGATCGAGTATGCTGCTCGGGCCGAATGGACCTAAGCTATTCCGTTTCTGCTGACCGGACTGGGGGTCGCGGAATTCGGCACCAACTCCCTTGTTTTGACCGTCGTCATTATTTTCGTGACGCTTATGTCTGTTTCATCGAGGTTTATGGATGTTGCCTCGCATTTCTTGCGTATTGCCCTGGACCGTGGTATATTGGCGTCGGGGTGTGGGCTTTAGGACCTCCTTCTCAGGTTGAGGTAGTGAATTGTGCTTTATGTACCCCTTGGTGGGGCGGTCGAGTCCGTACTCCTCGGTTGCCAGGACCATGGTCCATCTGTCTGTGAGCAAATCTTGGTCAGTTTTGAGCTGCTGTTGCTTCTTTATCAGGCTTTTCGCCGTGGCCATAAGCCGTTGCTTAAAGCGAACTTGCTCTGTAGGAAAACTACGTGCCCCCCTCCGAAGATGAGGTGAGCCTCGGCGACGATGAATTCGGCGCGCCTGAGGTTCCCGAGCAAGTTAAACTTTAGCGGCGGCTTATGAACGCAGCGAAAGCGCATAAAGCAGCAACATCAGCTCAAAATGACAAGATTGCTCATAAACATGGACCAGATCATAAACACAGTCATCAGAAGAAGGTCCTAAAATGACGCGACAGACAACATGAAGCATCGATAAACAACATGGCGAACAAACAGACAGAATGCGGATCAAACAACGGAACCGCTCGGCAAGCTCATCAGCAGATCAGGCATCCAAGCATGTCCAGGACAACCAATGGCAGAGCATGGTTGAACAAAAAGGTCATCATACAGCTCAGGACAAAGTCATAAACTGATCTCCATCAACTGACTCAGTGACATGACCACGATTATGGGCAAGGCAGAACTCCACCCTTAGAGTGGAAATTATACCGCCGCTGGGACAGCGAGTGGCACCCGTTTACCGAATATCGATTCGAAAGCCAACTACCCGGACACCAACTTAGGAGTCCAAGCTAATGTCTATGCTCCCCTCGGAAGTCGTCACAGAGGGTCCAATCGGGCACCCATATGACATATAACTGCCTCCAAGCATTACTCTTTACAGACTGACTTTCACGCAGAACAGGACGGGCGACATGGAATCAGCTCGGACGAGCAAGGCGGGAACACATAAGTAGCCCCCCCCCCCAAGGAGACAGTCCGAATACACTTCGGATCCGCACACAGCCTCCTCCAGTTCGGCCACGACAGGTTCCGCCAGCATACCTCTTTTCATAAGCATAAACCGTACTCATATGCATAGACATGTCACTCTCCAACAATGCGTAGACTTAAATAACACTTACCGGCCGTTGTTCCTCATTGACGCCTTTTTTGTCATAAACGGCACCCGTGCATCGTGTTATGCCCCACTATGCCAGGGGCTTCATAGTACACATAATATGGCAACAAAGTCCGGCCTCCTTTTTGGTCGCACGGCACCCCGAACTTATAGCATTATATGCATCAGCTTTGAATCATGTCTTGGGTCATTAGTTGGGTTTGCCTAGCTCCCATGTTTTGGTACTTACGCTCGCTTCTATCGCTAAGGTAGGCTGGAGAACTACTGCGATTGTGTCCCGGTTCTTCCGGACAAGCACCTCAGTAGAGAAAGCCCAAAACTGACTATCATGATACGACGAGAGCTGGTCAGCTGTTCGAGAGGTTGTAAAATCATTAAAGATTTATTCCGCACAATGCCATAATAAATGCAGAGTGCGACGGATCGGTTTTCTGATCAGGAGCGGTTAGAGCCCCTCGTACGGTCTTCTGAATACCAGGGCTGCGCCTACCATACTCGAATTCCTATGGCTAAGTGAGAGTGATAAAGCCCTATAGTCTGATTTTCTAGTTCGTGGTGATGAACACCTCCTTCAAGGACCCAACAATGGGATAAATAGTGTTCAAGTATGTCTCGAACACCCCTGCATTTTTACGTAAAGGTAGTTTAATGAATCGCTAACTCTCAGGATTTATATACACTAAACGGCCGCACAGGAAAGAACAAACGTTCATATAAAAAGCAATAAATAATAACAGTGCCGTTATCCTGAATTACAAAGGACGGCATGATTGCCTTCAGGGAAATATAGTGTCTTTGGTACACTGATCCGCCACAAGGCGGGCTCCTTTCAGGACACCTTCATAGTATAAGTCGGGTTTGCGATGCTCCTTACCCTCTGGTGGTCCCTCAATCATCAGCTTCTCAGCATCAAGCTTCCCCCAGTGCACCTTCGCACGGGCAAACGCCATGCGGGCACCCTCTATACAAACCGATCACTTAATAACTTTGAGCCAAGGGTAAGCACCAACAATCCGCTTCACAAGTGCGAAGTAGCTTCTTGGAATTCGCTCCGCAGGCCACAGCCGGACAACTAAGTCCTTCATGGCTAGTTCGGCTGCCTGGTGCAGTTCGACCAGTTGCTTCAGCTGATCGATAAAGGGCACCGGATAATTTGGCGCCAAATACTGCGACCAGAAATGCTTCTCCGCAGACTTCTTCTCCTCAGCCCGGTAATAGGCGGCATCAAATATGCTATGCGGCAGGTCCGCAAACGCCCCTGGGGAAACAAGAATTTAGTTTGATGCTTAGAGTTCCTCCCATTACTATGAAAAAATTACTTCAAATACTAAAAGCCTTACCAGCTGCAACCCTCCGTGCCTCCTGAATGTCCTTCAAAGCACCTTGGGCTTCTTCTCGAGAATCATCTGCGGCTTGGAGAGCTTGGGTGAGTTCGGACTCTTTCCCTGATAGACTCTGCTCTAAGGTCTCACTCTTCTTCATGGCCTCCTGGAGCTCACGCTCAGCTTCAATGACCCTGGCCTCGTGCTTCTCACGAAGAGCCTGCTCTGCGGCGGCCTTCTTGTCGGCTTCGGCCACAGCCTTTTTCAATGCCTCAATTTCGGCACTAGCTCCTAAAGCACACAATACAAATATTTTTCACCAGGCACAACTACTCATTTGTGCCGAATTTAGGACAAGGTTTCGACATACCTTGCTTGTCCTCCAACTGCTTTTTCACACGACCAAGTTCTTCTTCGGCCCATTCCAGACTATGCTTTAGTTTGGACACCTCTGCATTATGAGAGGCGGTCGTCGCTACGGACACCTTCGGGAGGGAACCTTTCCCCCTCTTTGGTGATTCTGCCTCCAGGGATGAGGAAGCCGTCCTTTTCTCCCCTTCCCCTGTGGAGGGCTCGTCTTCTTCCTCCTCCTTTTTGTCTTCGGAGGAGGGATGGTCGCTGGAATCTCCGGATTTTGCTTCCGAAGCGTCGCGGCGACGGAGGCCGCTCCGGGTCTTCTTGACCTTCTTGGAGGCCTCTTTCTTTGGCGCCTCGTAAGGTGCTGCGACCAGCATCTTCATTAGAAGAGATCCTGCCGGTTCCTCCGGCAGCGGGGCCGGATAGTGTATCCGCCCCACCTTTTTCGTCAATTCCTGGGATTATTGTAGAAACCATGATAAAAGCGTCTCCCTCGGGACATACCAGCTAAAACATGGATGGACAGAGAACAGCAATGACTTACCGGACTTGCAGAGCAGGATAATTGATACCCGCGGTCCTCGGTGGAGCCCGGCCACGGTTTGCCGGACTTGAAGAGCACCTTCCAGATGTCTTTGTGGGAGGAGCCGTAGAGCTCCCATAGGGTCTGGTGCTCGGCTGTGTCGTATTCCCTCAGAGTGCAGGCTCGACGCTGGCAAGGGAGAACCAGGCGAACTAACATTACCTGGACTACGTTGACGAGTTTGACATCCTTATCGACCACGCTCTGGACGCGCGTTTGGAGCACTGACAACTCGTCGGGTGAGGACCAGTTCAGGCCCTTCTCGGGCCAGGACGTGAACCGCAGTGGGCCTCCGGATCTGAATTCAGGAGCAGCGGCCCACTTTTTACCGCGTGGTTCGGTGATATAGAACCACTGCTGCTGCCACTCCTTGATGGAATCATTGAACGCGCCCATTGGCCATGTGACCTTAGGCATCTTGCTCACCATGGCGCCGCCGCACTCGGTGTGCTCGCCATTCACCACCTTGGGCTTCATGTTGAAGGTCTTCAACCATAAACCGAAGTGGGGTGAAATACGGAGAAAGGCCTCACACACGACGATAAACGTCGAGATGTTAAGGAAAGAATTGGGGGACAGATCATGAAAATCAATCCCGTAATAATACATGATGCCGCGAACAAAGGGGTGAAGGGGAAACCCGAGCCCGCGGACAAAATGAGGAAGGAACACGACCCTCTCGTGGGGCTCCAGAGTGGGGACGATCTGTCCCGCCGGTTGAAGAGGGTGGCCGATTTTCTTGGCCAGGTACCCGGCCTCTCTGAGCTTTTTGATATCCCTCTCCCAGACGGTGGAAGCCATCCATTTGCCTCCTGCTCCGGATCTGGACATCTTCGGAGAACCTCTCTTCGGTGGAGAAGAAGAGTGTTGGGGCGCTAGGGCTCGAGCAAAGGGGAATGGACTAGTGGAAGGGAAAGGCGTGGGTAAGGAGAAAGAGACCTTATCTCTTTATAAAGGCGGTAAAAGCTTTTTGCGCCTCCCCGCTTGCATAGTGGAACCCGCTCGTTCCCTATTCGCCGCGATTAGCGGTGCGGTTGGGCTACTCGTGCCCGTGTTAATAGAAATCCCGTGATAAGGGGACATGATCTCTGCTTCGACAAAAGAAACCGCCTCGCAATATACGCTGTGGCTGGTTGTGGGAAAATGGTTCGAATAATGACTCGACCGTAGTGTCATGCCACGTTGTCTGAAGTTGTCAGCAGATTACATTTGTGGAATATCGTTCTCTCTACGGTGGTATGTGAAGATCGTCTTGCAGATCCGGACACGATTTAAGTGTTCTGTAATTACTTTGGAGTTTTCGGAGATGGAACCCGCCTTGCAATGCCGAAGACAAACTGCGCGCCGGACTCATCGTCATTGAAGCCTAGTTGAGGGGATACTAAGGGAGTCCTGGATTAGGGGGTATCCGGACAGCCGGACTATATACTTTGGCCGGACTGTTGGGACGTGAAGATACAAGACTCAAGACTTCGGCCCGTGTCCGGATGGTACTCTCCTTTGCGTGGAAGACAAGCTTGGCGATCCGGATATTAGATTTCCTTCTTTGTTACCGACTCTGTGTAAACCCTAGCCCTCTCCGGTGTCTATATAAACCGGAGGGTTTTGTCCGTATAGGGACGATCAAGACAATCATAATCATCATAGGCTAGCTCCTAGGGTTTAGCCTCTACGATCTCGTGGTAGATCAACTCTTGTAATACTCACATCATCAAGATCAGTCAAGCAGGAAGTAGGGTTTTACCTCCATCGAGAGGGCCCGAACCTGGGTAAAACATTGTGTCCCTCGCCTCTTGTTACCATTAGCCTTAGACGCACAGATCGGGACCCCCTACCGGAGATCCGCCGGTTTTGACACCGACAGGGGGTGTTACAGTTACACCCCTGCCTTTATGCGTCTTGGCTTGGGTCTGTGTATTGAGGGTCGGGGATGGTAGAGCTTCTCCCAAATAGTGGGCGGGAGCGATTCCGGGTGATGGCGCGTTTTGAAATATAGTGGACGCGAGCGATTTTGGGCGAGGAGAGCGTGTTTTGAAATAGTAGGCGCGAGCTATTTCGGGCAAGGAGATCGTGTTTTGCCGACCATGCTTTATGAATTATTCTGCACATGTCATTTCGGCCGAGGATAAGGTGCGCTTGGATGAAGTTATGAACCGACCCTCGATGTACAACGGGCCAATTGATG